>JBBDGP010002594.1:0-600000 GCA_037952835.1 Lithobates septentrionalis | reverse complement strand
ACCCCCTTATTGTACCTGGTTTTAGTAGAATGTCATGTATACAGTAATACTTATATCCCAGAACTCGTTCAATACTTAGTAAAAATGGCATGACATGTATATAGTAAATGTATCACCCCCCCGGACCTGGTTAAAGTGATATGACATGTACACCAACCACCCACTTAATATTGAGTAGGTCCCTCATTTGCTGCCAAAGCAGCCCTGACCCATTGAGGCATGGATGCCAGTAGACCTCTGAAGGTGGTACCTGGCATGAAATTGTCTGTAGCAGATCCTTTCAAGTGATTGTAAATGTTTTTTTTTTTTTTTAAATAAGCAGGTTTATACTTATGTGCTCTGGGCAATAGAATTGCATAGAGCGGCCCCGAACCTCCTTTTCTCGGGTCCCCCTGCCAGAGCTCCTGGCTCCTCCTCTCCGGCGAGTGCCACAGAAAGACTCTTTCCATCGGGGCACTCAGGCGAGCTTGTTTCTGAGTCTCGTTGTCTGCATCTATAAAACACAGACAGCGGGACTCTGCCCTTGCTACCAGCTTTGATTGACAGCAGCGGGCTCCCGCTGCCTCAGCAAAGCCTGTGAGACCAGGAAGTGAGGGGAGAGAAGAGCCACACACAGGCACAGCAATGAATCGAATGAGGACTCGGGTAAGTAAACAGAATCCATTTAGGTAAAAATGGGTTCGCACTATTGCCACATGTGGCTCACAACAGGGGTCTGGCACGTCCCTGTTCACTGTTTTAGGTCTGATTTCAACTCAAATTTTTGGGCTGAATTCAGACCTGACACGGACCAAAAGACGCACAGGACCCCTCCATAGAGAGACGGTCACACTCTCCTAATGTGTGAATTGGATGTGGAGAAACCCGTATCCAATTTGCATAGGTGTGAACCCAGCCTTCAGTCTTGTAAGTTGTGATGTGGGCCACCACAGATCAAGCTTATTTTACCAGCACATCCAACAGATGTTTGAATGGATTCAAAGCTGGAGAATTTGTAGGCCAATTTAACACCACAAACTCTTTGTTTTTGGCCCCTTTCATACTGATCTGTTGCACTATTCTCGTAGTGTGGGTTCAGCTCTGTATACCCACCATTTCCATGCAGGTTAGCAGCGTTTTGCCTTAGACTTCTATTATGTGCAGCTAACCCACATGAAAACTGGGGTACACTGAGCTGCACCCATGCGGTGGGGGAAATGCACTGAATCAGTGTGAAGGGACCATCCTCAAACCATTTTTTGCAGAGTGGCAGACCACATTATCCTGCTAAAAGAGGCCACTGCCATCAGAAATAACGGTTTCTATGAAGGGGTGTACTTGGTCAGCAATAACGTTTAGGTAGGTGGTACATATCAAGTAACATCCAAATGAATGGCGGGACACCCAAGGTTATCCAGCGAAACAATGCGCAAAGCATCACACTGCTTCCGCTGGCTTGTCTTCTTCCTATAGTGCATCATGGTGCCAGGTAAGTGACATACACAAGCCCAGCCATTCAAATGATATAAAAGAAACATGATTCATCAGATCAGGCCACCTTCTAACATTGCTTTGTGGTGTAGTTCTCACGTGCCCATTGTAGGCACTTTTGGCTGTAGACATGAGTCCGCTGGCCACCCTAACTGGTCCACAGCTACGCAGCCCCATACACAACAAACTGATGCTCATTTTCTCTGCTTTCAGCAAATCAACTTCAAGAGCAACATGTTTACTTGCTGCCTATTATATATCCCACCAACTTTCAGATACCATTGTGAGGAGATAATCAAGGTTATTCTCTTTACTTGTCATGGTTTATAAAGTTACAGCTGATCGGTGTATACATTAATGTATATCCCAGACCCACCCCCATACTCTGTTATATGATACATATATAGTAATGTGCACCTCAAAACCCCCTCCCTGTACTCAATGATAGGGGTAGGCCATGTATACATTACTGTATATCATAGCACCCCCTCCCTGTACTCAGTGATAGGTATATGCCAGATATACATTAATGTATATATCCCAGCCCCCCTCACTGTATTGATGTATACAGTATTATTGAAAGGCCCCCTTCTATTCATAGTGGTATGCCAAATACATATCCCAGCCCCCCTGTATACAGTATAATTGGAAGCCCCCTCCATGTATTAATGTATACAGTATTATTGGAAGCCCCCCCCCCCCCATACATGTATTGATGTATACAGTATTATTGGAATCCCACCCTCCATGTACAGATGTGTACCGTATTACTGGAATCCCCCTGTATTAATGTATACAGTATTATTGGAATCCCCCATGTATTAATGTATACAGTATTATTGAAATCCCCCCCCCCCCCCCATGTATTAATGTATACAGTATTATTGAAATCCCCCCATGTATTAATGTATACAGTATTTTTGGAATCCCCCCATGTATTAATGTAAACAGTATTATTGAAATCCCCCCCATGTATTAATGTATACAGTATTATTGGAATCCCCCCCCCCCCCCCCCCATGTATTGATGTATACAGTATTATTGGAATACCCCCCCCATGTATTGATGTATGCAGTATTATAGGAAGCCCCCCCCCCCTCCATGTACAGATGTATACAGTATTATTGGAATCCCACCCTCCATGTACAGAAGTATACAGTATTATTGGAATCCCCCCATGTATTAATGTATACAGTATTATTGGTATCCAACCCCCATGTAATAATGTATACAGTATTATTGGAATCCCCCCTCCATGTACAGATGTGTACATTATTGGAATCCCCCCCCCCCCCCATGTATAGATGTATACAGTATTATTGGAATCCCCCCCCATGTATAGATGTATACATTATAGGAAGCCCCCCCCATGTACAGATGTATACAGTATTATTGTAATCCCACCCTCCATGTACAGATGTATACAGTATTATTGGAATCCCACCCTCCATGTACAGAATTATTGGAATCCCCCCATGTATTAATGTATACAGTATTATTGGAATCTCCCCCCCCCAATGTATACAGTATTATTGGAATCCCCCCTCCATGTATTGATGTATACAGTATTATTGGAAGCCCCCTCCTTGTACAGATGTATACAGCAGGGCTCGACAAACCCCGGGCGCCAGGTCGCATTTGCGACTAGAATTAGCGACCTGGCGCCTGGGGCGGCACAGCTGGGGGTATCCCGTCTCTGTGCGGACTCCGACACCCCCCCCCCCCCCCCGTGCAATCGCGGGCCGCGCTGGCCGGTAATTGAGGCCGGGGCTTTGCGGCCTTCTTCGGTCCTTCTGGAGTACTTCTGGAATCTGGTGCCATCTTGTGGTGGCCGTTGGTATTACAACCAGCAATGCTAATGCAATGCTAATGCGAAATACGTGCCTGTTTTCACTGCCTGCCCATCTCCTTCCCAAAGTGGAGAAGAGAAGGAAGTGAATGTGGGGATAGCCTTTTTTTTTTTTTCGTAATAGCTTTTATTTTTATATATTTATATAAAAACCGTTTATTTTTTTTCCTAATTAAAATGAATTTATTTGTTATCTCCCTGCTTGGCCCCTTTCACACGGGCTGTCTGATCAGGTTCGCCTGTCTGTTTTTCAGGCGGACCTGATCGGACCCTTAGAGCCCTTTCACTCCGAGCCGCGGGGGGCGTCAGCGGTAAAGCGGCGCTATTTTTAGCGCTGCTTTACCGTCATTTTAGTGACGCTATTCGGGCCTCTAGCGGGGCGGTCTTTCTGTGTAAATTTAAGATTAGTTATTTTTTATATTGAAAATAAAGCTTTGTCGGTCGTTTAAAAAAAAACCTGGCTCCTAACTTTTTTAGCTGGCTCCTAGATTCCAAGCAAATTTGTCAAGCCCTGGTATACAGTATTATTGGAATCCCCCCTCCATGTATTGATGTATACAGTATTATTGGAATCCCCCTCCATGTATTGATGTATACAGTATTATTGGAATCCCCCTCCATGTACAGATGTATACAGTATTATTGGAATCCCCCTCCATGTACAGATGTATACAGTATTATTGGAATCCCCCCCCATGTACAGATGTATACAGTATTATTGGAATCCCCCCTCCTTGTATTGATGTATACAGTATTATTGGAATCCCCCCTCCTTGTATTGATGTATACAGTATTATTGGAATCCCCCCCTCCATGTATTGATGTATACAGTATTATTGGAATCCCCCTCCATGTATTGATGTATACAGTATTATTGGAATCCCCCTCCATGTATTGATGTATACAGTATTATTGGAATCCCCCTCCATGTATTGATGTATACAGTATTATTGGAATCCCCCTCCATGTATTGATGTATACAGTATTATTGGAATCCCCCTCCATGTATTGATGTATACAGTATTATTGGAATCCCCCTCCATGTATTGATGTATACAGTATTATTGGAATCCCCCTCCATGTATTGATGTATACAGTATTATTGGAATCCCCCTCCATGTATTGATGTATACAGTATTATTGGAATCCCCCTCCATGTATTGATGTATACAGTATTATTGGAATCCCCCTCCTTGTACAGATGTATACAGTATTATTGGAATCCCCCTCCTTGTACAGATGTATACAGTATTATTGGAATCCCCCCTCCATGTACAGATGTATACAGTATTATTGGAATCCCCCCTCCATGTACAGATGTATACAGTATTATTGGAATCCCCCTCCTTGTACAGATGTATACAGTATTATTGGAATCCCCCCTCCATGTATTGATGTATACAGTATTATTGGAATCCCCCTCCTTGTACAGATGTATACAGTATTATTGGAATCCCCCTCCATGTATTGATGTATACAGTATTATTGGAATCCCCCCTCCAAGTACAGATGTATACAGTATTATTGGAATCCCCCCTCCATGTATTGATGTATACAGTATTATTGGAATCCCCCCTCCAAGTACAGATGTATACAGTATTATTGGAATCCCCCCTCCAAGTACAGATGTATACAGTATTATTGGAATCCCCCCCATGTATTAATGTATACAGTATTATTGGAATCCCCCCCATGTATTAATGTATACAGTATTATTGGAATCTCCCCCCCCCCCCAATGTATACAGTATTATTGGAATCCCCCCTCCATGTATTGATGTATACAGTATTATTGGAAGCCCCCTCCTTGTACAGATGTATACAGTATTATTGGAATCCCCCCTCCATGTATTGATGTATACAGTATTATTGGAATCCCCCCTCCATGTATTGATGTATACAGTATTATTGGAATCCCCCCTCCATGTACTGATGTATACAGTATTATTGGAATCCCCCCTCCTTGTATTGATGTATACAGTATTATTGGAATCCCCCCTCCATGTATTGATGTATACAGTATTATTGGAATCCCCCCTCCATGTACTGATGTATACAGTATTATTGGAATCCCCCCTCCATGTATTGATGTATACAGTATTATTGGAATCCCCCCTCCTTGTATTGATGTATACAGTATTATTGGAATCCCCCTCCATGTATTGATGTATACAGTATTATTGGAATCCCCCTCCATGTATTGATGTATACAGTATTATTGGAATCCCCCTCCATGTATTGATGTATACAGTATTATTGGAATCCCCCTCCATGTATTGATGTATACAGTATTATTGGAATCCCCCTCCATGTATTGATGTATACAGTATTATTGGAATCCCCCTCCTTGTACAGATGTATACAGTATTATTGGAATCCCCCTCCTTGTACAGATGTATACAGTATTATTGGAATCCCCCTCCATGTACAGATGTATACAGTATTATTGGAATCCCCCCTCCATGTACAGATGTATACAGTATTATTGGAATCCCCCTCCTTGTACTGATGTATACAGTATTATTGGAATCCCCCCTCCATGTACAGATGTATACAGTATTATTGGAATCCCCCTCCTTGTACAGATGTATACAGTATTATTGGAATCCCCCCTCCATGTATTGATGTATACAGTATTATTGGAATCCCCCTCCATGTATTGATGTATACAGTATTATTGGAATCCCCCTCCATGTATTGATGTATACAGTATTATTGGAATCCCCCCTCCAAGTACAGATGTATACAGTATTATTGGAATCCCCCCCATGTATTAATGTATACAGTATTATTGGAATCCCCCCATGTATTAATGTATACAGTATTATTGGAATCCCCCCCCCCCCCAATGTATACAGTATTATTGGAATCCCCCCTCCATGTATTGATGTATACAGTATTATTGGAAGCCCCCTCCTTGTACAGATGTATACAGTATTATTGGAATCCCCCCTCCATGTATTGATGTATACAGTATTATTGGAATCCCCCCTCCATGTATTGATGTATACAGTATTATTGGAATCCCCCCTCCATGTACTGATGTATACAGTATTATTGGAATCCCCCCTCCATGTACAGATGTATACAGTATTATTGGAATCCCCCCCTCCATGTATTGATGTATACAGTATTATTGGAATCCCCCCTCCATGTATTGATTTATACAGTATTATTGGAATCCCCCTCCATGTATTGATGTATACAGTATTATTGGAATCCCCCTCCATGTATTGATGTATACAGTATTATTGGAAGCCCCCTCCTTGTACAGATGTATACAGTATTATTGGAATCCCCCCGCCCCCATGTATTGATGTATATAGTAATAAATAAATCCATTATTATTGGAAGGCCCTGTTGCTCCCCTCCCCCGCTCACCAGGATCCGTTTGAAGAGCGCGTTCTCCTTGGGCGGGAGGCTGACACTCGGCATGTCGCGGCCGTTGCTCGCCCCTCCAGTTGGACTCGCTGTTCTGCTCCTCCCGCTTCCCTCGCCCGGTTCCCCTCGTGCTGTGGCCCGGTTCGCCGCCTCCTCCTCCCCGGTAGTCGGTGTGACTAGTCCTGTGTGCCAGCGATGTGCCTCTCCTCCTCCCTGGCCTGTCAGGGCCCCGGCCGGGCGCTTCACGTGGTAACTGAACAGACCCGACAAGAGGCAGAGGCCAAAATGGCGGAAGGAGGAGGGACGGCTTCCCGGGTCACAAGGAGAGCGGCGCCTGCGCCATGACCCGGTGTCCGGCTCTTTCCGCTGACAGCAGTGTACGCCCACAGAGCGCTCAGGGGCCCCAGTGCTGGGAGTGGGGGTCCCCTCACCTCTCTGTGTGCCATGAGGACTTGGTGACTAGGGTTGTCTGTACATGGCGTGTCTCATGTGTATGGCTTGTACTTTATTCATGTCTGGTAACCCTTCATGTCAGACTCTGCCATTCTTGTGGGAGAAACCTCCATTTACCTCAGTGGAGAGTCTCTCTCGTTAGGACCGAACATTGACCAATCTTGCTGAAGGAATCTTCCACAGCGGATAATGTGTTCTGACATTTGGCATTGAATGCTGTCTGAATACCCGAGCAGCAACTATATCTGATTGGGTGCAGGAACTGTTCTGTGAACTACTTTTTTTCCTGGGTCCTTCTACTTATCAGTTAGGTCCCTGGCACACGGGTGTCATCATTTAAAGCCGCGTACACACGGGCGGACTTTTCAACTGGACTGGTCCGACAGAACGAATCCGTCGGACAATCCGACCGTGTGTAGGCTTCAGCGGACTTTTTCTGTTGAAAATCAGACGGACTTTAGATTTGGAACATGTTTCAAATTTTTCCGACAGACTCGAGTCCGGTCGAAAAATCAGTTTGCTAGTATGCTAGTCAGACGGACAAAAAAAGGCGCAAGGGCAGCTATTACTGAACTTCCTTATTCTAGTCCCTTCGTATGTCATCAAGTTCAGTCCAACGGACTTTAGTCCATTCGTATGTGGGCAAGTCCGGTCGTTCGAAAGACCTTTGATGCTGAAAAGTCCGCTCGTGTGTCTGCTCGTGTGTACGTGGCATCACTGATGTTTGCTCAGGGCCTTTGTGACGCCGTGGACAAGGGCCAAAAAGTGAACGTAAAGACCTGAGTAATGTTGAGTAAAGGTGTGCAAGCGTATAGACAAGTTATAATAATTCTTTGTTGCCAGTATTGTAATCTAGTCATGAGAACATTAAAGTAGAACTATAGGCAAAACTTTTTTTTTTTCCATTTGGGATAGAGCAATAGAGGGTTATGACCCCTGTTTTGATTCTTGTTTCCACCATCCATGTTCCAGTTTAGGGATTTTACTTCATTTTCTCTCCCAAGCCAAACAGGAATTGAGAGGAAATCCCTGAACATTGAGGTAATCTCTTGGGGACCCCCAGGTCACCAGAACTAGTGTCCCCATAGGAAGATTTACTTTCTAAACTTTTTCCGGGGACAATCCAAAATTTTGGATTTTCTTTTACTTTCAACAATAATGGTAAACAGGACTAATAGAGAGGGTGAAACGGGGCACAGACCGCAATAAAAACTGACAAGCGTTCTAATCTCTCTCCACTTTATCCAAAAAGTGCCTTTACTACACACTTCCCACCAGGCCAATTCTGATATTTCTCTCCCACATGTAAAAAGCTGTATTCATTGTTTTGCTAGAAAATGACTTAGAATCCCCAAAACATGATATATATACATATACACATACAGTGGATATAAAAAGTCTACACACCCCTGTTAAAATGTCAGGTTTCTGTGATGTAAAAAAATGAGACAAAGATGAATCATTTCAGAACTTTTTCCACCTGTAGCCTAGGTTCACACTTCAGCTAATCTCTCACAATTTCAAACCCGCGTGTCAGTCCGACTTCAGGAGCGATTTCAGAGACATTTGTGTGTGTTCCTGCACAGATGTCTATGGAACTCGCCCCCCAAAGTCACCAAAAGTAGTGCAGGAACTACTTTTGGGAATTGGTGTGGCACTGCAAAGTAAGTGTGTCGCACTGATTGGGATGGTGCCGTTGCCGGTAATAGGCAGCGATTTGACATGTCAAATCGCATGTCAAAACAGACTGATGTGAATGTGGGCTGAATGTGACCTATAAACTGTACAACTCAATTGAAAAACAAACTGAAATCTTTTTTTGGGGGGGGGGGGTAAAAAATGAAAATAGGAGTCAGTACACACCTGCCATCATTTAAAGTGTCTCTGATTAACCCCAAATAAAGTTCAGCTGTTCTAGGTGGTCTTTCCTGACATTTAGTCGCATCCTACAGCAAAAGTCATGGTCCGCAGAGAGCTTCCAATGCATCAGAGGGATCTCCTTGTTAAAGGTGTCAATCAGGGGAAGGGTACAAAAGAATTTCCAAGGCATTAGATATTCCATGGAACACAGTGAAGACAGTTATCATCAAGTGGAGAAAATATGGCTCAACAGTGACTGGACGCCCCTTTAAAATTGATGAAAAGACGAGAAGAAAACTGGTTGGGGAGGCTCAAAAACAACACTACACATTACCAAAAGAACACCATGCCTACAGTGAAGCATGGTGGTGGCAGCATCATGCTTTGGGGCTGTTTTTCTTCAGCTGGAACAGGGGCCTTAGTCAAGGTAGAGGGAATTACGAACAGTTCCAAATACCAGTCAATATTGGCACAACACTTTCAGGCTTGTGCTAGAAAGCTGAACATGAAGAGGACCTTCAGCATGACAACATCCCAAAGCATACATCCAAATCAACAAAGGAATGGCTTCACCAGAAGAAGATTCAAGTTTTGGAATGGTCCAGCCAGTGCCCAGACATGAATCAGATTGAAAATCTGTAAGGTTATCTGTAGAGGGCTGTGCACCGGAAATGCCCTCGCAATCTGACAGATTTGGAGTGTTTTTGCAAAGAAGAGTGGGCACATATTGCCAAGTCAAGATGTGCCATGCTGATAGACTCATACCCAAAAAGACTGAGTGCTGTAATAAAATCAAAAGGTGCTTCAACAAAGTTTTAATTTGAGAGTGTGCACACTTATGCAACCATGTTATCATGTTATTTTAGTTTTTTTTATTTGTCCCCCCCCCCCCCCCCATTTGTTTTTGGAGTAGATTATTAGGAAATATAGATCCATATGGATAAAAGGGGCTCCTATCTTATTTATTTTTGTTTTTTGTTTTTTCCTTTTTTTTTTTTTGTTTTTTTCCTCTCTGTCTTTTTTGTTCCTTCCCCCCTCCCCCTTTTTTTTATCTACGGGGGAACAAGATACCAGATCTGGTTAGGATTGGTTTCACTACTTCCATTTTCCTCCGCTGATTGTGAGACCCATAAGTACTCAAACAGAACAAAAGTGGGATTGGAAAAGGGGGAGGGGAGGTATTAGGATTGCTGTGGAGTGTTTTTTTTTTCCTTTTGAGTGAGATTGGGGATAAGGGTTTTATTTTTCATAGTGTGAGAAGGTTATTTAAATTTATTAAGACTATTATCACTTAGTGGTTTAAGGTGGCAAGGAATTACAACATTTTACTTATTTATTTATTTATTCTGTTCTTTTATCACTTTATGTCACTTATGATTATATAAGTAAAGTAAAATTCAGATATTCAGGGTTTCCCCGTAAGGCTCCATTCACACTAGCGCGTTTTTTGATGCATTTTGCAGAAATGCATGGGAATTTTTTAACATGGGTTCCTATGGAACATGTTCACATCAATGCCTTTTTGTATCTCTGCATTTTTGGAAAGGGTCAGGGACTTTTTTTCATGCAAAATGCAGCGTTTTGCATGTAATAGAATTCAATGGACAAGCATCAAAAACGCAAGTGCACCGTTTTTGCAGCGTTTTTACAGCGTTTTTGATGCGTTTTTGCTGTTTTTTTTTTTTTTTTTTAAGACTGTAAAAAAAACGAAAAAAACAAAACGCAAAACGCCGCAAAAACGCTGCTCAAAAACATGGCAAGCATGAAAAAAAAAACTCCAAAGACGCTCAAACGCAACATGCATAGGTGTGAATGGAGCCTTAGGCTCCATTCACACTAGCGCGTTTTTTGATGCATTTTGCATTTTGCAGAAATGCACGGGAATTTTTTAACATGGGTTCCTATGGAACATGTTCACATCAATGCCTTTTTGTATCTCTGCATTTTTGGAAAGGGTCAGGGACTTTTTCTCATGCAAAATGCAGCGTTTTGCATGTAATAGAATTCAATGGACAAGCATCAAAAACGCAAGTGCACCGTTTTTGCAGTGTTTTTACAGCGTTTTTGATGCGTTTTTGCCGTTTTTATTTTATTTTTTTTTAATTTTTTTTAGACTAAAAAAAATGTAAAAAAAAAAAAAAACAAACAAAAAAAAAACGCAAAACGCGGCAAAAACGCTACAAAAACGCTGCTCAAAAACGTGGCAAGCATGAAAAAAAAAAACTCCAAAAACGCTCAAAAGCAACATGCATAGGTGTGAATCGAGCCTTAGACAGGGGGTAGGATATAGTGGTGAGAATATCACATAGACAAAAAGTCACTCTATATTTATAGCATGAAATAAGATACAATACAATATCACACAGGGGTTAAGGGAGTAGTTGTAGGTAACTACAAACCTCCCCTTGATTTTTTTCTATTATAAAAGCTCTCCCCTCTTTTTTTTTTTTTCCAACCTCCCCCCGCATAGGATAATCTCACATGTGTGTGGAAGTAGATACATAGAGCAGAGAGGTTGGGTCTTTAAGTAGAGATAAAGATATGAGGAAACCCCTATTGATAGACCAAAAAAGAAGAAATGGAGGAAGTAGAAGTCTTTACTTAGAGGTATTTTGACCCTCATATGTTTTATATTTTATTGAATTCAGTTTGCTCTTTCTTTCTCTCCTCCTATCTCCATAACTTCCATTTTTTTCTTCTAATTTTTCCTCCCCTATGTAAATAAAATAGATATAAATGAAATAAGGGCAACAATGATGATGTTGATATTGAAATATTGAAATTTTGTGTTAAACTGGTAAAAGACATTATTTTTTTATTTTTTATTTTTGCTGGAGGGCAAAAGTAGAGAGCCCCACAGCTCGGACATCTCAGACCACTCCCCCAGTTAGGCCTGCGCCTATATGGTCCAGTAAGACCAGAAGAAGGTGCTTTCCTGAGGGTAATTAGTGGAGAAGAGGAGTGATATATTCCCTTCCCTCCCCTTTTTTTTCTCCTTCTCCCCCCCCCTTTTTTTTCTCCCTTCCCTTATTCCTAAAATATGGATAGTATAGTAGTGATGTCCCTGAATGCTAAGGGTCTTAACATACCCGAGAAACGACGTATGCTACTACATGATCTGAAATATTTCCGTGTTGACATAGCTTTTATTCAAGAGACACATTTCAAGACAGACAGACTTCAATATCTCCAAAACAGATTTTTTTTTTTCAAATATAAAGTTTATTAAACTCCAAACATGGACGGGGAACCCACCAATACAGACATTTACACTTAAGAAAAACCGTGTTATAGTTGTAATTCGTAGAGAAGAGGTATACAGTATAGAACAGTACAGGCTTGTGAACATAAGGTTCATAAACATATGTATTATCTACCATTAAGGTATATTCTGTGGCAATCTTCATCTCGTATCGGAAATATCTATTAATGGTGGTCCTCACCCGATTTTCCACTTTACTCTAAAAGAAACAAAAGTATCTAAAGGGTAGCTAAGGGATGTAGAAAGAAGAAAAGAAAAAAAAAAAGGAAGAAATGTGCGGGGAAGGGTAAGGGGGGGGGGGGCGGAAAGTACAAAAGGAGTAGAAGGAAAGAAAAAGGGGGGGGAGGAAGACACGGCGGCAGACAGGTACTCTCACTATATCCGGCCAAGAGGTCATAACCTACCGAGTCAGCTCAAAAGTCGTTGACCCTCATCAGAAAATATAAACATATTCCAATTGTCCCAAGTCTGCTTAAACGTCTCTTGCTTATGTTGCGCTGTCAGTATCAAGTCCTCCATCCGCTTAATTTCCTCTACTCTTTGGAGCCAGAATTTTATAGGAGGAGGGAGGGTCTGCTTCCAAAAAATGGGAATGCAACCCTTCTCTGCATTAAGAAGATGTCGAACAAGTGATTTTTTATATGTCCTAATGGGTACCGAGGACAGGTGGAGAAGGAAAAACGCAGGGTCCTCTGGCACCACGTAATCAGTGAATTTTTGTTTAATTCGCCTAACTTCGCCCCAGAAGATCTGTATCTTAGGGCATGTCCAAAAGACATGGATCAGAGTTCCCGCCTCCTCTTCGCAACGCCAGCATAGCCCGGAGGAGTCTGGGTAACATTTTCTTAGTCTAGAAGGTGTCATGTACCACCTAGTGAGCAGTTTAAAGTTAGATTCTTGTATTTTAGCGCAAAGCGAGGATTTGAGAGAGAGGGAAATGATCTGAGCCCTTTGTGAGGATGAGAAGGTGCGGTGTAGATCTTTTTCCCAACCGGCTAGGCAAGTCAAATGAGGTTGCGTCGTTGGTGTATTCAGTAATAGGTACGTTTGTGATAAGATGTGGGCCAATGGGGTGTCCTCAGAACAGAGTGCCTCGAATGGCGTTAGTTCTCGAGTAAAGTTATGTGGTTCTGGAAGTGAGTGGAGAAAGTGGTGTAGTTGTAATGCTTTCCAGAAGGTGAGTCGGTACATACCTGCTGGATTACAAAGATCCTCTAAGGTTGGCCACTTCCCCCCACTGATAAACTTAATTGCACAATCCCTTCCTGTCTCTCTAAGAGACGTTAATTCCGCTGCTTCCATGCCTGGTTCAAATTTTGGGTTGCCCAAAATGGGGAATAGGGGAGACATCTTTGAAGTAAGAGTTGTGTGTAAGGTGATTTGGTGGCTATTCCTCAGGGTGGTTCCTATAAGAGGGTGAGTTTTCAGGGAGCTTGGGAGATCGCTAACACACCACAACGCCCCCCCCAGAGGCACACTCGACTGTGATTGTTCAAGTTTTATCCATAGTTTGGAAGTACCATTTCTCCTCCAATCGAGTATATGCCCTAGGTGCGAGGCCATGTAGTATAAGCGAATATCGGGCATTGCCAGTCCCCCACAATGTTTGGGTAGGGTCAGCTGTGAACGGCGTAATCGCGGTCTTTTGTGTGCCCAAATGAATCTGGTGAAGAGTGCTTGGGTCTGCCTAAAGAAAGAGGGCGGGATATGAATTGGTAAAGCTTGAATCAGGTAGATGAATTTCGGTAAAATACTCATTTTAAGCAGGTTGCATCTCCCGAACCAGGAGTGGAAGCCTGTGTGCCATCTGTCTAACAATGTCCGGGTCTTTGTCAACAGTGGGGGGAAGTTTAGGTCAAACGTCTGTGTTACATCTGGGGGGATAAACGTGCCCAAGTACTTAAGTGCTGATGAGGTCCATTTAAATTTAAAGTTTGATTGGAGATCAGTTAAAATATTGGGGGGGACCGATACACCCATTGCTTCAGACTTAGTGAAGTTTATTTTTAAATTCGAGATTTCTCCATACGTTTTGAACTCTCGCATTAGATTAGGGAGGGAAATTTTAGGGTTTGTTAGGGAGAACAGAAGATCGTCAGCGTATGCTGAAATTTTGCAGTGCGTGTTACCTACTTGAAGACCTGCTATGTCCGGGTGCGATCTGATCTTACAAAGGAAGGGCTCAAGGGAAAGGGCGAAAAGCAGGGGGGACAAAGGACACCCCTGTCTCGTACCATTCCTGATGGGAAAAGGACTTGAAAGTATACCATTGACCTTCACTTGTGCCGATGGAGTCGAGTAAATGCTACCAATCCATTTCAGCATTCTGTCTCCTAGGCCGACATGACGGAGCACCGAGAACATATAGTTCCAATGCACCCTGTCGAAGGCCTTCTCCGCGTCTGTACTAACAAAAATGCTGGGAATTTTCTTAGTCTTTGCTACGTGGACGAGGTTAAGGACTTTAATGGTATTGTCCCTGGCTTCTCTGGTTGGGATGAACCCCACTTGATCTAGGTGGATCAGGGAATTGAGATGTGCCGCTAATCTAGTTGCTATAATTTTAGAGAATATTTTAAGGTCGACATTTAAAAGAGATATGGGATGATAGCTCCCACATGAGCATGGGTCTTTCCCCTCCTTGTGGATTAAAGAGATATGAGCTTTGAGATTTTCATTAGGGAAGCTAGAGTTTGCCCCTAGTGTGTTAAAAAATGTCACAAGTCTTGGGCCTAAAACCGTTAGGAAAGTCCTATAATATTGGATTGTATAACCGTCTGGTCCTGGTGCTTTACCTATTTTCATGGATTTTACTGCGATTTGTAGTTCTTCTAATGTCACTGGTTCATCTAACAGGCCCTTAGTTTCTTCAGACAGTGAGGGGATTTGGGCTTCCGATACGTATTTGTCGATATCCGCTAGACTAGAGGGGGGGGGGGGGAGATTGTATAGGTCAGAGTAGAAGGCTTCAAAACCCTTTGCAATTTGTTTCGGGATGGTGGCCTTCTTACCATCTGGTAATGTTATCTGTGGGATATACTAGGTTGCTTTAATTTCCTTTACCGACCTGGCCAACAGCTTACCACATTTCTCTCCCGACTCGTAAGACATCTTGCGGCAGAACTGCAAAGCAGTCTTTGCTTTATAGAGGAGTAAGTCATTAATTTGTGCACGCAAGGTCCCTAACTTTAACTCCAGGTCTCGAGTGGGCAACTGTTTATGTTGCGATTCTAGGGTAGACAGGTCAGAGAGCAACCCAGTAAGCTGTGCATTCCTCTCCTTTTTAATAGTGGCCCCATGTTTAATAAGTACCCCCCTTACCACACACTTGTGAGCCTCCCATAAAATACCGGGGTCGCAGTCCTGGGTATCATTTTCCTGAAAGTATGCATCTATGGCATTGGACACATCTCCCAGCACCTCCGGAATCTGCAGCAAGCTCTCATTCAGTCGCCAGAAGAGAGACCTAGGTGAGGGTCTCTCAGTAAGTGTGTACGTGAGGTGGATTGGCGCATGGTCCGACCATGTGATCTGACCAATTGTGGACGCATCCACTAGATGTAGCTGGTCATGTGGCACCAGGAAGAGATCTATTCTGGAGTATACTTTATGAGGGGAAGAGAAGAAGGTATAATCCCTCTCTCCCGAATGTTGGAGTCTCCAGATATCAAGTAAATGGGCATTATGCATGGATTGTCTAATACATTTTCGGTGTGACTGCGACAAAGAAGAGGTGCCAGAAGATGTGTCCACTGAGGGATCCAGGGGTACATTAAAGTTCCAAAACAGATTTTACCCGTTGACATACCATGCTACTAATTCAATGGCTAAATCAAAAGGGGTCTCAATATTAATTTCTAACAAAATAACCTGGCGCCATCAAATATCATTGATAGACCCTATGGGACGATATATTTATATAAAGGGCCTCCCGGGGAACAAGCAGATGACACTGGCAACAATCTATACTCCCAATGAAAATCAGGCCTCTTTTCTGGATGAGGCATTAGAGAAGCTTTTAGATTTTGCAGAGGGGCAGTTGATACTAGGAGGAGATTTTAATATACCCTTGATACCATCAACAGATACCTCCACGGGGATATCATCCATCCCTTCTAGCCAACTAAAATGTACTGCAAAATTATTCCATAAAGCTCAATTGATTGACATATGGAGATTGCAACATTCTGGGGAACGAGATTACTCGTTTTATTCACCTCCACATAAAATCTATACCAGGATAGATTATTTTATGATTCCCCATAACTGTTTACATGCAGTCCGGACTACATTCATAGGAAATATTACATGGTCAGACCATGCCCCTGTATTCCTGACTTATGATCTGACAGAAGCTTAGACATCGCTACTGGCAACTTAATGAAAGTCTTTTACAGATACCAGAAGTCTTATAGGGCGTACACACGGTCGGAATTTGTTCGGACATTCCGACAACAAAATCCTAGGATTTTTTCCGACGGATGTTGGCTCAAACTTGTTTTGCCTACACATGGTCGCACAAAGTTGTCGGAATTTCCGATCGCCAACTACGCGGTCACGTACACTAGGTACGACGAGACTAGAAAAGGCTGGTTCAGAACCAAGCGCGGCACCCTTTGGGCTCCTTTTGCTAATCTCGTGTTAGTAAAAGTTTGGTGAGAGACGATTCGCGCTTTTTCAGACTCGTGGTTTTCAGATCGTTTTCTGCTGTTCAGTTTGTGCTTGTGGGTTTGTATCTGCTCTTCAGTGCGTGCAAGCAAGTTCCGCGTGACTTAGTCATTGTATTCTTGTTCGTTCGTTACTGTTTTTCAGTTCGCTCTTCACAGGCCTTGCTGTTCTTCAGTGCGTTCTGTTACTTCATTCTGAGCAGCCGACCGTTTTCTAGCCATGTTTCCTTTGCGTACTCCTCGTAGAGTTCGTGCTGTGCGGGGGCTTGGTGTTGGGGTCCTGACGTTGACACAAGTCCAGTCCATGAACAGGGTGGGTAGGAGTTCATGGACCAAGAATTGGTTGCTTCAGCGTGACCAGTTCTGTCATATGCCTTTGCTCCGTGAGATCCGTGAGAATAATCCTGATGATTTCAGGAACTTTCTCCGGATGACGGACCCCGTGTTTCACCGTTTGTTGGCTTTGCTGACCCCCTATATCAGCAGGCAGGATACCTGCATGAGGCAAGCCATCACTCCGGAGCAGAGGTTGGTCGCTACCTTGCGGTATTTGGCCACAGGGAGAAGCCTGCAGGACCTCAAGTTCTCGACAGGCATCTCCCCCCAGGCTCTGGGTATCATTATCCCAGAGACCTGTTCTGCCATCATTCAGGTCCTGCAGAAGGAGTATATGAAGGTAAGATTTTTATCCTTTAATATCACATTTTATTGTATTGAATGTTTGCTAATATATTGTATTTCTTTCCTCATTCCCTAATTCCCATGATTGTAATATGCTGTGAATGTCCCCTTTGTCCTCATGCATGCTGGATTTTTATGTAATTATTATTTTAGGTCCTTCATACATATTTGCCCTTCAATAACCTCCCCAGCATGGTGTCTCCTGCCCTATATTCACCTCATGTAGTCACTAAACAATGTATTTTATCTGCTCCATAGTAGTGCTTTACCCCAAACACCCCCTAAAATGTTTGGTAATGTTATTTTTGATTTAAATTCAGGCAGAGTGCCAGAGGCTTTTTTTTGTGGTGTCCCCAAATTTTTTGTAACCCTCCCTCCCCCAACTGCTAAGTCAGCTGATCCCAATTCTCTATCCTCAATCATCTATCTGCTGACTTTGCCAATCCCATACACACTATACCCACCTCTTTACTGGTCAGATTTATGGATGAATTCCCCAAAGCATGTAGTGCAAGGGCCTGCCTGTATAATTTCCAATGGTACCGTTTAAAGTTTTTGTATCCTATTATTATCTTGATAGGTAATAGCAGAATGTTCAAATGTGCTCAAATGTGTACAGTGTGTATTTATATCTTTGTATTCAGACACTTCTTACCTGTCCAGTGGTCTGCCAATAGTGTAACTAAGGAGGGGCTGTTTCAAGTAATACCCATTATTTAGGCATTCATCTCTCAATGAAGTGAAGAGGGTTACCTGTCCAAGAGTCCCCCCCCCCCTATAATGTTAGAAATGGCCCATGAGAGGGGGGGAGGGGGAATATGATAGGTGTACCTTATACTTTGGTGTTGTTAAATTCCCCTTAATAAATGCTATCTGGAGGTTGCCCCATAATGTTTGTGTCTAATCTGCTTGCCATGTTTCTGTGAAAAAATAGCAATGTTTATTGTTTTTTCCTCAACAGTTTCCTTCAACGCCACAGGAATGGCAGACTGTGGCCTCCCACTTTGCCCAGCGGTGGGACTTTCCTAACTGCGGAGGGGCAATTTATGGGAAACACGTCCACATCGTCCCACCACCCAACTCGGGGTCGTACTATTATAATTACAAGGGGTTTAATAGTATAGTGATGTTGGCGGTGGTGTCGGCTAATTACGAGTTCCTGTATGTGGACGTGGGGAAGAATGGCCGGATGTCCGATGGTGGAGTCATCGCCCAGACGGAGTTCTACAGGCGTCTCCAGAATGGCAGCTTGGACTTGCCACCTCCAAAGGACAATGTTGAAGGTCTCCCATTTGTGTTCGTTGCTGATGAAGCGTTTGCGCTGGGGGACCACCTGATGCGGCCATTCCCGATGAGGAACCTCACCCCGGAACAGAGGGTTTTTAATTACCGGCTGGCCAGAGTCCGAAGAGTGGTGGAGAACACATTTGGAATCCTGGCCAGCCGGTTCCGACTATTTCTGACACCCATCCATATGGCGGAGTATAAACTGAACCATATAATACTTGCCTGCTGTGTTCTCCATAATTTTTTAAGAAAACATTCAGCCAACTATGCTGGCTCAGTTGGGCTCCAAAATCCATCAACACTGACGGCGCTTGAAAGTGGCCGTCCTGGCTTGCCCTCCCTGAATGCCCGTGATGTCCGGTTACGATACCTGGAGTTCTTTGCGGGTAGGGGGGCTATCAATATGCCAGACAATCTGTGAAACCTTTTTCAAATAAAAAACAACCAAAAGAAATTCTTTGTGGACATTTACTGCTTGTGTTTGTTTTAGCTGACCCTGACAGAAATGTGTTGAGTGCAGAAAATGTCGTGATTGGGTAACCTTATAAAAAACACTGTTGGCTGGTACTTCCTAAATGCAAAAACACATTTCACTACAAGTGCACTTGCAACTGCACTGAAACTGCACTTGTAGTGCAAAGTGTATTTGCCCTTAGGAAATAACCCCCATGTTTGCATAAAACAGCAATTACATCACCCCAAAAGTGTTGTAGTGTTGAGACAATAATCCACACATTCTTGAGTAAGCAACTTTTTTATAGCTGCACAATCACATGTGCATTTACCAAAGGTTTTTAAAACAAACCAACATGTTTGTTGTATAACAATTTTTGCTGTAGCATAATCAAAAATCGAAATGTCCTTTTCTGATAAAACAGGCCTGTGTAAAGCCAACAAGAAAGCCAAAAAACTTGAACTTACAAAGTTCACATATGGTAAAACCTGAAGGCTATATCAGACATGAGTATTTAGGAACTGTGTTTGATATAGCGTTCAGATGGGGGGAAATCACCCCTGGAAAAGCCAAATTTGGAAGATGCACACCAAGTTTAGAATGTCAACATGTGCTATCTGCCATCAGGGGGGATCAAGGTACGTGTTTTGGGGGAGCAAGCCCTTCCTCACCGCTACTTTATAATTGAGGAAGGTGTTGCACCCCCAAAACGCGTCCATTGATCTCCCGTGATGTCAGATAGCACATGTTGGCACACTGTGTGCATCCTCCAAATTTGGCTTTTCAAAACATTGCAAAAATATTTAAAAGATTGGACCACAATCCAAAAAGTGATTTTGTGGGCTTTTAAATTCGCCCCAAAACATCAATGATGTTATTATTTTTTTAATAACATCACTGATTTTTTGCTGTATGTTGTGCAATTCGAGATTACACCCCATGATCTCCCCGATCAGGATCTGGGCACTTTCTGAAGTAAAGCGTTCTCTCTCCCTCACATCATGATCACCTAAAAAGAGATAAAGAAAACAAAAACACGTATCAAAAATCTGCCACCATCCATCTCTTTTACCTGAGCCTGTGGTCGCAGACACTCACCTGTTGTGGTGCCAATCTCCACCACATCATCTTCTTCCTCCTGCTCTTCTTCTTGGGTTGGGGGTATTTCACCTTCTTCCATAGGTGGGGGGTCTGTGGTCTCCTGGGATGAGGGGTGTCCTCCGAGTCTTTTCTCCCCTATGTAAAACAAAAATGGTATACTTAGCACACAGATATTTCATGGCAGAACTAGAAATAGGAAACATTCCTTGGAAGTGGGGTACAATTGTCTATTTTAGCCGAGTTCCAAGATGTAATTTTCTTATTGCCCTTTGTCAAGCTGCAATACTTTACCGGTTTAGTACAAAGTTCACAGATGTAGCCCCCCCCCCCCATAGTATACACTGGAGCACCTGTGTGCCCCCCCTAATAAAAATGGTGTTCTTGTGTCCCACACTAGTGCTTCAGTGTCCAGATGTGAAAACAGCTTCTCAGTGTCCTCTCCTTACACACAATCTAGTTGGCATTTCATTCTAGTAACAAACCCATCTACACAAACAAATATTTGGCATCCAAGTAGGCCCAAAAAAAATGTGGGAAAATGCATATGGCCTAAACAATGGTGTTTTAGAGGCCCAAAGAAAAATGTTTGATACGAACGAATAATGGGCCCATGAACATTAAAGTTGCCCTTTTAAACATTACAATTACTAAAAGCATATGGAGCAGAATGAACGGAATAAAGACAGAAAGAATAGGAACACAGCACAACTACTTAATTTTTTGCAGCACTCTCCGGATCTTTCGGTACTGCTCTGGCTCTCTCAACTTCAGGTCCGACCACCGCTTCCTGAGCTGATCTTTTGATCTTCGGACCCCAAAATTCCTCTCAAGACTCCTGACCACTTTCGCCATGATCTTGGCCTTTCGGATGTTCGGGTTGGGGTAAGGCCCATACTTCCCGTCATAGTCGGACTTCTTCATGATGTCGACCATCTCCAACATCTCCCCAAAGGACATATTTGTGGCCTTAAAACGTCTCCTTCTGGATCGGGACGTGTCCGGATCCGGGCTTTCCTCCTCCTCCTCCTCGTTCCTGCAATTATCACGCACCTGCTGTGACTCCGCCATGTGCTCTTCCCCCACTGCGCCGAACAAAAAGGGGCGGGGAATAGACTAGAAAGAACGTCAGGGGCGGGCGGAGTTACACGCATGCGCAGTGTATATAAAGCGTAACACGCGTGCGTATTACGTACGATCTGTGAGCGGAGGAAGGAGCATTGGAGGCGCCGATCGTAAGAACGAAGGTAAGAGACAAACTTGTGCCTATACTGCTTCTACATTGAGGCCTATATTGTAACAAGATTAGGAGAGTTTTGTCTGACATTAGGCTTTGTCTTGTGTTGTGTCTTGCAGTGAACATGGATATGGTACTCAAAGATAATGACTTCATGTCAGTATTCATAGATATGCTAAGGGAGCTGCCCTGTCTGTGGGAGATTAACCACCCCCCATTTCAAGAACCAAGCAAAGAGGAGGGCAGCACTGGTGCAATTGTTGGTAATTGTGAAGCAGGTGATCCCCACGGCAGACATCACTTATTTAAAGATCTTAATTGGTGGCCTGAGGAGCACATATCTGAGGGAGCGCAAGAAAGTCCTGGATTTGCAGAGATCCGGAGCAGCAGATGACATCCATGTCCCCAGGATGTTGTCCTACGACAGGCTGCATTTTCTGGCAGGCCAGACTGAACCCAGGCCATCCCTCTCCAGTCTTCCTTCCACGCTTCCTTCCCCCCCCGGCTGAGGCTTCTGACGCCCAACCTGGGCCTTCCAGGCCACATGTGGAGGAGCCCAGATTGAGCCAGGTATAGCATTCCTCTAAATATTTCTGCTTGTCCAATCAATGATGTTAACTAGATGTTAGTTGGGAGTACTAATTTAGGATTGTGATTGATGATGCAAAACATTACAACCATGTCCCTTTTTCATACACAGGGAAGTCTCAGCCAGGAGGTGGCCGGGCCGAGCCGGCTGGCTGATATCAAGGTCCCTCCACCCCCCCTGAAAAGAGAAAGTGGCAGGAGGAGGAGTGCCCTAGAGGAGGCTACCGGAGGAGTCTTTTGGAGGGCTACAGAGGTCCTGGGAGCACGACAGACCGTGGAGGAGGACATTGCTGCCGTCATTGCATATAAAATGCAGAGGATGGAGAAGGGCCAACAAGTAATGTGTGAGGCCCTCATATCGGAGGCTCTGGAGAAAGGTATGAGTGGGCAAATTACACCTGAGACACACCTTTGTGATGGTCCTCCTCCTCCTCCTGCAGGTCCTCCTCCTCGTCCTCCCTCTCCTCCAGGTCCTCCCAGTCCTCCTCCTCCAGGTCCTACTCCTCCTCCTGCCACATCTCCAACTGCACAGCCTCAGCCGGGAAGGAAGCGTGAAAGGAAGACCAGACAGTGATTGCCCTGGGTTCAGTCTGGTCGGCCAAAAAATGCAGCCTCTTGTGGTACCACAGCCTGGGGACACAGATGTCATCTGCTGCTATCTGGATCTCTGCGAATCCCGGACCAGACTGCCCTCCCTTATATATGGACTCCTCAGGCCACCAATTTTGATGTTGAAGAATTGTTGTCTGCCGTGGGGGTCCCAGGCTTCACTAATTTCTCATGTTGATCCAGTGTTGCCTCCCTCTTTGTTTGGTTCTGATCCCTTAATAAAGGATTTTTGTTTTGAATTATACTCTCCTATGTGTTTTACTTAAAAAATGACAGTTTGTTTGTGAGGATTCAGGTACATTTCAAATATACAATGTGAAATGAACAAGGGACACCAACACCAAACAATCTCCTTGAGATTAAATAATAAAAGATATCAATGGTGTTGGGGTAACTTGACACACAAAACACACACAAAAATATTCTGGAGTAAAAAGAAAAATAACATTGAACAAAGATCAGCCTTGGAAAAAATCCAAACATTACAGAAAAAAAAAGGCGTCAAATAAAAAACAAAAAAATATATAAAAAAAAAAAAATGTCAGATGTGACAACTAATAACAATATATTGAGGGAATACCAATAAAAAAACACAAAGAAAAGTTTGTGAGAAGTGTGTGTGAATATGAGCAGCAAAACTACTTAATTCTTGTCACATTATAAAGAAGAAGAGAGTGCGCTGTATTAAACCATTTTTAACATTGCAGCGTGACGAAAGTGCTGTATCCATTGCGAACGCTAAGTTTACCAGAACGAGCTGTCCCGTGTCGGAATTTCTTCTGAGCATGCGTGGCACTTTGTGCGTCGGAACAGGCCACACACGGTCGGAATTGACGCGATCGGATTTTGTTGTCGGAAAATTTTATCTCCTGCTCTCCAACTTTGTGTGTCGGAAAATCCGATGGAAAATGTCCGATGGAGCCCACACACGGTCGGAATTTCCGACAACACGCTCCGATCGGACATTGTCCATCGGAAAACCCGACCGTGTGTACGGGGCATTAGAGGACGTGACTAAAGAGCTGACATTGTACTTTCAGATGAATGACCTACCAAATTCTGACCCAGGAATTTTATGGGAAGCACATAAGTCAGTTATTAGAGGTGTTTTTATTAAGCATGGGCCTCGTGTTAAACGAGAACGAACGAAACAGCTTACGGAATTACTTGATAAATTAACGATTGTGGAATCTAGTCATAAACATGCTCCTAATAAGACTCTGGAAACAGACTTGGCGGTACTGAGGAAGCAAATTACCGATTTGCTTCACTACAAGGCGAAAGCAGTGCTACAGTTTTGCTGTAAGGTGAACTATAAATCGGGTGATAAATGTGAGAAAGTATTGGAAAGAAAAGTGAGAGAACATAAACTGTCAACATATATCCCCCAAGTTGTCAATGGGAACTGCCAAAAAGTAACTTTACCAACGCATATTTCCCAGGAATTTAAAGAATTTTATTCACACCTATATAATCTAGCATTACCTATATCGCCTCGATCTGCTATAGATGAATATATTCAAACATCCCAAATGCTGTCCTTAGCCCACTAGATATGTATGGCACTAGATAATTAGGGAAGGCCCCGGGTCTGGTCGGTTTACTGTACAATACTATAAAAGGTTATTTAAAATATTAGGCCCATGCTTGATTAATCTATTTAGTTCGATCAACTCTGGATCTTCATTCGCTAGGGATACTCTGGGAGCCCACATCGCTGTGATATATAAAGAAGGTAAGGACCCTACCTTGTGCGATAGTTATAGGCCTAACTCACTTTTGAATGTAGACTTTAAGCTCTATACTAAAATCTTGGCTACCCGACTGTTAAACCATTTACAAAAATGAATCCACTTAGATCAGGTTGGATTTATCCCGACACAAGATGTGAGGGACAGCACTTCTAAAGTGCTGAACCTACTTCACGTGACCAAGTCCACGAAAACTCCATGTGTCTTTTTAAATACAGATGGGGAGAAAGCATTTGACGAGTAAGTTGGCCATTTATGCTCTCAGTACTCCGACATATTGGACTTGGGGAGGTGATGATGAACCGGATAGCCAAGATATATTTAAATTCGACCGCACAGGTTAAGGTGAATGGGGTGCTCTCAGAGTCTTTTATAATTAGGAATGGTACCAGGCAGGGATGCCCACTGTCCCCTCTTTTATATGCCCTTACCTTGGAGCCTTTTCTTTCCACGACCAGGCTAAAGCAGGATTCACAAGGAGTGACAGTGGGTAATACACAACATAAGGTCTCGGCTTATGCCGGTGACCTATTATTTTCTTTAAGATTCAAGCAAAAGGAAATTCCCCTAATAATGGACTTTAGAGGCACATGTGGAGAAACGTAAAGAGAAATGTATAGTATGTAAACAATAATTTATTCATTTTAAAAACATCAATAACAATATAACAAACAATGAAAGGAATGCGATTCATGCATTTCTACATGTATGGGATATTGATACCAATGTACTTGCACCCGACGCGTTTCGGAGTTGTTTAGCCTCCTTCTTCAGGGGTGGATGTAAGTTTTAGCAAGGGTTTCTAAATTAAAAATGATGTATTTAACAGAGAGATAATGAGTAAATGTACATATCAGGCCATAAGGACATAAGTACAAGTTATATTTTTATTTCATTTACACTTACATTGGCATTATGTAGGCTAGCTTCGCATTCCAAAGCAGTTTAAAAACAAAGGCGCTGACACTGTCTGCCCATCCAGCGTGTTTCCCAATTGTGATAGATAAGGGTTGATTAACATACCCAGAGTGTTAATACTTCATGCGTAGCAGGTGAAAATGGCTGAGTATGGATATATATAAATACTTTGATTCCTCACTCAATTAGAGGAAAGGCCGATAAATATAGGGCGTAAGGAAATTTTGGATCTGAAGTTCCACTGAGGCCGAATGCGGATCCCGTAAAATGTGAAAGTATAAGGGTATGTAATAACCAGTCATTGGTTGAAAATTCAAATGAGTCTACTTGATTGTGGAAAAAGTCTTTTAGTAGTGAAGGTATAACATACCTGGTAAGACTACTGTAGAAGGTTCAAAGGGAAATGAGGAAAGTGGCTGATGTAGACTGAATGTATCTCGGATAACTAAAAAATATTGACACAAGGGGGGAGGGGAATATGGGAATATCATTAAGTAAATGTGTGGTTTATCCAATTGAAATTCTTGACAATTTGAAATGTAAATATATACATATACTTCAAGATTTTATATAGTCCAGATGCAACTAGATTATCCTTAGTTACGTGGTAGTAATTAAATTGAATAAATAATATTTAAATTAGTGAAGGAAGGGGGGGGAAGGAAAAAAGAGGGGGGGGGGGGCAGAAGAGTCACAATTGTAGCTAAAGAATGATGTCTTCTAGCTACAACGGTACGATTGTAAATGATAAACCAATATAGGGGTTTAAGTAGAGGCATAGATTATGTGCTAGGATTAGTATCACTTACTTTGTATTGCTAGACATCAGCTCAGACCGACAGCGTCCTGCACACAGCAAAGGACGCTCGGTGTGAGCAGTGCTTGAGTATATAAAGCCCTCCTCGCCAATCAGCTGTTGATGTAATGGCCAACAGCTGATTATGGGTGGTAGAGGAGGGGCGGACACGCTTAGAATGGCCCCCCGGGTGGAGCGAGCGCCGCTAGGCTCCCACCGCGCATGCGTGAGCATCCGCGATGAGATGTAGCCGCGCCTACTACACCCGCCGACACGTCTGGCTTCCCCGGCGGACTGCGCATGCCTGCCGGGGTCGCAAGATGGAGGACAGTGTAAACAACACTGTATCCTCACACAACGCCGCCATGAGCCAGGATCGCTCAGGCGGCTTTGTGTGCTGGGCAAACTTCAGATCACGGATTGGATTAGTAAACAAATGCACAAATAACCATGCATAAATAAAGATATTGTAAGTTTATCACAATTTACGGGAAACAACGCTGACTGGCAGTATTTTACAGGTTTGGATTATACATGCAGTGAAAAAACAAGTTATGAATAATAACCAGAATAGGTGAGAGTTACACTGCTCAATAGATGTTATATAGGCTGGAGTGACAGATATTAAAGTTGGATAAATTACAAAACTTGTATTTCTGGGGCCTAGATTGTATACACTAAGCAAGCATGTACACAGTAAAAATATTATAGTTTTATCATAGTTTCCGGGACATGCCGCTAGGATTTTACATGCAGTGAAAAACAGGTTACAGGTTGAGATTATACATGCAATGGAAACACAGGTTGTAAATACTGACCGGACTAAGTACATATAGAGGTTACGCTACTAAATGGATAATCTATGAGCTGAGGTGACAAATATTTAATAGGATTATATTTCTCGGGCCTAGATTAAATAGAGGCAAAATGCATTAGGCACATGTGTATATAGTCTACAATTAGAGTATATATTATGTATGTCATGATTATATACAGAGGCGGCTCTCTAATTAGGCAAATTAGGCGGTCGCCTAAGGCCTCGCGCTCACAGGGGCCTCGCGACCGTCTAATTTGTCTGACAATGGGAGAGGAGGAGATCCCAGCATCGGAACGGATTGCGCTGCCTACGGATGGGCGGGACCGATCTAGAACATCGGGACTGCACTGTCTGCTAACACCCTCCCCTGCCGCCTTCTCATCTCTTTTACGGGCTTGGGCAGCGCTGTACGGGGTGAGTCACTGGCCCCCATGCCGCTATGATTCCTGTAAAAAAAAAAAAGCCGCACCAGTGATCACAGGGAAGGTGAGCAGTGTCAGCTCAGCCTGTCCTGTACAGGTCCTCTATGATTGTCTATGAGGATGCTGGAATCAGCTCACACACTGCCCGCAGAAAATGCTCTGTCCTCTGCACATTCTGCAGATAGGTGTGCTGGAGCGCTGACAGGTGGGCGTGGCCAGCGGAGGCAAAACATCTCACTGCTCGCTGTGCTCGGTCCGGAGACTAATAAGCTGCAGACTGCGGGGTTGACTGCTTGGTGAAGCCCCGCCCCCCACGTGTGTTGTGGATTCACCCCAGCAATGCAGAGGCTGCTCAGAGCACCTGAGTGTCGGTAGTCTGAGTTTGGGGATTGGGGTGAGTCAGATGACATGGACGATCCGTTTTTCTGCACACTGATACATGACCACTCTGTTCATCACCCAGAAAACCACTCCTCTTCCATGTGACCCTCTCCTCCCCCCGTCTTCATCCTCATCCCTCTCTCCCACCTCTCTCTCTCCCCGCTCTTCATCCCCATCCCTATCCCCCCCCCTTCCGCCTCTCTCTCCCTTTCTCCCCTCTCTCCCCCCTCTTCATCCCCATCCCTCTCTCTCTTCCCACCTTTTCCGCCTCTCTCTCCCTCCTCCCCTCTCTCCCCCCTCTTCTACCTCTCTCTCCCTCCTCCCCTCTCTTCAGCCCCATCCCTCTCTCTTCCCCTCTCTCCCCCCTCTTCTGCCTCTTCCCCTCTCTCCCCCCTCTTCATCCCCATCCCCCTCTCCTCTCTTCCCTTCCCCCGCTCTCCCCCCTCCCCTCTCTCCCCCCTCCCCTCTCTCCCCCCTCCTCTCTCTCCCCCCTCCTCTCTCTCTCTCCCCTCCTCCTCTCTCCCCCCTTTTCATCCCCATCCCTCTCTCTCTTCCCCCCTTTTCTGCCTCTCTCCCTCCTCCCCTCTATCCCCCTCCCCTCTCTCCCCCCACTTCTCTCTTCCGCCTCTCTCTCCCCTCCTCCCCTCTCTTCACCCCTCCCTCTCTCTCTCTCTCCCGCCTCCCACCTCTTCTGCCTCTCTTTCCCTCCTCCCCTCTCTTCCCCCTCTTCATCCTTATCCCCCTCTCCTCTCCCTCTTCTCTCTTCCCCCTCTCCTTTCTTCCCTTCCCCCGCTCTCTCTCTCCCCCCTCCACTCTCTCCCCTCTCCTCTCTATCCCCCTCCTCTCTATCCCCCTCCTCTCTCTGCTCTATCCCCCTCCTCTCTCTGCTCTATCCCCCTCCTCTCTCTCCCCTCCCTCCTCCTCTCCTCCTCCTCTTCCCCTCTCTCCCCAATCTTCTCTCTATCCTCTCGACCCTCCCCTCTCACCCTCCTCTCTCTCACCCTCCTCCCTCTCCCCCTCTTCTCTCCCTCCCACCCCTCTGTATACTCATCCCTCTCACTCCCCTCTCCCCCCTCCTCTCTCTCCCCCTCTCCTCCTCTTCCCCCCTCTCTCTCTCTCTCTCTCTCTCCAATCTTCTCTCTCCCCCCACCATCTCTCTTCCCCCTCTCCCTCCTCTCTCCCCCCTCCTCTTTCTCCCCCCTCCTCTCTCCCCCCTCTCCTCTCTTCCCCACCCCTCTCTCCTCTCTTCCCCACCCCTCTCTCCCCGCCTCCTCTCTCTCCCCCCTCCTCTCTCTCCCCCTCTCCTCCTGTTTCCCTCTCTCTCTCCTCTCCTCCCCCCTCCTCTCACCCCCCTCCTCTCTTCCCCACCCCTCTTCCCCACCCCTCTCTCCTCTCTTCCCCACCCCTCTCTCCCCCCTCCTTTCTCTCCCCCTCTCCTCCTCTTACCCCCCCCCTCTCTCTCTCTCCAATCTTCCCCCCCCTCTCTCTCTCTCTCCAATCTTCTCTCTCTCCCTCTTCATCCTCATCCCTCTCTCTCCTCTCCCCCCCTCTCCTTTCTTCCTCCCTCCTCTCTCTTCCCCCTTTCTCTGTCCCCATCTCTTCCCCCTCTCCCTCTCTCCCTCCTCCTCCCCTCCCTCTCTTCTCCCCTTTCTCTTTCCTCTCTCTCCACTCCTCACTCATCCCTCTCTTTGTCTCTCACCCCACACTATTTTGCTCCCCTTTTTTCTGTTTCTCCCCACCTCTCTCCCACCCCCCTTCCCCCCACTCTCTCACATATTTTCCTACTTTCCTCTTTCTCTCCTCTCTCTTCTTCCTTTTCACCCTACTTGTTCACCCCTTTTTCTCCCCCCTCTCTTTCTCCTCCTCTCTCCTCTCCTCCCTCTCTTGGCAGGGAGAGGAAGAGCGGGAGGTAGGCCAAGTTGCTGCACCAAGGGCCTCTGGGTTGTACTTGCACCCTGGGCCAAATGTTGCCAGTCGGCCCCTGCTTTAATTTTTCTCTACACTAGTTTGCCTTTTCCTGACACTGCAGTACAAAGAAATTCAGCAGGTGCTTTTCTGTATTTAGGTTCTCTGACCATAGTAAGTGCATTGGCTGTGTCCACAGCAGGTATGAGGAATAGGTTTAGGAAAATAGATGATGGATCCATAGCCTTTGTTAGGTAATTTAAGCATAACGCAAAGCTGTTTGGTAAGTGACGTTCACTATACAGAGGGAGCTTGTGTTGTAGTGCATATCCTGGTGTGAGATGATCCAATGACATGCTGGAATCCTTGAGGACTGGCCATTGCCATCAGTTCATTGTACACTGTACAATGCAATGTATTCATTTTTATTGCTTGAATTATTTTTATTATGAGTGGGGCCTCATGTCTAAGTTTTGCCTAAGGCCTCACAAAGCATAGAGCCGCCTCTGATTATATATCATATAGGGAGAATAGTCAAGTTAGGGTGACATACAGGGGAGGGAGCAGTGGTACCAAAAAGAAAGGTGTTTATGTAGTCAAAGGGCAAGTTGGTAGCCCAGGTTTACAAAGGTAGTCATCTTGTTCATTGCTCCCCACCACCTGACGAGAAACCTTCAAGAAAAGGCTTGAACCAGATGGTTTTGTTCAAGCCTGGGGGTTAGATTGTATATCCAGCGGGATTCCAGCTGTAACAGTGTCTTGTTCCAGTCACCTCCCCTAGACCCCGGGTGTACCCGGTCTAGAATAAGGAATTTAATCTTTGGAAATTTGCCCTCATGCACTATTGTAGTATGTCTCCCAAGTGGGAGGTCAGGGTCACAAGTTTTCATGCTCAATATGTGTCTATATGCTCTCTTCCAGAATTCTGTTTTCGTTTTTCCTATATAGAAGCATGTACATTCGCATAGGAGTATATAGATCACCCCATATGTTTTACAATTAGCGAAGTGTTTAGGATGGAAAGGCTGGCCGTTCGGAAGGGTCGGGTTTCTGTCTGTGAGCATGTATTTACAGTAGTTGCAATCTCCACATCTAAAAGTTCCCTTATACTTGCAGTGTGTTTTGTCTACTTCCACCTTGAATTCACTCGTAGTGACTTCATCTCTCAGAGAGGTGGTTCGTTTAAAGGTAAAGAGGGGTCTCTGTGGGACAAATGGCCCCAATGTCGGATCACACTGTAGCATATGCCAGTATCTTGTCACAATATTCCTGACTTGTCTGTGTTGGTTGTTGTATTTAGTAATGATCCTAATGGTGTCAGTATCATTTTTGCCAGTTTTATTTACTTTTTCAGAATACAGTAGCTCATTTCTTGGCTGCCTAAGGGCTTTTTTGAAAGAGCGTTTGAGTGACGCATGGGAGTAGCCCCGTAGTAATAATCTGTCACGTAGCTTGTTTGCTTCCATTCTAAAGGTGTCATCGTTGGAGCAGTTGCGTTTCACTCTAAGATACTGGCTATATGGAATTGAATCGAGGAGGGGCTTGGGGTGGAAGCTAGTAGCATGTAAAATTGCGTTGCTCGCAGTGGGTTTCCTGTATAATTTACTCATAATGATCCCTCCCTCACCTCTGCAGACCTCCACGTCCAAAAATGTGACACAGTGCTTGTCAAATGACATTGTAAAGTTAAGGTTGAATTCATTCCGATTCATCCTCAACAAACACTGTTGAAGGAGATCAATCGATCCATCCCATATGATAAAGAGGTCATTGATGTATCGGTACCATCCGAGTATGTGGTCCGTATACATCGATAGACTTTCGTCACCCAAAAACATGGCCTCCCACTCCCCCAGGTACAGGTTGGCATACGATGGGGCACAACATGTCCCCTTCGCAACCCCCTGCACCTGGAAGTAGTGGGAGCCATTAAAAGTAAAAACATTATGACTGAGAATAAATTCTAGTAATGAGGTGATGAACTCTCCATATGTGGAATCTATGTCTCTAGCTGTGCGAAGGATGTGTTTGATAGCTGCTACACCCTTCTCATGGGGGATGGAGCTATACAGAGATTCGACATCAATTGTCACAAAAACTGCATGTTCAGGAATTTCCAATTTATCAATAATTTGCAAGAAATGCACTGTATCTTTGACGAAGGAAGGTAAAGAATAAACAAATGGTTTCAAAACTTCGTCTATCAGTTTGCTAGCATTCTTGCTAATCGCCCCTATACCGGAGATGATTAGTCTGCCGGGGGGGGGTTATGTCTTTATGGACTTTTGGTAGTGAATAAAAGACCGGTGTATGGGGGAAATTGTTCCTAATGAATTCCCATAGGGACTTTGTGATTGTCGAATTGGAATAGGCCGTATCTATCAATGTATAGAAATCCCGATTGTATTTTTTGACCAACTTGCCGGTATCAAACAATACCACTCTGGGTTGTTTAATATTTTATTACACATCTTGATGTAGTCTTCATTATCGAACACCACAATGTTCCCACCCTTATCCGCATTTTTAATTGTAATTCGGTCGTTATTTGACAGTGTTTTAAGTGCTGCTGTTTCACGCCTAGTTAGATTCCTGGGAAGTTTGGTGTGGGTTTTTATCTTATCTAATTCTTTGTTGACTAATTTAAGAAAAGCCGCTGCGTTTGGATGGGTACTGGGTGCAGGGCAGAAGTCAGATTTCATTTTTAATGTGGATTTGTTTCCCCTGGAGGGTTCATTGGGTGTTTTGATTGACTCTAGAATTTGGGAGAGGTTGATCTCATCTATGAGATCGGTTGGATCATTTTCATCAAGAAGGGACACCAGTTGCTTCAATGCTTGGTGTTCTTTTGGAGTAAGATCGTTTGGTCCTTCCTGTCTATGATAGAGTTTTTTTAGGATCAACTTTCGTATAAAGAGTTGGAGATCCTTATAGATCTCAAATTTATCCAAGTTTTGATTGGGACAGAAGTTTAAGCCTTTTTTAAGGACAGTAATTTCATCGTGAGAAAGTTTGTAAGATGAAAGGTCGTTGGAAATTGATACCAATCTACTTGCACCCGACACGTTTCGGAGTTGTGCAACTAGGAAATGCGTCGGGTGCAAGTACATTGGTATCAATATCCCATACACGTACAAATGCATGAATCGCATTCCTTTCATTGTTTGTTATATTGTTATTGATGTTTTTATGATGTTTTTGAAATGAATAAATTATTATTTACATACTATACATTTCTCTTTACGTTTCTCCACATGTGCCTCTAAAGTCCATTATTAGGGGAATTTCCTTTTGCTTGAATCTTTAATCATAGGATGTGGCACAATTTGCAGTTAATAAGCCGATCAACAACCCCTGTTTCATATTATTTTCTTTAACGAATCCAGCAGTATCCCTACCAAATCTCCTTAAACAATTTGATCTATATGGTGCCTTATCAAACTTGAAAATCAATCTTTCTAAATCGGAGGCGATGGGGGTTGCACTGCTAGCACGAACTCTTATACAAATCTGAGGAGGCTTCTACTTTAAGTGGACTACACTTGCCCTGAATTATTTAGGCACAAAAATGCCAGCAGATTTAACCTGTACTTATGAGCTTAATTTTCCACCATTACTTGCAGAGTCTAGACGGCTATTAGATAAGTGGCATACTATTTTACATTCTTGGATCGGTAGGTGTAATTTAATAAAGATGTGTATTTTGCCAAAATTTTTATACTTATTTCAGGCCCTACTGATACATATACCGTTTTCTTATTTTAAGCAGGTGCAGGCATTGAGTCCCAATACGGGGTGATTGGCGCTGTTCCACTAAACCTCGTCTGATGTGCAGAAACTAGTGATGTGTATCAAGTAGAAATTGTGAATAAATAAAAACTGTGAATGAATAAAAACTGAGCATAAATTAATATATATATAGGAATGATGAAATTACAAACGTGTGGGAAAACTATTCCTAGTGTATATGCGAAAAATGCCCACATATATATAAAGTGCAACGTGTTTTATCACCTTACTAGACTAGAGGTGATCAAAAACAAAACATTATAGGTTGGTATAAAGAAAGTAATATGAATTCCCAAAAAACCTTCAGAAAATCCTTAAAAAAATTGCGTGAATATGTGCATAAAAAGCGTAAATATGTGCATAAAAAATGCTAAAATATATAAATAAAAACCTTATAATCATAAATGCGCATAAAAAGTGTTAGGAAATAAATCATACAATCATCAGTCCAAAAAATTTCCCAAAGGAAAAAAAGAAAAAATCCATAGAACGTTCTTCCTAAAGTGCAAATAGTGAGTCTCTTCAAACATCTAGCAGTACTCTTAGTGATGTAAACTCTTCCAGCCTTCCAAAGGACCCCCCAATGTGCCCTCACTCACCGGAAAAATTCACTCCTGCAGGGGTATCAAGCCTATCAGCCGTATCCTGCAGCAATGGTCCCTGGTGACAGTCCTCCGTTCAGATCTCCACTCCTGGTGTCCCGATCAGTTCCAGTCACTCCCCGCAGACACATCCATAGAAAACAAGAATGAGCCCCATCGCGTAAATCCGTAAAAAACTTAGCTTTATTAAAAATATATATAAAAGGGAAGCAAACAGTGCTCCGCTGACTGGTTGGCAGTCAAACAAATTGTAGTGAAGGCAGCGCGGTGCGGCGTAAGTTCCACCGCTCGCTGCACACCCGGAAGTAAAGCAAAAAGACAAGACGTATGCGTATCACGTGGCCACGCCTTACGCGTTTCGTCATCAAGACTCAAGACGCGTCATTGCCTTCACTACAATTTGTTTGACTGCCAACCAGTCAGCGGAGCACTGTTTGCTTCCCTTTTATATATATTTTTAATAAAGCTAAGTTTTTTACGGATTTACGCGATGGGGCTCATTCTTGTTTTCTATGGATGTGTCTGCGGGGAGTGACTGGAACTGATCGGGGCACCAGGAGTGGAGATCTGAACGGAGGACTGTCACCAGGGACCATTGCTGCAGGATACGGCTGATAGGCTTGATACCCCTGCAGGGGTGAATTTTTCCGGTGAGTGAGGGCACATTGGGGGGTCCTTTGGAAGGCTGGAAGAGTTTACATCACTAAGAGTACTGCTAGATGTTTGAAGAGACTCACTATTTGCACTTTAGGAAGAACGTTCTATGGATTTTTTCTTTTTTTCCTTTGGGACATTTTTTGGACTGATGATTGTATGATTTATTTCCTAACACTTTTTATGCGCATTTATGATTATAAGGTTTTTATTTATATATTTTAGCATTTTTTTATGCACATATTTACGCTTTTTATGCACATATTCAGGCAATTTTTTTAAGGATTTTCTGAAGGTTTTTTGGGAATTCATATTACTTTCTTTATACCAACCTATAATGTTTTGTTTTTGATCACCTCTAGTCTAGTAAGGTGATAATACACGTTGCACTTTATATATATGTGGGCATTTTTCGCATATACACTAGGAATAGTTTTCCCACACGTTTGTAATTTCATCATTCCTATATATATATTAATTTATGCTCAGTTTTTATTCATTCACAGTTTTTATTTATTCACAATTTCTACTTGATACACATCACTAGTTTCTGCACATCAGACGAGGTTTAGTGGAACAGCGCCAATCACCCCGTATTGGGACTCTATATTATTTAGAATTTCACATAGGTGTTATTCTGTGCTGGGGGGGCTGCAGTTCCTTTATTACCTAATCGCGGAGCTATTTGTTTCTTACAGGTGCAGGCATTGTTTATAAGGTTTGTCTGGGCGCATAAGAAACCACGTCTTTCACACACCTTATTAACCCTACCAAAACAATATGGTGGCTTGGCGTTGCCAGATATCAGGAGATATTATCAAGCAGTTCAACTTGATAGAGTAATTGATTGGCAATGCCATAGTGACCTGAAGTTTTGGGTTCAAGTAGAACAGTGCCAATCCCCAATACCTTTGAGGAGGGCGTTGTGGTGCTGGGATTTTGTGCCATCAGATCTAAAATCTCATCCCTTGATAGGGAACACTTTGAAACAATGCCTACACGCTATTACATATGCGGAACAAACAACAAAGACATCTCCATTGACCCCGATAATTGGGAACCCCAAATTTATACCAGGCCTTTCAACCATGCAATTTTTGACTTTAAAGTGGTGTTCCGGCCGAAATTATACTTTTTAAGTAAAAATACCCCTATAATACACAAGCCTAATGTATTCTAGTAAAGTTAGTCTGTAAACTAAGGTCTGTTTTGTTAGTTTATAGCAGTAGTTTGTTATTTTATAAACTTACAGCAGGCCGTGGCCATCTTAAGTGTGGGCATCTGAAGCCACACTGTATTTCTTCCTGGATCTCAACCTTGCAGATCTCGCACATGCTCAGTGCAGCACAAGCAGTGTAATAGGTTTCAGGTCAGGTTTCCATAGCAACGGCAGTGTCAGAGGAAGTTGCCGCCCCTACCCAGAAGGCATTGCAAACAGGAAATGATGCGATAGGCCGCGGCCAGGGAGGAGGAAGTGAAAAATGAATACAGCAAATATACAGTAGGTGCTGAGAATTTTTTTTTTTCAAATATCCAATTCGTTTACAGTGCACAGTTTAGTGAGGGATGCTGAAGAGTTGTAAAAGTGGGTGGAACTCCACTTTAAGGGAGATTGAGCGAACTGTTGCATCACAGTTTGTGACGGGAGATAGATGGCCTACTATGGAGGAGCTAACTAACCCCGGGGGCCCCTACCAACAGCGTTCTGGAATGCAGCTCAATTATATTATTTTCTTCAGACTATACCAGACCCGTAGGCATATACTAGACAACTGACTAAATTTGAGGAGCATTGCTCGGGAACAGAACCATTGTCTCACGTCCTCTCGGAGATGTATAAGTTACTTAACTCCCCTAGGGAGCAACCAGAACTGGCCTGTGTGTTAAAATGGAGTACAGATTTGCATCGCACATTTACTGATTTACAAATTCAAAATATGATTGAGCTTTCCTATAAATCTACAATCTGTACCAAAATACAGGAAATTAATTATAAGATATTTACAAGATGGTATATGACACCTAGTCGACTTCATGCTATCTTTCCAGATGCGTCAGAGTATTGCTGGCGATGTGGTACAGATAAAGGGACGATTCTGCATATATTTTAGACATGCCCCAAGTTGACTTCTTACTGGGCAATAGTTCAAACGATTGCCCAGAAATTTACTAATTTTCAATTCCCGAATGACCCAGCGTTTTTCTTATTACATATTACCACTATCCCAATGAAAACATATAAAAAATCTATCCTATGTCATTTACTAAATGCAGCTAAATTCTGTATACCTCTGATGTGGAAACAGCAGAATCCACCGACCATAGCATTATGGCTGAAGAAGGTGGAAGATATTAGCAAGATGGAGGACCTGATTTTGACAGCAAGTGATAGACAGGTGATATACAAAAAGACATGGACTTCCTGGAATTTGTTTATTAATTCAGAACAGGGTAGCTCCCTCTTAGGGCTGTAAAACGCGGATATGAGTCTGAGTTAAGAGATATGATGGATGTGCGATCAAAGAGACATCAGATGCGAGACCAAGCGCCATTTTTGGAATCCTTTCCCTATTGATTTTTCTTTCCCCTTTCCTCCCGTTTAAAACTCCCCTTTCCTCCCCCCCCCCCCCCCTTTTTCCTTTCCCCTCCCTTCCTTTTTTTTTTCTTTATTTTTATGTTATATCGCCTCTTGTCCTCTATTTGGGGACGTACTAAACTGCATATTGGGGTGATGGGATGATTGGATTACTGGCTGCAATACTGAAAACTCTCACTAGATGTCAGTGTACTATATACACATATATATGGTAATGACTCTGTTGTTTCTCAAAATATGTTATTCTTTCCTACAGTGCTTGACACAATGTTGCAAGAAGCAATTGCTAATGTTTAACTCTTCACTTGCTGATATATATGCAGCTGTACAACATGATACAGAAGTAATGCAAAAATTACATTTGACCTGTTTTTGATGGGAATATGGGTAGAATTATTATTTCTCATGGGGATTATTGGAGGAATATCATGTTAACACCCGATAATGAACATATTTAACCCATTACTAATAATAATATGCATATACTTTTTCTACATGGGGATTAAAGTATACGAAATGAAGCAGAGGTGCTTTGTCACATAAGGTGATGAGAAACAAGAACTTACTGTAGCAGTGAGATAGAGGGATACTTAGATTTTTTAGTTCTTTTATGTATAAATTTAATATATGTTAAGTTTCTTTTGTAATACATGGTTATTATTTTAGGAGACTATGTTCTCCCATTCTGTAAACACTGTTATAGTATGTATATGCAATCCCTTCCTGAAAAAAAAAATTAATAAAAATCATATTTTTCCAAAAATAACTGGTCAGAACTGGCAGCCGGAACATATGGACTCAGTAAGGCATATGCCCAATGAGTTGCTAAGGCTTGTAGTGTATATACACCAATGGGATGGAACTTCCACGCCTCTTACTCCTGGCCACAATGGGAGATGATCCCTCCGTCCCTTGAATGGCTCAATGTAGTGATAACCGGTCAGGACTGGCAGCCCTAAACAAAGGATGGATCAAGTCTTCCTTATTCACTCATACGGTATAACCTAAAACGAAACAAATTCTCCACATAGTGGAAAACCGTTGGTGTAAAAAAGGATTTATTCAAAAAGCAGGAACACTCACATTTGGATGAATAAAAAGCGCTTGTAGGAACATTCAATAGCAGTAAGTTAACGCAATGTCATCAGCAAGGCTCGTCCTGATGTGTTTTGTCTAAAGAGACATCACCCCAGATTGAGTGATTATCACTGGCCTGATTATCAGTGCAGTCCCATCAGTGTCACTTATCTGTGCCCAGCAGTGCTGCCTCATCAGTGCCCATCTGTAGTTCAGCCTGTCAGTGCCCATCAGTGCAGCCTCATCAGCGCACATCAGTGAAGGAGAAAAATTACCTGTTTGGAAAGCTTTATAATAATTTTTTTTTTTTTAATTTTCAGTCTTTTTTGTTTACCAACAAATGGAAAACCCAGTGGTGAACAAATACCACCATAAGAAAAAAAAAGCTCTATGTGTGCAAAAACCCCCGTTAGACTTACCGGTAACGTTATTTCCATGAATCTTCCAGGACAGCTACTTGAGAGATGATTGGCTCCGCCCTCTACAGGAAACACAAATCAGACACAATTTAAAAGGCCCCTCCCTTTCCTCTGGCCCTCAGTTGTTTGAAAGTCAAGTAAACCTCCACCAATGTGTACCAGGCAGAGGAATAACAGAATCTCACTAAAACACCACTACCAGGTTAAATAAGGAGACCAGTGAATAAAGAATAGGGTGGGAATATAGACACTGTCCTGGAAGATTCATGGAAATGCCATAACCGATAAGTCTAATGGGGTTTTCCCCCTTCATCATCCAGGACAGCTGCTTGAGAGGATGAGCAAGATTCTATACCTTAGGGAGAGACGACAGCCTGAAGTACTTTCCTTCCAAAGGAGAGGTCCTGGCTGGAGGACTAGACAGCAGCTTTGGATATTTCTTCCCATGATGCTCTCGCTCTGCTCATGATGCGGCCAAAGATCTAGTAGAATGATCTCTAACTCTGTTAGGAGGGGTCTGACCTAACGACCTGTAAGCTTCACGAATAGCTTCCTTAATCCATCTGGAAATGGAACCCCTGGAGGCTTTGGTCCCCTTTTTGGGGCCACTAAATGAAACTAGGAGCTGAGAGGATCTCCTAAACTCACTAGACACTTTCAAATAATGTAGAAGACACCTTTTCACATCCACAAAAACTAAATCTTTCCTCCTCCGAATTCCTGGGGGAGGTACAAAAACTAGAAAGCACTACTTCATGGGATCTGTGAAAACTGGAAGAGACTTTGGGTAAGTACAAAGGATCTGGTCTAATCACTACCATGTCATCTAAAATTTTCAAGAAAGGGACTTTACAAATCAAATCAGAAATCCTTCTCCCCAAAGCGGTGGCTAAAAGAAAGGTAATCTTTAAAGTAATCAGTCTTAAAGAGGCCTCATGTAATGGTTCAACGGGAGCTCTGGTAAGAGCATTCAATACTAACGACAGATCCCAGGGGGAATCTGTTTAATTACTTTGGGTGTACGTCCAGCTCTTGCTGAGAGAAATCTTTTAATCAAAGGCTTCTCAGCTAGTCTATTTTCCAGGAACAGAGACAGGGCAGCAACCTGAACCCCAAGGGTGCTGATAGAAAGCGCTTTTTCCACACCCTCCTGTAAAAAATCCAGTATACAGGGGATAGAAAAAGAAGTCAACTCCTGCTTTCTTTTGCCAGGAAACAAATGTCTTCCAAACCCTACAATAAAACTTTCTTGTGACTAACATACAGCTGTCTAGAATAGTATCAATAACTTTAACTGAACACCCTCTTAGTTTCAGGATGCACTTGGCGGAAAAGGCCCTTTGCTCCAGCAGGGGCCAGGGGGATCTGTTGAAAGTGCTCTCAGTGCGGAGAACCAACTCCTGGGCCGCCAAGGGGCAATCAGGATAACCTCTGCTTGTTCCTGAACAACCTTTCGGACTACACCTATCTACACCTAATATTGTTTATGGACACTTTTGTTATCCCTTTTTTTTTGAGTTCCAGTTTGTCTGTTGCATCACAATCCCTGCATACAGTTTGCAAGCTGCATTCAGACTGAGAATATATCTATTTATATTTATCACCATTTATAGATATCTCTGAATGACTTTCTATATCAGTGTATTCACTATTTATTTATTGTATTTATAATTCTCATTTTTAGTGCTGTCTAAATTCACTTATGCACATTGTTAGCCTGCCTTGGGGTAACTGTGGCACACCAGATTCATTGCTTGAGATGGTAGAGCGTTACACCGGGGTGGAGGATCTTCTGAGACTTGCCAACCCCTGAGGATCCCTGTCAGCAAGGAGAATCAAGCCACCCACAAACCCAGGAACCAGTACTCAGGAGAAAAAGGGAGCGGCCACCCCAGTGTCTCAGAGTTCTGCTCCAGCACGAAGGAGTGAAAATGTACTGTGCAGGGCGTAACTAGAAATAGCAGGGCCCCATAGCAAAATGTTGTATGGGGCCCCCCTGCAAACAGCCCCCCCCCCCCACAGCTGCCCTAGTGTCAATTCAGCGTGACCTGTGCCACATACAGCGTGACCTGTGCCCAATGCAGCGTGACCTGTGCCCAATACAGCGTGACCTGTGCCCAATACAGCGTGACCTGTGCCCCATACAGCATGACCTGTGCCCAATACAGCCTGGTCTGCCTGTGCCCCATTCAGCTCCACCTATACAGAGGAAGAGGCAAGCCACCCGGATCAGCAGAGAGCAGAATTGCCCGCTGTAATAGCTTTCATTTGAATTTCCTGTCTTCCCGGGGCTCATCGTCACATAGCCCCACCTCTTGGCCCGACGCCTTTAATGACGTCACATGTCCCGCATTGGATCGGCGTTCTGTCTATCAAAGGCACCGGGCCAAAAGGTGGAGCTTTGTGACGTGAGCCCCGGGAACACTGGACGTTCTAATTAAAACTCTTACATCGGGCAATTCAGCTCTCTCCTGATACGGACAGCTCGCCTCTTCCTTTCCTCTCTCTTCCCCTGGCTGGAAGACTGTGCCGGCGGTGCTCTTATCCTCACTGGGCCCCACTCGGCTGCGGGCCCCATAGCGCCCGCATGGGTCGCTATGGTGGTAGTTACGCCCCTGGTACTGTGCTGGTTGTGACACACCAGGGGCCATGTCCAAGCTCAGTGTCCCCTATGGTTGCCACCTCATCCCTTTAAACCTGAACACATATTAATTACAAAGGTTCTGTGGCTGATTAAGGTGGTAATTAAACTCAGTGACTGACATGTGCCTCAGCTCTTGGGCGCCTCCTCTGTTTCCAGGGAGAAGGTTTTGAAAAAGAGGCAGGGCAGAGAGCTGGGAGGGAGGGACTAGTTGTTGGCTGGGTGAACAGGATGATGGAGTGTTAGACTTTCGTGTCTGAGGGAACCCCCTTTCTGGGGGTGTACCTCAGGCGCTGAGCTCGGGAGCTGGGAGGGAGCCTCTCCTTACACGGTCATGGAGAGGTGTCCTGGAACAGAGAGAGGTGTCCTGGAAGGACAGTTGGTCAGCACGTCCGGAGTAAAGTCATTCAGGAGGAATCCAGGACAGGTTTCTTTTATTCTGCCAAATAATAATTATCCTATGGGCATCCCATGTCCCTTTTCTCCAACCAAGTTCAATCCCCTAATATAAACAACAAAAACGAGCAAGAGACTGTTTACTTTTACTGAGAAGTGTTTCTAATAGAGGTCTGGGAGCAGGGTGAAATGTGTGAATGCTGTAACACGTAGCAATCCCGCGGGACCATCGCTACACAACTATGGGATGTTCTAAACAAATCGGGGCCCCCTTGGGAGGCTTCCCTTGGTTCATTCCAGGGGAACATCTCTCCTTCTTTCATTCCTGGGTGGCTGATGAGGAGATGAGATAGTAGTAGGTTTGCTCAAAACCAAGGGCTGCTAACTTTAGAGGCACTTAGAGACCAATATGGTCGCTTCCCATTAGATGAATTGCGATACAGGCAGCTTCAACATTTTACCCGTAGCTTACCCCAGGCCATCTGTCCCCCTTCCTCTGTGACTTCTTTTGAGAAGCTGTGTATGTCCACGGACACCATCCCACACTCCATTTCTATATTATATGGAATGTTGCAAACCTTGGAACCTATGGGCAAACTGGTATACATAAGAGAGTGGGAGAGAGACAAGTGTTCACTGAGACACAACTTGATAATTTATATCGCTTTACTCATTCCAGCTCCATAAGTACAAAAATGCAAGAAACTTGGTTTAAAAAACTGTTTCGTTGGTATAGGGTTCCATCTAAACTCGCTAGAATTTACCCTGCACTTTCGGATGCTTGCTGGAGGGAGTGCGGACATCAGGGTACTTTCCTACACATTTGGTGGAAGTGCCCCAGGCTGCAACCCTTTTGGCAGGATAACCGATCTCAAATCAAAATTATTTTGGACATAGAACTACCTGACTCTCGTATGGAGCTTTTGCTTCATGTCTCTGACATTCCTCTCAGCCATTACTGTAAATCAGTGTTACCTCATTTACTGAATGCGGCTAGGAGACTGATCCCTGTTTATTGGAAGAAAACCCAAATTCCGAGTCGAGCAGAGAAGCATCTAGTGAATGATATTATGGCTGCAGAGGAGTGAATGGCGACGTGTAAGGGCCGACATGATAAGTTGTATGGTATATGGGCCACATGGATTCATTATAATAGCAAGGTCTTATCGGATTCACAATGAGCAGGTACCTAACCTTTCAGAGAGTTTGATTGCTGGAGATAATATATAGACCTGATCCATTGAGATTTTCATGGTGTACTTGAATTTACTTAACAGTAGAGTGCTTTTCTTTGCTTTTTTTTTTTTTTTGCTACCCTGGTTTTTCTACCTACTGTGACCTATAAACTGTACAACACAGTTGAATAACAGGTGGAGGGAAGTAAAAATAAAAAATTTGAATGATATGGTTGCATAAATGTGCACACCCTTATGCCCCGTACACACGATCGGACATTGATCGGACATTCCGACAACAAAATCCATGGATTTTTTCCGATGGATGTTGGCTCAAACTTGTCTTGCATACACACGGTCACACAAAGTTGTCGGAAAATCCGATCGTTCTGAACGCAGTGACGTAAAACACGTACGTCTGGACTATAAATGGGGCAGTAGCCAATAGCTTTCGTCTCTTAATTTATTCTAAGCATGCGTGGCACTTTGTCCGTCGGATTTGTTTACACACGATCGGAATTTAAAGGATCGGATTTTGTTGTCGGAAAATTTTATAGCATGCTCTCAAACTTTGTGTGTCGGCAAATCTGATGGAAAAAGTCTGATGGAGCCCACACACGGTCGGAATTTCCGACAACACGCTCCGATCGCACATTTTCCGTCGGAAAATCCGACCGTGTGTACAGGGCATTACAGTGAGGCCTCATGTGCACTGCTGCTGGTAAACGGACGTTTAGGAGCAGTTGGGAGTTTTTTCAACTGCCGCTGAACTCTCCTCTATGCTATTTTATGAGTACATGTACACAGGGTCGTTTACAGTCGTTTCTAGGTAATTGAGTTGAGGCATTTTTTGGAACACAAAAAAATGCGTTCAGAAGCTGATTTTACAGGCATTTTAAGTGTCAATCGCTTCTAAATGCGGCTAAACGCAGTAATTCGCGTTTAGCCACATTTCGTTTACAGACTATTTAAGAAAAAAAACATTACTAGACGCAAACGCGGCAAAGTGCCGCCTGTAAACATTGTAAAATGGACGTTTTAAACGTAGGTTACTATCTGTCAAGTTAAATCGTTCAGGAGAGGTTGTAAAAACGTCCCGTGTACATGAAGCCTAATGCCGCGTACACACGGTCGGACTTTTCAGCTACAAAAGTCCGACAGCCTGTCCGACAGACTTTCGACGGACTTTTGGCGGACTTTCGACGGACTTGCGGCGGACTTTCTAACGAACAGACTTGCCTACACACGATCACACAAAAGTCCGTCGAATTCTTACGTGATGACGTACACCGGACTAAAATAAGGAAGTTCATAGCCAGTAGCCAATAGCTGCCCTAGCGTGGGTTTTTGTCCGTCGGACTAGCATACAGACGAGCGGATTTTTCGACCGGACTCGAGTCCGTCGGAAAGATTTGAAGCATGTTTCAAATCTAAAGTACGTCGGATTTGAGGCTAAAAAAGTCAGTTGAAAGTCCGGAGAAGCCCACACACGATCGGATTACCAGCCAGCTTTAGTCCGTCAGCGTCCGTTGGACTTTTGTAGACGAAAAGTCCGACCGTGTGTACGCGGCATAATACTTTGTTGAAGCACCTTTTGATTTTATTACAGCTCTCAGTCTTTTTGGGTATGAATCTATCAGCATGGCACATCTTGACTTGGCAATATTTGCCCACTCTTCTTTGCAAAAACACTCAAATCTGTCAGATTGCGAGGGCATTTCCTGTGCACAGCCCTCTTCAGATCACCCCACAGATTTTCAATCTGATTCAGGTCTGGGCTCTGGCTAGGCCATTCCAAAACTTTAATCTTCTTCCCATGAAGCCATTCCTTTGTTGATTTGGATGTATGTTTTGGGTCATTCTAATGCTGAAAGGTGAAGTTCCGCTTTGAGTTCAGCTTTCTAGCAGAAGCCTGAAGGTTTTGTGCCAATACTGACTGGTATTTGGAACTGTTCATAATTCCCTCTACCTTGACTAAAGCCCCAGTTGCAGCGGAAGAAAAACAGCCCCAAAGCATGATGCTCAGGGCCGGACTGGGAATGAAAACCAGCCCTGGAAAATGTCATACCAGCCCCATAGCATTATTATACCAGCCCAACAGCATAACGTCATTATTTTCTTGTTCATAAAATGGAAAACCATGCATTTTAAAGCACATTTGAAGAGTGCATTATATATATAGATAAGACACACATAAAAGCACATAGGGCTTATATATATATATATATATATATATATATATATATATATATATATATATATAAAAGCAAATTACAGTTAAAAGTGGTAAAAGTGGAGCAATCATCAAGAACAGTCCACTTATTGCTATGGTGATATATATTGCCAGAATAAGCAATAATCAAAGAACTTTATGAGCACAGTGGTGGCAATTTATGGGTACAGTGGCTGCGTTTGATGGGCACAGTGGCTGCGTTTAATGGGCACAGTAGTGGCAATTGATGGGTACAGTGGCTGCGTTTGATGGTACAGTGGCTGCGTTTAATGGGCACAGTGGTGGCAATTTATGGGTACAGTGGCTGCATTTGATGGGCACAGCGGCTGTGTTTAATGGTCACAGTGGTGGCAATTTATGGGTACAGTGGCTGGGCTTGATGGCACAGTGGCTGCGTTTGATGGGCACAGTGGCTGCGTTTGATGGTACAGTGGCAGCGTTTAATGGGCACAGTGGCGGCAATTTATGGGTACAGTGGCTGCGCTTGATGGCACAGTGGCTGCAATTGATGGGTACAGTGGCTGCGTTTGATGGGCACAGTGGCAGCATTTAATGGGCACAGTGGTGGCAATTTATGGGTACAATGGCTGCGCTTGATGGCACAGTGGCTGCATTTGATGGGCACAGTGGCGGCAATTTATGGGTACAGTGGCTGCGTTTGATGGCACAGTGGCTGTGTTTGATGGGCACAGTGGTGGGAATTTATGGGCACCGTGGTGGCAATTTATGGGTACAGTGGCTGCGTTTGATGGGCACAGTGGCGGCAATTTATGGGTACAGTGGCTGCGTTTGATGGCACAGTGGCTGTGTTTGATGGGCACAGTGGTGGGAATTTATGGGCACCGTGGTGGCAATTTATGGGTACAGTGGCTGCGTTTGATGGGCACAGTGGCTGCGTTTAATGGGCACAGTGCTGGCAATTTATGGGTATAGTGGCTGCGCTTGATGGCAGAGTGGCTGCAATTGATGGGTACAGTGGCTGCGTTTGATGGCACAGTGGCTGTGTTTGATGGGCACAGTAGTGGGAATTTATGGGCTCAGTGGCTGCGTTTAATGGGCACAGTGGTGGCAATTTATGGGTACAGTGGCTGCGTTTGAAGGGCACAGTGGATGAAGGGCACAGTGGATGTGTTTAATGGGCACAGTGGCTGCAATCGATGGGTACAGTGGCTGCGTTTGATGCGCACAGTGGCTGCGTTTGATGGTACAGTGGCAGCGTTTAATGGGCACAGTGGCGGCAATTTATGGGTACAGTGGCTGCGCTTGATGGCACAGTGGCTGCAATTGATGGGTACAGTGGCTGCGTTTGATGGTACAGTGGCTGCGTTTGATGGGGCACAGTGGCAGCAATTTATGGGTACAGTGGCTGCGTTTGATGGGCAGGGCACGGTGGCGGCAATTTATGGGTACAGAGGCTGCGTTTGATGGTATACAGCTTTTCCAAGATAATCTGGCACTTGAACAAAACATGGACACCTCCCTGAAGGAGAGAGAGGGGGGGAGAGAGAGGGGGAGGGGGAGAGAGAGAGAGAGAGAGAGAGAGAGAGAGAGAGAGAGAGAGAGAGGAGAGAGAGAGAGAGAGAGAGAGAGAGAGAGAGAGGGGGGGGGAGAGAGAGGGGGGGGGGGAGAGAGAGAGAGAGGGGGGGGGGGAGAGGGAGAGAGAGGGAGGGGGGAGAGAGAGATGTGGGAATTTAGAGGAATTTAGAGAGAGAGGGACTAAGAAAAAGTCAGGAATGACCTACTAGAACAGCTAAACTTTATTTGGGGTTAATCAGAGGTACTCTAAATAATGGCAGGTGTATACTGACTCCTCATGAGTTTGAATGTGATTGCTTAATTCTGAATACAGCTACATCCCCAGTTATAAGCGGGTGTGCACACTTATGCAACCACATTATTTTAGTTTTTTATTTTTACTTCCCCTCCCTAAAAGATTTCAGTTTGTTTTTTAATTGAGTTGTACGGTTTATAGGTCACATTAAAGGTGGAAAAAGTTCTGAAATGATTTATCTTTGTCTCATTTTTTTTAATCACAGAAACCTGACATTTTAACAGGGGTGTGTAGACTTTTTAGATCCACTGTATAATGGGACTATAAATACCCCCTCCAATGGACAATATACACAACAAAATATGTTAAAAATTCAACATGTTTTTATTACATTTATTTAAAACATCATCTTAGAAACACTTTTTTTACAAGGACATCCATCTACCACTTGTCTTTCAATTAGGGTCTTATCTTTCACTTAAGAATTTAAGGTATGGCAGCCCTCTAAGATTATGATGTGTAGGTTGATGTGTTTCATGGAAAGATTTGCTTCATCAGGACCTCTAATCTCCTGTAACTGGATACAGAAATAACAGAGATAAAAGTACATATAAATTACATGTACTATACTATACATAGTCAGTAACAAAAATCACATACATATGAATACTAAAAAACTATCCCCAAAAGGGGGAGAGAAAAGAAAAGGAAACATGGAAAGGAAGGCTGAAGGAGGACAGGGAAAGCGGAGAAGGAAATCAAGGGGGGAGGGGGGGCCGGAATCGGGGGACAGTGAGAAAAGAGTAGGGAAAAGGAAAAGGAAAAAGAGGGGGAGGGGAAAGAGAAGAAGGAAAATGAGGGGGAGAAAGAAAAAAGGGGGTAGGGAAAGAGAAATGTCCGAATATATATATATTATTATTATTATATATTATTACACCCCGAAAGTGAATGAACAAGCAAGGAAAATTCCCCCATGAGGCTTTTTAGCAGCAGTATAGCAAGATTCAAGATGGAATGAATGTAGAAAATTCTTTATTAAAAATTCAAAGGATTCAAATGTCATGTTACAATTAAAATATAAAGATACCGGCTATAGGATACATACAATGTTCCATGGTACAATGATGCAAATACAATATACACAGTATTCCATTGTTGAATGTTTGACTGTGTAAAGAACTCCAATGCGTTTCGACCTGTGCATTTATGGTCTTCTTCAGGGGGATGATTTGCGTTGAAGAATGGAATGGGTGATCACATAGCCAGGGATATTTCTAAAAGGCAGATGAATAATCTGGAAGGCCCTGTAGTTCTGCTCGTTGCCCACAAGGGAGAGGGACCCAGCAATCAAAAGGGGCTTACAAGGAGCCAAACTTTGGACACCGCCCTCAGAGGGGCTGAAGAAACGACACATTTGACCATATGTGAATGGTGCCTGTCCTTTCTGGCGTGTATGGGTCCCATGCACTCCTCACCTGGTTGCCTCCACACACGCTTGACACCATCTGAACCAAATAAGATTATCTTGGTCTCATCAGACCACAGGACATGGTTCCAGCAATCCATGTCTTTAGTCTGCTTGTCTTCAGCAAACTGTTTGTGGGCTTTCTTGTGCAACCTCTGCAGCAATGCTGGCAACACTCATACGTCTATTTCCCAAAGACAACCTCTGGATATGACGCTGAGCATGTGCACTCAACTTCTTTGGTCGACCACGGCGAAACCGCTGTATGGTCTTGGCTACTGTGCTGCAGCTCAGTTTCAGGGTCTTGGCAGTCTTCTTATAGCCTAGGCCATCTTTATGTAGAGCAACAATTCTTTTCTTCAGATCCTCAGAGAGTTCTCTGCCATGAGGTGCCATGTTGAACTTCCAGTGACCAGTATGTGAGAGTGAGGGTGATAACACCAAATTCAACATACCTGCTCCCCGTTTACACCTGAGACCTTGTAACACTAACGAGTCACATGACACTGGGGAGGGAAAATGGCTAATTTGACCCAATTTGGACATTTTCACTTAGGGGTTTACTCACTTTTGTTGCCAGCGGTTTAGACATTAATGGCTGTGCGTTGAGTTATTTTGAGGGGACAGCAAATTGACACTGTTATACAAGCTATACACTGTAGCAAAGTGTCATTTCTTCAGTGTTGTCACATGAAAAGATATAAAAAAATATTTACAACAATGTGAGGGGTGTACTCACTTTTGTGAGATACTGTATACAGTGTGGACGGAAAGTATTCAGACCCCCTTAATTTTTTCACTCTTTGTTATATTGCAGCCATTTTCTAAAATCAGTTAAGTTAATTTTTTTTCCTCATTAATGTACACACAGCACCCCATATTGACAGAAAAACACAGAATTGTTGACATTTTTGCAGATTTATTAAAGAAAAACTCAAATATATCACATGGTCCTAAGTATTCAGACCCTTTGCTTTGACACTCATATATTTAACTCAGGTGCTGTCCATTTCTTCTGATCATCCTTGAGATGGTTCTACACCTTCATTTGAGTCCAACTGTGTCTGATTATACTGATTGGACTTGATTAGGAAAGCCACACACCTGTCTTTATAAGACCTTACAGCTCACAGTGCATGTCAGAGCAAATGAGAATCATGAGGTCAAAGGAACTGCCTGAAGAGCTCAGAGACAGAATTGTGGCAAAGCACAGATCTGGCCAAGGTTACAAAAAAATTCTGCTGCACTTAAGGTTCCTAAGAGCACAGTGGCCTCCATAATCCTTAAATGGAAGACGCTTGGTACGACCAGAACCCTTCCTAGAGCTGGCCGTCCGGCCAAACTGAGCTATCGGGGGATAACTTATATAGAGAAGAAGGGGGGGGAGAAGGAGAAAACGGGCAAACCCCCTCCTCAAATTGATGGGACTTTAGAGGAAAAGACTGAGTTGCGTAGGTGAAAATCAAACAAGCTTAATAAAATTTAACAATATTTATTGAAATATGATAAAAGAATAGTATTGTCAATACATATACAAATATATGACCATCCAGTAGTAGAATTCAGAATTCGTACGTGACTAAAGCCAACATGTTTCGCAAAAGAATTTTCGCTTCATCAGGGCTAGACATGATGCAATTGATTCATTTAAACTGTATAAATAATAAACAGTCTCAGATTATACAGTGGTCATACAAAGCATCAGATCATAACAATCATATATGAAATTATAGCTCACCTACTGTTACAATTTCAAAGGAATAAGGCTATTACCACCATTCACTAGACATCAACCGCTGAACCAACCAACACGGACTGTCTCTGGGTGCCAGATCCCAGGCAGACAATACCAGTAGGAGGCCTGGACCACACATTCAGGGCACTATAGGCTGATAACCCGTACTGAAACAAAGACGGGAAACCCATAAATTACACTAGTTCAAAATCAATAGTAAATAATACTACAGTGACCATTAATGGTCAGACACATAAGAAAATTTCATATGACGCCCACAAGGGTACATTGTACATAGAGTATATTGAACCATTTAAAAAAAGTCTACCGGGTATGTGATTGTTTAAACTGCGGGACAGATCCCACCGATGAATTGCTTGGGATATGTACATTTTTTTATATATTTATTTTGGAGGGAACATTTGTTTCGTTTGTAATAAAAGGCCAGTGAAGATGTTAAACCCTTTTGTAATAAAAGGCCAATGAACATTGTTTCATCTATAATAAGGGGCCAATGAGGAAGTCATATCTGTATCCATAGTAGACTGGTATAACTATACCTATAATGCTGGTAGTGCAGGGACCCTGTGAAATAACCCCTTAAGTTACGGCAGGGGGTCCCCCAGTAAAAAACATATCCAAACACAGCAAGACAAGTGTGTCCAAATTGATCTTGACTTACCCCTAAGTGTAGAAAGTAGAGGGAGAGGAGCTGTAATGGCTCCTAATTACAGGATCGGGCGTCCGCCCGTTTGCGATGGATGGCCGCAGGATGCGTCTGACAGACAGCACCGGCGCCCCCATCTTTTAAATGATGTGGTCCCACCGGAAGCAATCAGGTCAGAATTGACCTCCGGCATTGCTTCCGGTCCGGACGTCCCTGTCAGGATGCGCGCGCATCAGGGGAGCGGACGCAGCCGCGTTCCACCCCCAACAATGCGCGCACATTTCCCATACTACGCCTTTGGCGTGACTGGCAACTGGGGGCGGAAAGGAAAGAGGCTCCTCCTGAGCTATCGGGGGAGAAGAGCCTTGGTGAGAGAGGTAAAGAAGAACCCAAAGATCACTGTGGCTGAGCCCCAGAGATGCAATCGGGAGATGGGAGAAAGTTGTAGAAAGTCAACCATCACTGCAGCCCTCCACCAGTCGGGGTTTTATGGCAGAGTGGCCCGATGGAAGCCTCCTCAGTGCAAGAACCATGAAAGCCCACATGGAGTTTGCTAAAAACACCTGAAGGATTCCAAGATGGTGAGAAATAAGATTCTCTGGTCTGATGAGACCAAGATAGAACTTTTTGGCCTTAATTCTAAGCGGTATGTGTGGAGAAAACCAGGCACTGCTCATCACCTGTCCAATACAGTACCAACAATGAAGCATGGTGGTGGCAGCATCATGCTGTGGGGGTGTTTTTCAGCTGCAGGGACAGGATGACTGGTTGCAATCGAGGGAAAGATGAATGCGGACAAGTACAGTGATATCCTGGAGGAAAACCTTCTCCAGAGTGCTCGGGACCTCAGACTGGGCCGAAGGTTTACCTTCCAACAAGACAATGACCCTAAGCACACAGCTAAAATAACGAAGGAATGGCTTCACAACAACTCCGTGACTGTTCTTGAATGGCCCAGCCAGAGCCCTGAATTAAACCCAATTGAGCATCTCTGGAGAGACCTAAAAATGGCTGTCCACCAACGTTTACCATGCAACCTGACAGAACTGGAGAGGATCTGCAAGGAGGAATGGCAGAGGATCCCCAAATCCAGGTGTGAAAAACTTGTTGCATCTTTCCCAAAAAGACTCATGGCTGTATTAGATCAAAAGGGTGCTTCTACTAAATACTGAGCAAAGGGTCTGAATACTTAGGACCATGTGATATTTCAGTTTTTCTTTTTTAATAAATCTGCAAAAATGTCAACAATTCTGTGTTTTTCTGTGTACATTAATGAGGAAAAAAATGAACTTAAATGATTTTAGCTGCAATATAACAGAGTGAAAAATTTAAGGGGGTCTGAATACTTTCCGTCCCCACTGTATATATCAAAAAATTGTACCTTCCAAACAATAATCAGACACAACCTCGCTCGGATATACACCTCAGGATGGTAAATGGGTGGTGGGAGTTAGTGTGAATGAAGTCGTGCCAGCCTGTGGGAAGACCACAAGGATGGGGGATTTAAGAAACTACAAGGAGCAAATAGGATACTGTTGCTACTAGTGAGATGAGTAGAGCTGGTCACTAATAAAACAAAAAATGAACTATCTGGTTAAATCACAAGACCCAAGCTGTAAGTTTACCTCAAAAGGAAAGAATATTAATGTATTGTATGAGTAATCCAGTTCACATACTCGCCACCTAGCATCCCAGACAGATGTGTTTTTAAGATGAGGTTTTAAATGGATGTAATAAAGACATGCAGTTTTTTAACATATTGTGTAGTGTATATTTGTCCATTGGAGGGATATTTTTACTCCCATTATATATACTCTATCATTCTATTTAACCACTTCCATACCTGCCCAATTCTGACACTCCGCTCCTACATATAAAAATCATAATTTTCTTGCTAGAAAATTACTCAGAACCATCAAACATTATATATGTTTTTTTAGCAGAGACCCTATGGAATAAAATGGCGGTTGTTGCAACAAGACCAGGAAAGCAACACTAAAATGCGGATGCCCTCTGTAGGGTACACTGTAGGGTGGCCCACAGTGCGTCTGATACCGCCATGTGAAGGCGGGGGGAGGCAATATGCACAAGACTCCAGCAATGATTCCTTTATAGGAGATATATTTCCCCACTACCTGCTATTTGGGTTGTGGTCCCTTTAACCACTTCAGATTTACCCCTCTCATGACCAGGCCATTTTTTGCAATATGGCACTGTGTTACTTTAACTGACAATTGTGTGGTCGTGTGACACTGTACCCAAATAAAACATGTCCTTTTTTTCCTACTACTAGAGCTTTCTTGTGGTGGCATTTGATCACCTCTGCGTTTTTTAATTTTTGCACTATAAACAAAAAAGCCTGACAATTTTGAGAAAAAAAAAAGATTTTTTTACTTTCTGCTGTAAAACACATCCAATAAAAAAAATGTAAAAAATCTAATTTCTTGATCAATTTAGGCCAAAATGTATTCTGCTATGTGTTTTTGGTAAAAAAAAAAGTCCCAATAAGTGTATATTGATTGGTTTGGAAAAAAGTTATAGCGTCTACAAACTATGGGATATATTTATGGAATTTTTATTTATTTATTTACTAGTAATGGGGGCAATAAGCAACTTATAGCGGGACTGTGATATTGCGCCGGACATATCAGAAACTAAGTGACACTTTTTTGGGAACCAGTGACACTAATACAGTGATCAGTGCTAAAAATATGCACTTGTCACTGTACTAATGACACTGGCTGGGAAGGGGTTAACATCAGGGGCGATCAAAGGGTTAACTGTGTTCCTGACCAGTGTTTTACTACTGTGTTGAAGGTGCTTTTACAAATGGAAGGCATTCATCCATGTCCCTGCTTGGCAGGAACACAGGATCAATGCCTTCCATACTGACAGAACGGCAATCTGCCTTGTTTACATAGGCAGACTGCCATTCTGCCTGTGTAACGAACGATTGCCGGGTGCCGATGGACATTGAGTCCATGTGCATTCACGCCCAATACCTGGAAATGTAGGATCACCTATATATATGTGATCCTGCGCAGCGCTGCCGCCCTGTAGCAGTAAATCAGCTATGGGGCGGTCGGCAAGTGGTTAAGGTGGATTTTGAGGTGTTTTATAAGTATTCAGGGGTTCTCACTTATGCATGGTGATTCAAGTTCTTTGGTCACTTGACACATGGGTTGAGATTTACTAAAACTGGAGCACACAGAATTTGGTGCAGCTGTGCAAAGTAACCAATCAGCTTCTAATGCAGGCCATGTGTAGCACCCTCTACTTAGGTAGGTGCTAGAATATGATTTTTATTCTGTAGAGTAGGTCAATTTAGGCAGGCCTGGCTGGCAGCATGAAAAGCTGTTGCTGCGGCCCACTAAGGGCTGGCTCACACTGCTGTGACAAGTGCTCCGACTTCGAGAGCACAAGTCGCATGACATGTCAAAATCAATGGTTCCCTATGAGAGCTGTCTTAACTGGTCCAACTTGTGTAGGTCCAACTTTGGAAAATGTTCCTGCACTACTTTGGTCAGACTTCTTTCTGATTTAAATGCAAACAAAGCCTGGGGAATGCCCAGGGAAAAACCAAAACCTACTTACCACCAGCTTGCAGACAACCAAATTAACCTGTCTAACAGTACGCGTTAAAAACAGGGGTTTAGTCCGCACGCATTTGCAAATGCATGCGTAAGCCACAGAGCCTCGTCAAGGCACCCTGATATCTGTGGTCCTAACACTAAAATATGAGTGTCCCCACAGTGGAGGCACATGCATTCTAATGGATAAATGCTGGCAGGTGGACTGAAGGGCAGCCCATCCCTTCTTAAAGGTACAGAAGAACACCAAACACCCAGCAAATAGCACTATGGCTGCAAAGGTACTGGTGCGTTTCTGGACCAATAAACACACCAAGGTGATCTCAAAAAACTCGCCACCGCCTTCATTTAAAGCTGGCTATCGCAGTAAGCGGCTTTGGAGGGCTACAAACAGATGCAAACAAAGCCTGGGGAATGCCCAGGGAAAAACCAAAACCTACTTACGACCAGCTTGCAGACAACCAAATTAACCTGTCTAACAGTATGCGTTAAAAACAGGGGTTTAGTCCGCACGCATTTGCAAATGCATGCGTAAGCCACAGAGCCTCGTCAAGGCTCGTCATCTTTCTGATTTAAGCCCATTGAATTGAATGGAAGTCGCATCCAAGTACGATCATCATTTTAACTGATCCGATTTATGGCATGCAAAAATGTATTGAAAAAAAAACGGCGTGGGGTCTCCCCCCCCCGAATCCGAACCAGACCCACAGGGAACCTCACACCAGAATATAAAAAAAAATGCCGTGCCCCCCCCCCCCCAAATAACAAATGCCAGACCCTTATCCAAGCATGCAGCCCGGCAGGCCAGGAAAGAGGGAGGGGAGCCCCCCTCCCTCCTGAACCATACCAGGCCACATGCCCTCAACATGGGGGGGGTGCTTTGGGGCGGAGGCTCTTGTAATATTTCTATTACAAAGGATGTTTACATTCCTTGTATGGCCTCTTTCACATGGGCTTTCTGATCAGGTCCGCCTGTCAGTTTTTAAGGCGGACCTGATCGGACCCTCCATTCAACCCTATGGAGCAGCGGATGTCAGCAGTGACATGTCTGCTGACACCCGCTGCTATCAGATCCTCTCCGCCAAAACCAGATGGTAGGTGACTCTATTTTCCATCCATCTGGAGGATCAGATTGGGTTAAAATGGACAGGTGATCCGTTTTCATCCGATCTTCCCATAGAGGACAGTGGGGCTCTGACATGTACACACGGGGTAGCACTGCTCTAACTGTGAAAACCTCCAAATATGCGTGTTGGTTACTTGTACCTTCTCTCCAGGTGCCAGGTTCAGACGACCTCCCAACTCAGAATATGAATATATATGGAAAGAACCTACACTCTGGAATCCGTCCAAATTCTTTATTCGATAACCACCAAGTACAGAGTAACTGTTAACATGTTTCGGTGTAGAGCCTTGTTCACAGCATAGTTACCCACATAACCAGCAACAACATATATACTATACTGTATATACAGTATCTCACAAAAGTGAGTACACCCCTCACATTTTTGTAAATATTTTATTATATCTTTTCGTGTGACAACACTGAAGAAATGACACTTTGCTACAATCTAAAGTAGTGAGTGTACAGCTTGTATAACAGTGTAAATTTGCTGTCCCCTCAAAATAACTCAACACACAGCCATCAATGTCTAAACCGCTGGCAACAAAAGTGAGTATGCCCCAAAGTGAAAATGTCCAAATTGGGCTCAAAGTGCCAATATTTTGTGTGGCCACCATTATTTTTCAATACTGCCTTAACCATCTTGGGCATTAAGTTCACCAGAGCTTCACAGGTTGCCACTGGAGTCCTCTTCCACTCCTGCATGACAACATCACGGAGCTGGTGGATGTTAGAGACCTTGCGCTCCTCCACCTTCTGTTTGAGGATGCCGCACAGAGGGAGAAGAGGCTTCCTTCTGGGATGACAGCCACGCAGACCAATTTGATGCAGTGTGCGTGTATAGTCTGAGCACTGACAAGCTGACCCCCCACCCCTTCAACCTCTGCAGCAATGCTGGCAGCACTCATACATCTATTTCCCAAAGACAACCTCTGGATATGACGCTCAGCATGTATACTCAACTTCTTTGGTCGACCATGGCGAGGCCTGTTCTGAGTGGAACCTGTCCTGTTGAACCGCTATATGGTCTTGGCCATCGTGCTGCAGCTCAGTTTCAGGGTCTTGGCAATCTTCTTATAGCCTAGGCCATCTTTATGTAGAGCAACATTTCTTTTTTTCAGATCCTCAGAGAGGTCTTTGCCATGAGGTGCCATGTTGAACTTCCAGTGACGAGTATGAGTGAGAGCAATAACACCAAATTAAACACACCTGCTCCCTTTCACACCTGAGACCTTGTAACACTAACGAGTCACATGAAACCGGGGAGGAAAAATTGCTAATTTGGCCGAATTTGCACATTTTCACTTAGGGATATACTCACTTTTGTTGCCAGTGGTTTACATATTAATGACTGTGTGTTGAGTTATTTTGAGGGGACAGAAAATTTACACTGTTATACAAGCTGTACACTCTCTACTTTACATTGTAGCAAAGTGTCATTTCTTCAGTGCTGTCACACGAAAAGATATAATAAAATATTTAAAAAAATTTGAGGGGTGTACTCACTTTTGTGAGAGAATGTATGCTGCTTATATGGGTAACTATGCTGTGAACAAGGCTCTTCACCGAAACACGTTAGCAGTTACTCTGTACTTGGTGATTATCGAATAAAGAATTTGGATGGTTTCCAGAGTGTGGGTTCTTTCCATATACAGTATCCATATTCCAAGCAGGGCTCTGACAGGTCTGTCTCAGTACAGTGAGCGGAGACGGACCTGTCATCCGCCTGCTCAGCAGGGATCAACGGAGCAATCCCCCACTGAGCAAAACGGAGTAGGCCGAGCTGACCGCCCACGTGAAAGGACCCTAATAGGAATAAAAGTGATAAATAAAAAAATTAAAGGGACAGTGTAAAAATAAAAAGTAAAATAAATATGAAAAAAAATTAAAACGCCCCATCCCTTCATGCTCACATGCAATAGTGAACACATTCTTAAATTGTGCATGCATATGTAAACGGCATTCGCACCACACATGTGAGGTATCACCGTGAGCAAGAGCCATAATTCTAGTGCTAGACCTCCTCTGCAACTCTAAACAGATAACCTGTAAAGTCATTTAAAGCGCCACCTATGGAGATTTTTAAGCACCGTAGTTGGTCACCATTCCACGAGTGTGCGCAATTTTAAAGCATGACATGTTAGGTATCTATTTACTTGGTGTAACATCATCTTTCAGCTTTTACAAAAAAACAGGGTATATATTGTGCTTTAATTAATTAAAGTGTATTTTTTCCCCAAAAAATTGTGTTTGCAAAAACGCTGCACAAAAACTGTGTGACATAATAAAAAATTGCAACAATCGCTATTTTATTGCCTAGGGTCTCTGCTTAAAAAAAAGTATAATGTTTGGGGATTATACATAATTTCCTAGCAAAAAATACTGATTTAGCCCAGGTTCATACTGCTGCGGGATTGAAATTGTGCGAGTTCAGATGAACTCGCACGATTTCATTCCCGCATGTCAGTCCGACGATTTCAGAGACATCTTTGCGCAAAGTCGGCATTGCACCGATTCGGACCGTTCCATTGCGGGCAATAGCCACTGATTTGGCATGCGATTTGACATGTCAAATCGCATGCCAAATCGCATCAATATGAACCACGGCTAAAACCTGTAAGTGTCAGAAAAAGCCTGGTATTCAAGTATAACCAGTGCCAGGACAAGGTCATCTAGAGCCCAGGGAAAAAAAGTGCCAAAGTGTGCGCCCTCCAAATGTATGGGCATTACTGTATGTGTCGGCAAAAATCCACCCCCCCCCAAAAAATGGGCACTAATCTGCATGCTTACCCCCTAAGCATTAACTTCCTCTCCTCCCAGTACAAATCCGCGACCCCTGCTGAAGTCCCCCCTCCCAGCACAAATATTTGCCCCTTCATCAGCTCAAAAAAAATCCCCCCTCCTAACATAATTCCCCTCAAATTTCCCCTCCGGGTACACAGCCCCCCACTTCAAATCCCCCCTCCCAGCACAAATCCCCCCCCCCGAAAAATTCCCCTCCTAGCACAAATACCTCCCAATCATCCCTACTAGCACAACCCCCCCCCCCCCCAAAAAAAAAGTTTCCCTTCCCCCTCTACCATATCACCTCTTCTAGCACAAACTTCCCAAGTTCCCCCTCCAAGCACAAATCCTCTTCCCCCATCCCCCCTGAAACAAAAATCCCCCTAAATCCTCACTCCAAGCACCCCCCCCCACACACACACACAATTTCCCCTGCTAGAACAATTCTTACCCCCTTGCGCTCCCCAAATTCCCCCTCCCAACACAAATCCCACCCCCCACAATCTCCTCAAAGTGCCCCACAGTGCCCAGGGCAGCTGCCCCTTGTGCCCACGACTCGTCCCGGCCACGAGTATAACTCCCTTCAAGTGCTTTTTGTACTCAACAAATTTGCCAAAAAACTTCTAGGTCACTTTTATCCCAAACTTTGAGCAGTCTATAAATATTGTCATATGTTTTACATGGGGAAAAAAACTAGAATGCATCCTCCCAAAATTGATTGTGGATTTTTAACTCAGTTGAAGCATTGATGGAAATGCCTGCACAGTGCACACAAAACAGCTCCCTCTATCTTCTAGTAATGTCTGATTTGCAGTCTACAGTTCGGTGCTCGTTGCCTCTTCCTTAGCCAGGAGTGTAAAGTGATTGCCGAGTGGATCGTTCGCACTTCATTTCGCCATGTTGGTGTCCCCGGTAACGAGGATTGTGAGAGGACCCGTCTCCAGAAGTGAGTGTGATATGGTCACCCGTCCCTGGTGTCTAAGGAACCTCATTTATCATAATACTAAGTGAAAGGATGATAAATGACATATAAAGGGGTCCATGTGGCCTCCATGCATGCAGCAGTCACCCACGGATGTAGCCGTTATGTCCCGTGTACTGCCGAGGATTGCATAGAGATCGTTTATATAGTTGGTCTAGAGAAGTGGGGTTTAGATCTCCGCTGTAATAGACAGCCAAAGTGACCCGGATGACATTGGTCATTGGGAGCTGTAGGTAATGACTGATCTTCTCCACTAGGGGGCGTGTGTTCTCCAATAATAATACATGAAGACAGAGCCAGGAATGACATACAGGTCACTTTATTATCATTTGTGTAGTCTAATCCTGTACAGCATGCCTTCTGCCATGATTTCCTGGCCATACTTTACATCGGGTTTGTAGCATTTATTAGTGTCATTATTATTTGTGTATATTTTTCATTTTTGCATTCCATGTTATCAGATCAGGTTTTGCCAAATTATCCCTATAGTTACATCTTAGTCCCGATTCACACCTGAGTGATCTGACATGCATTTCCAGAAGTGCCTCAATGCTCAGATTTCAATGTTCTTTATTCTATTTGAGCGTTCTATTGTGAGCGTTCACATCTGAGCGATGAGTTGTGGCTAAAGCTCCATTCACACCAATGCTTTTTTTTTTGTTTTCAGAAACGCAGGTCATTGTTTTTAACATGGGATCCTATGGAACCATATATATATATATATATATATATATATATATATATATATATATATATATATATATATATATAGTGTGTGTGTTTTCACCCAACTTTCACACGTTTCTAATTGGATTCAGTTGGAAGAATGTGTGAATCTGGGGTAAATGTGTGCATTTTATGCGGGCTCTATGAATATTGTTTATCTGAGGTCGTCGTACCTTCTGACTGAGCGTTTTAAGACTGCCAAGCACGAGTACACATGTGAAAGTTGCTAAAGCATACGTCAAGTTCTTGATGCAATTAACAAGACAAACAAGATATTTGGGGGGCACACCCTAAAAGATGCATTAAAGATGGTGCAGCCATAAGACCACACAGTAGAAGAAAATATTACAGCGCACACATACAAAAAAGACATTTACCTCCAGCAAGGCTTATTTAAAACACGTAGACATTTTCAAAAAACATTCTAAAAAAATATGGGGATTTGGTCACACCATATTGCTATATGGTGCTTAAGCCCACTTACTGCGACAAAGTACCCCATTATTAGGGAGTCCTACACTATCCATAGACTGGGAGATCCTGCTTCTCTGAACAATGGGAGCCATACACTTCTCTATATGGGAGAATATGAGGTCTCCACCCATGACACAGGTGAATGCTAATGAGAGGAACTTAATGAGGGAGTGGGGTGCTCCTCACCTAAAAGGATTTGGTCAGATTTGGTCAGAATCCATACAATAGACAAACAAGATATTTACCCTAAAAGATGCATCAAAGATGGTGCAGCCATAAGTTCATATTGCTATATGGTGCTTAAGCCCACTTACTGCGACAAAGTACCCCATGATTGCAATTAACATACATTTGTGTCATTTCAGTTTTTGCTCGGTCGATGTTCACAGCAAAAAGACACGACCCTTCAAGTCCAAACTGGTTTAATGTCAGCCTAGCGTTTGGAACTTCATTCGCTCTTTGGGCTCTCGTAAGTATTTAATGTTGGTAAAATGTATCCATTTTCTCTATTTTGTAGGGGGAAAAAACAGTATCTGGTGTTATGGTAGGCAAGAATTTGTAGATATACCACCATACGTGACCTCGTCTGTGAAAATACAATAAAAAAATACTTTCACTACAGGGGGTTCCAATAAAATGAATCTGCACATCTTTACACTCATATAGCAGATTTGTTGAATTACCCTTCATGCAATGTCTTTTTTCTAAAGCTACATCTGTTTTCCATGGAGATGTCAGTGTGTGAAAGTGGGTTACCTGTCGTGACATAGAGTGCATATGCACCAAGTGTAGGGCCCCTTTCACACGAGGCGGACTCCGCTTCCACGGAGTCCGCTGGCTCAGCGGGAGATCTCTCCGTTGATCTCCGCTGAGCCGGCGAATGACAGGTCCCTCTCTGCTCACTGAGCGGGGAGGGGCTTGTCAAGAGCCGCTGCTGCCTATTGAGAGATCGGACAAAAACAGACAGTATGTCCGTTTTCATCAGATCTCACCCGATCCGCCAGCGACTGATCCGAACGTAGAGGCATCCGTCTGCTTTTAGCGGATCGGACCGGGTCGGATGTCAGCGGATATGTCTCCGCTGACATCCGTCGCTCCATAGGCTAACATGGAGCGCCCGTTCAGGTCCGCCTCCGATCGTGTGAAAGGGGCCTAAGAACTAGTATTTTACGGTCTAAATATGGCCATGATAAACAAAACCACAAGCAATAGCCTCAGTAGCCACAAAGTCTACAAATCAATTTTGTGTTTACCAAATACTGTTGTAAACACATTGCCTTGTAAGGCTACATTCAGACCGGCGATTAGGACCAGTGTTAATTGTAGTGGCAGGAATCTGAGATTCTTGCTGCAACTCTCAGCGGATAGGTGTGGCCGCCAGCCCCGTTCACCATAATGGCAGGTGGGCGGCAGGCGCAGCTGTTCACGGCTCTCTGCACAGCCAACGATTACCTGTAGTGATCGCTGCTGGACACACACAAAGTGAGTCCAGCGGTAATCACTGGCTGTGCGGACAGCAAGAATTGCTGTGGCTGCCAGCGAGCTGTCATTCTAGTGAATGGAATGAGCTGGCACTTAGCCACTGAGAGCCACAAAAATACCTAAGGGTCCCTGCTCAGGATATCAAGGCCTGATGAGTTGGATGCCGCTGACTAGTAAGGGTGCAGGCTGAGGAGTGGTCCGCCCAGACCCAAAGCACAATGCAAAAATAGGAAAAGACAGCCCGGCTGGCGGTCCGAGTGGTTAGCAGGTAAAAGCAGCTTCAGCTCAATTCATCCAGGGCACGTCCCCAACATGTTTCGCTCCGCCCCCGGGGCTTTATCATGGAGATGTTCTCCATGAATAAGCCCCAGGTGCAAGGTGAAACGTTGCGGGCGTGCCCTGGATGAATGGAGCTGAGGCTGCTTTTACCTGCTAACAGCCCAGCCGCTGCACACTCCACCCCGCCCGAGTGATCTCTTATTATTACTATAGCCGCTGAGAGCCACGACAGGAAACTCTAAATCCTGCGAGAGCAGAGCTGTGGGAAAGATCCAGCAGGAGCACCCACTATAGGAGGGGTGGAAATTACACCAGTCATATTGGCCTAGGAGACGAAGAACAGCAGTGACCGATATAGATACAGGAAACTCCTACAAGAGGCAAAGTATAGGAGCTTCTATATGCTGAATTGCTGCACAGCTAAGGAATACTATTAAGGTTTTAAGAAATTCAACTGGTGCTGTTCAGGGTCAAAAAAGTAACATGACCTCATAACAGAATTCTCTGTGTACATACTATGTATGTTATCACTTTGTTTATACCCAGTTGAGGATTATTTTCTGTTAAAGTAAAAATGTGCTGACAATGTAGTTATAAACCTTGTAAAATTAATAGTACTTCCCTTTTGTTACCTTTTTTACAGCTATTCAAGCAGCACAGTGACGATGTTGCAGAATACAAAAGAAGAAATGGGTTGGAATAAACCAGTGATACCATGATAAATTATAGGGTAAGTATAAATGAATGTATTGCATAAAATAGTTATTGCCTACTGTTTCCATTGTGTATGGCTTTTATTTCCCCTTATAAACCTATAATTTTGGTTAGTACCGTATATGCAAATTTCGACTCTTTTTTTTTTTTAAAACTGTATATTGAATTGTGAACTATACATTAATGGAAGCCAGTCCAGGTTAAAACTGATCTCCAGTTTTTAGTGAAGTTAATAGGGAAGGGTTGGAACCTCTGCTAGGTTTTTAGTGCTGTGTGTAACCCCTCTGCTGGGGAGAATTGGCTCCCTGTTTGTCCTGGTAAACACTATTGGGCGGACAGAAGGTGATGGAAAATCCCAAATTTAAGGTTTTCACTGGACTGAACTTGAGGTACAATTTTTTTATAAAGGACTTACCTGTTTTGGTGACATTTGCCACAGAGGGAAATCTGTCAGACTTTCCAGTTCTTCTCCCTTTCTGTTGAGTCTCTGGGGCACAAACTAAAAAGGAATGGCCAGGAAGGGTACAAAAAAAAAAAAAAATCTCTGGCAGGGGTTTTTACTATTCGCCACTCTATTCTATCCAAAACAAGGACAAGTTTTGGCTTTTAGACCAGATTCACATAAAAAAAAAGCAAATTGTTGTAAAAACGCAGTACTTGCGTTTTGGATGCGGGTCCATTGAATTCTATTACAGGCAAAACACTGCATTTTGCGGGAAAAAAGTCAAACACTGCATTTTGCGGGAAAAAAGTCCCCGACCCTTTCCAAAAACGCAGGGGCACAAAAATGCATTGATGTGAACATGTTCCATAGGAGCCCATGTTAAAAAAATTTCCCTGAATTTCTGCAAAATGCATCAAAAAACACATTAGTGTGAATCGAGCCTAAATGTAACCTAGGATGTCCTATGCATTGGAATTCTGCCATGACTCCTACTTGTACATACAAAAATAGAACTCCAAATACAATCATTTCCGTGGCTGCACGTCATATCAGGCAAGATTCAAAACCATGTTATTGCAATTTATTGGAATAAAAAGTCACATTTGGCGTGATTTAATTGCCAAAAAAAAATGTTTCTTTTATTGTTAGTTATATACGTTGTAATATCTTTCTATATCTTATTTTCTTGCAGATGATGAATAGAGCTCCTTGCTTTGATGGATTTGTATGCTGTGCAGCCCATTTTGTTATTGTGCTCTTCAATAAATACTAATATATCCATTATGAATTATGATTATTTTATTAAATGATGAGGTTGACCTGAAAATCCCAGCATCAGAGTTTTCTAAGGAAAAAAACAATTTATACTGTTTAACCACTTTAAGACTGGGCCTATTTTTCAAGCTTGTTGTTTACAAGTTAAAATAATTATTTTTTTTGCTAGAAAATTACTTAGAACCCCCAAAGATTTTATTTTAATTTTTTTTCTAACACCCTAGAGAATAAAATGGCGGTCATTGCAATACTTTCTGTCACACCGTATTTGCGCAGCGGTCTTACAAGCGCACTTTTTTTGGAAAAAATACACTTTTTTTAAATTAAAAAATAAGACAACAGTAAAGTTAGCCCAATTTTTTTTATTTTTTTTTGAAAACTGACAATTTTTATTGAGTTTTCAATTTTTCCAACATGAAAAGACAAATAACAAAAGGAAGAATAAGCAGGGAAAATCTCACAGTATGTTAAGTGGAATACAGCAGACGGGCAACTTATACATATTATTGCCTGATGATAGAACCTGAATAAACAGAAAAACATTGCGAATCCGCAAGAAACACAATAAGTCAATGACTTTGTGTTACCAGTTGTTTAGTTCTACATCTGTGGTAGAAGGGAAGAAAGAAAGAAGAGTAGAGAGGATAAGTAGAGACGAGAAAGCTAAGGGGGGTATATTAAAAAAAAAAAAAAAAAAAGCGAGGAGAAGAGATTAGAGGTAGAAGAAGAGAGGACGCCCACCCGGCCTTGGGCCTCCGCACCCCCTGGAGGAATCCACCTGTAGTCAGCTGACCTTGGGAGCCTCCAGCCTATCCCACAACTCCCAAACTCGGTTGTGTTTGTCGACAGTGTTGTTTAGGGAGGCTGTCAAATATTCCATTCGTTTGACATCCCTAATCCTGGTATGTAATTCTGTCAGAGAGGGGGGATCCCTCTGTTTCCATTTCAGGGCTATTAAGCAACGCCCGGCCGTTAGCACCTGGGCTAGGAGTTTTTTGGAGGTTTTAGAGAATAAATGAGGGGGGAGGCCTAAAAGGAACAATTTAGGGTAAAGTGGCACCCGTGTATCAAAGATGGATTGGAGAAGAGATTGTACCATCTGCCAATAAGTGGCAATCTGTGGGCAGGACCAGAAGATATGATATAGCGTGCCCACCTCTTTGCGACAGCGTCAGCAGCGGGGATCAGCTGAGGGGTATAAAGAGTGGTGCAGGTCAGGGGTTTGGTACCAGTGAAGCAAGACCTTATATTGATTTTCTTTATATAAGGTACATATCGAACTCTTAGAGGCCCGTGACCAGATAAGCTGCCATGTCTTCAAGGGTATGACCTCCCCCAATCCTGCTCCCATTTGCACATGTAGGTATGCGGAGGACCCGCTGGTGACACATCTGTGACCATAGTTGGTAGGTGCGCGATATCATACCCTTGGGGAACAAGCCCTCTAAGCATATTTTCTCAAACTCAGTTAAAGTGGATGTAAACCCAATGTCATCCTTTCTAAACTACTGCCATAGGGGTTATCTATAAGGATATACATGCCTCCTGCATGTATCTTTACCTGTCAAATGTCTATCCTCTGTCTGTTATTAGACCAGAAAAACGGCATATTCTGTGGGTGGGTCTGTTTACTGGAGCTCGGTGGGTGGAGTCAGTAGACTCCCCGCCCACCTCTACACTCCCCTTGTCAATATGTGTATTTCTAACACTGAACTTCTGCTGAACTTCTGCTATGATCTCTAACATCCAGTGAAAAGACAGGAAAGTAACCACATGACTTCAGCATGCCAAATCATGCTGAGATGTGGAACAGCCAATCCTTGCAGAGCTGCTGAAGAAAGGAGTGGGGGAGGGAATTAAAAAATACTGCATGTGTCTAAGGCCCCTTTCACACAGACGATCCGTATGTCCGTTTTTCATCCTTCCGTTTTCGGATGAAAAACGGACATACATTCATCCCTATGGAGCGTCGGATGTCAGCGGTGACATGTCCGCTGACATCCGACCCGCTCCGATCCGAAAAGTGTAACGGAGGAAAAACCTACTTTTCCATCCGTGATCGGATGACGACGGACACTACGGACCGTCATCATCCGATCCCCCCATAGGGGAGAGCGGCGCTCTGACAGGTCCGTCGCTGCACAGTGTGCAGCGATGCACCTGTCATCTTCCTGCTCAGCGGGGATCGGCGGAGCGATCCCCGCTGAGCAAGCGGATGTTCACGGGGCGGATCATGACTGATCTGCCCCGTGTGAAAGAGCCCTTAGGCTAGTGCATGAGATGTAAATCACCTGTCACTCACAGCAAGGGGGAGGATTTGACAAAGTTTTTCTCATTTTGTCAAGAATTGTCTCACTGAACAATAAAAGAGGATTGCTCAGAGATGGATTAACTCTGTGTGGCAAGACTAGGCTCAAATGATAGGAAATCTTATACTCTACAGTATGATATAATTTTTTTTTTTTCGGGTTTACATCCACTTTAAGGGGGAGAATTGTAAGTTCAATGTAAAAGACTGTTTGTTTTTTGTTTTTTACTTTTACACTGTTCTTTTTTTAAAAAAATTGTCACTTTTATTACTATTACAAGGGATGTAAACATCCCTTGTAATAGAAAAAAACGCATGACAGGACCTCTTAAATATGAGATCTGGGGTCAAAAAGGCCTCAAAATAAATAAAAAATGTCCCTTTTTTTTAAGAGCTATGGGCGGAAGTGACGGTGTAACGTCGCTTCTGCCCTGCAATTGTATGGAGCCGAGCGGGGGCCATCTTCCCCTCAGTCAGCTCCATGCCAAGCAGGGGACAGGACACGATCGCCTCTGCCGGCGACTCCGGTAAGCGGGGAAGGGCACCGGAGAGTGGCAGGAGGGGGGCCTCTCCCACCACCGATTAAAAGTGATCTGACGGCGATTCCGCCGCTGAGACCACTTTTTTTTTTTTTTAAAGCAGACCGCCTGCTGAAGAAGTGGATACCGGGGTTTTTTGCAGCCAGCTGCTGCTATAACAATGGTATTCCACTTCAAAATGCCGCCGTATAATGACTGTGGGCGGTCTGTAAGTGGTTAAAGGGTGTGTGGACTTTTGAAAAACAATTTAATTTCCCTTATCGATAGACTAGACTAGACTAGATCAGTGTTTCTCAACTCCAGTCCTCGAGGAGCCCCAACAGGTCATGTTTTCAGGCTTCCCATTATTTTGCACAGGTGATTTGATCAATTTCACTGCCTTAGTAATTACCACAGCCGTTTCATCTGAGGGAAATCCTGAAAACATGACCTGTTGGGGCACCTTGAGGGCTGGAGTTGAGAAACCCTGCACTATGCCTCTCCTATCCTCTATCCCTTGGATCCCGCCCTTGTTACGGCCCCAAGCTCTTAACTCAGTACTGACGCACCCCTTAGCAGTTTGGGACTCCATTAAATACTTAGCCGGTTTAATATCACCATATCTTCCACTTTTGCAGATATTGAACTGTCCCCTTTCCCCTCCTGAGATGGATAGCTATTAGAGCTTCCATTGGTTGAACGTTCATGGGTTTAGGCCGATGTGCTCCCTCCTGATGACAGGTGGGGTTTACTGTCTTCCCGCTTTATATCTGCTATCGTTAGAGCGGGAGCAATAATTCTAGCGCAAGACATCCTCTGTAACGCTAAACAGGTAACTAAAAATTTTTAAAGCGTCGCCTATGGATATTTTTAAGTACCGTAGCACGTCGCCATTCCACGACCGTGCACAAATTTTAAAACATGACATATGGGGTATCTATTTATTCAGTGTAACATCATCTTTCACAATATACAAAAAAATTGGGGCAACCATTGTTTTGTTTTTTAATTCATTAAAATGTATTTTTTCCAAAAAAATTGCGTTTAAAAAATCAACGAGCAAATAAAGTGTGGGATAAAATATTGTAATGATCCCTGTTTTATTCTCTAGCGTCTCTGCTAAAATATATATATATTTATAATATTTGGGGGTTCTGAGTAATTTTCTAGCAAAAAATGCAAATTTAAACTTGTAAACAGAAAGTTCCAGAAAAGATCTGGTCAGTAAGTGGATAATAACTGATGGAAGAATCCATGGGAATCGTTCCTGCATCAACCAATAAAACATGCCGGATCTACATTTTTCCGGTGAGTGTCCATTTTACAGGGGTGGATGATTCTAGAGCACTGTACTGGATCACATCTTCACTCTTCAAGTTGCCACCATTTTTTTGTGCACATCTTTGCACTAAATTATTATTCTTTCACCAATCCGTTTATATTGCTCATCCTATCATGGGACTGTGCATTTAAATCTATATTTTTCACTACATTGGTTTTTTATTGTTGACTTCCATTCAAGATTGGACATAGTGTGTGCGTGTGTGTGTATGTATGTATGTTTGTATGTACAGTTGTGCTCATAAGTTAACATACCCTGGCAGAATTTATGATTTCTTGGCCATTTTTTAGAGAATATGAACGATAACACAAAAACTTTTCTTTTACTCATTGTTAGTGTTTGGCTGAAGCCATTTATTATCAGTCAACTGTGTTTACTCTTTTTAAATCATAATCACAACAAACTACCCAAATGACCCTGATCAAAAGTTTACATACCCCAGTTATTAATGACGTGTATTGCCCCCTTTAACATCAATGACAGCTTGAAATCTTTTGTGGTATTTGTGGATGAGGCTCTTTATCTTCTCAGATAGTAAAGCTGCCCATTCCTCTTGGCAAAAAGCCTCCAGTTCTTGTAAATTCTCGGGCTGTCTTGCATGAACTGCACGTTTTGAGATCTCCCCAGAGTGGCTCAATGATATTGAGGTCAGGAGACTGAGATGGCCACTCTAGAACCTTCACTTTATTCTGCTGTAGCCAATGACAGGTCAACTTGGCCTTGTGTTTTGGATTATTGTCTTGTTGGAATGTCCAAGTATGTCCCATGCGCAGCTTCCTGGCTAATGAATGCAAATGTTCCTCCTGTATTTTTTGATAACATACTGCATTCATCTTGCCATCAATTTTGATCAAATTTCCTGTGCCTTTGTAGCTCACACATCCCCAAAACATCAGTGATCCACCTACATGTTTCACAGTCGGAATGGTGTACCTTTCATCATAGGCCTTGTTGACTCCTCTCCAAATGTAGCGTTTATGGTTGTGGCCAAAAAGCTAAATTTTGGTCTCATCACTCCAAATGACTTTGTGCCAGAAGGTTTGAGGCTTGCCTCTGTGCTGTTTGGCGTATTGTAAGCGGGATACTTTGTGCCATTTGTGTAGTAATAGCTTTCTTCTGGCGACTTAACCATGCAGCCCATCTTTCTTCAAGTGCCTCCTTATTGTGCATCTTGAAACAGCCATAGCACATGTTTTCAGAGAGTCCTGTGTTTCACCTGAAGTTATTTGTGGGTTCTTCTTTGCATCCCAAACAATTTTCCTGGCAGTTGTGGCTGAAATCTTAGTTGGTCTACCTGACCGTGCTTTGGTTTCAACAGAACCCCTCATTTTCCACTTCTTGATTAGAGTTTGAACACTGCTGATTGGCATTCTCAATTCCTTGGATATCTTTTTAGATCCCTTTCCTGTTTTATACAGTTCAACTACCTTTACCCGCAGATTCTTTGACAATTCTTTTGCTTTCCCCATGACTCAGAATCCAGAAATGTCAGCGCACCACTGGATGAAAGATGCAAGGGTCTCTCAGGAGTCCAGAAACTCATTGTCATTTATATATACACACACACATTACAAGCATACAGATCACAGGTGAGGATGGTTACCTTTTTAAGGCTCCATTCACACTAGCGCGTTTTTTGATGCATTTTGCAGAAATGCATGGGAATTTTTAACATGGGTTCCTATGGAACATGTTCACATCAATGCCTTTTTGTACCTCTGCGTTTTTGGAAAGGGTCAGAGACTTTTTTTCATGCAAAATGCAGCGTTTTGCATGTAATAGAATTCAATGGACCAGCATCAAAAATGCAAGTGCAGCGTTTTGCAGCGTTTTGCAGCGTTTTGCAGCGTTTTGCAGCGTTTTGCAGCGTTTTTGATGCGTTTTGCGTTTTTGGCGTTTTTTTTTTTTTTTTTTTTTAGAATGTATACAGTCTAAAAAAAAAAACGATGAAAAAAAAAAAAACGCAAAACGCTGTAAAAATGTTGCTCAAAAACGTGGCAAGCATCACAAAAAAAACTCCAGAAACGCTCAAAAGCAACATGCATAGATGTGAATCGAGCCTAAGCCATTCAAACCCCTTTGTGTCAACTTGTGTGCATGTTATCAGGGTATATAAACTTTTGATCAGGGTAATTTGGGTAGTTTCTGTTGTGATTATGATTTAAAAAGAGTAAACACAGTTGATAATGGCTTCAGCCAAATACTAACCATGACTGAAAGAAAGGTTTTTGTGTTTATCATTCATATTCTCTGAAAAATGGCCAAGAAATAATAAATTCTGCCAGGGTATGTAAACTTATGAGCATTGTGTGTGTGTGTGTGTGTGTGTGTGTGTATATATGTATACACACACACACACACACACACATCTCAAAAAAGTGAGTACACCCCTCGCGTTTTCGTAAAATCTTTTATTATATCCTTTCATGTGACAACACTGAAGAAATGACACTTTGCTACAATGTAAAGTAGTGAGTGTACAGTTTGTATAACAGTGTAAATTTGCTGTCCCCTCAAAGTAACTCAACACACACCCATTAATGTCTAAACCGCTGGCAACAAAAGTGAGTACACCCCTAAGTGAAAATGTCCAAAGTGTCAATATTTTGTGTGTCCACCATTATTTTCCAGCACTGCCTTAACCCTCTTGGGCATGGAGTTCACCAGAGCTTCACACGTTGCCACTGGAGTCCTCTTCCACTCCTCCATGCCCGACATCACGGAGCTGGTGGATGTTAGAGACCTTGCGCTCCTCCACCTTCTGTTTGAAGATGCTCATTAGGGTTTAGGTCTGGAGACATGCTTGGCCAGTCCATCACCTTTACCCTCAGCTTCTTTAGCAAGGTAGTGATCGTCTTGGAGTTGTGTATGGGGTCGTTATGTTGGAATACTGCTCTGAGACCCAGTCCCTGAAGGGAGGGGATCATGCTCTGCTTCAGTATGTAACAGTACATGTTGGCATTCATGGTTCTCTCAATGAACTGTAGCTCACCAGTGCCAGCAGCACTCGTGCAGCCCCAGACCATGACACTCCCACCACCATGCTTGACTGCAGGCAAGACACATTTGTCTTTGTACTCCTCACCTGGTTTCTGCCACACACGCTTGACACCATATGAACCAAATAATTTTTTATATTGATCTTATCAGACCACAGGACATGGTTCCAGTAATCCATGTCCTTAGTCTGCTTGTTTTCAGCAAACTGTTTGTGGGCTTTCTTGTGCATTATTTTTAGAAGAGCTTACTTCTGGGACGTCAGCCATGCAGACCAATTTGATGCAGTGTGTGACATATGGTCTGAGCACTGACAGGCTCACCCCCCCCCCCCCCCACCCCTTCAACTGCTGCAGCAATGCTGGTACCACTCATACGTCTATTTCCCAAAGACATCTGGATATGATGCTGAGCACGTGCACCCAAGGCCTGTTCTGAGTGGAACATGTCCTGTTAAACCGCTGTATTGTCTTGGCCACCGTTCTGCAGCTCAGTTTCAGGGTCTTGGCAATCTTCTTATAGCCTAGGCCAGGGGTCTTCAAACTGCGGCCCTCCAGGTGTTCAGGGAATACAATTCCCATCATGCCTAGTCATGTCTGTGAATTTCGGAGTTTTACAATGCCTCATTGGATGTGTAGTTCTGCAACAGCTGGAGGGCCGTAGTTTGAGGATCCCTGGCCTAGGCCATCTTTATGTAGAGCAACAATTATTTTTTTCAGATCCTCAGAGAGTTCTTTGCCATGAGGTGCCATGTTGAACTTCCAGTGACCAGTATGTGAGAGTGAGAGCAATAACATCAAATTAACACACCTGCTCCCCATTTACACCTGAGACCTTGTAACACTGAGTCACATGACACTGGGGAGGGAAAATGGCTAATTGGGCCCAATTTGGATATTTTCACTTAGGGTGTACTCACTTTTGTTGCCAGCGGTTTAGACATTAATGGCTGTGTAAGTAATTTTGAAAGGACAGCAAAGTTACACTGTTACCAAAGCTGTACACTTACTACTTTACATTGTAGCAAAGTGTCATTTCTTCAGTGTTGTCACATGAAAAGAAATAATAAAACACTTACAAAAATATGAGGGGTGTTACCACTGTGTGTGTGTGTGTGTGTGTGTGTGTGTATGTGTGTGTATGTGTATATGTATATATATATATATATATATATATATATATATATATATAAAATGTGTGTGTGTGTATGTATGTATGTATGTATGTGTATATATATATATATATATATATATATACTGTATTTATCGGCTTATCACACACACACATTATTTTTTTCACTTTAAGACTTTTTTTGGACTTTATTTTGCATTTATAAACACAGTATTCACATTTCATTGCTGGTCATTTAATTTTGGCGCTACACACTTTTTCTTAAGATTATTTATAAGTTTGGTATTTGACTTATCTGTGTCAGCTGCTGGCCCATCACAGCGCAGAGATGCATCTTTTTTTATTTTGATCAAACATGCCACCCGTTGGGAGCACACATTAATTACTCATAGCTTCATGGCGACAAAACAATTGATAGCGAGGGCGTAGAAATTACTAGTACTTCCCTTTGACGAGGTTAAGCTTTTTTTGTACAAGGTATAATGATAAATGAAAAACGCATTCCTTTCTGTTTACTAAGCCAGACTCCGGGAATATTCCCCCTGCTCATAGACGACCATGAGCTAGAGGTCATTACACCCCAATTTTTGGTGAACTGATCAGCTGAGTTGATGACACATTATGTTCTGAGCTGCGGTTCAATTTATACGATCCTCTCGCGTGATGTTCTCTGGAATGCTTCCTTTGGTTGAGACTATTGTACCAACATACGTCCCATTCCTTTGTTCTATGGGTTTGCTAAGTGCAGTTGTCTACTCCTATAGGTCTCTGTTCTACGTACTGGCGAACAGAGTTCCTCTAGTTATAACAATCGTAGCTTTCTTTTTCGTTTGTATGCAAAAACGAAAACATGCTGAATGGACCCGAAGGCTGTGTTGTTTATGGGTTATATACTATCCTTTTGATTAAAACAAAGTGAAAGGAAAAAAAAATCCCATTTCCCTTTGCCCACCCCATCAAAGTAACCATAGAATATCAAGCTTCAGATGATGACATCCCACATTTGCCAATGTAGAAGCCTCCCTAGTGATGGGCTTGTTTACATCCTATGACATTCTGGATGTGAGTTAATGGTTTGAACTGACTGGGCCCAGCCATGAAGAATAATAGCAATCTCTGTGCTGAGAGAAATATGGACGTGTTTTATGACCTCCCTCTATACATGCTGCTTGTTTGGCTGTCATGGTGATCCATTAGCCTCAATGCTTTCTGAGTCATTTAGTACAAGCACAGCTAGCAGATCCTGTATTAGTCTAAATAAGTAACGATGTAAAGTGATAAGAATAGTGCTAATCCACACACAAAAAACTTTACAATCTGAAATGGTTAATGCTACAAATTATAACGTGTGTGTGTATATATGTGTGTTTAAACCAATTGTTCAACATTTGCATGTGTACATGTATATGTGTTAAACCAATTCAATATGCAATATCTATAAAATGCTAGTGCTTAACTCTATGCAACATACTATAAAGTTGCTAAGATAAGGTGCAGAAAAGATAAAAAAAATGTGCAACGATCAATATCGATATTAAAGTAATAAACAAAAAGTCAAAATGAGTTAACAGCCTTTCCTTTTTTTATTATTACAAAAAATGCAAAAAGCTAATTTCAAATATTTTATTTCAACCACAAAAAGCGGGTCCAGGGTCACACAACAACCACATGTACCCATTTCCATTACAGATACAGTGAGATGATAGACATTTATCTGGCTATTAAGTCAGGTCACACATATCATACAATGTGCATTCGGTTAGTGCATTATACCCGTATTATAGCAACCAAGGAATAAACCTCAGCAACCACTTCCTGGGTCGCCTTAGTCATTTTCCATTTTCTAAATTGTGAAAAAGATAGCAATAAAGAGAAGATAGCTAGGACGAAGTATAGAAATAAGAAAAGAAAAGGGGGGGGGGGGGGTCCTGAGTAGACTATGTGTAAATGGACATCTAATGTCCTGTTATGTTTATGTTCATCTATCGGAGTTAAGTAGAGTCTAACCTTCTTCAGAGAGGATAAACATATTCCACAGTCTCCATAAGTCAGAGTGTGCTTCTTGTTTGTTTTGTGCAGACAACGTGAGATCGTCCATTTTGTTGATCTCTTCCACTTTATGGAGCCAACTTCCAACAGTGGGGGGTGATTCGTTTTTTCCATTTAAGAGGGATACATATTTTAGCAGCATTCCCCAGGTGCCGTAAGATGGATTTTTTTATACCTTTTAGCGGAATAGTTGTAACATGAAGTAGAAAAAAGGCTGGATCCTCGGGTATTTTATGGACATTGAATTTTTGAATAATGTTCCGCACTTCCCTCCAGTATGGTACTATCCTTGGACAGGAAGGTAGCATTGTACCTTCCTCCTCCTGGCATCTCCAGCAGCGGTCTGGCACGTCTGGATAGAATTTATGTAGCTTCTGTGGGGTATGGTACCATTGCATAAGTATTTTATAATTAGTCTCTTGAATCTTGCAGTGCAGATAGAGGACTCTAACCTCCCTGGCGGTTTTCCCGAGTGTGGCTCGGGGTTAAATTTCAGTACCATTAGCGGTAACCCTCAGCCACACTCAGGATTGCATTGTAGGATCCTGGTGCGCGGTATACTTACCTTGTCCCCAGGAGCTGCGTTGTCCCCCCGCTGTGTCTGCGGGCTCTGTCCTCCGCCCAAAGCCTCTGTGTGCCAGGCTCCGTTCCCTGCAAGCGTCACGACGCACGGGGGCGGAGCCTGGCGGCAAATTCAAAAAAATGAGAAAATCATGACACATACAGTACACTGTAATCTTACAGATTACAGTACTGTATGAAATTATTTCACATCCCTTTTGTCCCTAGTGGTTTGTCCAGTGCCCTGCATGCAGTTTTATGTGATATATACTGTTCTTTCTGCCTGGAAACTAGAGATTGTCCATAGCAACCAAAAAGTGTCCCTTTACGTCAAAAGTGGTTTTAGACCAGCTAGAAAACAGCGATACTAAATTAGAACACTTGCAGAACTGAGCGATAGTGAATCGTGGGGAAGTTCATTTTATTATTATTATTATCATTATATTTTATAATTATTTATATTTATTATATTATAATTTTATGTCTTTGTGTTTCAAACATTATCATACCCGGGATATCTACTAGACTCTTGTTTGGACAGATATAAGTGTGTTTTTGCTAAGAATTACAGGCCTACAATATAAGAGGTCAAATTTCTATGCAAAATAATTGTACCGCTTTGAGACGCAAAAATCTGACATAATCCTACCGCCAGGGAGGTTAACGAGAATCGAATCATATTTTGTTTTTGACCCTCCGTGAACTTACAGTTTATCTCTCTTTCCCATTTCTCTATCCAGGGAAAGTGTGGTATCTCTGGGGGGGGCACTTAGTAGACTATACATCTTTGAGAGTACTTGTGGTAACGTCCTGTCCCCTGAGCAGTATTCTTCGAATGTGGACAGTTGTCTGCCGAACCTTTCCGGGGGCTGTAGGGAGTGAAGAAAGTGATGTAGTTGTAAGGCACTCCAAAACGGCAGATGAAAGGAGCCCAAAGTCTCCATTAATGCGGAAATGGACGGCCAGCCGTCCGATAGTAAGAAGTTAAATGTTTGAGACAAACCAACTGCTTTCAAAGCAGAAAAGTGACTGTCTCTCAAGCCTGGTAGAAATCTTGGGTTCCCCAGTATAGGCGTTAGGGGAGAATCCATTGAGAGAGGGGTTTTGTCAAACACCCGTGCACAAATACCCACTGTAGGACCTATCAATGGGTGTTTCTTTAGGTGGGACGGGAGATTATCAGAACACCACGGTGCCCCCTTCAGTATGATATCAGTTTGGGCTTGTTCTACTTGCACCCAGAGTTTGCCTAGTGAGTGGCGGCACCAATCTAAGTCGCCCCAGGTGTGTAGCCTGGTAGTATTTAAGTATGTCTGGGAGTGCGATACCTCCACTGTGTTTGGGTAGGGAGAGTTGGGATCGGTGAGTGTGTGGTCTTTTGTGTGCCCATATAAATTTATTGAATAAGGAGTGAACCTGTTTAAAGTACTGGGGCGGTATCTTGATTGTTAAGGTTTGAAAGCAAAAAGCAAATTTTACCAATATGTGAATCCTTCACCACTCTCTGTCAATTGGACTCGCCAAATGAATTGGATATATCAACTGGAGGAACACACTCTCCACAAATGGTCATCACAGTTTCTTTATCGTACATCATGGGACACAGAGCACCATAGTAATCACTATGTGGGTATATAGGCACCTTCAGGTGATGGATACTGGTATACCCAATACAGGAAGTTCACTCCCTACATAACCCCTCCTCCTTCCAGGAGTACCTCAGCTTTTTTTTCGCCAGTGTGTAAGGTGTTGGTCACGAGTGAAGATGTGCTCCTGAAGAGCTCCAAAGCTGGAGGGATCCGTAATGGATTTAAACAGCCTCCATAGACCGGATCCATCCAAAGTGCCACTGAGGCCAAGGTGGATGGTACTCGGGCCTCGTATACAAAGCACAAGGTTTTGCCTGGAACGCCTCTCTTTGCAGGGCTGGACCCCAGGAACCAGGACTTTTTGGTCATGCTACATTACCTAAAATTTTTCCTTAGGTGTGCTATACAGGTTCAAGGGAGTGGAACCCCTATAATAGGGACCCGGTCCTTGAAGGTTTGCAAACGCAGCCCGCCGTGATGGGTGAAGTTTGGATCTGTCTCTTACAGCAGTATCCTGCAGTGACGAAAAGGTAGGAACTGTAAAAAGTCCACCTATGCTTTTTTTCTTCCATAAGTAAAAATGTAATGCCTAAAGTCTCCACTAGAGGGAGTAAATTCATACCTTAGTACATTGCTACTCACTAGCTCAGAAGTCCCAGGTAAACAGCACGTGTGTGGTCTCAGCAAGCCAGGGGGGATTCCTCATGCATAACATTTCCCCCCTGGGGGAAGGGAGGTACAACAATAGGGGGGTAACCCCCCCCGGCAGTGGCTTTCTTATGTTTAGTTTTTTCTTTTTCCCCACAGAAGTTTTTTAAACTTCCCACCTCAGCCCTCCCTTCCCTCCCCTCTCGCTCTGACAAGGAGTGTGTTAAATGACGTCCGCACGCCCGGCCTATGGCTAGTGTTAACCAGAGGGGGGATGGGTTTACGGAGGGGGCGTAGCCTAAAGGCGTGGCTTAAGTCCACCAGGAGCACACAGCGCAGGCGCTGGGCACAACAGAGACAGACGCTTCACAGCTATACAGCTGGAGCCTGACACACAGGAGCGCTGAGGACAGGTAAGGTTGCAAAGGCATTTCCAGTACAGGAAATAACATTTACACAGCACTAAAACTGAACGTTAGCGGCATTTTCTTTTGCTAGACTATTTGCTCAGCGAGTTGTGCATTTTACTTAGTGCCTCTTCTTTTTGTGCTCAGCACTATGGCTCCCAAAAAAGACACCACTCCACACTATCATCCTCTCCTGACATACAATTGGTGGTGCAGCTGCTTCTCACATTTCAGCCCCTGTATACATAACTGAATATATGTTTCTTTATCGTACATCACGGGACACAGAGCACCATAATAATGACTATGTGGGTTATACGCTTACCTTCAGGTGATTGGACACCTGCAGGGCCTAGAAGGAAGATTGTGACTTTAATCGTATCCCTATCCAAAAGGATAGGAAGCGTGTTAGATTCCCCCTCCCCCGCCTCAAACCCCTTGCCAAGGGAACAGTGGGTAGAGGATGAGGTGTTACCCATAGGCGATCAGGAGGAAAGGCAAACCGATTACTCCTCTGCGCAAGAAGCACCGGTAGATGAACCTTTTTCAGCCTCGCAATCTGAGAGATTGCTGGTACAATCTCTTAGGCTGGGTTCACACTGCTGCGGTGGCAGACATCGTATGTGATTCGCAGCGCACTGCTGTTCACATCACATGCGATGTCTGTGCTGTGCGATATCAGCCATACAGATAGTATGGCTGATATCGCACCGCATTCGGTCCAAACTCGCACAGGACCCTTTTTTTTTGTTCGGACCAGAATCGGATCGCATGGGTGTTCACACCTATGCGATCCGATACATGTCCGAATTGTCAGTTCGCAGTGCGATATGCGGGCTGAACTGGGGGTGTCATTAACATTGTATGACACTCCCCAGCAGTTCGCATATGGCAGTGTGAACTGCCGTGCGAGTTGGTGCGATGCGGGAACCCGCAGTAAATTCGCTGCGTTCCCGCACCGCAGCAGTGTGAACCCAGCCTTACGGAGATGGTTCGTGCCTCTTTCAAGCTACCCCACGGAGTGAGCTGAAAGTTCTGTTTCTCCTTTAGGTTCCTTTAAAACCTGCACAGCCTTTTCATGAGTTTCCTGTACATGCATTACTTGAAAAACTTATTTTATGCTCAGAGGGATCACCTAGATAAGCAATTTCTCCCTCCAAAGAGCACTCCATCCCATGGAGGAGAAATTCCCCCCAAAAAAAGGAATTTACCAGCAATGGACGCTGCGATTTCCATTGTGAATAATAGTCTAACTTGCCAGTAGACAATGCACAAATGCTTAAAGATCCAACAGATAAAAGGTTGGAATTCCTGTTAAAATCCTCTTTTTCCTTGGCAGGGGCCGTTACTCAGCCTGCAGTCGCTGCAATAGGCATCTGTCAGTCCTTAAAGGACCAGTTTAGACAGGCCCTTAAGGAGGTCCCTGCACAACAGGCCCACGATTTGGCTGAACTACTGAGGGCGCTATGTTTTGCCATAGACGCCATTGAAGACTCTATTCACCAGGCCCCTGTGGTTAAAAGATTAGTCAGCCGAAGCACCTTGCAAAAGGCTTCTGACTAGTTTCCCTTTTCATGGGGATCGACTATTTGGGGATGATTTGGACAAATACATCCAAACAATTTCTAGTGGGAAGAGTACTCTTTTTCCAGTCAAAAGAAAATATAAATGTCCTTCATTTAAACAGACTCTTTCCCCTGCACCAGGGACATCCGTCTCTAGGCAGTGGCGACGGCCTCCACCGTCAGACTCTAGAGGAAAGCCTCAGGGTCAGGCACAGAAGAAGACCTGGGGCCGGAAATCTGCAAAGCAGAATTCTAAAGCCTCGTTATGAAGAGGCGCCCCCCCCCCCCTTCGCCAGAGTGGGAGGGAAGACTTCTGCAATACTCAGAAGCCTGGCAAGAGGAAATCAGGACAGATGGGTCATCTCCACGGTGTCTCTAGGATACAAACCAGAATTTTGGGAGGAGTTTCCACCGTCTCGTTTTCTGAGATCAAACATTCCCAAAGATCCAGGGAAAAAGCATTCGGGCATTAGACTGATTACTGGCTCGGGGGGGTGATCATACACATCCCCACAGAATAGCAAGGTTTGGGGTTTTATTCAAACCTCTTTACGGTACCAAAACCAAATGGAGGTGTCAGACCCATTCTAGATCTAAAAAATCTAAATCAGTTCCTGAAAATCCGCGTAGAACAGCAGCACTTTCAGTTTGTAGCCTTGCACTTCGGGTGTTTACAAAAGTTCTGGCCCCACCTCTAGCCTGTTGAGGGCACAGGGTATAACAGTCTTGGCGTACCTAGACGATCTATTGCTAATAAACCAGTCGGTTGCTCGTTTGGTAGAAAAACGTGGGCATTACAACCAAATATCTGAAAAATCTGGGTTGAATTCTCAAATTAGAGAAGTTTTCTTTAAAAATCACTAGAAAGGCTGGAGTACTTGGGTCTGATCATAGACACAGCCCAGAAGAAGGCGTTCTTGCCTCAGGCAAGTTCAACGCTATAGAGCTGGTGCAGATGGTCAGGTCGAAAAGAGATTCCGCCATTCGCCTTTGCATGAGGTTGTTAGGAAAGATGGTGGCTTCATTTGAAGCGGTTCCCTATGCCCAGTTCCATTCAGTACTGTTGCAAAACAGTATCCTGTCTGCTTGGAACAAAACGGTTCAAGCTTTAGACCCTTTTCACACTGGGGCGTTTTTCCAGGGGCTTTACCGTTAAAAAAAAAAGCGCCTGAAAGAAGCCTTATCTGCAAACCCAATGTGAAAACCCGAGTGCTTTAAGAGCCCTTTCACACTGCCAGCACCCGAAAAACGCTGGTAAAGCGCCGCTTAAACTAGCGGCACTTTACCAGCATTTTTCGAGCGCTAGCGGGGTGCTTTTAACCCCTGCTAGTGGCCGAATAAAGGGTTGAAAGCGCCCACAAAGTGCAGCTGCCAAAAGCGCTTTGCAGGCGCTTCCCATTGATTTCAGTGGGAAGGGACGCTTTAGGAGCAGTGTATTCACCACTCCTAAAGTGCTGCAAAGAAGCTGCTTGCAGGACTTTTTTTGATGCCCTGCCAGCGCAGCACTTGGGCTTTCACATTGGTATTGCAGATGAGGCTTCTTTCAGGTGCTTTACAGGCGCTTTTTTTAACGCTAAAGCGCCTGAAAAATGGCCCAGTGTATAAGGGGTCTAAACCTGAACGGTAATCTCTTCCTCCCCTCCCCCACAGAATAGAGAAAATTTGAAAAATGACAGTTGAAACCCACAAATGTACTGGCTGAGATCATGTGACCCAGCAGCCTCACATCTCTGACATGAGGATATACAGCCTGGCTTGTTTCCTTAAGGGAGAGGTTGTTTACAACTTGTGATCTCATCAGGCAGTGCAGCTATAAATAGCAGCCTCACATCTCTGTCATGAGGATATACAGCCTGATTGGTTTACAACATAGGGGAGGAGTAATGTGACCAGCACTGTGATCTCATCAGGCAGTGCAGCTATAAATAGCAGCCTCACATCTCTGTCATGAGGATATACAGCCTGATTGATTTACAACATAGGGGAGGAGTAATGTGACCAGCACTGTGATGTCATCGGGCAGTGCAGATATAAATAGCAGCCTCACCTGTGGAACTCAGAAGATTCTGACTTCTCTTAGAGTAAAGATGTGTTTTTCTGAGCTCTCTCTCCCCTATAACTAGATTAGTAGCTCCACCCACAAAACAAATCCGTCCCCGGTAACTGTGTACCAGCCACCCAAAACTGATTCAGCTACTGGTAGACTTAATTATGGCACTCTGCCTTATGGAGGGGAGGAGCCAGGAACACAAAATTAAGAAAGCTCTCCCTGTCATAGATATCAGAAGGCAGTCCGTCATCGAGCCGCGCGGCATTCATCAATAACTACTTCTGATTCCTCCTCAATGCTACTTACATCCTTTCCCATCCATGAAGAAGTGTTCTTCCCTATAACACAAATGACTTCTGTCTTTTCTCTCATTCAGGTCTTTCTGGCAACTCATTGTGCAACCAAGAAGATCATGGCCATCAAGTCAGTCGTGAATACTTCAGATCAACGTGACTTCATTGAAACAGAGCCGAAGGTCTTGCAGATGGCAGCAGGGTGTCCATTACTCACCCAGCTTTATACCACTTTTCAAACCCGCGATTCTGCCTGTTTTGTTATGGAATATATCTCTGGAGGGGATCTGTTTGATTTCACCATAAACCATTTCCCTCTTGACATTTCCTTCATAAGGCAAGTCTCATCACCACAATGAGAATAGAATACAAAGCAATCTTTATAATATATGCCATTTTACAATCCAGGCTATAGGAGTTTAGAATTACATTGGACTCCATTAGAATGCTTAGCTACATCATTCCACTCAGATCTGACATAGATACTTTAGAGTAATGTCACTCCATCCCCCATAAATATATGAGGGAAACCATACACAGCAGGGGACACCACACCTCTCCCAAGCTTAGATACTCTATACAGTAATACCTCGGATTGCGAGTAACGCGGTTTACGAGCGCTTCGCAATATGAGCTATTATTTTTTCTTAAATCCTGACTCGGTTTGCGAGCGTTGTCTCGCAAAATGAGCAGGGTTCAAGCCTCTGGGGTGTGCAGTACCACATTTGACCAGGGGTGACACTCGGAGCCGTTCGGAGCCGCTCAGAAAAAGTGCTCTGAGTGTTTCCTAATGTCTCCGGTGCCCTCCACCTCTGGTTACATGCGGTACTGCATACACTAGCAGTGCCACTGGAACAGATTATCTGAGTTTCCATTATTTCCTATGGCGAAACTCGCTTTTTTATACGAGTGCTTTGGATTAAAAACATTCTTCTGGAACTAATTATGCTCGTAATCCAAGATACCACTGTATTATTAAAGTAGGGTTGGGGTTCAAAATAGATGGTTCATCCATGTGGCATTCTGCAATCCCAGTTTCTCCACAGGGGCAGTGATTGTACCATGTGGGGAAGGAGATGAAGACAATCCAGAGTCACCTGGTAACACGTCACAGTTTAACCCCTTAATACCAGGGCCTCCCTGTTCTTTAAGAGGTTTCTGATGCTGGGAGGCGGATCGGGGTTTCTGATCATGTGACCGCCATGATTGGCTGTCACAGTAGTAACATGATCAGAAAGCTCCCAATCGCATGTAGAAATTGGGAGCTTTCCTTTAGCCACCGGTAACTGTGACGGGAGCGTACTCTCAGGACATCTCTGTTTACATTCTGGTACCCATATATGCTGCCTCTCAGCTTTAAGACCCACACAGCTATTGCGTATGCCGCCTCTGCCTCCTGGTTAGCTGATGGGCACAGTGGTTGTTCTTTGCTATTCCTCTTGCTTAAAGTGAGCATTAGGCATGTGCATTTCGTTTAGTTCCAAATCTAAATTCGGACGAATTTTTCATATTACAAAAGTAAAGAATTTAAACGAATCGGAAAAAAACGAACGAATTTGAAAACATATTCGAATCGAATTTGAAAACATATTCGAATCGAATTTGAAAACATATTCGAATCGAATTTGAAAACATATTCGAATCGAATTTGAAAACATATTCGAATCGAATTTGAAAACATATTCGAATCGAATTTGAAAACATATTCGAATCGAATTTGAAAACATATTCGAACCGAATTTGAAAACATATTCGAACCGAATTTGAAAACATATTCGAACCGAATTCGAAAACCTATTTGAATCGAATTCGAAAACATATTCGAATCGAATTCGAAAAAAAATCGAAAACGTTTTTCTAAAAAAAAAATTAAAAAAAATATATAAAATTTTTTTATTTTTTAATAGAAAATAATAGACTAGACAAACAATAGAACAGAACAGAATAAAATATAATATATATATTTTATTCTATTCTGTTCTATTGTTTTTCTAGTCTTTTCTCTTCTACTGTATTCTAATCTTTTCTATTCAAATTCATTTTATAAGAAATTCAAATTTCGGAAGATGGTTTTATTTATATATATATATATATATATATATATTTTTTTTTTATTATTATTTTTTTTCTATGCTGGTCTATTGTTTTTCTATTCTTTTCTTTTCTATTATTTTCTATTTTATTCAAATCTTTTCTTTTTGAATGCGAAATCATTCTATATGAAATTTGAATTTCTGAAAATGGTTATACAGAAACAGAATGAAATAGAATGAAATCGAATTCTAATAGAAAAGACTAGAACAGAAAAACAATAGAACAGAATAGAAAATTTTTTTTTTATATATATATATATATATATAAAACCATCTTCCGAAATTGGAATTTGGTACAGAATGAATTCAAATAGAAAAGATTAGAATAGAACAGGAAATAATATAAAAGAATAGCATAGAAAAACAATAGAACAGAATAGAAAACAATATAAAATATTCTATTCTAATCTTTTCTATTTGAATTCATTCTGTACCAAATTCCAATTTCGGAAGATGGTTTTATATATATATATATATATATATATATATATATATATATATATATATATATATATATAAATATATATATAATATTATATTTCTTTCTATTCTGTTCTATTGTTTTTCTATTCTATTCTTTTCTATTAGAATTTTTTTTTCACAATAGATTTTCTATTAGAATTTGATTTCATTCTATTTCTATATAACCATTTTCCGAAATTCGAATTTTGTATAGAATGAATTTGAATTCAAATAGAAAAGATCAGAATATAATAGAAAATAATAGAAAAACAATAGAACAGAATAGAAAAAAAAAATATATATATATATATATAAAAAACCATCTTCCGAAATTCGAATTTCGTATAAAATGAATTTGAATAGAAAAGATTAAAATAGAGTAGAAAGAATAGACTCGAAAAACAATAGAATAGAATAAGATGTAATATATATATTATATTTTATTCTGTTCTGTTCTATTGTTTTTCCAGTCTATTCTTTTCTATTATTTTCTATTCAAATTCGAATTCATTCTATACGAATTTCGAATTTCAGAAGCCATCTTCCGAAATTCGAATTTCGTATAGAATGAATTCAAATTCGAATAGAAAAGTTTAGAATAGAATAAAAAAGAATAGCATAGAAAAACAATAAAACAGAATAGAAAAAAATATAATATATATACTATATTTTATTCTCTTCTGTTCTATAAGAACATATAAGAATGTAAAAAACTACATCAAGGTTAATGTTACAATGATTTCTACTGGAGAGCAGATATCTCTACCTGCTCTCTGTTACACTCTGTAGAATTAGGGCCCATTCATAAAATGCATGCCACTATGTAGAGCCTGTGGTATCCTACGAAATTCTGTATACTTAACATAACAAAGAGAACTCTGATATGATTAGGGTGAGTCACATGACTAGGCTCTCCTTCAAGTTTTTTTTTAATGTTTACACCCATTCCCTGTAATAGCACTCAAAGTCCCAATTCCACTGCTGTGCTTTTTAAATGTCATATTTATTAACCACTTCAATACAGGAAATTTTCACCCCCTTCCTGCCCAGACCAATTTTCTGCTTTCAGCGCTGTAACATTTTGAATGACAATTGCGTGGTCATGCAACACTATACCCATATGAAATTTTGATAATTTTTTTCACCAACAAATAGAGCTTTCTTGTGGTGGTATTTGATCGCCTCTGCAATCTTTATTTTTTGCGCTATAAACAAAAAAAGAGAGACAATTTTAAAATAAACACAATATTTTTTACTGTTTGCTATAATAAATATCCCAATTAAAAGGCCGTTATGTATTCTTCTACATATTTTTGGTAAAAAAAATTGCAATAAGCGTATATTGATTGGTTTGCACAAAAGTTATAGCGCCTACAAAATAGATTTATGGCATTTTTTTAAATTTTACTAGTAATGGTGGCCATACAAATATATCTACAATGGGGTATGGCGCTCCCTATAGGATTATATGGGATGAGCAGCTACAAAGAGGGGGGGGGGGGGGTTTAAAGGTGATAGTGTCCCTCCTGTATCCTGATTAAGTGATATAGATTACAAGCTATAATAGATACCTTAGTGAAGGTTTGCAAAAAATACATAAATACCATAGTGAGGGTTTACAAAAACCAACAGTAAATTGTGCCAAATTATAAACTTCTCTATGTGATAGGAGAAATCATAATAGAATAACGTACACGTTACCATATAAGCTATTAAGTATTGAAAATGTGAAAGCTATAGACCTATATTGGTCCCCTTTAATTAATAGTGATGCACCTTCAAAAAGAAAGCAACATATGGTATGGTGAATTTGCACTGAACAAATTCATAAACTGCACCTCTGCCTAACGATTCAGGCATATAAACATAACATCAAACAAAATTAGATAGTGATCATAGTCCATAAAGTGATACATTTCTGCAAAAAAAGTGTTCAAATTTTCTTCAAACAAAACCGTGACTAGGGTGCTTTCAGACGTTCTTAGTGACTTTTGTGTTCCCCCTCAAGGGTCCCCACTCACCAGATCCAATCACCCCAAAGGGGCATACAGCGTATGATTATATCATCCACGGTCTCCTTTATGGACTATGATCACTATCTAATTTTGTTTGATGTTATGTTTATATGCCTTATTCTATTATGATTTCTCCTATCACATAGAGAAGTTTATAATTTGGCACAATTTACTGTTGGTTTTTGTAAACCCTCACTAGGGTATTTATGTATTTTTTGCAAACCTTCACTAAGGTATCTATTATAGCTTGTAATCTATCACTTAATCAGGATACAGGAGGGACACTATCACCTTTAAACCCCCCCCTCTCTTTGTAGCTGCTCATCCCATATAATCTTATAGGGAGCGCCATACCCCATTGTAGATATATTTGTAACCAGTTGGAGGATCCTTAGGGAAGCTCCTTTCAGGGGGGCTGCACACCTAATCCTTGTCCTAAGCGCGGGCCATCATACATATACTTATCAAATTGGACACTTTTGACACTATTTTGGGACCATTGACAATTATACAGCGATCAGTGCTATAAATATGCACTAATTACTATATAAATGTCACCGGCAGGGAAGGGATTAACACTAGGGGGCGATCAAGGGGTTAAATGTGTTACCAAGGGAGTGATTCTAACTGGGGGGGGACTGAATGGGGGAGATTGTGTGTTCCTTGTATATAGGAACACCAATCTGTCTCCTCTCCCCTGACAGGACGTGGATCTGTGCGTTTATACACACAGATCCATGTCCCTGCTCTGAGAGAAGCAATCACGGGTGCCCGGCAGACATCGTGGCCGCCGGGCACGCGCATTGGCTCCCGAGTGACTTGGCACGCGTGTACCCCTAGATGGCCGGGAAGTGGAGGACGTCATATGACGGCCGCCCTAGGATGAGAGTGCCACCTTACGACCGTCATATTACTATAAGCTGGATGGGAAGTGATTAAAGTAGCGCTTTTGCCATAGTAAGGACATACTGCTGCTTTGTAAATGCCTCCCTTAGAATACATGTTCAATGAATATATATTATTGTTTCCCCTATAAGAGGAATGTAAGTTTGTAGGCAGGTTATAAACGGCGAGTTCTACCAGTTTGAACCCGACTGGTTTTCAGTGGGGGTTGTGATATACATGATGGCTACAGGCACTGTGCCATTCTGTAACCATACCACGCAGGTATATAGGAGGGCTGTGAGCTTCAAAAATCCTGTTTACCCCCGGACATAGACCCACAACTGGAGGACTTTAGAGAAGGAGTAAGTACAAGACATTTTCTAACTCTGAAGAGGCACAGGGAAGGTTTCTAGGCCTACTGCTGCTGCTTTAGAGGTATAATGTAGGGGTGTTGCTAAGTCTGGTTGTCAGCTGGACTGTTGAGTAGTTTGGCTTCATCATCCCACGGTGAAGATCTGATGGTAATACTTCATATTGGGGCTGAGGGCTCAAAAGATGCCACATGGGGTCAATCACTGATGTGCACATTGTATGAGGTTATTAAAGCAGAACTCCTACCCATTTACTATTGTTTTGAACATAGTGGGGAGGATTAGATCACCTGCCGTCATTTTAATGTCTGTGTCCCTGTTGGGGACATTTTGTTTCACATCCTGTCCTGGGGACACAGAAAGCAACCACAACGTAACAGAGGTTCTAACCCTTTCCACCTCTATTCATCAAACTGCTTTTATCGCCCTGTGCTAATAAATTATGTTAATGAGAAGAAAAAAAGATCTTAAAAAAAAATCTAATCCCTTCCCTTTTTTTGTGGCTGTAATTCTACTTTAAGTGTCACGGCCAATCTAAAGAGCTCAGGGAGTTGGACGTGATCTAATGGCGGCACAGCATAATGTGTACTTATTTGTTGTGCTGGAATATAATATGAATTCTATCCATGTGCAATTACTCAGCTGATCAGCACTTCAGCAGACAGACATCCAGCACCTGTACTTGGTTATATGCGTGTCTTCACATGCTAAGATAATCCAATGGGTGAAAGGCCTACCAAGGAGACACGCTTTAGTCAAAGTTTTTTCTTTTCTCTAAAAAGTGCAAAATGAACTCTTAATTTCTCTTTATAGCTGCTATGCAAATGTCCGAACAAGAGGCTTGGAGTCAGCAGAGACGTAAGACGCCATCCGTTCATGAGGCCCATCGATTAGAAGTCGCTGGAACAAGGGAAAGGACGGCCCCCTTTCTCAGTAGGCACGGTAAGTACACAAATCTTTATAGGATGAGGATTCAAAAAGAAGATTGTTACACACCGAAAGGAGCCTTGCTGTGTCCTTACAACTAGGGAAGGGGCACAGACATATCCCAGTCTGCAGGAAAACCTCAGAGACTAATCAGTCAATATTTAATTTTCCATGGGAGAAGACACAATGGGGTTGAGTTACTAAAACTGGAAAGTGCAAAATCTGGTGCATCTATGTATGGTAGCCAATCAGTTTCTAACTTTCAGCTTGTTTGATAAAGCTTTGACAAAATAATGGCAGCTGATTTGTTTCCATGCAGAGCTGCACCAGATTTTGCACTCTCCAGATTTAGTAAATAAACCCCAATGGTGCACAGCTGGAGGTGAAGAGTGCAATGGTACATAATACAATCTCTGGGATGTGACTTCAGCCATCATGATGTGGTGGAAGGCATGGGACCAGACATGTAGTTTGCTTCTAGATATGTGTCCTATGTGCACTCCCACTGCATGGAAAGTGGAAGAAGGTTCTAGGTTAATTCAGGATGTTGGTCAATGTTAAAGTCCAATTAAAAAAAAAAACTTGTAGTAGGCAAACACCTTTCCCTCCCTGTACTCTAAGGGTTTATTGCTTGTAAACTCTAGGGGCAGAGAAAGGGGACCTAGCCCTAACCTCTCTGCATCATCTTGTACAATACAGGCCTATCAGTCCTACATTGTATGTGAGGAGGTAAGCATGTGACCGTGAGGGACCGGTTGCACAGATGGAGGCTGTAGAAAGCAAGGAATAAATTATTACTCCTTATTCCTCTACCCCTGGGCAAAAATTTACCCCCTCACACAAATACTGCAAGGGGAGGTTTTAATTGTTTCTGGAATTGGGCTTTAAGCAATATCCTGATGTTTACTCAGGTTAGACATCTATGAATACAGAATCTCACATTTGTTTTTTCTTTTTGCAGCCCTTGGACATGGACTTGGAAATGCACTCTCGACTTCCTCCATCAGCGATAGATGTAAAGGCATTGGACATTCCAGGAAGGAAAATATACATGCCTGGATGCATAAACATCGACAGGTTGTGAGCACGCCTGTCAACCTTCCAAAGACATTGATGTCATCTTCAGAGGACCCAGATGATGAAGAAAACAAGCAGTTTTAAGCTGAAAACCATCTAAAGATATTGTGATGTCCACCCAGCCTGCAGCTGTGTACAGTCAGCCTATGTTACGCTATGGGACGGAGCAGCCGGGCAGTCGGGGAACACAGCCACAGTTCCTAATTTGTGTGCATTCAGGGCCACTCATCCATGCCTGCACACCTGTCAAATTAGGACCCGGACTGTGTTTGTCCAGCTGCTGCGTCCCCTTACAGGGGTAGACGGACATGATGAAGATTCCTCATATTTGGACAATTCTTGATGTGACATAACACCCGGATTGGACCTATATACCGATATATTCATGAGAAATTTGGAGAGGATAGTTCATCTGTAAAGACATTGATGTAATCTTCAGAAGATCCAGATGAACAATGATTCCTCATATTTGGACATTACTTCTTGATATTCATCAAACAAGCAGTTTTAAACTGAAAACCATCAAAAGATATTGTGATGTCCACCCACAGATGTATAATCCAGGGAGTAATCCGATCACCTTCGGGGGTCAGGAAGGAATTTTTTCCCTGTTGGAGCAAATTACACCACGCTTCATCAGGGTTTTTTTTGCCTTCCTCTTCATCAACTGTGGGGTCTGGATAATCATACAAAAAAAACTGCACTGTACAGAGGAGCCTTGACGAGGCAGTGCAGCCTCCACATACATTTGCAAATGTGTGCAATGTGACTGCCTGCATGGAGATGCACAGAGCAGAGCGCCTGTACCCACTGCCCACACACGGGGTATGTATTCATACGTCTTGTGTGAATGAGGCCTTAGGACCTCACTTTACAGAGGAGCCTCAGCGAAGAAGTGAGGCTTCCCTATTTGCAAATGTGTGCAACTAAGACCTCTGTTTTTAATGTAAATTATTAGATTGTCTCATTTTGTTTTTTTTGCAGGATAGCTGGTAAGTGTGTTGGGAAACCTGCAGTAGCTGTCCTGTTTTGTATACTGTTTTTAGATAAAACTTTAATAAAAACGACAAATTCTAAATTGACACATCATCAATACCAAAAAATATGCCTAGATGTTTTACAAAATTCCACCTGGTATAGACCTATTAAAGATGCATTAATACAGCAATACATTGAAGAATTCCAGGGCTTTTGCATTGGAGCATTCTGGGAGGGCTCGATTGATAGGGACACCTTAGACTTTATCAATACAAAAAAAACCCATGTATGCCTACCTTCTATACACTCCCCAAAACCCATAAAAACATTCAATCTCCACCGGGGAGACCGATAGTTTCGGGAATTGACTCCCTAACAGAAAATGCCAGCAAATTCATCTACACATTCCTGATGCCCCATGTCCTTAGGCTACCCTCATACATCCGTGACACAACAGATCTGCTTAAGCACATCAAGGGGGTCCAGATCCCTCCGGATGCCCTGCTCGTGGCTATTGACATAGAGGCATTGTACTCTAGCATTCCCCACGAGCAGGGTGTCGGAATGGCTGGTACCTTCCAGATAGAACAAGACCGGAATACTTGGCCTCTAAACATCTTCATTTTGAAATTTATTTTGACTCAAAACTAATTTATCTACAAGGATCAAATTTATCTGCAAACACAGGGTATGGCTATCGGCATGTCCTGTGCACCCTCCTATGCCAACCTCTTCTTAGGGGGATGGGAGAGAACAGTGTTTGCAGATGATTCACTCCAACCCTTCTTGAACCAGGTCCTTTGCTGGCACAGATTTATTGATGACCTGTTCCTAATCTGGACAGGATCGGAAACATCTCTGATTGAATTTATTGAGCTACTGAATATAAATGATTTCAACTAGGGTTGTCCCGATACCGATACTAGTATCGGTATCGGCACCGATACCGAGCATTTGCCCAAGTACTTGTACTCGGGCAAATGCTCCCGATGCTTCCGCCGATACTATGACAGTCAGCGGTGATCGGCGTGTGGGGGAGTTACAAGATTCCCCCCCGCGGCTTTCAGTGACATACAGCGGTGATCGGTGCTTGTAACTTCCCCACGCGATCACCGCTGACTGTCACTGCATCCTCCTCCATGCCCCCTCCGTTCCTCCGTCCCCCTCTCCTTCTCTGTCCCCTCCGTTCCGTTCCTCCGTTCCTCTGCCTCTCCGCTGTCCCCTCCGTTCCGTTCCTCCGTCCCCCTCTCCTTCTCTGTCCCCTCCGTTCCGTTCCTCCGTTCCTCTGCCTCTCCGCTGTCCCCTCCGTTCCGTTCCTCCGTCCCCCTCTCCTTCTCTGTCCCCCTCCGTTCCGTTCCTCCGTTCCTCTGCCTCTCCGCTGTCCCCTCCGGTCCGCCGTCCTCCTCCTCCTTCCTTTGTGAATGGACAGAGTCAGCTGACTCTGTCCATTCACATAACTGAAACATTGTAATCTCCTGTGATTACAATGTGTCAGTTTATGAATGGAGAGGAGCCGCTGTCTTCTCTCCATTCATTCTCAGTGCAGCTGAGGCTGCAGAGAAAGGGACTGGGGATTCTCTATCCTCGGTCTCTTTCTCTGTCTCAAGGGGGAGATATCAGGGGTATGTTAAGACCCCTGATATCTCACCAAAGCCCCCCAACAGGGCTGATTTAAAAAAAAAAAAAAAAAAAACATATTGCAAAAATGAATAAAAAAATTATTATTGTAAAAAATAAAAATTGTTAATAAAAAAAAAAACACATAAAAAAATTATTATTGTAAAAAATAAAAATTGTTAATAAAAAAAAAAACACACAGACACCGTTCACCCCTCCCCCCCCCCCCCCCCGAAAAAAAAGAAAGCATTGTTAAAAAAAAAAAAAAAACTGTCACGTGACATAAAAAAAAAGTATCGGTAATCGGTATCGGCGAGTACCTGAAAAAAAGTATCGGTACTTGTACTCGGTCCTAAAAAAGTGGTATCGGGACAACCCTAATTTCAACCTTCGCTTTACCCTCAGTTATGATCCCAGCAGCGTCCCATTCCTTGATTTGAGAATTATTAATACAAAAATACAGCTTGGAACAATCTTGACTGTTATCTGAAAGTGATTATAAGTACATAGACTGAGCCCTGGAAGGCATACAAATGCAACATTACAGAAGCCAGAGATCAAAGTTAACAGTCTACTCCATTTAAAGAATGTTATAATTTCATATTTTTAAAGACAGATAAGACGTATGCATCCCCCACCCAGAGGGAAGAGTAAATACACTTACCAGAATGTGTGGACCCTATTGCCAGCCGCAAAGAGTCAAACAGGCATAAGGATGGAAACAGTAGAATGATGATCCAGAGAGCAGTCACTGAAGATCTGTCACCAGGATATTCCACTACGTTCAACCCCATTGGTAAATCTTCGACTCCACAGTTCATAAAAAACAGACGGCCTCCACATACTGTAAAACCATTTCTCACAGAATGTATTAAAAGGCAGAAAACTTACATCAGAGAAATGGTTTTACACTATCGGGGTTATTTACGAAAGACAAATCCACTTTGCACTGAAAGTGCACTTGGAAGTGCAGTCGCTGTAAATCTGAGGGGTAGATCTAAAATGAGGGGAAGCTCTGCTGATTTTATCATCCAATCATGTGCAAGCTAAAATGCTGTTTTTTATTTTCCTTGCATGTCTCCCTCGGATCTACAGCGACTTTACTTCCAAGTGCACCTTCAGTGCAAAGTGGATTTTCCTTTAGTAAATAACCCCCTATGTGCCTTCTATTTTTTATGAACTGTGGAATCCAAGATTTAACTAAAGGGGTTGGACATAGTGAAATATCCTGGTGACAGATCTTCAGTGTCTGCTCACTGCATGTGGTCTCCCTACAGCTGGTTGTTTCTCCCATTACTGGCTTACCAAGCCTTGTTCTGCACTGTTTCCATGTAGAGGCGACCATCTTTTGTAGAGGTAGGGGATTGCCTCCCCATGTTAGAGCCTTCAGCAAGGAGAACAGTGAGAGGAACACTAGTCACATCACTAAATCTCACTCCAAGCCACCTGAGACTAGCAGTCATATGAAGCAGTGCCTTAGATCTCAGTAGTGTCTAGGCACACTCACATACCAGGAAGTGCTATCTTTTAGGAGGAACTAAAGATCAAAGGTAGATTTCTAATGGTACTCATTAGGCACAATTAACATTTCTAGATGTTCTCTGTAACAGCAAATCCTCACTTTTTGAATTGAGGTCCCATTTAAAATTCATCACATGTGTCTGGAGAGCAATAAACTCCATGGGGGTTATTTACGAAAGGCAAATCCACTTTGCACTACAAGTGCAGTCGCTTTACATCCGAGGGGGACATGCAAGGAAAATAAAAAACAGCATTTTACCTTGCATATGATTGGATGATCAAATCAGCAGAGCTTCCCCGCATTTCAGATCTACCTAGGGTTGCCACCTGTCCGGGATTCACCCGGACAGTACGGGTTTTGAAACATGTGCCCGGGTCTCTGCCCGCCTGAGACCCGGGCACATTATTCATTTCAGACCCGTGGCTCCCTGTGCCGAAGCTGTGTCATCAGTGCGGCCGTGGAATTCGGGTGCGTAGCGCCGCCTTAGCGCTGCTGCTCCCGCTCAGCTGTCTGAGTGCAGGACGGAGTCGGGACACACAGGCGGAGCCTCCATGTTACTGGCCGGGTGCTCTCCTCCAATCCTCTGGCTGCCAGCAGAAGAGACAAGGAGGTGGGCGGAGCCTCCCCATTCCCTGCTGGAATGTGTGCACAGATCGCGCTGGGACTGGAGCCCAGCTTGTAAGGTAAGTTTTTACCATCCATGTCAGGATTTCAAAGTACTCTCACCTCTCCCCCCCCACCATACACTATACATACATACACCCCCCCTCCCCCCACCATACACTATACATACATACATACATACATACACCCCCCTCCCCCCACCATACACTATACATACATATATACATACACCCCCCTCCCCCCACCATACACTATACATACATATATACATACACCCCCCTCCCCCCACTATACACTATACATACATACATACATACACCCCCCTCCCCCCACCATACACTCTACATACATATATACATACACCCCCCTCCCCCCACCATACACTATACATACATATATACATACACCCCCCTCCCCCCACCATACACTATACATACATACATACATACATACACCCCCCTCCCCCCACCATACACTATACATACATATATACATACACCCCCCTCCCCCCACCATACACTATACATACATATATACATACACCCCCCTCCCCCCACTATACACTATACATACATACATACATACACCCCCCTCCCCCCACCATACACTATACATACATACATATATACATACACCCCCCTCCCCCCACCATACACTATACATACATATATACATACACCCCCCTCCCCCCACCATACACTATACATACATATATACATACACCCCCCTCCCCCACCATACACTATACATACATATATACATACACCCCCCCACCATACACTATACATACACCCCCCCTCCCCTCACCATACACTATACATACATATATACATACACCCCCCTCCCCCCACCATACACTATACATACATATATACATACACCCCCCTCCCCCCACTATACACTATACATACATATATACATACACCCCCCTCCCCCCACTATACACTATACATACATATATACATACACCCCCCTCCCCCCACCATACACTATACATACATATATACATACACCCCCCCACCATACACTATACATACACCCCCCTCCCCCCCACCATACACTATACATACACCCCCCCCTCCCCCCACCATACACTATACATACATACACCCCCCCTCCCCCACCATACACTATACATACACCCCCCCTCCCCCCACCATACACTATACATACATATATACATACGCCCCCCTCCCCCCACCATACACTATACATACATATATACATACACCCCCCTCCCCCCACCATACACTATACATACATATATACATACACCCCCCTCCCCTCACCATACACTATACATACATATATACATACATACACCCCCCTCCCCCCACCATACACTATACATACATATATACGTACACCCCCCTCCCCCCACTATACACTATATATACAGTTCTGCTGGCCGCCTCCCATATTTCATCTATCCATATAGTTCTCTCTCCCCCCCCATACACCATCCATATATACAGCCCCCCCATATATACAGTCCCCCTAATATATATAGTCCTCCCCCCATACACCATCCATATATCCAGTCCCCCCCATATACACAGTCCTCCCCCCATACACCATCCATATATACAGTCCTCCCCCCATATATACAGTCCTCTCCATATATACAGTCCCCTCCATATATACAGTTCTCCACCCCCCTATATACCATCTATAGATACTGTTCTCCACCCCCCCATACACCATCCATATATACAGTTCTCACCGGGTGACACAGTCCACTGCTCTACTGACACCGTCCACTGCCCTACTGACACCGTCCACTGCCCTACTGACACCTTCCACTGCTCTACTGACACCATCCACTGCCCTACTGACACCGTCCACTGCCCTACTGACACCGTCCACTGCCCTACTGACACCGTCCACTGCCCTACTGACACCATCCACTGCCCTACTGACACCGTCCACTGCCCTACTGACACCGTCCACTGCCCTACTGACACCTTCCACTGCTCTACTGACACCTTCCACTGCTCTACTGACACCATCCACTGCCCTACTGACACCTTCCACTGCTCTACTGACACCATCCACTGCCCTACTGACACCGTCCACTGCCCTACTGACACCGTCCACTGCCCTACTGACACCTTCCACTGCTCTACTGACACCTTCCACTGCTCTACTGACACCATCCACTGCCCTACTGACACCTTCCACTGCTCTACTGACACCATCCACTGCCCTACTGACACCATCCACTGCCCTACTGACACTGTCCACTGCCCTACTGACACCTTCCACTGCTCTACTGACACCATCCACTGCCCTACTGACACCGTCCACTGCCCTTCTGACACCGTCCACTGCCCTACTGACACCGTCCACTGCCCTACTGACACCGTCCACTGCCCTACTGACACCATCCACTGCCCTACTGACACCGTCCACTGCCCTACTGACACCGTCCACTGCCCTACTGACACCTTCCACTGCTCTACTGACACCTTCCACTGCTCTACTGACACCATCCACTGCCCTACTGACACCGTCCACTGCCCTACTGACACCGTCCACTGCTCTACTGACACCGTCCACTGCTCTACTGACACCGTCCACTGCTCTACTGACACCGTCCACTGCCCTACTGACACCGTCCACTGCTCTACTGACACCGTCCACTGCCCTACTGACACCGTCCACTGCTCTACTGACACCGTCCACTGCTCTACTGACACCTTCCACTGCCCTACTGACACCTTCCACTGCCCTACTGACACCTTCCACTGCCCTACTGACACCTTCCACTGCCCTACTGACACCGTCCACTGTCCTACTGACACCGTCCACTGCCTTCCTGACACCGTCCACTGCCCTACTGACACCGTCCACTGCCCTACTGACACCATCCATCTACTGACACCATCCACTCTACTGACACCATCCACTGCCCTACTGACACCTTCCACTGCTCTACTGACACCATCCACTGCCCTACTGACATCATCAACTGCTCTACTGACACCGTCCACTGCCCTACTGGCTGACAGTGTCCGCTTTTAAGGTAGGCTATTTTCATATTTTAACTGACATTTCTTTTATTAATCGAATCATTTTTTATGGGTACACTAATGCTTTTGTTTTATTTAACCATGCCCCTTTAAGTCCCCCCCCACTGATGCAATTGGGCCACAGCCACTGTTCACTGTAGCACACCTCATTACTACTCTCTTTGGGTAACCCAAGGTATTTTACAATCATATAGCATGTACTACAAAAAAATTGCCGTGCGCCGCAAAAGTGTTCGGGTTTGGCTTGAAGAAAAGGTGGCAACCCTAGATCTACCCCTCAGATTTACAGTGATTGCACTTCCAAGTGCACTTGCATTGCACTTGTAGTGCAAAGTGGATTTGCCTTTCGTAAATAACCCTCCATAACAATAGCAGCTCCAATGTGCCTGTTATATCATTTGTATGGAACTGTCTGGTCCACATCAGTTGGACTCCGATTCTTAATTATCCGAAGAGGAACAAACTAGAAAACACCATCTGCTTGTTCCCTCACGATAAAAGTTTCTTATAGTGTAATACTGTCCGATTCTGATTTTAATGCATACTCAAAAAATGAATAAAACCCTCACATTTAAAACTGCTATACCTAATTCAATAACACGATTACACTCAGAGCAGCCCAGGATGCATATGGAGTGGAGGGACTGACTCTGCTGCACATACACTATATTGTCAAAAATATTAGGACACCTGCCTTTACACGCACATGAACTTTAATGGCATCCCAGTCTTAGTCCGTAGGGTCCATTATTAGGTTTGCCCACCCTTTGCAGCTATAACGGCTTCAACGCTTCTGGGAAGACTGTCCACAAGGTTTAGGAGTGTGTCTATGGGAATTTTTGACCATTCTTCCAGAAGCGCATTTGTGAGGTCAGGCGCTGATGTGGACGAGAAGGCCTGGCTTGCGGTCTCCACTCTAATCCATACAAAAGGTATTCTATCTTCTTGAGGTCAGGACTCCGTGCAGGCCAGTCAAGTTCCTCCACCCCAAACACGCTCATCCATGTCTTTATGGACCTTGCTTTGTGCACTGGTCCAAATCATTTGATTGAGGGGGGATTATGGTGTGGGGTTGTTTTTCAGGGTTGGGCTTGGCCCCTTAGTTCCAGTGAAGGAAACTCTTAAGGCGTCAGCATTCCAAGACATTTTGGAATTTTCATGCTCCCAACTTTGTGAGAACAGTTTGGGGATGGCCCCTTCCTGTTCCAACATGACTGCGCACCAGTGCACAAAGCAAGGTCATTAAAGACATGGATGAATGAGTTTGAGGAGGAGAAACTTGGCTGGCCTGCGCAGAGTCCTGACCTCAACCAGATAGAACACCTTTGGGATGAATTAGAGCAGAGACTGTGATCCAGGCCTTCTCGTCCAACATCAGTGCCTGGCCTAACAAATGTGCTTCTGGAAGAATGGTCAAACATTCCCATAGACACACAACTAAACCTCCTAAAGACTTGGACAGTCTTCCTAGAAAAGTTGAAGCTGTTATGGCTGCAAAGGGTGGGCCAGCTTAATATTGAACCCTACGGACTAAGACTGGGATGCCATTAAAGTTCATGTGCGTGTAAAGGCAGGTGTCCCAATACTATATATAGTGTAAATATAGTGTATGTATAAACTCCTCTAGCAGTCTGCATATAACACAGGTCAGTGACATGTGCGCCGTCAATAAATTTGTTCCGTTTCGTACGAAAATTAATTAGTATTTTGTAATTCGTGTCCGAAATTCAATTCGGATTCGTACGAAATACGAATTTTTGTTAGATTTGTAAACTTTTCGCAAAATAACGAAAGTTTGTTATGATGAATTTATCATTATGAGGGGCTCCCACCATCCCTGTGCTGTGCTGACTTCCTCTGATTGGTGAACAAAACACCAGTCACATTTCTGTTTTAACGGAATTTGGATCCGAAATTCGTTAACAAAATTTTGTATAAAATTCGTAAGCATAGAAATTCCCATAGGGTTCCCACCATCCCTGTGCTGAGTACCCGGGTCTGTACACCTGCTGTGTCCATTATGAGGGGTTCCCACCATCCCTGTGCTGAATTCTCGGGTCTGAGTGTACACCCGCTGTGCCCATTATGAGGGGCTCCCACCATCTCTGTGCTGTGCTGACTTCCTGGGGTTTTAACTTTTAGGTTTGTTAACTTTTCGTAACAATTACGAATTTTCGTTATGATGAATTTATCATTATGAGAGGCTCCCACTATCCCTGTGCTGTGCTGACTTCCTGGGTTTTTAACTTTTAGGTTTGTTAACTTTTCGTAACAATTACGAATGTTCATTATGAATTTGGATCCGAAATTCGTAAACGAAATTTCGTATTTCGTACAGAATTCGTATGCATAAGAATTCGTATTTCGGATTCGTACGAATTTCCGGAAATTCGTACGAATTTTCGATTTGCACGAAACTAATCGCACATGTCTAGCTTTTTGGATAAATTACTTGAAATCCCAACTCTGGGAAACTTACAAATTATCCCTTGAAGTGGGGTTGTGTCCACACTGCAAGGGTACATTGCTGTTTAGTCTGGGGGAAAGAGGGGGGAGTTTTTGGGGACTTTAAACGAGGCGATGACAGGGTAAGGTCATACACCTCCATGCCTATCACAAGATACTTAAAACTGGGGAGAATTGGGACTTTATATGAAACACACGGCTACAATCTAGTAAAATTGGTAGATACAGTGGGGGTATTTAGCCAGCCACCAATTGTGCAAGTTCTCCCACTTAAAAAGATGAGAGAGGCCTGTAATTGTCATCATAGGTATAGCTCAACTATGAGAGACAAAATGTGGAAACAAATCCAGACAATCACATTGTCTGATTTTTGAAAGAATTTATTTGCAAATTATGGTGGAAAATAAGTATTTGGTCAATATCAAAAGTTCATCTCAATACTTTGTTGGCAATGACAGAGGTGAAACGTTTTCTGTAAGTTTTCACAAGGTTGTCACACACTGTTGCTGGTATGTTGGCCCATTCCTCCATGCAGATCTCCTCTAGAGCAGTGATGTTTTAGGGCTGTCGCTGGGCAACACGGACTTTCAACTCCCTCCTTTTCTATGGGGTTGAGATCTGGAGACTGGCTAGGCCACTCCAGGACCTTGAAATGCTTCTTACAAGCCACTCCATTGCCCGGGCGGTGTGTTTGGGATCATTGTCATGCTGAAAGATCCAGCCATGTTTCATCTTCAATGCCCTTGCTGATGGGAGGAGGTTTGCACTCAAAATCTCACGATACATGTCCCCATTCATTCTTTCATGTACACGGATCAGTTGTCCTGTTCTTTTTGCAGAGAAACAGCCTCAAAGCATGATGTTGCCACCCCCATGCTTCACAGTAGGTATGGTGTTTTTTGGTTGCAACTCAGCATTCTCTCTCCTCCAAACACAACGAGATGTGTTTCTACCAAACAGTTCTACTTTGGTTTCATCTGACCATATGACATTCTCCCAATCCTCTTCTGGATCATCCAAATGCTCTCTAGCAAACCTCAGACGGGCCCGGGCATGTACTGGCTTAAGCAGCGGGACACGTCTGGGACTGCAGGATCTGAGTCCCTGGTGGCGAAGTGCGTTACTGATGGTAAGAAAAGCAAAAAGTGTAGCGCTATAACTCAAATAAAATCACATCTAGGGTGTAAGGGTGATATCGGAGGGGTTCACAAGTAAGCAGACCACCTCCACCCCTGTACACTCAAAATGAAACGTGAGTGATATTACAATTTACATATAGGTGAGTATCTACAAATAGTGTAAATGTGTCTCATTGAAGACTCTTTAAACCTTCCAAAAGGAAAAATAAAAAATAAAATATAAAATAAAATCTATCAGCAACAAAATATTGACACATGAAGAGGGCCGAACCCAAAATGCATAAGAAAAACTCAAATGCTATGCCACCTTATCCATACAGGCCTCTAAGGACAAATTCACATATACCCATACGTGAAAAAAACAAAATTACACAATTAATACAAAGTGATCAAAAGATGACTGTTATAGGTATGTGAACTAAAAAGTCCCTAAAGGTTGACAGTTCTTTTTAAGAATGGAAGGTGTTCAAAAACTTGTATTCATATCCTGCACCGCCACATACATATTAAGCCCAGGGTAGGTCTTCTTACAAACCCATACTTTCAACTGGAAGAGATGAAAATGAAATGCCCTTACCAGAAAAGATGGACTCACTGGCCGTTGGCGGTGAGTCATACCAAGTTGACAATTACAGGCCTCTCATCTTTTTAAGTGGGAGAACTTGCATAATTGGTGGCTAACTAAATACTTTTTTGCCCCACTGTATATAAAGATCACATTTATTAACTCATATATGTATACATGCTCAATCATAACATAATACAAATAGATAAGGTCACATTTATTAATTCATCTATGTACACATGTTCCATCATGACATACAGTAATAAAAAGTAATGCTCATTGGTAGCACAATATTCATTCACAATGTCCACATGTTCCATCACAGCATGATACAATTGTACGTAATGATGTTGATTGTGACCTTAATGCCTCTCTAGTCTAACATCAAACTGTCACCATAGAGATGGATCATGGCAAAGAATTCATATAAGTGATCTGATGATTAGCACATCATTGTAGAGACGTAGCATCCAAAAGAAATCTTCGTGGATTTATCCACTCATCAGGAGCAGATGCAAAGTGCATATAACATGTCTGCAATGAGATACATAATTGTCAATATAATCTAATAGTTTGCCGAGGAGAGGAGGGGGGAGAGAGGGGGAAGGGAATAAAGCAAAATTCCCCCATTTTTACTAACAGATCATCAACTCTCAGTACCACATTTTGAACTTATAGTTGATCTGTAAGCAAAAATGGTGAAGTTTTATGTTATTCCCCTCCCCCTCTCCTTGGCCAACTATTAGATTATATTGAGAAATATGTATCTCATTGCAGATATGTTATATGCACTTTGCATCTGCTCCTGATGAGTGGATAAATCGTTGCGTACTGCGCATGCGCAGACCCATCGGAGGCATTGTTTGACGGAGGGCAGTTCTCGATATAACACCGGGCTTGGGCTGGACTGACTTTAAAATGTGGGAGGGGTTATCATATTTACTTTCCGGCTAAAGCCCCTGGTCTTTTTTCCACCTAGCAACACCTCTGAGCTCTACTGATCTCAATAGGCGTGTTTGACCGGCGGCGTGGTCTGTCAAACTCTTCGGCTCAGGTTAAAATTGCCCTGTGTGTACAGCCCTCTCAAGATGTAGTGGTTACATTCAGAGGGGCTCAGACACCTGTTTTTACCGTCCCTTGCCGCCAGTGTGAAAGAGCCCTGAAGCAAGCTTGCCAGCCATTGTTAAAGCGAAGTTCCACCCACATCTTTGATTTATTTATTTTTAAATAACTATTTTTTTTAAATCAAATCCTTTTTATTATTTTATATGAATTTTTTTTTTAAAATCAAATCCTTTTTATTATTTTATATGAATTTTTTTTAAATCAAATCTTTTTTATTATTTTATATGAATTTTTTTTAAATCAAATCCTTTTTATTATTTTATATGAATTTTTTTTTAATCAAATCCTTTTTATTATTTTATATGAATTTTTTTTAAATCAAATCATTTTTATTATTTTATATGATTTTTTTTTTGTAATCAAATCCTTTAATTATTTTATATGAATTTTTTTTTTAAATCAAATCCTTTTTATTATTTTATATGAATTTTTTTTTGCAATCAAATCCTTTCAATTATTTTATATGAATTAAATAACTATTACTCTTGCATAATGCATATCAAGCAATTCTTATTCTTGTCATTAGCGCTGCCTTTTTGAGCATGCACCGCCCGTTCTCGCGCATGCGCAGTAATAGCACGTAGCGGCGCTGGAAACTATACAGGCAACGGGCGTCGTCGTCGGAAGTCCCTGCCCCCTTTGTGATGGCAGCCTAGCCCTCGGCGCTGCCCACTGACTTCTGGGAATTGATGACATATATCTCCCAGTAGCGAGCAGAGGAGCCGAGGGAAGTGACGTCAGGAGCCGTGGTGAGGAAGAGGAAGATTTGAAGGGACCACATAGCAACAGGGTTTAAAACTTAAAGTGGGGTTCCACCCAAAAAAACAAAAATACATAAAAAATCCTAAAAAAAACCCCAAAAAAACATTTGGATTTTTTTTTTTTAACTTACCTCTAAATGCCTGTTGCTAGGTGGTCCCTCGTAGTCTGCCCCTTCCTTTGCTTGGGCTGGTGACATCACTTCCCCCTCGGCACAGGAAGGGCTCGGCTCTGCTCCCTCCCTCCTGTCAATCATCTGGGACCCATTACAGGTCCCAGGTGACTGAGCGGCCAATCACGGCGAGCGGCGCCGCTCACGCATGCGCAGTGGGTGCCAGGCTGTGAAGCCACAGCCCGGCGCCCACAGTTGCAATGCCGGCGCCGCTGAACGGAGGGGGAGACGAGCGTGGCTTCGATCCCCCGATTCGCTGGACTTCAGGACAGGTAAGTGTCCAATTAAAAGTCAGCAGCTGCAGTAATTGTAGCTGCTGACTTTTAATTTTTTTTTTTTTTTTTTTATGGCCCCCCTGGGTGGAACTCCTCTTTAAGTAAAAAAAGAAAAATTGTCCAAATGTCATTTGTTACACATTTATGTAAACTTCTTTTTATGGTTGGAACTCCGCTTTAACTTTTAAAATAAAACAAGACATTGGCTGTACTCCATTTCTCTTTCTAGAGACAGACAAGCCTCTCCTCTCCTCTCACAATGTAGTGTGAGGGAAGGCGGTTGGCTCCTCCCCCTGGGTGTGGCCAGTGTACTTGCTGACCTGAATTCCTAGGTCGGTGTACATTGTGCGTGCGGAGCGCAAAGGGCGGTATGTCGGCCTCCAGCTTCCTCCACCATGACCTTGGCTGAGTCCCGACATTTCCCGCTCTACCATGAGCCTGGCTTCCCTGTCCCGGTGTCTTGTCGAATACAGTCCCCTATCATATAGTGCGTAGCAGCACATTCCTATGAAGGAAGGGGAGCATTGCTGGAACGTGCACTAAACCAGAACAACCATTGATATGTATAGAAAAGTGACATATGTAGTGCACTGTATGCGCGGGATGGCAGGTACCATTGGTTCTCACGCTAGAAGTATGACTAGGAGCTACCCCTGCTTCACCGCACTCACGACAAAACAGGTGTACAAGACGCATGCGCACTGCGCACACCTCTCGGCTTGCCAATAGAATAGAACGGAGCACGTTTGGTGGTAGGTGTAGTGGATTGGACACGCCTCTGTGACGTCGCGTGCCCTTGTGCGATTTCCCCGCCCCTCCTGTCAAGCCGCAGACAAGGTTGTGTCCGCTCAGTGATCCTCGGAACTCTCCACTGATATCATCAACCATGCTTGTGTGCCGGAGCGCCTGGCAGAGACTGGTCCCCCTCACCCAGCGGGCCACCACCGCCACCCTACTCCGCAATGGTGAGACACCTCACTGCCATTGGCACTCCTCTTATCTCTACTGGGGTTCAGGAGCTTGTAAAGGACAGGCAGCGGGCGGGGCGTGCTATATCTGTATGTTCTCCATTACACTGTGCCACACGACCGCCTCTGTGTGTGCTACCGTAGGGAATATATGGGATATTCTGGATATATATGGATATACTGGTGTATTATTACCTGGGTGACCTGTATAATCGTGGATGAGACCTGATGGGGCTCATCAAAGACCTAATACTCCCATAGATCTTCCAATGTGATCCTACAAACATTTCTTTGTATAGTCGATGGTTGGACGGGTGTCGTTCGAACAAGTTGTTTGCTTTTAACCCACGATTTTAGAGTGCATGTTACTTCCTGAACGAAAACCCCGTAAACCGTTTGAAATTCATTTAGGAAAAATTTCCCATCCTGCTCCTTCTAATTTTCCCATCACCGTGGTCGAAAACCAATGTCGGTTTTTTTTTTTATTAGAAAATGTAAATGAATTAAATCCTATACGTGTATGGTTAGTAGTGAAGAGAGCTGGCCATACCCATATAGATTTTTGGATTTTCATTTTGAAAATGTTAATTTGTTTTTACTTTCTAATCGGGGGGGGGGGGGGGGTCTCCAAACTTTCTAAACAAAGGGCCAGTTTATAGTCCTTCAGGCTTTAGGGGGGCAGACTGTGGCCACTGGAAGTAGAAAATGTCCGGTGTCTGTAAGAGTGTAAACGTTGCTCCAATTTTGGTGTCTGAGGAATTGTACCTCATCGTTGTTGTCATTGGGTGGGAAAAAAATCATGCGCCGTCGTCGGTGTCCCTGGGAGGATCCATATCTCTTGGAGGATCTGTGCCTAGGGTTGCCACATCATCCCTTTAATCCAGGACACACATGAATTACACAGGTTCTGTGGCTGATTAAGGTGGTAATTAAACTCACTTGGTGCCTTATCTGCAAAAAAATCAGTCTCGGAACCTGTGTAATTCATATGTGTCCTAGATTAAAGGGATGATGTGGCAACCCTATCTGTGCCCCATCGTCGGTTTCCATTGGAGGTTCCACGTCCCTGGGAGGATCTGTGCCTCGTCGTCGGTTTCCATTGGGGGATCTGTGCCCCGTCGGTTTCCATTGGAGGATCTGTGCCCCGTCGTCGGTGTCCGTGGGAGGATCCATGTCTCTTGGGGGATCCGTGCCCCGTCGTCTGTTTCCATTGGAGGATCCGTGTCTCTTAGGGGATCGGTGCCCCGTCGTCTGTTTCCATTGGAGGATCCGTGCCCCGTCTGTAACAGATGATGAAATATTGCCCCACGGGCTGGATAAAAGCAAGCAAAGGGCCACAGTTTGGAGACCACTGTTCTAATCGCTAGTGGGATCAGATCTACGTTAGTTTTTCATTGCGGTGATTAGAAAATTCAAAGGAGCGGGATGGAAAATTTTTCTCAAACTTGCTTTGAACAGCGTTTGTGGTTTTCGCTCAGCAAGTTACATTAATTCTAAAATCGAATGATAAAAAAAAAAAAGCAATGTTCACCCAGCCATCGAATGTACAAAGAATGTTCTTACAAATATTCCCATTTTAATATCTAAATGTGTATGGTCTGCTGTTCTGTATGTGATGGTATGGACGTAGATCAGCCCATGGGTGACTGTAGTTCCCTTTAAATCTAGTCTTAGGATCAGGGTGACAGTGGATGACCCTGTTACTGCTAATGACTGTCATGTCGTCCTGGAGCAGGCCTGGCCTTGTGCTCTGGAATGAAATGGAGTGCCTAATCCTGTGTGTGATTTTATAAACCTTAGATCAGCCGCCTGTCCATTAATGATCCTTCACCAGGTGCCAACGTCACTTAGAAAACCCAACAATCATCCATTAATTATAATTCTGATAGAAGCATCAGGGGTGTCGGTGAGTGGCCCTGTGCTGGTAATGACTTTCCTAGCACCAGGGCTCATAGTGCAGCATGTTTATGATTGGAATAGCTCTGTAATGATGCAGTTAGAGATCTAAGCTTTTGATAATGCTTTGTATCCAGGAGACAGCCATGTGTAAGTCACCAATGTGTTGTAGCTAATAGTGGACATGGAGGTAGAGGCAGGCAGATGGTGACCTAGCAGACGAGTGAAGGTCACACATGGGAGGAAATGGAGATCGGAAGCTTTGTGGTGATTCATGGCGTCATGCAGTGCTGTGATGAGCAGAGAATATACTAGATGTGTCTGCAGAGGGATTTTTCTAGTGGTGCAATGTTGGAGGTGGGGTTTCCTGATGTATTGCTCAATCTGAAGTAAGTTCTATTAATTGAAGCATTGCTTTTAAATCTCTGCCATATATAGCAATGCCTTTTGGGGTTTCCCGGTGATCTGTTTATGCAGGAGCATGTGTTTTCTGTGCAGACCTCACATCTGTGAAGGGGATATCTGCTTCATCTCTCCAGGCTGTTGACTGGTGAATGAGATTTGCAGAGCTACAACAAGATCATTTAATTTTCCTTTTTATCAACCAGCTTGGTGGAATGTTACCAGATCCAAAAAAAAAATACCAGTCATATATTTTTCTAATCGCCATTTCAAACAAAAATGTAATATATTGCTACTTGTTGTTGAATATAGTGGCCGCATTCAATTTCAGTTTTCGGGCAAAGAACATTTTCGCCAAGCACAGAACATACATACTGATCTTGCTAGAAATGCTGTGCCCTTGTCACTTCTGGTCAGCTTAAAAATGCACAAAGAACCTTGGGGTACATTTATTAAAACTGGAGAGTGCAAAATCTGGTTTAGCGCTACATGGTAGCCAATCAGTTTCTAAATTCAGCTTGTTCAATTAAAGTGCAAACACTTATAATTTTTTTTTTTTTATACATATATATAAAAAAACGGATCAAACATGCCTATACTTACCTGTTCTATTCAATCGTTTTGCACAGAGCAGCCCCAATCCTCTTCTGAGGTACCTTGCCTGCGCTCCAGACCCCTCCTCTTCATCGTGTGCCCCCCATGTCAAGCTGCTTTCTCTGGGGGCACCCATGCGGGCTTGCTCGAGTCCTGCTGCTGTGTTCACTGACACACACAGCAAGACTCAGCCCTGCTCCCGTATCACTGGATTTGATTGAAAGCTGTCTTAATGTGTCCAATGAGAGAGACAGCGGCTGAAGCCACTGCACTCATGCACATCACTGGATCGGATCGTGCTTAGGTACAAAAAAAGGGGGGGGGGGCTGCAGCACAGGTTTTTCTCCTTTTATACTGACTGTGGGGTTTTTTTTTTTTTTTTTTTTAACAAGACTTTAAAAACATGTTATACTTACCACCTCTGTGCAGTTGGTTTTGCACAGAGTGGCCCAGATCCTCCTCTTCTCGGGTGCCTCTTTGCTGCTCCTGGCCCCTCCCTCCTATCGAGTGTCCCCACAGTCAGCAGCTTCCTATGGTGCACTGGAGCCGAGTCACAGCTCAGTGTCTCCATTCAGACACGGAACCCCTCCCTCCCCTGGTTGACTGATTAAAACAGCCTTAGGAGCCAATGGCACCACTGCTGTGTCTCAGCCAATCAAGAGGAGAGTCCTGGACGGCTGTGACATTCGTGGACATTTCTGGATAGAGATGGGGCTCAGGTAAGTAATTAGGGGGTGCTGGAGTGGCTGCTGCACACAAAAGGTTTTTTTTTTTTTTATCATAATGCATAGAATGCATTAAGATAAAAAACATTCTTCCTTTACAACCCCTTTAATGCATTAAAATGCATTAAAGGGGTTGTAAATGCAGAGTTTTTTTTTTATCTTAATGCGTTCTATGCATTATGATAAAAAAAGTTTGTGTGCAGCAGCCACCCGAGCACCCCCTAATTACTTACCTGAGCCCCATCTCTCTCCAGCAATGTCCACAAATACCTTTTTTAAATCTCATCTAGTAGTGGTAGTTCACACATGTCTATGCTCACAGGTCCACTTCTGGCAGCGCAGTAACCCATAGCAATCACTGGGAATCTATAGTGCCTTGAAAAAGTATTTATACTCCTTGACATTTTCTACGTTTTGTCACTTTACAACAAAAAACGTAAATGTATTTTATGTGATGGACCAACACAAAGTGGCACATAATTGTGAAGTGGAAGGAAAATGATTTTCCAAATTTTTTACAAATATCTGTAAAGTGTGGCATGCATTTTTATTTTCAGCCCCTTTACTCTGCCCCTAACTATAAAATATAGTTGAACCAATTGCTTTCAGAAGTCACCTAATTAGTAAAACAGTCCACCTGTGTGTAATCTCAGTATATTTACAGCTGTTCTGTGAAGCCCTCAAAGAACCTTTAGTGAACAAACAAGGCACTGTAGCTGTCTGAAATTAGTTTGTTGCATGGTTTTGCACCTTTAGCAGCTTCCAGGGGATACATAGGAAAGCCATTCAGGAAGTCATGTGTTAGTAGTGTGTGGCTTGTTTATTTCTTGATGAAACATTTCCTGACCCTTCAAGTGGGATGCCGGAGCCATGGGCTGATTTTTGTGACAGTTTGTTTAGAATTGATTGTAAATCAAAAGCTTGCGGCAAAATGATTTTTTCATTCAAAAGTTTTATGGAATCACAAAATGTAGGATTATACATAAATCCTGAATAATAATAATAATTATTAATATATTCAGGATTTATATAGCGCCAACAGTTTACACAGCGCTTTACAATATGAAAGGGAGACAATACAGTTATAATACAATAAAATACAAGAGGACCCTGCTCAGAAGAGCTTACAATCTAATAGGGTGGGGCAGGTGGTACAAAAGATTGTAACTGTGGGGAATGAGCTGATGAAAGTGGTAAAAGATTACTGTATATACTCGAGTATAGGTCGATCCGAGTATAAGTCGAGGCCCTAATTTACCACAAAAAAATGAGAAAAACTTATTGACCTGAGTATAAGACGAGGGTGAGAAATGCAGCAGCTACTGTAAGTGGAAAAAGAGGGTCAACAATGCCCATCTGCAGCTTTATACCTCCCTGTGTCCTGTGTGTGTGTCCTGTGTATGTGTGCATCCTACCTGTGTCCTGTGCATGCCTCCGTGTGCCGCTCTGCACCGATCGGCGTGTCATAATACAATTCAGCCATTTTACTGTTCAAAAGCCGCAACTCCTCCTTGTCCGTGATAGGCAGAACACTCCATTTCCCAGCAGTCAGCGGTCAGCCTATCACGGACATTCTCTCATCCTCATACCACGGACGAGGATGAGAGAATGTCCGTGATAGGCTGTACACTGACTGCTGGGAAATGGAGTTTTCTGCCTATCACAGACGAGGAGGTGGCGCGGCTTTTGAACAGTGAATGGTCGCCGAATGGTAATGGCACACGCTGGCTGCTGTCTGCCTGCATGACACGCTGATCATGTAGGTAGACGGCGGTGACTCGAGTAGAAGTCGAGGGGGGCACTTTCAGCCCAAAAAAAAGGGCTGAAAATCTCGACTTATACTCGAGTATATACGGTAGCTGGAGGCGTGATGGGCTTCCCTAAAGAGATGAGTTTTCAGGAATTGCCTGAAGGTAGCAAGAGTAGGGGATAGCCGGACAGGTTGAGGTAGCGAGTTCCAGAGGATGGGAGAGGCTCTGGAGAAATCCTGGAGATAACCATGGGAGGAGGAAATGAGCACTCCTTGAGAGTAGGGGGCCTTCGGAGGAGCAGAGAGGGCGTTTTGGGTGATGTTTGTAGAGAAGATTGGTGATGTAGCTCGGGACAGAATTGTGAATGGCTTTGTATGTTGTTAGTATTTTGTATTTAATTTGCTGGGCGATTGGGAGCCAGCGTAGGGATTGGCGTAGAGGGTTGGCAGACGCTGAACAGTCGGTAACATGGATAAGCCTGGAAGCAGCATTCATGATCGACTGAAGAGGGGATAGCCTATGGAGAGGCAGGCCAATGAGAAGGGAGTTGCAATAGTCAAGGCGAGAGATAACAAGGGAGTGAATGAGGAGCTTGGTGGTTTCATTTGTTAAAAAGGGGCGAATTTTAGAGATGAAGTCTACAAACTTTTTTACAATGATTGGATTTGAGGCTGAAATGACAAGTCAGAGTCAAGGATTACACCGAGTACCCTGGCTTGAGGGGACGGGATTGATGGTTGCATTGTTGATTTTGATGGAAAAGTCATGGACGGGGGCACGGGCTGGGGGGGGGGGGGGCGGGTATTATTAGCTCAGTTTTAGAGAGATTTTGTTTAACCCCCCTGGCGGTATTCCCGAGTCTGGCTCGGGTTGGATTTTTTATACCAAAAGCGGTATCCCCGAGCCAGACTCGGGCTTGCATCGCAGGATCCAGGAAGAGCATACTTACCTTGTCCCCTGGATCCTGCGATGTCTCCCCGCTGTGATCGGCGAGCCGCCGTGTCTCGCTCGATTCACAGTGCCGAGCTCCGTTCCCTGCGAGCGGTGCGACGCACGGGGACGGAGTTCGGCGGTAAATTCAAAAGTAAAACACACAGTATAGATACAGCATACTGTAATCTTACAGATTACAGTACTGTATCAAATAACTACACATCCCCTTTGTCCCCAGTGGTTTGCCCAGTGTCCTGCATGCAGTTTTATATATATAAAACTGTTCTTTCTGCCAGGAAACTGGAGATTGTCCATAGCAACCAAAACTGTCCCTTTACATCAAAAGTGGTTTTAGAGCAGCTAGAAAAAAGCGATAATAAATTAGAATCACTCGCAGAATTGAGCGATAGTGATTTGTGGGGAGATCCGTCATCAAACACTAAAAGTAACAAAAGCTAAAATTCTGCAACTGAGCAAATTTCAGTGTTTTTGATTTGATTACATTATTATATAATTTTTATTATTATATTATTATTTGTTATAATTATTTATAGTTATTATATTATAATTTTTTATTTCGTTTTTCAAACTTTATCATACCCGGGATGTCTACTAGACTCTTGTTTGGACAGATTTAAGTGAACTATTCCTAAGAATTACAGGCCTACAATATAAAACGCCAAATTTCTGTGCAAAATAATTGTACCGCTTTCAGCACCTAAAATCAGAAAGAATCATACCGCCAGGGAGGTTAAGCAAGTAGTGCGACATCCATGCTGATATGTCAGTAAGTTAGTTATGCGAGAGGAGACTGAAGGAGTGAGGTGAGGAGTAGACAGATTTGGGTGTCATCAGCGTGTAAGTGGTATTGGAAGCCGTTGGCGGTTATCAAGTTACAAAGGGATGAGGTGTAGATAGAGAAGAGAAGGGGTCCAAGAATGGAGCCTTGAGGGACCCCCACAGAAAGTGGCAATGGAGAGGAGGAGACAGTTTTAGTTAACACTGAACGGTTGCCGTGATAGGTAGGCAGATAACCAGGATAGAGCAGAATCTTGGAGACCAAGGGAATGGAGTTTATTGATTTCACACTGGGGCGGCGTCGGCGGTAAAGCGCCGCTATTGTAAGCGGTGCTTTACCGTCGGTATGCGGCCGCTAGCGGGGCGGTTTTACCCCCGCTAGCGGCCGAGAAATGGTTAAAAACCACCACAAAGCGCCTCTGCAGAGGCGCTTTGCCGGCGGTATAGCCGCGCCGTCTCATTGATTTCAATGGGCAGGAGCGGTATACACTCCGCTCCTTCACCGCTCCGAAGATGCTGCTAGCAGGACTTTTTTTACCGTCCTGCCAGCGCATCACTCCAGTGTGAAAGCCCTCGGGGCTTTCACACTGGAATGAAAGTAGCGGCACTTTCGGGTCGGTTTGCAGGCGCTATTATTAGCGCAATATCGCCTGCAAATCGCCCCAGTGTGAAAGGACCCTTAGTAAACCGTTAGTGAGTTTTAGTAAAGCAGTTTCCGTGGAGTGCTGTGAGCGAAAGCCAGACTGTAGAGAAGGTAATTTTTCACTGAGGTAGGAGCTAAGATGGTTGTAGACTAAGCGTTCTAGAAGTTTAGAGGTGAATGGGAGCAATGAATGGGTCCTAAGTTGTTCAGGTTGGTAGGGTCCAGTGAGGGCTTTTTAAGTATGGGAGTGATCTGCGCATGTTTATAGAGGGGAGGGGAAGATGCCAATAGAGAGGGAGAGATTGAAGATGTGAGGGAAGGATAGAAGAAGAGGGTGACCGTAGTAGTTGTGAGGGAACAGGATCCAGGGGACAATTGGTTAGGTGGGCATCCGGAGAAGTTTTGTAACCTCTTCAGTAGTAGCCAGTTCAAAAGTGGAAAGTGTTGAATGTGCTGTTAGGCAAGGTATGTTGAGTGGTGAAGATGTACGCACAGTGGCAGTGTCCTCACGAGTTGCATCAATCTTGTTTTTGAAGTGATTGGCAATCTCTTGGGCAGTGAGTGAGGTAGAAGGGGTGGGGGGGCGAAGTAGAGAGTTCAAGGTTGAGAAGAGCCGATGGGGACTGGATGACAAAGTAGGCTTGTTTGGCAGCATGGAGGCAGGAATTGTATTTTAGAAGGGCAGATTTATATAGGGTGAAGTCCTGCAGGCATTTGGTTTTATGCCAGTCGTACAAGAGCACGGCAATGTCTCTTGACATTTCTAGTGTTGTCAGTTTGCCAGGGTTGTAACGGTCGGGGCCTGATTCTGCATGTGGTTAGAGGAGCAAGTGCATCCAGTGATGAGATTGAACTGTTGTAGACAGAGGTGGCCAGGTCAGGACAGGGCAGGGGAGAGATTATGTCATATAGGTGGTCAGTAGCAGAATAGAGAAGAGAAGGGTTAAAGTGGCGAAGGTTCCTACAAGTAATCGTTTGCAGCTTGGAGGGATGGGTAGTTGAAGGCAAGGATACAGTGAAACTGATGAGGTTGTGATCAGAGAGCCAAAAGGGGATGCTGGTGAGGTTGCCAGGATTGCAGAGATGGGAGAATACAAGGTAGAGGGTACTACCATTTTGAGTGAGTGGAAGTATGTGTCCATTGGGTTAGGTCAAAAGATGAGGTTAAATTGAGCTGTAGTTGGACTGTTAACAGGACAGGAATGTTGAAGCCCCCAAGAATGATAGTGGGTATTTCAGAGGAGAGAAAGTAAGGTAGCCAGGCAGCAAAGTCTTCAAAAAAGCGAGATACCGGCCCAGGAGGCTGATAAATTGCTGCAATCCTCAGAGAAATGGGAGAAAACAGACGAATACAGTGCATCTCGAAAGAAGAAAGGGAGGGATAGGATGGACTTGGAAGGTGGTTTGTGGGGTTAGAAGGCATCCAACTCAACATCCTTTCTGTCCGGTGGGTCTGGGGGAGTGAGTCTGTTTGAATATTAGCACTACCTTCAAAAAGATGGGCTTCATAGGTTTATAAACGGCATGATCTCTAGAGCCCCAAGTACAGGCTGATGTGATATTTCAGAGATGTAAAAATAATTGTAACAACATGTAAAGGATAAGCTTGGCTTTGTTGCAATAATGGCAGTGGTGATTACGAAATATAACACCTCTTTAACAAAAGGTGTGTGTTTCTGCAGCATTTCAAGATCTTTTGTCGAGAAGTCCATTTATTCCTTTAGAAATGTGAGACGTCCGTAATACTGTCAGGATTATCATACACGTGGCCTCCACAATGATACACAGTGGGGTTCCACACTGGCAAATAAAATGTTCTGATGCCGTATGATCTGAGCTTGATTGGGGAGGTGGGTGAGTGAGTAGAGGGGAAGTGTGTGTCCTGGCTGAAGTCCAGCTGTGAATATTTAATACTATTATCGAGGTACTTGCCCTCCTTTGTGTTATACAAATGTCAGCTATTTCCTCTTAAGCCTAGTACACACCTAATTTTTTTTTTTCTGTTTTAACCTAGAGGGTTTAATGGAAAATAAAAAAAAAACTGTCAGCTCAGGTCTGAGACTCTGTACTAACAATCTGATGTTGGTACAGCGATTTCCCCCTGCTGAGCTGTTGTGTTCTGATAGGGATTATCTCATGGTTACTGTGAACTTGTGTGACTGCATCAATGCTGTGCATGTAATCTCAGCTTGCATTCATTGAATGAGTTTACCAAAAATGTAAATATTGCAGAATATACAGCAGGGATATGCAATTAGCGGACCTCCAGCTGTTGAAAAACTACAAGTCCCATCATGCCTCTGCCTCGGGGTCATGCTTGTGGCTGTCAGAGCCTTGCTATGCCTCATGGGACTTGTAGTTCTGCAACAGCTGGAGGACCGCTAATTGCATATCCCTGATATACAGCCTCATGCTACATAACTAAGCTCCATTTCATGCTGACTATATTAAATTGAATGTATCTTAACCACTTCAATACAGGGCATTTTCACCCCCTACCTGCCCAGGCCAATTTTCAGCTTTCAGAGCTGTAACATTTTGAATGACAATTGCGCGGTCATACAACACTGTACCCAAATTTTTTCCCCACAAATAGAGCTTTCGTTTGATGGTATTTGATCCTCTGCGTTTTTTATTTTTTACGCTAGAAACAAAAAAGAGCGTCAAATTTTTTTTTTTTTTTACTTTTTGCTATAACTATCCCATTTGTTTAAAAAAAAAAAAAAAAAAAAAAAAAAAAAAAAATTCCTCAGTTTAGGCTTCTAAATATTTTTGGTTTAAAAAAAAATCGCAGTAAGCGTAGATTGGTTTGCGCAAAAGTTATAGCGCCTACAAAATAGGTTATTGATTTATGACATTATTAATAATAATAATAGTAATAATAATAATATTATTATTATTAGCGGTGATCTGCAATTTTTGTCGTGACTGACATTTCGGCGGACAGATCGGACACTTTTGGCAATCTTTTGCGACTATTGACATTTATACAGCGTTAAGTGCTACGAATATGCCCTGATTACTGTATAAATGTCACTGGCAGGGAAGGAGTTAGCATAAGGGGGTGATCAAGGTGTTAAATGTGTTACCTAGGGAGTGATTCTAACTGGGGGGGATGGGACTGACTAGGGGAGGAGACCGGTGTTCCTATATACAGTACTAGGAACACACGATCTGTCTGCTCTCCCCTGACAGGACGTGGATCTGTGTGTTTACACACACACAGATCCACGCTCCTGCTCTGTTACGAACGATCACAGCCGCTGGGAAGCCGAGGACATCATATGACGCCTGCCCAGGATGGGAGATCCCATCTGCTGACGTTGCATGACAATGGGCCGGATGGGAAGTGGTTAACCACTTGACGACCGCCTCACGCCGATGTACGTCGGCAAAGTGGCACGGACAGGCAAAATCACGTACAGTGTACGTGATTTGCCTTCCGCGGGTGGGGGGTCCGATCGGACCCCCCCCCCCCCGGTGCCCGAGGCGGTCGTCCTTTGTGCCCCGGCGATCGGTGGTGAGGGGGAGACCATCCGTTCGTGGCCCCCCCCTCGCGATCGCCGCCGGCCAATCGAATCATTCCTTTGCTGCTGTATGCTAAACAGCAGCAAAGGAAATGATGTCATCTCCCCTCGGGTCGGTAATTTCCGTTCCGGCCCGAGGAGAGAAGACATCAATGTGAGTGCACCAACACACACACACACACACACACACACACACAGTAGAACATGCCAGGCACACAAAACACCCCGATCTCCCCCCCCCCCCCCCCCCCCCCCCCCGATCCCCCCCCCCTGTCACAAACTGACACCAGCAGTTTTTTTTTTTTTTTTTTTTTTTTTCTGATTACTGCATTGGTGTCAGTTTGTGACAGTTAGTGTTGGGACAGTGAGTATTACCCCCCTTTAGGTCTAGGGTACCCCCCTAACCCCCCCTAATAAAGTTTTAACCCCTTGATCACCCCCTGTCACCAGTGTCACTAAGCGATCATTTTTCTGATCGCTGTATTAGTGTCGCTGGTGACGCTAGTTTGGGACATAAATATTTAGGTTCGCCGTCAGCGTTTTATAGCGTCAGGGACCCCCATATACTACCGAATAAATGTTTTAACCCCTTGATTGCCCCCTAGTTAACCCTTTCACCACTGATCACCGTATAACCGTTACGGTTGACGCTGGTTAGTTTGTTTATTTTTTATAGTGTCAGGGCACCCGCCGTTTATTACCGAATAAAGGTTTAGCCCCCTGATCGCCCGGCGGTGATGTGCGTCGCCCCAGGCAGCGTCAGATTAGCGCCAGTACCGCTAACACTGACGCACGCAGCATACACCTCCCTTAGTGTGGTATAGTATCTGAACGCATCAATATCTGATCCGATCAGATCTATACTAGCGTCCCCAGCAGTTTAGGGTTCCCAAAAACGCAGTGTTAGCGGGATCAGCCCAGATACCTGCTAGCACCTGCGTTTTGCCCCTCCGCCCGGCCCAGCCCAGCCCACCCAAGTGCAGTATCGATCGATCACTGTCACTTACAAAAGACTAAACGCATAACTGCAGCGTTCGCAGAGTCAGGCCTGATCCCTGCGATCGCTAACAGTTTTTTTGGTAGTATTTTGGTGAACTGGCAAGCACCAGCCCCAGGCAGGGTCAGGTTAGCGCCAGTACCGCTAACACCCACGCACGCACCGTACACCACCCTTAGTGGTATAGTATCTGTACGGATCAATATCTGATCCGATCAGATCTATACTAGCATCCCCAGCAGTTTAGGGTTCTCACAAACGCAGTGTTAGTGGGATCAGCCCAGATACCTGCTAGCACCTGCGTTTTGCCCCTCCGCCCAGCCCAGCCCACCCAAGTGCAGTATCGATCGATCACTGTCACTTACAAAAGACTAAAACGCATAACTGCAGCGTTCGCAGAGTCAGGCCTGATCCCTGCGATCGCTAACAGATTTTTTGGTAGCGTTTTGGTGAACTGGCAAGCGCCAGCGGCCTAGTACACCCCGGTTGTAGTCAAACCAGCACTGCAGTAACACTTGGTGACGTGGCGAGTCCCATAAGTGCAGTTCAAGCTGGTGAGGTGGCAAGCACAAGTAGTGTCCCGCTGCCACCAGAAAGACAAACACAGGCCCGTCGTGCCCATAGTGCCCTTCCTACTGCATTCGCCAATCCTAATTGGGAACCCACCGCTTCTGCAGCGCCCGTACTTCCCCCATTCACATCCCCAACCAAATGCAGTCGGCTGCATGAGAGGCATTTTCTTTATGTCCTACCCCTACCCAGCGAACCCCCCCAAAAAAGATATTGTGTCTGCAGCTAGCGCGGATATAGGCGTGACACCCGCTATTATTGTCTCTACTGTCCTGACAATCCTGGTTTTTGCATTGGTGAATGTTTTGAACGCTACCATACACTAGTTGAGTATTCGCGTAGGGTACAGCATTCCACAGACTAGGCGCACTTTCACAGGGTCTCCCAAGATGCCATCGCATTTTGAGAGACCCGAACCTGGAACCGGTTACAGTTATAAAAGTTAGTTACAAAAAAAGTGTAAAAAAAAAAAAAAAAAAAAAAAAAAAATATATATATATATAATAAAAAAAAATAGTTGTCGTTTTATTGTTCTCTCTCTCTCTATTCTCTCTATTGTTCTGCTCTTTTTTACTGTATTCTATTCTGCAATGTTTTATTGTTATGCTTTATCATGTTTGCTTTTCAGGTATGCAATTTTTTATACTTTACCGTGCTTTATTGTTAACCATTTTTTTGTCTTCAGGTACGCCATTCACAACTTTGAGTGGTTATACCAGAATGATGCCTGCAGGTTTAGGTATCCTCTTGGTATCATTCTTTTCAGCCAGCGGTCGGCTTTCATGTAAAAGCAATCCTAGCGGCTAATTAGCCTCTAGACTGCTTTTACAAGCCGTGGGAGGGAATCCCCCCCCCCCCCCCCCCCCCGTCTTCCGTGTTTTTCTCTGGCTCTCCTGTCTCAACAGGGAACCTGAGAATGCAGCCGGTGATTCAGCCAGCTGACCATAGAGCTGATCAGAGACCAGAGTGGCTCCAAACATCTCTATGGCCTAAGAAACCGGAAGCTACGAGCATTTTATGACTTAGATTTCGCTGGATGTAAATAGCGCCATTGGGAAATTGGGGAAGCATTTTATCACACCGATCTTGGTGTGGTCAGATGCTTTGAGGGCAGAGGAGAGATCTAGGGTCTAATAGACCCCAATTTTTTCAAAAAAGAGTACCTGTCACTACCTATTGCTATCATAGGGGATATTTACATTCCCCGAGATAACAATAAAAATGATTAAAAAAAAATAAAAATGAAAGGAACAGTTTAAAAATAAGATAAAAAAGCAAAAAAATAATAAAGAAAAAAAAAAAAAAAGCACCCCTGTCGCCCCCTGCTCTCGCACTAAGGCGAACGCAAGCGGCGGTCTGGCGTCAAATGTAAACAGCAATTGCACCATGCATGTGAGGTATCACCGCGAAGGTTAGATCGAGGGCAGTAATTTTTGCAGTAGACCTCCTCTGTAAATCTAAAGTGGTAACCTGTAAAGGCTTTTAAAGGCTTTTAAAAATGTATTTATTTTGTTGCCACTGCACGTTTGTGCGCAATTGTAAAGCATGTCATGTTTGGTATCCATGTACTCGGCCTAAGATCATCTTTTTTTTATTTCATCAAACATTTGGGCAATATAGTGTGTTTTAGTGCATTAAAATTTAAAAAAGTGTGTTTTTTCCCCAAAAAATGCGTTTGAAAAATCGCTGTGCAAATACTGTGTGAAAAAAAAAAATGAAACACCCACCATTTTAATCTGTAGGGCATTTGCTTTAAAAAAATATATAATGTTTGGGGGTTCAAAGTAATTTTCTTGCAAAAAAAAAAACTTTTTCATGTAAACAATAAGTGTCAGAAAGGGCTTTGTCTTCAAGTGGTTAGAAGAGTGGGTGATGTGTGACATAAGCTTCTAAATGTTGGCATAAAATGCCAGGACAGTTCAAAACCCCCCCAAATGACCCCATTTTGGAAAGTAGACACCCCAAGCTATTTGCTGAGAGGCATGTCGAGTCCATGGAATATTTTATATTGCGACACAAGTTGCGGGAAAGAGACAATTTTTTTTTTTTTTTTTTGCACAAAATTGTCACTAAATGATATATTGCTCAAACATGCTATGGGAATATGTGAAATTATACCCCAAAATACATTCTGCTGCTTCTCCTGAGTACGGGGATACCACATGTGTGAGACTTTTGGGAGCCTAGCCGCGTACGGAACCCCGAAAACCAAGCACCGCCTTCAGGCTTTCTAAGGGCGTGAATTTTTGATTTCTCTCTTGACTGCTTATCACAGTTTCGGAGACCATGGAATGCCCAGGTGGCACAAACCCCCCCCAAATGACCCCATTTTGGAAAGTAGGACACCCCAAGCTATTTGATGAGAGGTATAGTGAGTATTTTGCAGACCTCACTTTTTGTCACAAAGTTTTGAAAATTGAAAAAGAAAAAAAAAAAAGTTTTTTCTTGTCTGTCTTCATTTTCAAAAACAAATGAGAGCTGCAAAATACTCACCATGCCTCTCAGCAAATAGCTTGGGGTGTCTACTTTCCAAAATGGGGTCATTTGGGGGGGTTTTGTGCCACCTGGGCATTCCATGGCCTCCGAAACTGTGATAGGCAGTAAAGAGTGAAATCATAAATTTACGCCCTTAGAAATCCTGAAGGCGGTGATTGGATTTCGGGGCCCCGTACGCGGCTAGGCTCCCAAAAAGTCCCACACATGTGGTATCCCCATATTCAGGAGAAGCAGCAGAATGTATTTTGGGGTGCAATTCCACATAGGCCCATGGCCTGTGTGAGCAATATATCATTTAGTGACAACTTTTTGTAAATATTTTTTTTTTTTTTTGTCATTATTCAATCACTTGGGACAAAAAAATAAATATTCAATGGGTTCAACATGCCTCTCAGCAATTTCCTTGCGGTGTCTACTTTCCACAATGGGGTCATTTGGGGGGGTTTTGTACTGCCCTGCCATTTTAGCACCTCAAGAAATGACATAGGCAGTCATAAACTAAAAGCTGTGTAAATTACAGAAAATGTACCCTAGTTTGTAGACGCTATAACTTTTGCGCAAACCAATAAATATACGCTTATTGACATTTTTTTTACCAAAAACATGTGGCTGAATACATTTTGGCCTAAATGTATGACTAAAATTGAGTTTATTGGATTTTTTTTATAACAAAAAGTAGAAAATATCATTTTTTTTCAAAATTTTCGGTCTTTTTCCATTTATAGCGCAAAAAATAAAAACCGCAGAGGTGATCAAATACCATCAAAAGAAAGCTCTATTTGTGGGAAGAAAAGGACGCAAATTTCGTTTGGGTACAGCATTGCATGACTGCGCAATTAGCAGTTAAAGCGACGCAGTGCCAAATTGGAAAAAGACCTCTGGTCCTTAGGCAGCATAATGGTCCGGGGCTCAAGTGGTTAAATAGAAAATCTTTTAGATAGATTTTTACTCCAAAAACATTATTTTTATATCCGTTTTTTTTCTCTACCCTGTAAAGTATGTAGGAACCATTGATAACGTCACATAAAATAAAAAAACTTGAATAATTCTAAAAGTAAAGCATTATTGTTGACCACTCGTATGAATTTTTATTGTACTGGAGCCGAAGGAGTTACAGTAAAACATTATCCTAATCCTGTTGTTAGGGCTCATTCACACTCAAAGAAGCTGCTCCTACAGGCTTTTGAGCTTTTATTCAGCTCTCATTTTTTCTGCCTGGAAACCCCCCTCCATGTTAGCCAATGTGTCCATGCACACTATGGCCTTTTTTTTTTTTTTTTTTTTTTTTAGGAGTTTACAGGCATACACAGTTGCAGGTAGAAAAGAAAACCCACCAAACTCACACTTTTGAAAGGAGCTTTCGAACAGAAAAGACTTAAGTGCCCAAAAATGCTCAAAGCATGAAAGGGCTCAAACGCACACAAAAAAATAAGAAAAATTAGCTGAGGAGAAGGTTTGTGAAAAAAACGCTTATGCTCAAAAAAGCTCAAAGGAACACAAAGAACCTCAAAGCGCAAAAGAGCCCAAAAAAGTGCAAGTTTCTTTAAGCTGAAATAAAAGCTCAAATAATGAAATAATGAGCTCAAAGCTCATGCCTGTAAAAGCGTTTTTTTTGGGGGGGGGGGGCGTTTTTTTTTTTTTTTTCCTGAAGTGTACATGTGATTGTAAAGTCTTATTTATTTTATTTCTATTAAATTAACAAACATGTTATACTTGCCTGCTCTGTGAGGTTGGTTTTGAACAGGGCAGCCTGGATCTTCCTCTTCTCGCCGCTCCTGGCCCCCCCTCCTTTTTAGTGCCCCCACAGCAAGCAGCTTGCTATGGAGGCACCTGAGCCGAGTTACAGCTCCGTGTATCCATTCAGACACTGAGCCACGCCTAGGCCCCATCCCCTCTCCTCATTGGCTAACTGAGTTTGATAGCAGCAGGCGCTAATGGCGCTACTGCTGTGTCTCAGCCAATCAGGCGGGGGAGTCCTGGACGACCGAAGCATTTGTGGACATCGCTGGATCAAGGGGGGGCTCAAGTAAGTATGAGGGGGGATGCTGCACACAAGGCCTTTTTATCTTAATGCATAGGCTGCATTAAAGCGGAGTTCCACCCAAAAATGGAACTTTAAGTGAAGGTGACCCCCTGACATAGCACATTTTTTTTGGGGGGGGGGGCGGTGGCGGATCTTGATCCAGCGATGTGCACGAGAGCAGCAGCTCTCCTGGGTCTCTCCCTCCTCATTGGCTAAGATGCAGGAGCCATTGGCTTCTGCAGCTGTCTTATACAGCCAGTGAGGAGGAAGCTGGAGGTGGGGCTGAGCTGCGCTGTGTCTTATGGACACAGAGCGGGACTCGAGGGCAAGCACACACCAGTACCCCCATAGCAAGCGACTTGTTATGGGGGCACTTGGCAGAGGGGAGGGACCCTGAGCGCCGGGACCAGAGAAGAGGAGGGTCAGGGCTGCTTTGTGCAAAACCATTTCGCAGAGCAGATAAGTATGACATTTTTTCTTTTCTTTTTTTTTTCTTTGTACCTTTACAACCACTTTTAAACTGATTCATATCACTTGTTAAATCCTAAGTGCAGCCAGAATCACAAATGGAACAATCAGCACAAGGGACATAACTTAAGCCTGGTACACATTTAAGGGTTTTTTTTTCGTTCAACCCAGAAAAAAAAAAAAACTGTCCGCTGCGGTCGGAACCATTGTACTAAGCCAGCCAGCATACACATGGGCCAAATGCCAGCTATTTTTTTTTCTTTTTTTGTCTCCCAACTTTTGGCCCATGTGTATGGGGCTTTATAGTCGTAGGATGTTTCTCTTGTGCTGATTTGTTTGTGCCCTTTCCTGCCAGCTGCTCCATTCATAGATGCCATAAGACAGCTTCTATAAATGAAGCAACATCTGTGAATGGCGGGGAATCATTTGCCTGTCCTCCATTCATAGAAGCTGTAGTACAACTTCTATGAATGGAGCAGCTGGGTGGCAAGGGCGGATGTAGTTGGGCTCTCTTGATGATAGAGTGGCACTCATTGTATTAAAACTGAAATAAGATTGTGAGATGTCCACACCAATAAATGCATTGCCATGTCTCCATCCCAGTAATGTATACAGTCAAAAAAAAACCTGTAAAAAAAAAACGCAAAACGTGGCAAAAACGCTGCTCAAAAACGTGGCAAGCATGAAAAAAAAAAAACTCCCAAAAACGCTCAAAAGCAACATGCATAGGTGTGAATCGAGCCTTACTCTTGGACCTTTCTGCTGCCTTTGATACAGTCGACCACCCCCTCCTCAAAAAAACTAAATTTGCTTGGTCTCCATGGCTGCACTCTCATTTGGTTTGAATCTTACTCATCTCATCGCACCTTCAGTGTCACTTACAACTCTTCCTCCTCTCCAACTCCTCCTACCGTTGGGGTCCCCCAAGGTTCTTGGACCTCTACTATTCCCGATCTACACGTCCTCCCTGGGTCAGCTGATAGCCTCCCATGGCTTCCACTACCATTTATATGCTGCTGACACCCAAATCTATCTCTCTGCCCCTCTGCTCACCCCATCCATCTCCTCACTGATCCACTAACAGACATATCAGCCTGGATGTCATACCGCTTCCTCAAACTGAATCTATCTAAAACTGAGCTCTTAATATCCCCCCCCCAAACGTGCCCCTTCCACTGACTTCTCTGTCAAGATCAAAAGATCAATGGCATATCTATCAGTCCATCCCCACATGCCAGGGTGCTAGGGGTAACTTTAGACTCTGAACTGTCCTTTCAGGCCCACATCCAATCCCTGTCCAAATCATCCCACCTTAGCCTCCAACATTTTCAGGATATGCCCCTTTTTAACTAATGACACCACCAAGCTTCTAATTCACTCCCTGGTTATCTCTCGCCTTGACTACTGCAACCCCCTCCTCATTGGATTACCTTTACATAGACTATCCCCCCCTTTAGTCCATAATGAATGCCGCTGCAAGTCTCATCCACCTTACCAACCATTCAGTGTCCTCCACCCCTCTCTGCCAATCCCTTCACTGGCTTCCACTCACCCAACGAATACAATTCAAAGCACTAACAATAATTTACAAAGCCATCCATAACTCTGCCCCCAGCTACATCACTAACCTAGTCCCTAAATCCCAACCAAGCCGCTCTCTTCGGTCCTCCCAAGACCTCCTGCTCTCTAGCTCCCTTGTCACCTCCTTCCCTTGCTCGCCTCCAGGATTTCTCCAGAGCTTCTCCCATCCTTTGGAACTCCCTACCCCAATCTGTCCGACTGTCTCCTAATCTATCCATCTTTAAATGATCCCTGAAAACCCTTCTCTTAAACCACTTCAGCCCTGGAAGAATTTACCCCCTTCCTGACAGAGCGCTTTTTGCGATTCTGCACTACGTCGCTTTAACTGACAATTGCGCAGTCGTGCGACGTGGATCACAAACAAAAGAATCCTTTTTTTTTTTTTTTTCCCCCCACAAACAGCTTTCTTTTGGTGGTATTTGATCTATCTATATTTTTATTTTTTGCACTATAAGCAAAAAATAGCGACAATTTTGAAAAAAAACGCTTTATTTACTTTTTGCTATAATAAATATCTCCAAAAAATATTTAAAGCATTTTTTTTTCCTCAGTTTAGGCCGATACGTTTTCTTCAACATTTTTGGTAAAAAAAATCACAATAAGCGTTTATTTGGTTTGCACAAACGTTATAGCGCCTACAAAATGGGGGATAGTTTTATGGCATTGTTATTGATGGGTTTTTTTTCTATTTTTTTACTAGTAATGGTGGCGATCAGCTTTTTTTTTTTTTTATCATGACTGCGACATTATGGTGGACACATCAGACAATTTTGACACATTTTTGGGACCATTGGCATTATTACAGCGATCAATGCTAAAAAATTGCCTTGATTACTGTAAAAATGTCACTGGCAATGAAGGGGTTAGCCACTAGGTGGCACTGTAGGGGTTAAGTGTGTCCTAGGGAGTGATTCTGACTGTGGGGGAGGGGGGGCTGCGTATGACACGTCACTGATCACCGCTCCCGATTACAGGGAATGCTGATCAGTGTCACTAGGCAGAACAGGGAGATGCTGTGAGAAAAACGCGGGTAACCCCGCAGACATCAGGTCTGCGGGACCCGCAGACGTGCGCCGCCGGCGAGCTGCCTCTTAAAGGGCAACATACAGGTACGTTATCCTGCCTGTACTTGCCCCTCTGCCACAATATGAGGCGGTCGGGAAGCCGTTGAAGCCTATCCTTCTTCTAATTAACAGTTTTACTTCCTCCATCAGTCCCCCCCACAGCTATTACCTTTTTGTATCAATTAACCCTGCCTTTTTAGATTTAAGCGCTGCGCAAACTGTTGGCGCTATATAAAACCTGTATATTAAATAATATTGCTCTAATTTGCAACAGATACCGATTTTTTTTTTTTTTTTTTTTTTTTTTTTTCTCATCAATGCTGATATCGGCCTGCAATAATCAGTCAATCCCTAATTCTAGTATTATGCCTGTGCACGCTCTGTGATTGATTGTGTGTTTTCTGTTTACTTTTACAGCACCCGTTCGTCAGATGTCAGCCAGCAGTGTGCCAGGCTCTTCTGGTGAAGCTCTGCCTTACTACCTGTTGGTTGCTGTATCTGTAGCTGGTGGAGTGGCATATGTAAGTATTTTCTCTCTGCTGGGATTGCTTATTTGGTATCTCAGAGAAGTCACGGCTAATTTAATAGTTAACAAATAAACTAGCACAAATACACCAGCACAGGATGGTACTGCGGGTGTATAACTAATGGTAAAAAAGTGCCACGTCCTAATAACTGGATTGATTATATGTTGAAAGAATCATGGACTTTACAGGCACCAATGTATTTAAAAAAAATAGTAGTTTTATTAAAAACAAATGTACAAAAAATAACCTAAAAACATATAAAGTACAGACTTAACCGCTTCAGCCCCGGAAGATTTGGCTGCTCAATAACAGGCCATTTTTTGCAATTCAGCACTGCGTCGTTTTAACGAACAATTGCGCGGTCATGCGATGCTGTACCCAAACAAAATTGATGTCCTTTTTTTCCCCACAAATAGAGCTTGCTTTTGGTGGTATTTGATCGCCTCTGCAGTTTTTATTTTTTGCGCTATAAACAAGAGTGACAATTTTGAACAAAACACATCTTACTTTTTGGTTTAATAAATATCCCTTTTTCTTTTTCTTTTTCTTCTTCTTCTTCTTCTTTTTCTTTTTCTTCTTTTTTTTCTTTTTCTTTTTCTTTTTCTTTTTCTTTTTTTTTCTTTTTCTTCTTTTTTCTTTTTCTTCTTTTTTCCTTCTTCTTTTTTTCTTCTTCCTTTTTTTCTTCTTCTTTTTTTTCTTCTTCTTTTTTTCCTTCTTCTTTTTTTCCTTCTTCTTTTTTTCCTTCTTCTTTTTTTCCTTCTTCTTTTTTTCCTTCTTCTTTTTTTCCTTCTTCTTTTTTTCCTTCTTCTTTTTTTCCTTCTTCTTTTTTTCCTTCTTCTTTTTTTCCTTCTTCTTTTTTTCCTTCTTCTTTTTTTCCTTCTTCTTTTTTTCCTTCTTCTTTTTTTCCTTCTTCTTTTTTTCCTTCTTCTTTTTTTCCTTCTTCTTTTTTTCCTTCTTCTTTTTTTCCTTCTTCTTTTTTTCCTTCTTCTTTTTTTCCTTCTTCTTTTTTTCCTTCTTCTTTTTTTCCTTCTTCTTTTTTTCCTTCTTCTTTTTTTCCTTCTTCTTTTTTTCCTTCTTCTTTTTTTCCTTCTTCTTTTTTCATTATGGCAGACACTTGACACATTTTTTTTTTTTTGGGGGGGCGATCAAGGGGTTAACTGTGTTCCCTATGTGTGTTTAACTCTGGGGGGGATGGGACTGTCTAGGAGGGGAGCGAGATCGGTGTTCATACATAGTATGAACACACGATCTCTATCCTCTCCCCTGAAAGAACTGGGGTTTGTGTGTTTATACGGTTCTCCCAGTTCTCGCTCTGTCACGAGTGTTCGCGGGAGCCCGGCGGTCATCGTGTCCCCAGGGCACTCTTTGGGGTCGGGCACATGCTGCAGGCGCGTTAACCCCTAGTGGCCAAAAGGCGAAGCGACGTAAGATAACATCGTTTCGCCCAGCCGCAGTCAAACTGCGGCGGCTGGTCGGCAAGCGGTTAAACGAGCAGTAATAAGCACATCCAACTCTTATTGCTGGGCCACGTGCGATCGTGTGCACGAGCGCCAGCATGGGGATTTGTGTGTGTAAACGCACAAATCCCTGTGCTGTCAGAGGAGAGGAGACATGTCGTTTGTAGTAGGTAAGAACAGCGAAATGTCTCCCCTCCTACCTAACCCTGATTTAACCACATGCCAACCAGAGCATGACGATGTACGTTGGCGCAATGGCACGGCTGGGCAAATGGGAGTACAGGTACGCCCCCTTTAAATCGCGGCATTGTGGGTGTGCGCTGCCGTCAGGACGTGTGCGTACTCCGTGCCCGCGGACTCTATGGGAGTGGCAGAACGGGGAGATGCCTTTTTGTAAACGAGGCATTTCCCTGTTCTGCCTAGTGATGTGGCGGCTGTACCTCCCCTGAGGGCAGCCCTGCATAACTATAAGGGACCCTGGGGCCCGCTTGGGCCAGAAGAAGGCAGGACGAGTGAAGGGAAGCTGTGCATTGCAGAAACGATTTCACAGCTTCTGCTGTTCTCGTGTCACTGAGCTCAGACATCAAGCTCTTTACTGCCACCTCTGGCTACTATGTGCACCCCTTGTGTGATTTGTACTGAGCTTCTCGGCAACATGTCAGCTTTGTGTAAAAGGGCTGGGACTAGGTAGGAAGTCTTTCTTTACAAGTAGGGGCTATGAGGGAAAGGGATGGGGGTTGTTTGTGTACTGAGAGGGGCCAGAGCATTGTGTGTTTACAGGTTTGTGTATGTGAGGGCAGTGGCGGTTGATGCTCAAAATTTTTTGGGGGGCCCCAAAATATTTTTTGAAAAAAAATCAATTGCTGCCAATGTGACCCCCCCTGCCCGCTCGCTGTCTGCCCGGCACTTACCCTGTCTTGGTGGGGCAGTGGGTGACGGTGACGAGCGGGGTCCTTCATGCTTCTCCTGCCATCCTCCTCTCCTGTCCTCTCCTCCTGATAGGCGTCCAATATCGGCGCCTGTCGTTTCAGCCAATCAGGTTACAGCTAAGAGACCTGAGCACCTGATTGGCGGAGAGGTGGTTCAAACACAGCTGTGTGAACTGCGAGCGCCAGGCATGGCAGCAAAAAGTACATTTAAATTTTTGGTTGTAACATGAAAATGTGGAAAATTTTCAGGGGTATGATTACTTTTTCAGGGCACTGTATATAATATTTGGGAATTCTGTTAACCAGTACATTTTTTCTCATCAATATCACATAAAATTATTGCATATGGATTAATGTTACTCTTGATACTATGAGTACTTATTCATCTAGGTAAAAACACATGCTATATGGATATATATTTATGTAGCCATGGTCATGAGATATATATATCTCATGGCTACATAAATATATATCCATATAGCATGTGTCATTCACAATGATTGGTATACTTTTAAAATATTAAGGAAAAAAAAAAATGAATTTTTTTTGAGTTGCTTATCATGGACTTTGGCCAGTCAAGCTTGTACCCCAAAAAATGGTATTCTGCCCCCACTTTTTTAAGGGAACTTACATTGGCCATTACACTCAGTGACCCAGGCCCAGTGGCTAGAGTTGGATGTGCTAATTACCGCTTGTATATGTCTGTCCTTTTTTATATGTTTGGAAGTAATTTTTTGTACATTTTATTTTATTTTTTAATACATTGGTGCCTGTAAAGTCCATGATTCTTTGTAAATATAATTTAAAAGTTAAAGCTCATCTCTAGGCAAAACGGCTACATCCTTGCTGATCTTGTTTCTTTTGTAGGCGTACCATACTGTGGCCAGAGACAGAGCCCGCTCTCATGACCGCCATGAATACATTGAAACGCAAGTGAAACCCCTGTTGGGCTCAATTAGAGGTAAGATCAAACTCTTGAATACAGATAAGCTGTGCTGTGGTACTTTTTGGAATTTGACAAAGAGCAGGTTAAAATTATTTTTCTAGGGAACGTTGGGATAGATTAGATGTTCTTAAAGTTCCCCGTAACATAGAATATATATATATATAGTCTTTTAGTTCTTAACTTTTTATTTTTTTATTTTTTATTTTAAGCATAAACTATGGTGAGCGGCCTATAAATTTAAAACGTGAAGCAGATTCTGAAAACCAGGGTACACTCTGCCTTGCCTTGTAGTTGATACCCCTATGTATCCAGGTGCTTTGAACCATAGCCAGAAACTCTCGTCTGCCAATCTTGATAGCTGCTGTGTTATCTCAGTCCTGTTGAAGACCCTCTGTTACCATTATTCATTTGATATGACAGGTGTGTGCCGCCTCCAGTGAAATGTACTGTTGAGTACATAAAGTAAAGGTGCCCTGCACAAGTTGGTCTAATTACCAGACATTAGAGACAGGATTCTTTTTCATTGTAGAATTTGGCTGATCTGAAGGATTCATTTAGTAGCATGTTATATTTGGGCAGAACAATCTCAGACAGGCCAGCAGGGTATGTTGGAAGATCAAGATTTTTTTTCCACAGCTGATCATAGGTTTCCAAAAATATTTTCAAATATGTCCTAAAACACAGATCTTTCTAGAAAAAAAAGTGGCTTGGTGTCTGCAGCTGTGCTGAAATGTTGTTTTTTCATAATGCAGTCAGTTCTGTGTTCTGGGACTTGGTGGCCATCTCACATTGCACTGAATTGCACATCATGGTTATAAAGCTAAAAGATTACGGACTGTGATCACACACAAAACATTTTCATCATCCTTTTTTATTAGAGGCATATTTCCAGTGCGAAAACAAAATTTACCCCACATTTTCTTCAATTGACAAACTATGACGAAAATCGATTCCATTTTCATCATCGAACGAAAACGGAACGAAAATGTGAGGGAGGGACGTTTACCCACGTGGACTCTGATTTCTTTGGAGCTCCACCTGTGTAGCCCATGAGTGCTTCCCCCTCCCAGCAAGCAAGGTAGCGACCGTAGCGTGCTTAGTGGTGTGGTGTGCTTAGCACTGTGCAGTATTAAAGGCCTCCTCAGATGACCCTCCAGAGCACTGTGTGCATTACCAGCCTCCAGAGAGTCATGACCATCCAGAGCACTGTGCATTACAGGCCTCCTCAGACCGCCCAGAGCACTGTGTGGCATTACAGGTCTTCTCAGATCACCATCCAGAGCACTGTGCATTACAAGCCGCCTCAGACCACTGTGCAGTGTCTGTGCAGTTTGTTAAAATGTTAATACGATAAATTATGTATTCGATTATATTTACAGGCGTATATAATGAGTTTGGAAATTCTATAGAAATGCTTAAATAATGCGTACAATTTAACTAAACCCATTAGATTTCAGTCAACTAAAATGCACTGCAGATTTTAGTCGACTAAATATGACTAAAACCAGGGCTCGACAAACCCCGGGCGCCAGGTCGCATTTGCGACTAGAATTAGCGACCTGGCGCCTGGGGCGGCACAGCTGGGGTATCCTGTGTCCGTTCGACACACCCCCCCGCCCGCCGCGATCGCGCTGGGCCGCGCCGGTAATTGAGGCCCCGGCTTTGCGGCCTACTGCAGTCCTATGGTTCCTGGTTCCTTCTGCAATCGGGTGCCCTCTGGTGGTGGCCGTTGGTATGACAAGACATCCACCAATGCTAATGGAGCTTTCCCTATCTGTTTTCACTGCCTGCTCATCTCCTTCCCTTTATTTAGAACCCCCAAACATTATATATATTTTTTATTCTAACACCCTAGAGAATAAAATGGCGGTCATTGCAATACTTTCTGTCACACCGTATTTGCGCAGCGGACTTACAAGCGCACTTTTTTGGGGAAAAAAAACTTTTTTTAATTAAAAAATAAGAAAACAGTAAAGTTAGCCCAATTTTTTTTATATTGTGAAAGATAATGTTGCGCCGAGTAAATTGATTCCCAACATGTCACGCTTCAAAATTTCATCCGCTCGTGGAATGGCGACAATCTTTTACCCTTTAAAATCTCCATAGGCGTCGTTTAAAAAATTCTACATGTTGCATGTTTTGAGTAACAGAGGAGGTCTAGGACTAGAATTATTGCTCTCGCTCTAACGATCGTGGCGATACCTCACATGTGTGGTTTGAACACCGCTTTCATATGCGGGTGCTACTCACATATGCGTTCGCTTCTGCAAGCGAGCTCGGCGGGACGGGGCGCATTTAAAAAAATTATTATTTTTTTCTTATATATTTTACTTTTTATTTTTTATTTTTACACTGTTTTTAAAAAAAAATAAAAATTGTGTCACTTTTATTTCTATTACAAGGGATGGGGCACATTTAAAAAAAAAATTTTTCTTATTTATTTTAACTTTTATTTTTTCACTGTTCTTTTAAAAAAAAAAAAAAGTCACTTTTATTCCTATTACAAGGAATGTAAAAATCCCTTGTAATAGAAAAAAAGCATGACAGGTCCTCTTAAATATGACATCTGGGGTCAAAAAGACCTCACATCTCATATTTACACTAAAATGCATTAAAAAAAAAATTGTCATTTTGAAAAAAAAAAAAAAAAAAGTCCCTTCAAGAGCTATGGGTGGAAGTGAAGATTTGACGTTGCTTCCGCCCTGCAATGACTCGGAGATGGGCGGGGGGGGCCATCTTCCTCTCACTTGTCTCCATGTCAGGCCAGGGACAGATCCGGATCCCCTCCGCCGTTACCGACGGCCACGGTAAGCGGTGAAGGGCACCGGAGAGCGGCGGTAGGGGGGGCCCTCTCCTGCCGCCGATAAAAGTGATCTCGCTGCTAATCTGCTGCAGAGACCACTTTTATCTGAAAGAGAACCGCCGGCTCTTGAAGAAGATACCGGGGTTATGGTAGCTAGCTGCTACCATAACAACGGTATTTCTCTTCAAAGACAGGACGTATATAGTCGTCCTGCGGGAAGGAAGTGGTTAATTAAAATGAATTTATTATTTGTCATCTCCCTGCTTGGCCCCTTTCACACGGGCTGTCTGATCAGGTTTGCCTGTCAGTTTTTCAGGCGGACCTGATTGGATCCTTAGCGGGAATATGGTGGTCTTGTGTCCCTGCATGGCAGGAAATAAAAGCAGTCACATTCGTTCTAGTCGTCTCTGTGTAAATTTAAGATTGGTTAATTTTTATATTGAAAATAAAGTTTTGTCGGTCGTTTAAAAAAAAAAAAAAAAAAACCTGGCTCCTAACTTTTTTAGCTGGCTCCTAGATTCCAAGCAAATTTGTCAAGCCCTGACTAAAACAATTGCAGACAGTTTTTTTTTTTTTCCCAACAGATCATGCAGTCATTTAGATTTACACAATAGGCAATGTCTTAATGCGATTTTTAATTGTGTGTTTTTTTTTTTTTTTTTTTTTTTCCTCCAATCCCCAACTTTCGTGCTTTCCAGATGACAGTAAGTAGATTTCTTCTATTTAACGTTCTTTGTAATCTTTCCCATTTTATAGTACTTGCAAAATATATTACTCTGCTCTGGTTTATTCCCGCCTATACTAATCTATTAGATCAATTTTACTGACAGCAGTGGCTTCAAAAACATTAGTTTTGGATGTTCATACAAACTGTTGAATTCCGCCATAGGTGTTTGTATTGGTGAGCACCATATGGGTAGAATGGGAAACCTGAGCCAAGCAGTATATTATGCCACTCTACCTATCACTGTTTTGAACAAGGTTGTCTTAGTAGTTACAGCATGTATTTAATTTTTGTAGCCAAACATTTACATTGCAAATATACTATTAAACTTTACCCAAGGTATTGGAACTTTATTTACTCGATAATTTTTTTTTTTTTACATAATGGTCTGGCAAAAGTGCTTACCCTTGTTCACAACAGATATAGTCTCGTCGTGTGTTTTCTGTGACTGTGTGTGAAAGTTTTATCGGTGTCGGTTCAGTTCATTCTGGTTAGCTCTTAAAATAATTTTTTGTTTTCCAAACCTTTTTATATATTTTATTTTTTGGCATGAGCATTACTTATTTGAACTTTTGCTCATGTTTCTTTTATTTTTCTCTAACTGTCACTTTTGCTTCTTACAATTTTTCCAGAATAAAGCCCAAGGGGATATCTACCTAAACTTGAAGTTATAACAACCAAAAAAGGACAGTCCATCATGCCGTGCAGCCTAACTAGTGATGATTTATAGTCGCACGCCAGTCCTTAAAGTCTCACTACCTTTTTAAATTAAGCTCCTTTTTCTTTTTTTTTATTATTAACGGTAATTCTGTTATACTGTTTCCGCTAGTCCCCCCTTTTGCCACAAGAGGGGTAAGATCTGGTTCTGATTGTTAATAAAAAAAAAAATGGGATCTGTCAAATTTTTAATGGATCCATTTAGGCTGATTGCTCTTATTACCTGTGTGTGTACATGACTGTCCAATAAAGAGACCAATGTGAATGTTGTTTTGACTGACTGTCCTTTATTATTTTTTAATTTTTTCCTACTTTTGATTGGGATTTCTGGGTAGTGCTGCTCTTAACCTTAGAGGGGTCCCCTTTTCTTGAGGTGATTAAGTTGTCCTAACACTGAAGTGTGGGCTTTGTGTGTTGATGTAACTAACATACTTTCCTTGCTTGCTTCCCTTGTTGCACAAGGCTGCTTCCATTGTAGAGCTGCTTAGTGTAAAGGCTATTGTAGATAATGAGCTGACTGCTTCTGATAGTGTTTATTAGCATCACTTTATTAGATCTGCTGTGATCTACGGATAGAGCTTTCCAGAAATATATGGTATTCTGTCAAGGTATGAGCACATTGCTATGTATTTTTGTTAAAGAAGATCTTTCCTGTTACTTTGCCAAGCTTTATATCCAGTGAATTTAATGTTCACTGCATTTTGGTTTTTAACATTTTAATCCTATATGTACACAACAGTACATGTTGTTATGGGGCTCTAATGCACAGCCGTTTGTATGTCAAAAAATTACGTGTCACTCATTTTTGGTGGAAACCATAACATGATTACCCCTTGTGAATTTTTGGAGATCTTTTTTATAATTTTTAATTTTTTTGTAAGTTGAGATTTTGTGAGATGTCTGCATAGAACTACAGCTGGAGAATTCTCTTTAGGCAACAGGAAGTGAGAGAATCTCTCTATTGGGTGAGGGGAATTCCCCTCTTAGACAGTTGTCACAAAAAAGGTGTAAAAAAAAAAAAGGGAAGATTTCACCTCACCCCTTGTTTTGGTGATGCCCTTAAAATGTGCATTTCCCATCACTTTGTCTTGGTAGCTATGGTCATCAGAACAAATAGAGGTTTAATATACCTACTGGAGACACAAACTGCAATAGGAACTTGGCAGGTTCTAAACCATTCTTACTCTGATTGGAGGAAAAAAATGGCTGTATATACTATAAAGCAAACCTCTTCTCTTATATGGAAGAAAAATAATATACTGTGCACTATAACCTCTTCTCTTATATGGAAGAAAAATAATATACTGTGCACTATAACCTCTTCTCTTTTTTTATATGGAAGAAAAATAATATACTGTGCACTATGTACTACTCAGTGACTCGCTGCCCTTCATGCATTATGAGAACACTGGTAGTGTAAGAAAAACAGATGCCAGTCCAATTTAGTCAATTTGCAGGTCAAGCTCGTCTTTGTAGAGTACCAAAAGGTTGACAGATAACCGCACACAGTGGCGGTTATCATTGAGCCACTCGGGCACTGCCCGAGGGCCCTGGGCCACTAGGGGGCCCCATCAGGGTTGCCAGCCTCAGTAAAACCAGGGATAGTATGTATAAATCTGTTGTTTTGTTTTTTTTTGTTTTTTTTGTTTTGTTTTGTTTTTTTTTTAACCATCTGTCTGTGTATACTGTGTGGCCCCATAATCTCTGATTGCCCGGGGGCCCCATGAGTTATCAGTCCGCCCCTGACCGCACATCAGCAATATTGGTGGTATATTTTATTCCAGTCATTAATACCAACAGCATGATATAGCTCATGTATCGTGCTGTTGTCTTTACTGATTTAAATTAAATATATATCGCTTTTACTGCTGGTGTGCAGTCATCCATTATACTCTATATGAGGACTCTGCTACTTGGTGACTGGCCGCTCAGGCACCCAGTGCTATCACAAAGGAAAAGCAAAAGTGTTCCTGACTCTGTGTAAGTTTAAAAAATACAGTGACATGGAGCTTGCACATAGATTATTTTGCTAATTTTCAGTGGCTAAAGGGAGAAGGGATGGAAAGGTGAGTTTGGGCTGCTCAGGTAACAGGCAATCAAGGACACCTGTTGCTTTCTTACTGGGGCAACACAATGGTATAGTGTCATACTGTAGTTGTAATGGGGATGGCAAATTTACATTTCAGCACAAGGCCGAAAATCTTCTTGTATGTCTTTGGTACTTGGACCCCTTTCACACAAGTGGCCCAATCGGCTCTGCCTGTCCGTTTATCCAGGCAGCCCTTCCATTCTCCTCTATGGAGCGGCAGATGTAAATAGACATTTGTCTGTTTACACGCACTGACCTCCTATCTGCTCAAAACAGACGGATGGGGATTGGATGGCAGTTGGGTGCAAACGACAGGCGGTCCCTTTTCATATGACCGCCCATAGAGGCGAGCGAGCTGTATCTGTATCCATTCTGTATAAGTGGACACAGACAAGCCATCGGCCCGCTCAGCGGGGATCAGCGCACAGATTCCCTGCTGTGCTAGCGGAGCCTGCCCTGTGTGGAAGGGGTCTAAGGTGCAGAGATGTCATCATTGGAATGTCTAGTTCTGCCTATCAGATGGGCCAATTACAGGGCTGACTTAAATGGGAACTCCACCTTTTAAGACCACATTACACCCATATTTAGGATGCAACAATGAATACATAAACTGCAAGTCCTTTTTTGCCACTATAGCGTAGGGTTTTGTACTCCTTAATGGACCACAAGTTTGGTTATTACTGCATTATTCCTCCAGCTCTCTAACCCAAAGTCTTTACCTCGATGTGGACATAGAGCTGGAGGAAGAGCCTGGCATTGCTCATGCGATCCACAGATCGTAGTTGGAATGCTTTGCAGGCACATTTGCAAAAAAAAAAATAATAAATTTACATTTGATTTTTTTTATATATGTGCATTATTGTGTTTTTTTTTTTTTTTTTTTTTTTTTTTTTGCAAAAGGTGGACAGCTAGCTGTACACTTAATTTTCTCTTGTTCACCTCTGGGCTGAGCATAGGGCCCCATACACACTATTAGCTTTTCTGCAGATCTTTTTCTTCAGATTTACCAAAACCATGTATTGCAAGGGCCTGCCTGATTGCATACATATTTGAACTCTTAAGGTTTGACCTCATATTATATGGTTTTGGTAAATCTGAAGACAAAAATCTGCATAAAATCTAATCGTGTTTATTGGGTCTAAGAAGATCAACAAATTTCCCCCATCCTTGCTAAAAAGGCTATGCTATTCAGGCAGCTGCTGAACTTGCCAGCTTTATGCTCTCTGCTAGTTTTTCCAACTTATTGTTTATATTATGTTGAGCAGAGGCAGATCTACATTACAGAAAGCTGAACAGGAGAAGAGCAGGGCCAGGAACTTTGTTCAGGGTATCTTGACATCTGAGTACTGTAAAGATATAAGATCTCAAGATCAGTCAACAAGCTGGTGCCCATAAAAAATCAAAGTAGTTGTAAGTATATTTACTTTATTCTAGATTAAAATATAATTCTAGCTTGGTTGACTTATCTGTAGTAGTAGGGCGTAAGGGCTCTTTCACACGAGGGATCCGTATGTCCGTTTTTCATCTTTCCGTTTCATCATGTCCGCTGACATCCGCTCCGATCCGAAAAGTGAAACGGAGGAAAACCCTACTTTTCCATCCGTTATCGGATCAGGTGACGACGGACTCTACGGTCCGTCATCATCCGATTCCCCATAGGGGAGAGCGGCGCTCTGACAGGTCCGTCGCTGCTCAGTGTGCAGCGACGGACCTGTCATTTTCCTGCTCAGCGGGGATCGGCGGAGCGATCCCCGCTGAGCAAGCGGGTGTTCACGGGGCGGATCATCACTGATCTGCCCCGTGTGAAAGAGCCCTAAATCTCTAAACCTATAATGTTTCTGTTCCATGTGATTGTTTTTGCCTGACCATAACACTGTATTACTGACTAATTCTAAACGCCTGTATGTGTGAAATCACAAAGTATTGCATGATGATTCCCCAACCTATTCATCCACGTTGGCTGCACAGTCTTTAATACAGATGGAAAGCTCTTTGCTTTTATTTTACTGTACATGGCACACTCTTTTTTTATTTTTTAATATATGAGTTGCAACCAGAATGCTGTATTATTGCCCGTTACTCTTGTTAGCCTTCTGTATCTCACACCTTCTTTTGTCTGTCTGCTGTCACCCTTTGCCGTTTTTGTTGCAAGTCTACAAATGCAAAATGAAAGAATGAGCATACTGGGCTTGTGAAACTAAACCTACCACACACTGGTCTAAATGCTTTCCATGTTTGCTCACAGCACTTTCAGCATAACTGCTTGAAGAGGGGTTATTTTAGGAGAAGGTTTTTCAGAACCGTCCCATATGGTTTGTGTTGGAATTATATTCCAGCCTTAGAACTGGTTTAATTTCTCGTGCTTCCTCTGGAGCAAAGGGAGAATGGGGCGGGGGGGGGGGGAGGGAGGAAGAGTTCTAAAGATTCAAACAAAACATGTTGCCTTACCCTACAACATCAAGCTGTATGTTGCTGTTTTTCTAATATTTAGATTGAGTATGAAACAATTTAATTTTGAGCTGATAGAGATAAATACAATAAAGTCTCTATTTAAAATAAAAATTTTATATATATATATATATATATATATTTCACACAGTATCTCACAAAAGTGAGTGCACCCCTCACATTTTTGTAAATATTTTATTATATCTTTTTATGTGACAACACTGAGGAATTAACACTTTGCTACAATGTAAAGTAGTTTGTGTATAGCTTGTATAACAGTGTCAATTAGCTGTCCCGTTAAAATACCTCAACACACAGCAATTAATGTCTAAACTGCTGGCAACAAAAGTGAGTACACCCCTTAGTGAAAATGTCGAAATTGGGCCCAATTAGCCATTTTCCCTCTTGGGGTTATGTGAATGGAGAGCAGGTGTGTTAACACCAAAATTTATCACTCTCACATAGTGGTCACTGAAAGTTCAACATGGCACCTCATGGCAAAGAACTCTGAGGATCTGAAAAAAAGAATTGTTGCTCTACATAAAGATGACATAGGCTGTAAGAAGATTGCCAAGACCCTTAAACTGAGCTGCACCATGGTGGCCAGGACCATACAGCGGTGTAACAGGACAGGTTCCACTCAGAACAGGTCTCGTCATAGTCGACTGTTGTCTTTGGGAAATAGATGTATGAGTGCTTCCAGCATTGCTGCAGTGGTTGAAGGGGTGGGGTCAGCCTGTCAGTGCTCAGACCATACGCCGCACACTGCATCAAATTGGTCTGCATGGCTGTCGTCCCAGAAGGAAGCCTCCTCTACAGATGCACAAAGCCTGCAAACAGTTTGCTGAAGACAAGCAGACTAAGGATATGGATTACTGGAACCATGTCCTGTGGTCTGATGAGAGCAAGATAACATATTTGGTTCAGATGGTGTGAAGCATGTGTGGCTGCAACCAGGTAAGGAGTACAAAGACAAGTGTGTCTTGCCTATAGTCAAGCATGGTGGTGGGAGTTTCATTGTCTGGGGCTGCATAAGTGCTGCCGGCACTGGGGAGCTACAGTTCATTGAGGGAACCATGAATGCCAACATGTACTGTGACACACTAGCAGAGCATGATCCCCCTCCCTTTGGAGACTGGGCCACAGGGCAGTATTCCAACATAATGATCCCAAACACACCTTCAAGACGACCACTACCTTGCTAAAGAAGCTGAGGGTAAAGGTGATTGACTGGCCAAGCATGTGTCCAGACATAAACCCTATTAAGCATCTGTGGGGCATCCTCAAATGGAAGGTGGAGGAGCGCAAGGTCTCCAACATCCACCAGCTCTGTGATGTCATCATGTGGAAGAGGACTCTAGTGGCAACCTGTGAAGCTCTGGTGAACTCAATGCCCAAGAGGGTTAAGGCAGTGCTGGAAAATGAAGGTGTCCACACAAAATATTGACACTTTGGGCCACATTTGTACATTTTCACTTAGGGGTGTACTCACTTTTGTTGCCAGCGGTTTAGACATTAATGGCTGTGTGTTGAGGTATTTTGAGGGGACAGAAAATTTACACTGTTATACAAGCTGTACACTCACTGCTTTACATTGTAGCAAAGTGTCATTTCTTCTGTGTTGTCACATGAAAAGATGTAATAAAATATTTATAAAAATGTGAGCACACACACACACACACACACACACACACACACACACACACACACACACACACACACACACACACACGGCTCACAGCTGCTTATATTTACACAAACATTTTATTTCTACTAGTACATTATTTTTCATATCCCTGTCTCAACATCACTACCATTTTACAATTCTTCTGTTACCCATCCATTCCTTATTAGTAAAGAAGGTATATGCTTGGCCACTGGAGTGAGCTACTAAAATAAAAATATTTTAAAAAATCAGCTTCCAAGTTTTTGTTTTAAAGCTTCATTGAACAAGCTGACATTAGAAGCTACCATGCACAGCTGCACCAGATTTTGCGCACTCCAGTTTTAGTAAATCTACCCCACTGTGTGCAGCAAGCTTTTAGACAAACTTTCAAAATGCTTTTTTGAAGACTTTAAGGCTCGATTCGCACCTATGCATGTTGCTTTTGAGCGTTTTTGGAGTTTTTTTTTTTCATGCTTGCCATGTTTTTGAGCAGCGTTTTTGCCGCGTTTTGCGTTTTTTTTTTTTTTTTTTACAGTCTAAAAAAAAAATTAAAAAAAAACAAAAACGGCAAAAACGGTGCACTTGCGTTTTTGATGCTTGTCCATTGAATTCTATTACATGAAAAACGCTGCATTTTGCATGAAAAAAAGTCCCTGACCCTTTCCAAAAATGCAGAGATACAAAAAGGCATTGATGTGAACATGTTCCATAGGAACCCATGTTAAAAAATTCCCATGCATTTCTGCAAAATGCATCAAAAAAACGCGCTAGTGTGAATGGAGCCTTAAGGTTTTTTCACCAGATTACTCTTCTGATTTTGAACACTTTATTTAATACCTTCAGAAATAATTGGGTCTATGTATTATTTTTTATTTGCTTATTTTGTTGGTTGCGTGCACTGCATAGGTATAGAAATCCAACACTTCTGGTCGTGTTGGCTCCTATTATCTGCCACCACCCTGATTGTTTCATTCACGCTTGCAGCAGTCCTTGCCTCCCCTTTGATAACCGATCTGTGGTGGATTACGTTTCAGAGGAGTTTGACAGATGGCCGGGAGGCGATATGCCTCCACCTCACCTCCCTTTTTTAAGTCTAAAAGTCATTGGATAGTGTACACACTAACCTCCCCAGGATGCGGGCTGTGGAAAAACGCTAACCGGTACCTTGGTTTACATGAGTTATTGCCACGTTCAGTGGTCTTTGGCCAGAGAGAGGTTTAACCTCCCCCAAATGTGGCTGCTCCTAAACTCAGCTAAAAGCCTACATGGACACATAGGCTTTTATTGAATTACGGTTAGGGTCTTCGGCAAAAAAAAATGCCAAAAGCAGCAAGTATACATGAAGCCTTAGATATTTAACTGTTCCCAGGTTTGCCAATAAAGGTGCCAATTTTTGACTAATTCAGAGGAAGGCAAAGATCAGTGCATGTGCTACATGGTATATTACATGGCAAATCAGTTAACTTGTGTAATCTGTCATTTCTAGGTTTATTTATTTTACCATTGGTCTTAGGCTCTGTGTCTTGAATGAAAATCTCATTTTGAGGGTAGCCTAGAAAATGACAAAACAGTCTCCGCCAATTAAAAAAAAAAAATGTCATTTAGCCAGGGCTTTTTTTTTTTCATCTGAAATTTGTCAGTACCCTGTCCACTACCTCCAACTCTGGCCTGTACTCACCGCTCCCTCTGTCACTTGTAAACACAGAAGTCCAGCTTCTGTGTTTACAAGTGACGTGTACTTCTCCCTGAGGCTCACACAGAACCCTCCCTACCCTGCACTAATTTTAGGCTGAGCTGTGGGAGACCAATTAATGTCCAGTGTGGGACTGCAGGACAATGAGCCTGTAGTGAGTAGCAAAGGTGGGAATTGGAGAACATCTCTCCAGATCCATTCTTGCTGCACACAGGATGTGGAATGATTGCTGCTCTCAGCTGTCTGTCTGGTAATGAGTGTCTGGATTCTCAAATAGCACACTGTGTATCTCTGTCATCTGAAAAGTGATAGCACCAGGGGATGGGAGTGAAGGGCACTGTGTGTGTGTGAGGGTGAGGATTACATGTGGGGGACTGAGGGGCCTTGTCTACGTCCCCACCACTGATCTGAGGTCCTATGCCTAACTTCATATCGGCACTGAGCATGTAACATATTACTGCCAGCTGTCCCCTTCTAGGACAGAGCAAATACCCCCCCCCTATGTACCCTGTTCACCCTCTACATGCCCCTATTTTCACCCGATGTGCTCCTCCCAACCTACCCCTGCCACTCTGTGTGTTATGCACTTTGAACCCTGGCACTCTGTGTTGCACACTCCTGATATTATTTATCACCACCCTTTTAAGGCCCTTTTATTTTACCAAATTGGCCATACATACCATTTGATGAGGCACTCAGAATGCTCCACACCACAACTCTCCTCCACGGGCAGTGAGAAAAGGTTGCGGGGGGGGGGGGGGGGTGGTGTTATTGCACCTATTCTGGTAGTGCCTGAGAGCCCTGCATTTAGTCAAAGCGTTTCTACTAATATTCAAAAGGTAAGAAGCTATTGATATGCGCATGCTCTTTATTTTGCATAGGAACGTCTGTGCTCCTTGGATATATACTGTATGTATTCTGTAGTGGAGCTGCATCTTTACTGAAATCCTTTAAACGGTGTGACAGAGGAAACTGGAAGAGTCTCTGAAATAACAGTGGAGGCTGTTGAAGCAGTCCTAGAGGAAGCGGTCACTGAACAGGCCCCCACTACGTCTATGGAGCAAGAGCAACCTGTTACTGAGGAGGAGGCCTCCTTGTCACTTTCAGAGAAGGAGCCAGCAATGAACGCAGAGGCCTCTACAAAGCAAGGTTATGATCAGATATAGCAAAATTCTTTCAATTGTGTATTTACCAGACCAAAAGGGAGCAGCATAGAGACATACACTTTTAGGCTTTACATACATTTTTTTTTGTCAGCAGAATAGGTTTCTTTTCACCTCCTGTTCAAAAAACGTTCTTCCATCTCTACAACATTGGTAACCTCCCAGCTGTCTGTCAACCACTCTCTGACCACGGGTCGCTTTTTGGAAGGGTAGCAAAGACTGCCACCAGTGTAAATGCGCCATAAAAATTTGAACTAGCATATTGCACTCCTAAACCCTGCAACCTGTGCATATCACACTCCTGAACTCTACCACTTTGTATTATGCACTGCTGAACCCTGGAACTCATTGTTTTATTTAACAGTGCCCCTTTGAGATCTTCCCATTGAACCAAATTGGCCACACCCACCATTGGTTGCAGCTCACAGAATGTGCCACATCACAACTCTCCCACATAGGCGGTGGGGGGGATTCCTGCACCTATTCCCTGACCAAAAAAAAAAAAAAAGTCCTGCATTTAGCCAAAGTATTTCTATGAAAAACAGGAGGATCCAAATAGTCAAAAGCTATAGATATACTCAAGGTTTTCATTTTGCATAGTTACATGTGTGCGCTCCTTGAATATATACTGTATGTATTCTGTAGTGGAGCTGTATCATTTCTACTAAAATCCTTTAAAAGGTGTGACCGTGGAAACCAGGGAAGTCTCTGAAACAACAGTAGAGGCTGTTGAAGCAGTCATAGAGGAAACCATAGCAGAAGAGGCCACTGAAAAGGAAGCTGCCCCCACTACATCTATGGTGCAAGAGCAACCTACTGCTGAAGAGGTCTCCTTTTCACCTTTAGAGGAGGAGCCAGCAGTGAACGCAGAGGCTTCTACAGATCAAGGTTATGATCAGATATAATAAAATGCTTTTTAATTGTGTATTTAACAGACCAAAAGGGAGCATCTTAGAGACATTCACTTTTAGGCTTTACATACATTTTTTTTGTCAGTAGAATAGGTTTCTCTTCACCTCCTGTTCTGGTACCAACTCAAAAAATGTTCTTCCATCTCTACAACATTGATCACCTCCCAGCTGCCTGTCAACCACTCTTTGTGTTCCCCTGTGGGTCGCTTTTCAGAAGGGTAGCAAGAACTACCACCAGTGTAAATGTGCCAAAAAGTTTGAACTAGCATAATGCTCTCCTAAACCCTGCAAGCCGTGCTTCACACACTCATGAACTCTACCACTCTGTATTACGCACAATTACTGTAAACCCAGCCAATCTGTTGCGCATAATTGAACCCTAGTACTCTTTGTTTTATTTAACAGTGCCCCTTTGAGACCCCCCCATTGTACCAAATTGGTTACACTATTACACCCACCTATTTATGCAGCTCACAGAATGTGCCACATCACAACTCCCCCACACAGGCGGCACGGGAAGGTTGGGGGGGGGGGGGTCCCTGCACCCATTCCCTGACCACAACAAAAAAGTCCTGCATTTAGCCAAAGTGTTTCTACTAAAAACAGGAGGAACCAAATAGTCAAAAGCTATAGATATGCTCAAGCTCTTCATTTTGCATAGTTACATGTGTGCACTCCTTGGATAAATATTGTATGTATTCTGTAGTGGGGCTGCATCTTCATTGCTCAAATCCTTTAAAAGGTGTGACAGTGGAAACTGGGGAAGTCTCTGAAACAACAGTGGAGGTTGTTAAAGCAGTCTTAGAGGAAGCCATAGCAGAAGAGGTCACTGAACAGGAAGCCGCCCCCACTACGTCTATGGTGCAAGAGCAACCCACTGCTAAAGAGGAGGCCTCCTTGTCACCTTCAGAGGAGGAGCCAGCAGTGAATGAAGGGGCTTCTACAGAGCAAGGTTATGATCATATATATCTATATACTTTCAATGGTGTATTTAATAGACGAAAAGGGAGCAATGTAGAGAAGCTCACTTTTAGTTTTGTTTTTGTTTTTTTTAGTTTTTTTTTTTACTTTCTTTGTATTGTCAGGGAGATTTCTCCTCATGTTCAAGAAAACGGCAGGAAGTAAGAGAAGATCTCTCCAAAGTGAGGGAGTATCCACTCCTAAACATTTGTCAGCAGAATAGGTTTCTCCTCACCCCCTGTTCTGGTTACAACTATTCAGAGGAGTGGCAAAGATTGCCACCAGTGTAAATGAGCCCTAAAAGTTTGAACTAGCATAACACTCCAGAACCTTGTACGTAATACCCGTCTAAACCCTGCTACTCAGTGTTTGACACAGTCTTGAGCTCTGCCACTCCTGGACCCAACCACTCTGTGTGTTAGGCACTCCTGAATCCTGCCACCCTGTGTGTTAGGCACTCCTGAACCCTGCCACCCTGTGTATTAGGCACTCCTGAACCCTGCCACCCTGTGTGTTAGGCACTCCTAAACCTAGCCATCATTGTATTACATACTCTGAACCCCACCACCCTGTGTGTTACACACTCCTGAACCCTGCCACCCTGTGTGTTAGGCACTCCTGAACCCTGCCATCATTGTGTTTGGTACTCTGAACCCCACCACCCTGTGTATTATGAACTGAACCCGGCCATCCTGCATGTTATGCACTCCTGAACCTTGCCACTCTGCATGTTACACACTTCTGTACCCTGCCACCTTGTGTGTTACACACTCCAGAACTTTGCCACTCTGTGTTGTTATGCACTCCTGAACCCCTCCACCCTGTGTATTACCCACCCCAGAACCCAGCCACCCTGTGTGTTTCACACTCCTAAACCCCACCACCCTGTGTGTTACACACTCCTGAACCCTACCACCCTGTGTGTTAGGCACTCCTGAACCCTGCCATTATTGTGTTACGTACTCTGAAACCCACCACCCTGTGTATTATGAACTGAACCCAGCCACTCTTCATGTTATGCACTCCTGAACCTTGCCACTCTGCATGTTACACACTTCTAAACCCTGCCACCTTGTGTGTTACACACTCCAGAACTTTGCCACTCTGTGTGTTATACACTCCTGAACCCCTCCACCCTGTGTATTACCCACTCCAGAACCTAGCCACCCTGTGTGTTTCACACTCCTGAACCCAGCCACCCTGTTTGCTACACACTCCTGAACCCAGCTACCCTGTGTGTTACATCTCCTGAACCCAGCCACCCTGTGTGTTATGCACTCCTGAGGCCAGCCACGTTTTGTGTTACCTACTCCTGAGCCCAGCCACCTTTTGTGTTACGCACTCCTGAGCCCAGCCATCTTTTGTTTTACACACTCCTGAACCCAGCCACCCTGTATGTTACTCACTCCTGAACCCAGACATCCTGTGTGTTTCAAACTCCTGAACCCAGCCGCCCTGTGTGTTTCACATTCCTGAACCCAACTACCCTGTGTGCTACATCTCCTGAACCCAGCCACCCTGTGTGTTTTACACTCCTGTACCCAGCCACCCTGTGTGTTTCACACTCCTGAACCCAGCCACCCTGTATGTTACATCTCCTGAACCCAGCCACCCTGTGTGTTACGCACTCCTGAGCCCAGCCACCTTTTGTTTTATGCACCCCTGAGCCCCAGACACCCTTTGTGTTACGCGTTCCTGAGCCCAGCCACCTTTTGTGTTACACACTCCTGAACCGAGCCACCTTGTGTGTAGTGCACTCCTGAATTCTGCCACTTTTTGTGTTACACGCTCCTTGTTTTTTTCACCAATGCCCACTTAAGACTTTCACACTGTTGCAGTCTGGCCACACTCTTTATTTGACACAGCATGCAGAATGTGCCACATTACTACTCTCCTCTGTGGGGTGGGGTTGCAGTGGATGTTTTTAGGGAGTTCCTGCACCTATGACCTGACCAAACAAAGTCCTGCATTTTGCCAAATTGTTTCTACTGAAAACAGGACGCGTCAAATAGTCAGAAGCTATAGATATGCTCAAGCTTTTCATTTTGCATAGGTGTGTGTATGTGTGCGCTCCTTGGATATATATGTATTTTGCAGTGGAGCTATATCAAATTTACTCAAATCCTTTAAAAGGTGTGACGGTGGAAACCGGGGAAGTCTCTGAAATAACTGTGGAGGCTGTGGAAGCAGGAATAAAAGAAGCCGTAGCAGAAGAGGTCACCGAACAGGAAGCTGTCCCCACTATATCTCTGGAGAAAGAGCAACCTGTTGCTGAGGAAGAAGCCACCTTGTCACCTTCAGAGGAGGAACCAGCAGTGAGCACAGTGGTCTCTACAGAGCAAGGTTATGATCAGTTACAGTATAACAAAATGCTTTCAATTGTGTATTTAACAGACCAAAAGGGAGCAAATTAGAGAAGTTCACTTTTAGGGTTTACTGTACATACTGTACATTTTATGACCCCTGTCATGTTTGTTTTTTTTGCTGTCTACTTACTGTCAGGGAGATTTCTGTTCACTTTCAGGGATACAGGAAGGAAGAGAAGATCTCTCCAAAATGAGGGGATATCCACTCTTTGTCAGCAGAATTGTTTTTTCTTCACTTCCTGTTCTGCTGACAACCCAAAAAAAAATTTTCCCCAATCATTATGACAATGGTCACCAGGGCCAATAGATAGAATGAATCTCCCCAGCTGGGGCATAAAGAGCAATAAAAACTTGAAAAGGGTTCTAACTCTTCCACATTCTATTAAAAGCTGAAAAAAGTTTTGACTTTACATATACTTTAACCACTTTAGCCCCGGAAGGATTTACCCCCTTCCTGACCAGGGCACTTTTTGCGATTCGGCACTGCGACACTTTAACTGACAATTGCGCGGTTGTACCCAAACAAAATTGACGTCCTTTTTTCCCACAAATAGAGATTTCTTTTGGTGGTATTTGATCATCTCTGCGGTTTTTATTTTTTGTGCTATAAACAAAAAAAGAGCAACAATTTTGAAAAAAAAACGCATTATTTTTTACTTTTTGCTATAATAAATATCCTCCAAAAATATATAAAAAAAACTATTTTTTTCCTCAGTTTAGGCCGATATGTATTCTTCTACACTACATATTTTTGGTAAAAAAATCGCAATAAGCGTATATTGATTGGTTTGCGCAAAAGTTGTAGCGTCTACAAAATAGGGGATAGTTTTATGGCATTTTTATTATTATTTATTTTTTTTACTAGTAATGGCGGCGATCTGTGATTTTTATTGGGACTGCGGCATTATGGCGGACACATCGGACATTTTTGACACTATTTTGAGACCATTGTCATTTATACAGTGATCAGTGCTTTGAAAATGCATTGATTACTGTGTAAATTACACTGGCAGTGAAGGAGTTAACCACTAGGGGGCGATGAAGGGGTTAAGTGTATCCTAGGGAGTGATTCTAACTGTGGGGGGGCTACAACACACATGACAGCGATCACTGCTCTCGATGACAGAGAGCAGTGATCTCTGTCCTGTCACTAGGCAGAACGCGGAAATGCTTACAAAAGCATCTCCCCGTTCTACCTCTCAGTGACACGATCACGGGAACCTGGCAGACATCACGGTCACGGAGAATGTGGCGAGCGCCTGCAGCGCCGCTTCTTAAAGGGAACGTACCTGTACGCCCTTTTGCCCACCAGTGCCATTCTGCTGACGCATATCGGCGTGCGCTGGTCGGGAAGCGACCTTAGTTAAAACTTAAAGTGGTTGCAAAGGCAGAAGGTTTTTTTATCTTAATGCATTCTATGCATTAAGATAAAAAGCCTTCTGTGTGCAGCAGCCCCCCTCACCCCCCCAATACCCTAATTCTTACCTGAGGTCCCTCTCTGTCCAGCGATGTTTCAGGCATCCGAGATTCTCTCTCCCTGATTGACTGAGACAATGTCAGCTAGCCAATCAGGAGGGAGAGGGGGTGGAGCCGGGTCAGGGCTCCTTGTCTGAATGGACACAGGGAGCTGTGACTCAGCTCGGGTGCCCCCATAGCAAGCTGCTTGCTGTGGGGGCACTGAACAGGAGGGAGGGGTCAGGAGCACAGCGCTGCTCTGTGCAAATCCACTGCAACAGAACAGGTAAGTATGACATATTTGTTATTTTTATAGGAAAAAAACAAGACTTTACAATCACTTTAACCTGATGTAGTGCTTTTCCTCTCAGGATGAACTCCTTAGTAACTCTACTTTTGTTGAGAAAAAAAAACAATCTCTTCTGGGTTATCAATGTACATTGCAGGGATTTTACAAAACTTTGTAGCAGATTCCTACCTTTTATTGCTCTGAAGAAATAGCTGTTTGTTTTACCATGTCTTTTGCAGACTGATTCTGAAAGGAAGAGTCTGGCTCATTATTACCGGCTGGTGTGCTTTCAATGTTCTAATGAAAAAAGCTGCAGTGTAAGCATCCCTTTTGGGGAGTATCTTACCAAAACTGAAACACATATTGCGGGGTGCCTAGAAAATTGACTTGTATCTTAGTGCAGACTTCTGGGAAGATCTGTGAGCCAATCACTCAAGCAGGATATTACATCTTCTGGGGGCATTCTGTACACCAGGTGCGTATAGAATGCCTCCAGGTTGCCATAGTGCACAGAATTTTACAAAAAATTAAGCGGCTGCATAATAATAAAAAAAAAAGGAGACATGACGTGTGTAAAAATGTTATATGCTATATTACTTTTTTATTTGTTATATCTTTTTTTGCTTTATTTGCTATAACTTGCGTCCGTTTACACCTGCCTACCTCCAATCCGGTCTGCTAAGAACAAATGGAAGGGGATCCGTCCTACTCCATGTATGTGGATTTGAGGTAGCCGGGTGTAAACGGACAGCAAAGTCCGTTTACACCTGGCCGCCCATAGAGCAGAGCAGGCTCTGTTCATGTCCACTCTGCAGAAACTGAGCGGACACAGACCTGTCATCTGTTCGTTCTGCTCCAATCAGCAGGGGATCTGTGAGCGGATCCCCTGCTGATCAGAACAGAGTCTGTCTCATGTAAAGAGGGCCTAATGGCCATTTTCCAAAAAATCCTCCATGCATTTCAGCATCCCTGGTGCATTACATATGACTCCTCTGTTTATATAGTGGCTCTTTTTCCCCCTCGATAAATTAAGGTTATGGGCAGCGTGACCAAAAAAACTCTTTAGTAACTGATCCTCCTTAATGACAGAATGGGTCGACATTAGAATTGTGCCCCCAGTGGTCACTCTGGCTCATTCAAATACTGAACATGTGTAGCGCGTTCTCTCAGCCACTTTCAGCACTGAACTCTGCCAATGCTGCTGCAAAGGGAGCGCTGTAAAGAAGCCCAAGTCACCACTGGGGGTGCACTTCTAATGTCCAGTTCACCTACATACAATGGGATGTATGCCCTCTGCAAAACTGTATGAGATGTGCACAGACCCAGGCCGACTTTATTCATTTTATTTAGTCCTGCCTGGTGATATCCAGATACTGGAAACATGTGGTAGCTATGGTTACCGTTTATTATCTCTGTCTGGAACCTGTACCAAAGAAATCTGTCTCTTCAGCATTCTGAATGGGACTAGAACTTTTGTTAAAAAAAGAAACACTCTTTATTACACGTAAGATGATAGCTTTTAGGTGGATACATTCGGCTGCTCCTACGTTGTTAATATAATCGGTCAACGAAAACATCTCCTATGAGAAGATTATCTTTGATAACAGAAATCGTACATAAAATTTGGGAGGTCTGGAGTAAATCGGCTTCACAGGGAGTTGAACGATCAGCCTTAAATGTGCTTTTTTTTGTGATATTTGCAATGTTAGTAATTACCCATGATTGGGAAGACATACACGATGGAGAATGGTTTATTTGCATATGTGCCATTTTGTTTATTATATTGCCATAATGTAAACACTGTCAAGTCTCAATATCTGTCGGTACTCGACAGATAATTCTGTATATCTGTCATGTATACAACAGAGTATAAAAAAAGTTCTGCATTGAATTCACCCAGTCTGTCATAGCTTTCCTCCATCAGGGAGACTAGCTATCCTTGTAGACATCAAAGATGCATGTTTATATTTCGCCCTCTTTCTAGCACATCAACGTTATAACTGTTTTGCTGTGGGCACAACACACTTACCAGTCTGTACACCTGCTATTTGGCCTACCATCCACACCTCCATTGTTCACCAAGGTTTTGGCCTTGCTACACTCTCTGCGTATTCCCATTGTGGGATACCTGGACAACCTCCTGTTAAGAGAATAGTGAGCTCACACTCTAGCCATTTATGTGATGCAGACTGCTCATACCCTAAAAAGGTTTGGTTGGTTTCTGAACCTTCAGATATCAGTGTTGTGTTCTAGACACAGCCCAAGCCAGAGTTTTTCTTCCCCAAGAAAAAAAATGGACTCTCCATTGCCAAACTTAGACTCTACTTTCTAGGAGCTGTCCTGCTTTGCGATTTTACATGAGCGTTCTGGGCTTAAAGGTAGCCTCCTTAAAGGCAGTTCAATTTGCTTAGTTCCACTCCTGACTCCTACAACACAACATTCTGTCTGCATAGCAGTAGGAGTAATATCGTCTCCCGATCAACTCTGAGCATTTTTGTTGTCCCTGCAATGCTGAGCACCTCGAACGTTGGGTTTTCGGATCAGGATCCAGTCAGACAACACCACAGCAGTGGCTTACATCAATTATCAAGGAAGAACCAGAAGTCTTGCTGTGGCAAGAGTGGTATAAAGGATTCTAACATGGTCAGAACTCCATGTTAAAAAAGGGGGGGTCTCCGGCGCCTCGCAGCATGTGATGTCTAAGGTAAATAGTACAATGGTAGCTATAATAGCACATTAACATAAGGCAGGTAAATTCTAGAATGAGGAGGCAGCCATCCTCAGAGGGTGTCCATTACCTCTGTTGGTAATCAATGTTGAAAAAAGGAGGGGTGTGGAGGCGCCAACTGTGGTAGCTTGTTTATGCAAAAATGAAAGTTAGTGTAACAATTACACCTACTGGTTCGCAGGGTGGAGGTGTTTCTTTGAGATAGGAAGTATCCTGGGATGTGCTGTTATCTTGTTTCCGGCTCGGATTTCATTCCTTCAGGCGTCTGGGTGTAGAGTCTGTAAACAGGCTGAACCGCTGCATCCAGTGCATGGAAAGCTCCACGCTGACCACTCTGGAGCGCGGAAGCGGAAATGACGTCACTGATGCACGGCAAACGTCCAGGCTGGTGTTGGGGATAATGCAGGGATAGTACAGGCTACGCGCTCGGGGCTCACAGCTCCTTCTACTGGCCTTTTTGCTCCCTGGAGGAGAGCAGCTTGAATATATAGTGGAGGCAATTAGGTTAAAGTGTATGGGCTGGAGGTCTGTGGCTGTGCACAATCTTCCAAAAAGCACAAAAAAGTTGAAAGTAAAGTATAAAGAATTAAAAATATGATGAATTGTGGGTAAGTTTAATAAATATAAGGATAATAATAGTTAGTGGAATTAGAGTTAAAACATTTATTTAAAAGATGAAAAAAATGGGGAAAATTAAAAATGAAATAAAAATAAAATAAAAAATAAAAAATAAGATGAAAAATAAAAATAGGAAAAAACAATGAAAAATAGAAATAAAAATAAGTATAAAAATAAAAGCAAATTTAAAATTAAAATAAAAATAAGAAATAAAAATGAAACATAAAAATAGAAATAGAAAATGGGGGGGGGGGAAATTAAAACATGAGATTAAAAAGCACTGGGATACACATTATGAGGATGAGCTCAGGGGGGACATGAGGGAAAGGGGGGGGGGGGGAGATTTTTGGTGTTCCTTCAAAAAATAAAGAGGGACACTGTGTTTGTCCCAGCCCTTTTCTATGAAACGCCTGTGTTTGCCAAAACATTGTGTCACGTACCTGATGGCGAGCCTGACGTGTAGAGGAAGGCCTCCCGTACAACTCCGGCTCAAGGGCCGCTGATAGTGGAACAGCTGGCGCTGGAGCACGGTGAGGTAAGAGTGCCTATGGAAGTCCCGAAGTCTGAGCAGGAAGTTGCCGGAACACACAGGTGGACGCTGGACTTGACTGAAAGCAGACAGGAGAGTCGCTGGATCACTGGCAGGTCTCGGCAGCAGAGAGACAGATCAGATGACTTGGCTGGCAGGAACGTGGTCAGGTCACAGGCAGATTCGGCAACAGGTAGGCAGATCAGGTACAAACAGCAGGCAGGAGAGAGGTCAGGTCACAGGCAGGTTCGGCAGCAGGTAGGCAGATCAGGTACAAACAGCAGGCAGGAGAGAGGTCAGGTCACAGGCAGGTTCGGCAGCAGGTAGGCAGATCAGGTACAAACAGCAGGCAGGAGAGAGGTCAGGTCACAGGCAGGTTCGGCAGCAGGTAGGCAGATCAGGTACAAACAGCAGGCAGGAGAGAGGTCAGGTCACAGGCAGGTTCGATAATCGGAAGTCAACACAGGTAGCAAGAATTCAGGTACACGCTGTAGACCAAGCAGCAACCAGCCAGTACTAAGTCCGTGTTTAAATAGGCCGTCTGGCGCCAGTTCTGATGACAGGCGTGCGCGGACGCGCGCGCACGCGCGGACGCGCGATCGCGAACGCGCGCACTCGCGAACGCGCGATCGCGCATGCGCGATCGCGTATTCGCCGATGCGCCCGTAGTTGTTCTGAGAATCCCTTGCTGGCGCCTGCGCACAGGCGTATGCTTGCAAGCATTAGCTGTATTCTGCGGATGACTTCCCTGACATTGCCCCCCCCTTACGGGCAGCCTCCGGATGCCCAGTTGGTTCCTCTTCAGGGGATGACTGCGGAAGAAGGCACGTATTAAGTCCATAGCATGTACATTCCGCTCTGGTTCCCAGGAGTTCTCCTCCGGTCCATAACCTCTCCACTTGATCAGATATTGTAATTGACCCCTTCTCCTTCTACAGTCCATAATCGCTTCCACCTCGAACTCCTCATCTCCACTGACCATCACCGGTTCGGGTGGTCTAGACTCTCGATTAGGAAAGGGGTCAGGCAATGCGGGTTTTAACAAAGATACATGAAATACCGGATGTATGCTGAAGGATTCTGGTAGGGATAGCTCGTAAGAAACATCATTAATCCTTCTCCTCACAGGAAATGGCCCAAGGAATTTAGGGGCCAACTTCTTTGACGGGCAGGCCAGTCTCAGATTTGTTGTTGCCAACCAAACCCGGTCTCCTGGTTGCAGAATGAGTTCCCCTCTCCTCTTCCTATCGAAAGCTCTCTTATTATCCTGTTGAGCCTTGGTTACGGTTTCCTTCAACAGCTTGTTATTGCGATTGAAGAAGTCTACAGTGCTTTGGACAGCCGGTACTGAAGATTCAGGGACAAGGTCAGGCAAAAAGGTGGGATGGAAGCCATAATTAGAGAAGAATGGGGATTGCTTGGTGGCTGCATGACAGGAGTTGTTATATGCAAACTCGGCCAAGGGTAAGAGAGACACCCAATCATCCTGCACAAACGAAGTGAAACAGCGGATGTACTGTTCCAGCGTCTGATTGGTCCGTTCAGTCTGACCGTTAGACTGCGGATGATATGCGGATGACATGGAAAGTTTAATTCTTAAAGCTTCACACAGTGCCCTCCAAAACCTTGAAGTAAATTGGGTTCCGCGGTCAGAGACAATGTCGATGGGTACCCCATGGAGTCTAACGATTTCCTTAATAAATACTCGAGCAGTCTCAGCAGCAGAGGGTGTACCCTTCAAGGGTAGGAAATGAGCCATCTTAGTTAGCCGGTCTACTATGACGAAAATGGCTGTACAGTCTTCAGAGGGAGGTAGCTCAACTATAAAATCCATGGAGATCATGGTCCACGGCCTGTCAGGCACGGGTAAAGGTCTGAGCAAACCCCACGCCTTATTTCGGATGTTCTTACTCCGGATGCAAGTGATGCAGGTGTCTATATATTCTTTGCAGTCCTTCTCCAAATTAGGCCACCAAAATGTGCGTTGCATTAAGTTTATTGTTTTGCGAATGCCAAAGTGACCTGCTAGAGGGTGATCATGGCAGAGTCCTAGAACTGATAAACGGACTGCTTCTGGGACGAAGACCTTGTTCCCTTTCCAAAGAAGTCCATCTCTTGCCTGTAGCGTCTCCCCGACAGGATCAGGGGAGACTGCGGACGCCTGCTTCAACTGGGACATGAGATCGGACTGTAGTAACAGAAAATTTCCTGCTGGTAGGATGGTGTCAGGTACTGGTAAGACCTTTGGATCCTCGAACATACGTGATAGCGCATCAGGCTTGACGTTCTTTGATCCGGGTCTATAGGTGATGTGGAACAAGAACCTTGAAAAAAAAAGTGCCCATCGGGCCTGTCGAGGTCTTAGTCTTTTGGCAGTCCTTAAATATTCAAGGTTCTTGTGGTCTGTATAAATCAAAATTGGATGAGCGGCTCCTTCTAACAAATACCTCCACTCTTCCAGGGCGGCCTTTATGGCAAGAAGCTCCCGGTCTCCCACGTCGTAGTTTCTTTCTGCTGGGGCAAGTTTTCTGGAAAAGAAAGCTACAGGGTGGACTAGATCCTTGGGACCTTGGCGCTGAGACAGAACTCCCCCGACTGCATTTTCGGAAGCATCTACCTCCAGAATGTAAGGTAGTGCCGGATCTGGGTGGCTTAGTACAGGGGCAGTTGTAAACAGTCCTTTAAGAGTTTCAAAGGCAGCCTGGGCCTCGGGAGACCAGCGGAAACGAGCACCCTGTTTGGTAAGTTGGGTAATTGGTGAGATGATAGCTGAAAAGTTCTTGATAAATCTGCGGTAAAAGTTAGCAAACCCAATGAACCGCTGGATCCCCTTCTTATCAGTGGGCGCAGGCCAGGTCAGGATTGCAGACACTTTTTGAGGGTCCATTTCAATTCCTCCGGTAGAAATGATCAAGCCCAAGAACTGGATACTCTGCCGCTCGAACTCACATTTCTCGGGTTTGGCATAGAGTCCATGTAAGCGGAGACGGCAGAGAACATTCTTGACATGCTCCCGATGGTCAGCAAGGGAGGTAGAGAACACCAGGATATCATCTAAATAAACAATAACGAAAATGTCCAGGTAGTCTTTGAAGACGTCATTGATGAAGTGTTGGAAGGTGGCCGGGGCGTTACACAAGCCGAAGGGCATGACGAGATACTCGTAGTGGCCAAAACGAGTACGGAAGGCGGTTTTCCACTCATCCCCCTGGCGTATGCGGATGAGGTTGTAGGCTCCCCTCAGATCAAGTTTAGTAAAAATAGTAGCAGAACGAAGTCTTTGGAAAAGCTCAGGAACCAAGGGAAGAGGATAACGGTTTTTCACCGTAATCTTGTTCAGGTCCCGGTAATCTACACATGGCCGTAGTGAATGGTCCTTCTTCTCCACGAAGAATATTCCCGCCCCGGCAGGTGAGGTAGAAGGGCGAATGAAGCCTTTCTGGAGGCTCTCATCAATATATTCCTTTAGAGCTGCTAATTCTTTCTCAGACAGTGGGAAAATCCGACCAAATGGAATAGCAGCCCCAGAAAGGAGCTCAATGGGGCAGTCGTACGCCCTGTGTGGAGGTAATGTGTCTGCTCCCCGCTTGCTGAAGACATCAAGGAACTCGTGATAGGCCTCAGGCACCTTTTGGCAGAGCTCAGCATCAACGTCCATACACAACAGGGTGGTGGGTGCAGCAGTGGGATTGGACAGGCAGTGCTTCTGGCAGTAAGATGATTGATACTTGATACTGCCTGATTTCCAGTCCACCGCCGGATTATGGGCCTGTAGCCATGGTAGACCAAGAATGACGGGGTACAGAGGTGAAGAAATGGCATCTAGCCGCAAAAGTTCCTTATGACCAGTAGAGGTCGTAGTTAACAGTGGGGGGGTCTCCTGGTTCACCAATCCGGACTTTATACGGGAGCCGTCAGCCAGAAATACGGTAAGTCCCTGCTCTTTGGATTGAAGAGGGATACCTTGTTTGACAGCAAATGCCAGGTCAATAAAGCAACTGCACGCCCCCGAGTCCACAATTGCAGTAGCTGACACACTTCTCCCTGGGAGCTGAAAGGTAACAGGAAGTGCCAATTGAGCAGAAGTTGCTGGAGGAACCGCCTGACTTGCTGGAGAAGCCGGGAAAGATCCGCGTCCCTTAGCAGGACAAGTCCGTACATAGTGACCCGCTCTGCCGCAGTAGAGGCAGAAGTTGCCTTGAAGACGTCGTGTCCGTTCCTCAGGGGACAGCGACGGGCGAATCAAGCCTAGCCGTGTGGGTGTTACGGTTCCTAATGCGGGAGAGGCCGGCCTGACAGATGTTGGCCTAACAGGAACTGCTGACTTCTCCCGTCTGCGCTCTCGCAGACGACGGTCGATCTGGATAGATAATGTGATTAAGTCCTCCAGGGTACTTGGAGCACCCACACGAGCTAACTCGTCTTTTAAGTCCTCCGATAACCCCAGGCGAAACTGATGTCGCAGAGCAGCGTTATTCCAGTGGGTATCTGCACTCCAGCACCTGAAGTCTCTTATATAGTCCTCGACCGCTCTGCGGCCTTGTCGGAGTGCATGGAGAGAGGACTCGGCAGTAGTGGTTAGTAGAGGGTCCTCGTATATCTTGGACATTGCTTGGAAGAAAGAGGGCATAGTATTTAGTTGGGAGTCCTTCTTTTCCAACAGACGATGAGCCCAGGCTTGGGGTTCACCTTGAAGTAGGGATATGATGAACCCCACCTTTGTAGTCTCTGCAGAAAAAGTCCGTGGCTGAAGTGAAAAGTAAAGCTGACAGGCATTGCGGAATGCTCTGAACTGGGTCCGATCTCCAGAAAATCTGTCAGGATTAGGTACTCGTGGTTCTGGGGATGTCATCATTGCAGCGGGAATGGCTGAAGAGAGCTGGACTTGCACGTGCTCCACCAGACGCACATATTTCTCCTGCAGGGACTTGACCGCTTGAGTAAGGCCTGTGAGGCATTGGCAGACTTCATGTAGGGGAGAGATTCCTCCTGCAGGCTCAGTCATGGCTGCTTGGTACTGTCACGTACCTGATGGCGAGCCTGACGTGTAGAGGAAGGCCTCCCGTACAACTCCGGCTCAAGGGCCGCTGATAGTGGAACAGCTGGCGCTGGAGCACGGTGAGGTAAGAGTGCCTATGGAAGTCCCGAAGTCTGAGCAGGAAGTTGCCGGAACACACAGGTGGACGCTGGACTTGACTGAAAGCAGACAGGAGAGTCGCTGGATCACTGGCAGGTCTCGGCAGCAGAGAGACAGATCAGATGACTTGGCTGGCAGGAACGTGGTCAGGTCACAGGCAGATTCGGCAACAGGTAGGCAGATCAGGTACAAACAGCAGGCAGGAGAGAGGTCAGGTCACAGGCAGGTTCGGCAGCAGGTAGGCAGATCAGGTACAAACAGCAGGCAGGAGAGAGGTCAGGTCACAGGCAGGTTCGGCAGCAGGTAGGCAGATCAGGTACAAACAGCAGGCAGGAGAGAGGTCAGGTCACAGGCAGGTTCGGCAGCAGGTAGGCAGATCAGGTACAAACAGCAGGCAGGAGAGAGGTCAGGTCACAGGCAGGTTCGATAATCGGAAGTCAACACAGGTAGCAAGAATTCAGGTACACGCTGTAGACCAAGCAGCAACCAGCCAGTACTAAGTCCGTGTTTAAATAGGCCGTCTGGCGCCAGTTCTGATGACAGGCGTGCGCGGACGCGCGCGCACGCGGACGCGCGATCGCGAACGCGCGATCGCGCATGCGCGATCGCGTATTCGCCGATGCGCCCGTAGTTGTTCTGAGAATCCCTTGCTGGCGCCTGCGCACAGGCGTATGCTTGCAAGCATTAGCTGTATTCTGCGGATGACTTCCCTGACACATTGGCGTAGGGGGCGTATGATCCTGCCCACATAAAAGAGACCACATGGGCAGGTCAGTCAGTACACCACGTATTCACTGGAGCAATTATAAAAGTCTTTTATGGTGTATGTTTTGTCTTTAACAGTGAAGTTTTTTTGTCCATGGTCAACAAATTTGCACGTTAGGCATAATTTTTTCCAGAATTGGTACATTCCCACTAATGGAATTAGGGGGATGTGTGAGGCTGGAGTGGGTGGGACTTTACGGATTTTACTGGGTGCTATCTTACTTTTAATATTTTTTGCTCTACGATATGAAACCTTGGGTAGTTGGGTGAGGGAAGAACCTAGAAAGAGGTCTCCAGGCAAGATGCACCAATGTTTGGCTAAGATGTTCTCTATCTTCTTGTGACAATCATGAAACTGGGTAGTGAAACGTGTTGGTTGTGGATTATGTGAAGTTTTGGGTTTGGGTGGAGGTTTCTTTGCCTGTTGGAGGAAGGCCTTTTGTACCAGATGTGGTGGGTATCCTTTGTCCTGAAATTTGTTGGAAAGGAGTTTACCCTGTATGTGGTAATCTTCGTCCTTGGTGCAATTCCGCCGAATTCTATGGAATTGGCTCTTCGGTATGTTGTTTATCCATGTTGGATGGTGACAGCTCTGGTAGTGAATATAGGGATTCCCAGTGGTGGGTTTGACAAAGTTTGTAGCATGTATTTCAGATTCACTATGAAAAAGTTCTAAGTCCAAGAAGATTAGTTTTTCAGGGTCTATGACATAGGTGAAGGATAACCCTAGGGAGTTGCAGTTGCAATGCTTGACAAAGGACTCTATACTCTCTGATGTGCCCTCCCAGATCAGAATGATATCTTCGATGTAGCGCCCATAATAGATGATATTGGCGGCAAAAGGGTTGTTATGTGAGACGTATTGTAGTTCCCAGTAGCCCATAGTCAGGTTGGCGTAGCTTGGGGTAAAATTGGCACCCATGGCAGTGCCTTGAGTTTGTAGATAGAAGGTGTGGTCAAACTCAAAGTAGTTGTGTTCTAGACAGAATTGTGTAGCCTCCAGGATGTACTGTGCCTGTCTGGGATTGATGAGGGGATCCTCGGAGAGAAAATATTCTACTGCTCTGAGGCCTACTGCGTGGGGGATGGAAGTGTATAGAGATGTAACGTCCAAGGATACCCACTGGTACACTCCACTCCATGTTCCCTCATTGCCTGTAGTTCCCATTCCAGACATGGACAGTTGACAGGCAGGCTACCTTAGCTAGTAGCACGTGGATCTGGGGAAAGGTAATAGGTGTCATAGTGTCATAGGGGGAGGATGTCACATGTGGACCTCATGGTTTCCAGGTTCAACACCAAACTGAGCAGGTTTGTTTTCAGATGCAGAGTTCCTTTGGTGCATGTAGTGAATGCTCTGGTGACTCCATGGTATCAGTGTGGTCTGATCTGTGCCTTTCCTCCTCTGAAACACCTGTCTCATCTACTCTAGTGGATTGAAATGGAGAGCATTCCAGTGATCCTTATAACTCAGAACTGGCCCAGGTAGATGTGGTACTCTGACTTGATCAGTCTACTGGCAGACACCACATTGGGTCTTACAGATCAAATAGATCTCCTATCTCAGGGTCTGGTCCACTTTTGCCTGGTATAAACATAGAAAGTTTCACCCCCAGGAAATACTCCATGGGACAAACCCTAACCTTTTTTTGCGATCAGGCCTGGATCAATATTTTGCCCTGAGTATCATCAATGACTAAATTTCAGATCTTTCAGATCTTTCAGATCTCATATTTCAAAGACTGCTAGCCTCCCATTCTTTCATAAAACATTTGCACAGGGTGTCTCTCATGTAGCTGCTACTATACAACCCTTTGAGACCCTGTGTGGGATCTCAGTTTGGTTCTGACAACTCCTCAGAGACCTCCCTTTGAACCTAGTATAAACCTAGTAGGAATATTCCCTTTTCCACTCTCACACTCAAATTTGTATTCCTTGTTGCCTTCACCTCTGTAAGATGTATCTGAGCTGGCAGCCTTATCCTGCAAAGAACCCTTTTTGGTTTTACACAAGGATAAGAATGTTTTGTCTTTTCACTGAGACTAGGACATTGTTCTTCCATCTCCGGTTAATCAAAAGCAAATTTCCCTTCTCTATCTGCATGTATTTTTTATTGAGTTTACCTCTTGGCCACTGCTTATATTAGAAAAACTGACTGTTTGTCATGTTTGATAGTCCCCATAAAGGGGAACTAGATTCTTGTTTGACTATTTTGAAGTAGGTAGGACAGCTCATTGTCCAAGTTTATGGGCTTAAGGATAAAATTCCACTTTTTTCCTCTCCAGGCGATCCGTTGCTACAGTGAGTGCCTCTTGGGCTTTTAGGCATCAGGCAACTGTTTTCCAGATTTGCAAGGTTGTCACTCGGTCTTCTATTCTCACATTTTGTAAGTTTTACCAGGTTGATGTTATGGCCTGATTGTGGACATCCTAATTATCTCAGATTAACAGAATCCTGTGCCTCTTAAGCCCTGTACACATGGGCCGAATGTTGGGAGACATTGACCGGTTGAAAAAAAAAAGTCCTACATTCGGCCCGTGTGTAGGTCGGTCTGTCCAACAGAAGCCGGCCGTTTGGAAAACTAGCAGCGGACCAACTCCCGATAAGCAAGTGTGTTTACTTGTTGCATAATGTACATTTTTATGTAATGAACTAATATTCAGCCAAGAAGTGTCAGTATGTGAAAACGGCCTGATGTCTGAGTTGAAGCTATAGTCTGAAAATATATTTTGACTTGCATGCCTTACACAAGGGTGCTAGTGAACATTTCTCAGGGATTACAGTACTGTGTGTTAAATTACATTAGCTTCATTTGGCTTCACTGTGTCAGCTTGAATATGTCATCATGCATTAAGAAAGGCTCTGTCATTGGCAGCTTGACAGGTTCTGACCTATTATCTGTGGTCGTTGGTGTGTGCTGATTGCTAATCAGTGTGATTGCACAATTTTCTTTGCACTGTTGCACATTTTGAACTAGTTTACTTTGACTGATATACTAGGTATTATTCTTCACAGGGTTTTTTTTGTCTCGTTTGGTTCAATGGCTCACCAAATTTTTTTGTCATGTTGCATTATAAATTAAAGGGTCACGCTACCTAAAAGTGGTATTTTGGTTATAGCTGTTGCCTCAAAAACTAAGAGTCAGCCAGCTTCTTAAATCTTAGGGACTTCTTTGACCAAACCACACTATAATTGTGGGGTTACCATGTCTCTAAAAAAACCTTTCCAGAGGAGCACTGAACTGGTCCAATCATACATTCGTTCTTCACTTTCTTAGTATATATATATATATATATATATATATATATATATATATACACCTTGCCCATCACTATACAAACCATGTAGAAGTTTTTTACAACATAAAAATACCCCCATGGTCCTTTGCTGTCGTATCATCCAGTCACCTGAGGGACCACTGTCCCCTCATGGACCCAGATAGCAACTCCACCGTTCTATATAACAACTTCACCCCCCACCCCTCCCCTCCCCCTTCCCTCATGTCCCCCCTGAGCTCATCCTCATAATGTGTATCCCAGTGCTTTTTAATCTCATTTTTTAAATTTTTTTCCCCCCCATTTTCTATTTCTATTTTTATTTTTAATTTTTATGTTTCATTTTTATTTCTTATTTTTATTTTAATTTTATATTTACTTTTAGACTTATTTTTATTTTCATTTCTATTTTTCATTGTTTTTATTTTTCATTTTATTTTTTAGTTTATTTTTATTTCATTTTTAATTTTCCACATTTTTTTCATCTTTTAAATAAATGCTTTAACTCTAATTCCACTTACTATTATTATCCTTATATTTATTAAACTTACCCCCAATTCATCATATTTTTAATTCTTCATACTTTACTTTCAACTTTTTTGTGCTTTTTGGAAGATTGTTGGTCCGCTGGCTGTTGTGGTTCCACAGCCACAGACCTCCAGCCCATACACTTTAACCTAATTGCCTCCACTATGTATTCAAGCTGCTCCCCTCCAGGGAGCAAAAATGGCCAGTAGAAGGAGCTGTGAGCCCCGAGCGCGTAGCCTGTACTATCCCTGTATCATCCCCAACACCAGCCTGGACGTTTGCCGTGCATCAGTGACGTCATTTCTGCTTCCGCGCTCCAGAGTGGTTAGCGTGGAGCTTTCCATGCACTGGATGCAGCGGTTCAGCCTGTTTACAGACTCCACACCCAGACACCTGAAGGAATGAAATCGAGCCAGAAACAAGATAACAGCACATCCCAGGATATTTCCTATCTCAAAGAAACACCTCCACCCTGCGAACCAGTAAGTGTAATTGTTACACTAACTTTCATTTTTGCATAAACAAGCTACCACAGTTGGCGCCTCCACACCCCTCCTTTTTTTAAAACATTATCAGAGACCTCCCCACATCGAGGCTTGTTCCATCAACCCCTTGTAATTCAGCTTAGCAGGATAATAGTGCAGTTAATGAATACATTTGAATAGTACTGATAACATCCTGTAAAAAGGTCTTAGTAACCTCCTCCCAATCCTCATCCGTAAGGTCAGGAAGGAAAGCGTGCCATTTCCCATAGGGAGAAAACAAGTGGGTGTGAACCTGCAAACTGCAATGCATTATAAAGTGCGGTTACCAGTTTGGCAATATCAGGGTCGGCCATGAGATGTTCCAAAGGGGAAGCAGACAGGTGTACCCCCAGCAACCAAAATTGGGCTTGCATGGCATGGCGCAGTAAGAGGTAATTTAAAAAGAATTTGTTAGACACACCAGCCCTTTCCTTAAAGCGGAGCTCCACCTAAAAATGGAATCTCCACTTATCTTCCTCCTCCCCCCTCTTTTGACACTTTTCTGAGGGGGTGTACCTGTTTTTGACAGGTACCCGCTCCCACTTCCGGGTGACCTCACTGTGGCCCCCTTCCTCCTTCCCCCACCGCTGGGCCATTTACAAAGCGCCACTTTGGCTTCACTGACGGTATACCTTACAAGCAATGGCAGCGGCAGCACCTGAGAGCCAATGGAAAAATCGGCTGGGGTGAAGACACCACAGGATTCCTGGACAGGTAAGGCTCCATGCACACTGGGCTTATAAATTGTCTGTTCTCTCTGGAGTAAAAAACGGTCATATAGAGCATTTTTTGTACAAAGTTTAAAAGAGTTTAGGAGAGTTTTATGTTTTTTCTGCCTCCAAGCTCCAATTAGAAACGCAAACCAGAAGGGTTTTTTTTCTGCCTTTAAACGTTAAACTCAAAATATGCCTCTTAACGTCCTAATGTGCATGGACACATAGGATAACATTGACATGCTTCTACAGGCAGAACACAAAACTCCTGTAGAAGCAACGTTTTTGTAAGCCAGTGTGCATGGAGCCTTAGTGTCCTAATATTAATAGTAATTTAATTAAGTAATTAAAAGTATTTGTAGCTGCTGACTTTTAATTTATTCTGAAGGAGGCTGGACCTCCTCGTTGAGAACATGAAAGGAGATGAAGGTACGTTCCACATACACCTGAGAAACATATGTGATCCCCTTAGCTATCCACCAGGATGTTTCTGGATGATTATAGAGTTTTTTTAAAGTTAGGATTTCACCATAGTGGCACATTCAGAGTGAGAAGGACCTTGACCCCAGAGAGGAGTTTGCTGTGGACAAGGCTAAGAAGCAAACATCTGTAGGGGAGAGTTTCTGACACATTGAAGGCAATTATCTGGCAATTAACGTCATTTCTTTTTTGTTTACAAACTTTTTTATTTGGTACAAAAACTGGTACAAAGCAGTTTGACAGGTATCAAGAGAAGTACATACAAATGTAGATAATCATACAATATATTATATTACGTTTACAGAGGTGGTACATTTTAGTGCATAATATCAGGTAGTTTCTATAAAATGTTTAACAAAAGAAACAGTAAAAACTCTTAATCCAAAGTTATAAATTGATTTGCATGAGAATTGACGTCATTTCTAAGCCCCCTAGAGGTATCCTGAAGAGCTGACATTAGCACCCACAATAAATTGGGTAACAGGCTGTTGTTACCAGTGGGTGGCAATAAAAGGATGGACCTTATAAATAAGGAGGATTGGAGCAGAGGAGACAACATCGATATAGGGGAAAAAGAAGAACAGTAAAGACACAGAGGAAGGCAAACATTAGGAAGAAAAAAAGTCTAGACTTTACATGCACTTTAAAGGATAAGTTCACTTTAAAAAAATAAAATAAATGCACATTCTTTTTATTTTATATTATTTTGTTCTCATTCATATTGTTTGTTCATTTTTTTTTGTGCACAAAATTTAAAAAAAAGTTTTTTTTATTTGCAAATAGTTTAGCCATACTTAAAGCTTAAAACTAGACAAGCCACAGAATAGCATGTATATTCTTTTTATTTGCAGCAAAACTACTTTAAAAAGCTAACATTGGTTCAAATAGAATAAATGCTATCTTAAGTAATGACAAAGTTATCACCAAATATATACATAGGCACATAGTGGAGATGTAAAAAATAGCTCTGGTCCATAATGGGTGTAAAGGTATGAGAGATGAAAAGGTTAGTTCATCTTTTCGGGGAAAAAGGTGAAATAATACCCTCATTAATTAGTGTCTTCAAGATTTAAAAATATTGAAATAAAATGGTTTAAATAAGCCAACATAGAATCCACTCCCAGCTGCCCATCCTGTCCTAGTCCAGAATGTATTATTATGTTACATAAATAGAGAGTGTATTGCACATGCAGTATGTCCCTGTGAGTATGTGTTTAAATGATAGCAGGTTCTGTGTTGCACTTGTATTATATAGGGTGGTTCCATCCCTTCTATCCTGTTCTTGATTAATCAACATAAAAAACAATTAAGTTAATTGGATTAAAGTGACACTAAACTGTTTGAAAAAGAAAATCTATTCAAGTATGTGTTCTTAACTCAAAAAGGTACATTCTATTGCGTTTAGGCCTCCTTCAAAGCTCCAGATTCTTTATTTTTTCTGCTGCTGTGATCCAGCTTCCTGTTTGAGGGTCCCTTTGTTAGCTTTCCATGGTCCCCCTGCATGTAGGAGTATAGCCACCCTCTGTTGCTTGCTCCTGAGATGGGCTGGCAACCAAGGACTATAGACTATGCGATTTGTACTATGCAGAGAGCAGTGTACATGACTACAGCTAACGTGCAATGCTCATTCCAAACAAATGAAATTGAGGGGGGGGAAAGGAAAGGTTCGGGAGGATGCTACAAGGAGGCAGAAAAACACAGTAAAACAAACTCAAAAGTGGAACCCCTAGATGCCACTGCTATTCCTAACAGCAGGGAGAGCAGCCCATTTAGTAGGGGAGGTGAGGGTAATCCAGAAAGGCCTAGAGAGTTGGTGGCAATAGGGGACTGATAATTTGTCACCAGGACCGCTTCAACTGAATGGTTTGCTGTCTCCCTGGTGCCAGAGTTTGACATGTGGTGGACCAGGTTGATAAATTACTAGGTGGGGCTGGGCATGACTCAGCTGTCTTGGTCCATGTTGGATCCAATGAGAGAATACAGGGAAGGTGGAAGCTCCTTAAAGCAGAGCTCCACCCAAAAGGGGAAGCTCCACTTGTTTGCCTCCTCCCCCCTCGGCTGCCACATTTGGCACCTTTCGGGGGGGGGGGGCGGTACCTGGTAAGGTGAGTGTCCTAATATTAAAGGTCAGCATCTACAGTATATGTAGCTGCTGGCTTTTAATTTTGTTCCGAAAGAGCCTGGAGCTCCTCTTTAAGAATCAATTAAAAGAACTATGCTGCAAGTTGAAGGGAAGGACCTCCAAGGTGATATTCTCTGAAATATTGCCTGTGCCATAGGCAACACAGGAAAGAAACGGGAAGATTAGAGAATTTAATGCACAGCTAAAGGCCACTTGTAAGAGGAAAGGCTTTGGGTTTCTAGAGACCTTGTGTAAGAGGAAAGGCTTTGAGTTTCTAGAGCCATAGGCTGACTTTTCATTGGGGTACATCCTATATGCTGATAAATGGAAGAGCTTTGCTGTGCTGGAGGAGAGGTGTATGGGAAGGCCGGATGAGTATTTAAAGTAGGATTGAGAGCTAGGAAGAATTAGAATATAATGTGGCAGATAAGTCAATCAGGGGGCAGACATTAATGGAGGGTGGAATGGGGGAGGGTTATAGCAGGTAATAAGGAGTTTCCCATGTTAAAAACAACCATTGGCAATGATAGTACTGTTTGTACTGTGACAATGAATTAAAGTGTTGGTTCACCAATGCCAGCAGTCTGCCAAGCAAAATGGGAGAGTTAGAAGTTTTGGTGCATGAAATGAACTATGATTTAATTGGTATTTAGGAATCTTGGCTTAATTTCTTACATGACTGGGTTATTAAAACTCCTGGCTATGCTTTCTTTCTATGTAAGTGATCTCAAAGTGAGTAAGAAAGAGAACCTTGTTGATGGAGAGTGCAATGATGCTGAAATGTTATGGGCGCAGTTGTATATGGGTGTGGGGGAAGGTGAAGACTTACTGTAGATGCTTGCACAGATAAAAAGGGCTGTAAGAGCTGATGATAATAATGGGGAATTTTAGCTAGCCTGAAGGGGATGGAGTAATGGCAATGCAGGAACAGTAAAAGGGAATAAATTTATGAACTTATTACAAGACAATTTTATGGTACAGTTCATAGAGGCGCCAACTAGAAATGATGCTCCACTGGACCTGTTAATCTAAAACCACGCTGAGCTTATTACTAATGTCTATATAAGGGAACATCTGGATAGCAGTGACCATAGCGATTTCATTTATTGTAATCTGTGAACAACAAACATGTACTGGGAAGATAAAAACACATAATTTTAAGAGAGCAAATTTCCCTAACTGAGGCTTTAGACTGGGAGGGAATGTTGTCAATTAAGAATACATAACAGAAATGGGAATGCTTCATATCAACTTTAGGCAAACACACTGCAAAATGTATTCTCATGGTAAATAAGTTTAAAAGGCTAAATATAAAATATATGTGGCTCATATTCAAAGTTAAAAAAAGCTATAAATATTAAGAAAAGAACATTTAAAAAATACAAAACTGAAGGAACACTATCATTTAACCTTTTTGCTGCCAGGTCTGTACGTTGTGAGGACCTGACAGCATGGGGGGGTTTCACAAACAATTTTGTGTAGAACTGACACGCAGCTGCCCGATTGCTCACACACACACCGGCGCCACCCTGCCCCGCCACCGCCCCGCCATGTTTTACGGGCTCCGCTTGCCCATCTGCGGGACCAAGACTGACATAGTGGGTGCCGGTGAGAGGAGAGCGGACACAAGACCGCTCTCTTCCCGTTCTTGCTGTGACCCGGGACACTCAGTGTCCCAGGAAGCAATGTTTTGCAATGCGATCTGCATTGCAAAACATTCAGTGGAGCCCAGAGGAGACATTGGGGGTTATATAACATATAATATAATATAACAAGTATAGGCACAACAGCTCAGGATTCACATAAAACAAAAATCTACGTCTGCTGATAGAAATATATAAATGACGGTCATGAGCGGGAACTAAGATGTTCAATAGTCCATATAGCAAACACAGGCCAATAAGTCTATGAAAAACTGCTAGTGAAGGGATAAAAACGTTCAAAGGAAGCAAACAGGGCTGCCATCATAGTAGGAGAGAAACCGTAATCCTGGGGCTGCAAAACACAAGTGGAGAGGAGCCTCTGGGTGCAGTCGTTTTTATAAAATAACACTTTATTGAATCAAATAAAGGATCTGAATAGATATGTACGCAATGTCACCCTAAAACGGTACTACCATATTAAAGAAAAAAAGAATATTCAGGCCAATACTATTCCTTCCACATCACCTCTCCCTTCTTTATCAGATGTGTTTATATTTGACACCAGTTTCGCTGAGGATATGGAGAATTCCCTGTCTGATGACGACTTTATTAATCTTCTTACTCAACATACTGCCACTTCTCCTCCCATTGTCCATAACACCTTCAAGCCCAAGTCTATTTTTTATCCTTCACAAGCTAAAGGCCCATATATAGAGAGCTTCTATAGGGTCGTCTTTTCAGATTTCCAAAAGCTTTGTCAGTCCTCCAATACCATCAATACCAAGAATCTGTCACCGGTAGAGATCACAGCACTAAAATTTCTGATGGAAGCAGATGATTTGGTCATCAAATCAGCTGACAAGGGTGGTGGAATTGTTCTGCAGGATAAGAGTGATTATCTATCAGAAAATTAATAAAGATCCGACTCCCGCTTTTGCTAATGAAATCAATAACCTGGTGTCCATGGCTTTTCAGAATAATATTCTCAACAAATTCGAGAAGTCGTTTCTCCTTAAAGATTTTTACCAAATCCCCTACTTCTATCACCTCCCCAAAGTCCATAACAGCTTAGACAACCCCCCTGGTAGACCTATAGTGGCTGCCATGGACAGCGTCACTACAGGACTTAGTCTATACATTGACCATTTCCTTCAGCCCATGGTCCACCATTTGCAGTCCTATATCAGAGATGGGACTCATTTATTAGAACTTCTCTCCGCATACATGTTTTTTGGCCAAAGATCCTTTCATTAATCCCCACCAGGCATCATTCCATCTAGATGCCACTTCCTTTTGTTTAACACACAATTATTTTCAGTTTGATGGTGATTTTTTTGTTCAAATACAGGGAATGGCTATGGGGGCAAACTTCGCACCCTCCTATGCCAATCTCGCTATGGGATATTGGGAGAATCTACATTTTCTCCATAACAACCCATATGCAGGTAACATCGTGTTTTTTGGTCGTTACATCGACGACATTATTATCATTTGGGATGGTCCCGTCGATGTGATTGATAATTTTGTTAATTACTGTAACAGTAACCCATATGGTTTATCATTCACTTCCGTTACTAGTCCCGACACGTTGCCTTTTCTCGACTTGGAGTTGGGCTCAGATGCAGCCACTTCTACCATCATTTCCAAAAATTATATAAAACCCACTGCGGGGAATTCATATCTGCATCATAATAGCTGTCATCTCCCGCAATGGATTGACAACGACCCGAAGGGACAGTTTTGTTGACTTAGACAAAACTGTACACGAGAAAGTGACTATGTCGAACAAAGTACCCTGCTTAAAAATAAGTTCAGGGACAAAGATTATCCCCCAGCTCTTGTTGATCAAGCCTTTAAGTTTTACCAAAAAGGAAAACCTCCGAAACAATCACGTGAGCCAGACCATCACACTCTCCGATTCACCACCACCTTCCACCATCAATATAAGAAAATGGAAACACATCATTGGAGCATTCTACTACAAGATCCACTCCTAAAACCTTTTATTCCCGAAAGACCCAAGGTTACATACCGTAGAGCGCTCAATCTTAAAATGAAAATAGCCCCCAGCAAAATTCGATCCAGATGTATCTCTCCTGACAAGCCCGTACTCGTTCCACTAGTTGGAATGTTCCAGTGTCGCAAATCATTATGCAAAACATGCAAATTTCGACATGGCCAAAACTCATTTACCACCAAGGGGGTCACTCATATGTTGGGGGACTTTTATAACTGTTCATCAGATTTCGTCATCTATGGACTCACCTGCCCTTGCGGCCTTGTGTACGTGGGCCGTACGATACGAGCCCTCAAGACAAGGTTCGGTGAACACCGGAGATCCATTGAGGGTGGTATTGATCCTACCAAAGTGGCACATAGCGTGCCAAAACATTTTTTTTCAAGCTCACCAACAATCCACGGAAGGACTGCAAGTTTGGGTGTTTGAACAAATTTCTAAATCTTTACCAGCTGCAGAACGTTTCAAAAAACGTTGTGCCAGAGAAACGTTCTGGATTTATAATTTAGATGTTCTTTCACCCGGCAGTATGAATGAATGAATAGAGATTTCCACCATCTTATAACATCTTGTCTGGTTCCTTATACATATGATTTTGTGTGATTTTATATATTTATATACATATGAATTTATGTGTATCTATATGGATTACTCACAGTCTTCTTTATCCATTTCATTCATATATCACCTATTTATTTGATGTAGCAATTTTTTTGTCATTCGTATTTAATAATAATTTTTATCCACTTATATATATTTTTGTAGATTTATATATATTTTTATTATATATTTTTATATTTTCATTTTATATACTATTGTTTTAGGATAATTGGATGCCATTTTGATAGATCTCCAACTAATGTGCATTTTCAAATGTATGTATATATATATATATATATATATATATATATATATATATATATATATATATTCATCATGTACTTACCATTGTTTACCATCCCTTATGATACCTATATTGCACACAATGTGCCAGCCTATTCCATTTATTATATATATATATATATATATATATATATATATATATATATATATATATATATATATATATATATATGTTTTTTATCTTCTTCTTCTTATTATTATTTTTATTTTATTTTTTCTTTGTTTCATTATTATGCCTCATCATTTGTTGTCTACATAGGTATTTATTTATTTTATTTTGTTCCGGTATTCCAGTATGTATACATATATACTACAATATATCATATAGTTTATTTTTTGGTTAGTTCTTAGAAGTCATCCACTAACATGAGGGCTCTCTTCCATGCATGGGCATTGGTGGTTTGTAAGCTCGGCCTTTTCTCTTTCATTTTTTAATGTCATATCCCCTTTATATTTTATTAAAACAGCCATATATTATACTTCATCTAAATGGCTATATATATATATATATATATATATATATATATATATATATATATACATTACGTTATGGGTTCATGTATATAGTTTTCCTATACTCCCTCCCCTGTAAGTGGGGTTATTTTTCTTGTATGTCCCCGTTTTTTCCTATGTTCCTCTTTTTTTTCATATGTCCCTTTTTTTCATATGCCCCTTTTCACTATACAGCGTCCAGAGCAGTATGTGCATAAAGTCCTTCTTTCATTGTCATTTTTTCCGTTTTCTCCGCCCCTGTTTTCTCCCCCTCCTCCTTTCTAAACCACCCCCTATGGTTATCAGACCATGTCTGTTGAGAAAGGGGCGCGGCTTGCAATACATCCAAGTGTGCATGCCCAGGTAACGCGTCCACTATCGATGACGCCATCCCTCTGCAGCCAGCCGTCTTTTGTGTGTCAAGCCTCGTTCTGAGGCCGCCTTCCTTAGACGGCTTTCACATCATCTGGAAGAGCTCTGACTACATCTACAGCACAGACTGCTTATGGCACAGATCCGGGAGCGTCACCGCTTTGACATCTGATACCATGCCTGTATTCTTCCTGCTTATGTGAGTTTATTTGATTCAATAAAGTGTTATTTTATAAAAACGACTGCACCCAGAGGCGCCTCTCCACTTGTGTCTCAATAAAGAGAACCTGTCACCTAAAAATCCTCACATAGGACTCTTTATCACAAAATCATCACATAGGGACTCTTTGTCCCCTATGTGATAAAAAAAAAATTATTACTCCCAAAGTTACTCCCAAGCACATAAAATAATTCACATGCAACATATTGCAGCGCATGCCGGAGTGAGAGCAATAATTCTAGCACCACACCTCCTCCATAACACTAAACTGATGACCTATAGGGGGCTTTTGAAGTGTCGCCTATAGAAAATATAGGGTACTGAATTTTATTGCCATTTCACTGGCGCACACAAATTTAAGGATTGACATGTTGGCTATCTATTTACTCGTGCTACTTCAACTTTTATATTTTACCAAAAATTTGGATAGTTTATTGTGTCTGTTTGCCCTAAAATTCACTTTAGTGTGTTTTTTACAGAAATTTTATGTTTCCTAGACCTTTACGGTAATATCATGGAGCTACCAATATTTTATTCTGCTTTCAGAAAATATATAATGTTTGGGGGTTTTGTGTAATCTTCAGGCCTAATTTTTTATTTTTTTTTTTAAATCCAGTAATTTTTATTGAAAAGATTTTTTTATCCCATAATACAACTTAGGCATTTCAGAACACACTACATACATATTATCCAGATACAGCCTTAATACACATCGCATTTAATAAGCCATAAACTCCCCAAACATCCCTTTTTTTTCACCCCCTTCCCTCCTCCCCTCTCTTCAAAGGAGTCCACTCTGCCCAATCCCAAACCCACTTCTCTCTCACACTGTAAAACTCCTTTCCAAAAAGCTAAATTCCTCTAATAAATTTAACAAACAAATGCCAGGGTCTAATGGCAGTTTAATTCCTAACATACTATTAATAGTCTTAATTATATCCTGCCAATATCGGTGGAGTTTAGGGTATCTCCATAGCATATGTTATAAGTTTGCCGGACCGCTCCTACATTGGGGAAAAAAGAGGGGAGCCTCTACATTTCCATTTAAATAGTTTCTCAGGGGTATAATACGACCTATGTAAAATGAACATTTGTGTTCATTTTTGCGTAGTGGACAACGATACCCTTGGGACCGCAGACAGAGCCATTGTACAATGGTAATCCGACAGCGGTCCCAGGTCTCGTTCCCACTGGGCCCTGGAGGGAATATCTACGGATTCTTTAAATTTATTATGCAGTATTCCATAGAGTTGTAATATAAGACCTTGCTTTTGCCCTCTATCCTTCAATAATGAAATTATTTTAGAATGATTAAGTTTAAATTCAAAAGTGCATGCCTGAGCCTGTAAGGCATGTCTGAGCTGCAAATATTGGAAAAACTTCTGTTTTGGAATTTCAAATTCATCCATTATTTGAATGAAGGATTTTAAACTGTCATTCCAAAACAGTTGCTCCAAATATCTCAGCCGGTGTTTTTCCCATAGTTCAAACCCTTCTAGTTTCAGTAATTCCCCACAATTTGCATTATTCCAAATTGGGGTATGGCAGATATAACCCGTGACATTAGTAATATTTTTCATTTCTTGCCAAACTTTATCAAAGAGTTTGCCTGTCATAAACTTTTTATCCCTTCACAGATGTTTTTGTCTCCAACAAGGAGATCAGTGTATATCCCCTGCATAGCGGTAATAGCAGGCCCTGTATAGGGTCAGACACCGCAACCTCCGTCCAGCCAAAAAATTGCTGTATTTGTGTGGCTAAAAAGTAACTTTTGATGTATGGAATAGCAAGTCCCCATTCGTCTTTGGCTAACATTAAGGTCGTTAATTTTATACGTCATTGTTTTTTCTGCCATATAAGTTCTCGGAAGAGAGATTCAACCTTCCCAAACCAAAACGATGTTATCCAAATAGGAGAATTATGGAGGATATACAGTAACTGTGGAGTCCAGATCATTATAATGAGATTTGCTCTACCAATCACTGTTAGTGGAAGTTTGCACCAACTCTGACACTTATCCCTAAATTTAAGCAATAGTGGTTTGAGATTCAAATCAACATAATCCTTCACTCGTCGTGTCACCTCAATCCCCAGATACTTAAATTTATGTTTTATTTGAATTTGCGCAACTTGATTTGGTAAGGAGATATTCGCATCGTGTAATGGCATCAATGTTGATTTCTCCCAATTAATACAGAATCCAGAGAACTGCCCAAATGTAGATACAAGTGTAATGAGTTCCTCCAAAGACTCTGCAGTATCTCCCAAAAAAATAAGGGTGTCGTCCCCATATAAAGCAATTTTTTCCTCCCTTCCTGAGCGGCGAAACCCAACTATCCCTTCTGACTGTCTTATGGAAATAGCAAGTGGTTCTATTGCCAAAGCAAACAGTAATGGGGACAGGGGGCAGCCTTGTCTAGTCCCTCTGGATAGTGAAAAGAATAGTGACATAGTGTTATTAATTCTCAACCTTGCCTTTGGGTCTTTGTACAATAGTTGTATCCAAGATAAGAATCCTGGATCTATACCAAAAGCAGTTAATACCGTCCACAAATATTCCCATTCCACCCTATCAAAAGCTTTCTGGGCATCCAGGGACAGTATGGCACCTCCATTATTCATTGGTAGCTGCATGTTTAAGAAAAGTCTTCGAACATTTGTTGATGCTGATTTTGAGGTGATAAACCCTGTTTGATCCTTATGGATCAGATTGTTAATATATCTAGATAACCTATTTGCCAGTACCCTAGCTAAGATCCTGGCCTCTGAAGTGAGAAGAGATATTGGGCGGTATGATTCTGGTTTTAATGGGTCTTTACCTGGTTTTAAGATTACTATTATTATATTTTCCTTCATTGATTTAGAGAGTTCCTGTATAATGTATGCTTTATTTAATACTTCAAGAAGTTCTGGGAGTAGAATCTGGACATATTTTTTATATATCTCAGCAGGTATTTTGTCCATCCCTGGGGCCTTATTATTTTAAATTTGTGTCACTGCTTCTTCCAGCTCTACTAGGGTTATGGAATTATCCAGGAATTCTCTTTCTTTTAATATCAGTTTAGGCATATCTAGCTTATCTAAAAATTGTTTACTTTGATGTATTTTATTTGAAATTCCAGATTCATAAAGCAGGGTATAGAAATCCACAAATGTATTCTGAATACTATCTGTGTCATATACCACTACACCTTTTCTATCTTTAATAGCAGCTATACCAGACGAGCCTTCTTGATTTCATGCTATCATAGCCAACATATGTCCTACCTGCTCCCCCACTTCATAGTGCTTTTGACTTTGAAGAAAACTGCTATTCTCCGCTTTTACCAAGGATAGGTTTCTATATATCTTCTGAGCTTCCTGCCAGGCTAAACGTCTATCTTCCGTAGGGTCTAATATAAAATCCCATTCTACTTACTTGACTCTTCGCATTACTTCTTCCTCTCGTTGTCTTGTCGACCTTTTAGTTTAGAAAATTTCTTTAATTGTCAGGCCACGTATGTAGGCTTTCATAGTGTTCCAAACTACTACCATGGAGGTTGAGTTCTTATTGTCTCTAAAAAATCCTGACAATAGTAATTCTATTCGATTCTCCTCTGGAATCAGGGTCAACCACTGAGGATTAACTTTTAAAATTATTTTTTAAACGTGTGCAAAAATGGCTCTGGCGGCAAAAAGTTTATTGGGTAGTTTCCCCCCTTTTCACTCCTCCTTCCCACCCTTCGCCAATTTTCAGCTTTCAGCTGAATGATTATACCGCGTCATCATATACCTGGTGTGGCACTGACTAAATTTTTTTCCTTTTTTACATACCTTGAACAGAGCAATACAGTGTTGTCATAGTAACACCATGCTACTCTGGGGAGGTGATCAGGATTTTTTTTTTTTTACACACTATGATTGCTTATAACAGTTAAATTCACTGCTATAAGCAACCATTTTTTTCTGAATGAAATCCATTAATTTAGTGTTTACTATTGTGATTGGCTGTGATTGGCCACAGCTAATCACATGATACAGATGGGCTGTGATTGGTCCTGTCTGTACCATGTGATCACTATGACCAATTACAGAGTCAGAGCCATTTATTGAGTACAATTGTCACGTGATCTCCTGTGATTGGTCACTACAATCACATGGTACCAACAGCGGGCCGGTACACTGATCTGTCATTCACTGTGTATGGTACACACAGCTGGTGACAGATCGTGCCGGAGCGCAGCCCGTGAGGTGTGCGCAAGATGCGATCCTGGGAGGAGGTCATATGATGACCACCCAGGATAATATATGTCTCCTGTCCGGCTGTCATTTTACAATAGGCCATGCATGAAGCAGTTAAAAGTAACAAAGAATATAACAGAATATGTAAAAAAGGTAATCAAGGTTGCAACAATTGAAAGAGAAAGACAGATTGCAAAAGAGGGTAGGACAAACCCCAAAAATTCTTCAAATACATTACCAGGAAAAAGGTCAGGTCTAAGCATGTAGGCCCTTTACTAGGTAATTTTGAATTGGGTACTGGGAACATAGAAAAGGCAAATTCATTAAATACCCTTTTCAGCTCTGTGTATACAATGGAAAATTGGGAAGCTCAAGTCCTTAATGGGCATCGTATTGACATAGCCCTAAATGAGCCACAATGGCTCAAAATTAATATGGTCTAGAAACATTTAGACAAAATAAAGGTGAATAAAGCACCTGGACCAGATGGTTTAACCACTTGCTTACCGGGCACTTAAACCCCCCTCCTATCCAGACCAATTTTTAGCTTTCAGCGCTGACGCACTTTGAATGACAATTGCGCGGTCATACAACACTGTACCCAAATGAAATTTTTATCATTTTTTCCCCACAAATAGAGCTTTCTTTTGGTGGTATTTATTACCTCTGCGGTTTTTATTTTTTGTTAAAAAAATTTAAAAAGACCGAATTTTTAAAAAAAAATTTTTTCTTTTTTTATATTTTGTTATAAAATTTTTAAAAAGGGTAATTTTTCTCCTTCATTGATGTACGATGATGAGGCGGCACCAATGGGCACTGATAGGTGGCAGTGATGGGCACTGATGGGTGGCAGTGATGGGCACTGATGGGTGACAGTGATGGGCACTGATCTTGTACACTGCTAGGTGGCACTGATTGGCATCACTGGTGGGCATTGTTAGGTGGCAATGGTGGGCATTGATAGGTGGCACTTGTAGGCATTGATAGGTGGCACTTATGGGCATTGATACGTGGCACTGGTGGGCACTGTGGGCACTGTGATGTGGCAATGTCAGGTGGCACTGGCAGGGGGTACTTGTGGCACAATTGAGGCATTATTGCCTCCTCCTCTTCGGGACCGATGTCCCTTGCTGGTGAGCCGGTGATCGTTTTTTTTTTTCTCCTCTCACTGTCAGCGCAAGGAGAAAAAAAAACGATCACAGAGCTTTTGTTTTGATCATGTGATCAGCTGTCATTGGCTGACAGCTGATCACAACACATGGTAAGGGGCCGGGACCGGTTCAACAGTCCCCTCCCCACTGGCTGCCTCCAGGGGCAAAGCCCTGGCGATGTGTTGCAACTGGGCTGCCAAGTAATAGAGCCATGGGTTAGGCAGAGCCAAACCAGTTGCTCCAACTTAACCCTCGGAGGTTTATTCAGCCATATGAAAGAGCGGAACGTCAAATTGATGATCCTAAATACTTTAAGTGGGATGACCATTGGAGTGTTATGCAGGATGTAAAGTAGTTGTGGCATAAAAATCATTTTTAGGAGGTTTACCCTACCCACCAGCGATAGCTTTAATTTTGACCACACTTTGGTTTTATCTCTAATTCGGCCAAACAGGGGTGATAGATTGAGAGAGACATAGTCCCAATGCTGAGGGGAAACATACACCCCCAAAAATTTGAGGGAGGAGGCCGTTGAAATATTATGCAAGGTGGGTCCCTGGCTGTCTGAAGGAGAGTCTAACAGCATAATGGAGGATTTACTCCAGTTAATCGCCAAGCCGGAGAATACTTCAAACTCGGTAATAACCGACATGGCTTCCCGCAGCAAATATGAAGTATTCCTCAGGAACAACATAGTGTCGTCGGCATAGAGCATGAGTTTCTCATGGATCTTGCCATATGTGAAGCCCTGAATTGAGGGGTTAGATTGGATCATGGCTGCCATGGGTTCTATAGCAATGGCAAACAATAGAGGGGCCAATGGGCATCCCTGACGAGTGCCCCTGTATAACAAGAAGGGAGGGGAGACGTGGCCCACCTCTCTAATGACCGCCTCTGGGGAGCTATATGATAGGACCCGAGAAAAATATAGGACCAAACCCAAACTTGTGCATGGTGGCCCAGTCACCCCACCTTGTGTTAAATGTCTTAGGCTCGATTCACACCTATGCATGTTGCTTTTGAGCGTTTTTGGAGGTTTTTTTTTCATGCTTGCCACGTTTTTTTGCCGCGATTTTGCCGCGATTTGCGTTTTGCGTTTTTTTTTTTTTTTACATTTTTTTTTACAGTCTTAAAAAAAATTAAAAAATAAAAAAATAAACAAAAAAAAAAAAAAACGGCAAAAACGCACCAAAAACGCTGCAAAAACGCTGCAAAAACGGTGCACTTGCGTTTTTGATGCTTGTCCATTGAATTCTATTACATGCAAAACGCTGCATTTTGCATGAAAAAAAGTCCCAACCCTTTCCAAAAATGCAGAGAAACAAAAAGGCATTGATGTGAACATGTTCCATAGGAACCCATGTTAAAAAATTCCCGTGCATTTCTGCAAAATGCAAAATGCATCAAAAAACGCGCTAGTGTGAATGGAGCCTCAGGCTACTTTCACACTAAAAGCGCCCGACGTTAGCAGCACTTTTCGTCACTTTTCGGCACTTTTCGCTAGCAGCCGAAAAAAAGGGCGCCAGAGGAAGTTCCGCCCCTCTCCTCCTTCCTCCGCTGCCAGGCCAATTAGAAAGGGCAACGCGTTTCGCGCATATGCAGTAGGGAGCCAGCTGTGAAGCCGAAAAGCTTCACTGCCGGGATCCCTTACCAGGAATGACGGTGACTGCACCCGACAGCCAATCCGAAGATCGGCTGGGGGGCCGACATCGTGGGCTCCCTGGACAGGTAAGTGTACATATATTAAAAGGCAGCAGCTGCAGTATTTGTAGCTGCTGACTTTTAACTTTTCGTGGAGGGGGGCTGGACCTCCTCTTTAATTAATGTACAAAGCTTTCCCGTATTCCACATGTTTACTTTTAAACCAACAGTATATAAAGTTTTAATTTTCAAGAAAAATTTTTACATTTTTCTTGTCAATGGTTGTTTTACTACTTTTAAGGAATGGTAACTTACCAGGTTATGTCATCTGTTGTCAAAGTATTTTTTTTCTAAGTAGTGGTCAAAAATTCAACTTAAAATTAGATTTTCTATAGTATAAAAAAATATAGTATAAACTTCTATAAAGTAATAACTTTTGATTTATAGTGAACTAATAATAATATTGATCTCTATAGGCAAGTTGGTGTAAAGTTAGTAACTTTCTGGTCATTACAAGGAACGAGGGGGCACTCTTTACATCTGAGTAAAAGAGATACCTTCACATATTGAAAGACTTCTTCACAGTAAGAGCTGTGAAAATGTGGAATACGGTTATAAAGTCTAATGATCTATTTTGCTAAAAATAAAAAATATGTTATACTTACCTGCTCTGCAAAGATATTGTACAGAACGGCCCTAGAGGTCCCTTCTGTCATGGATGCCAGCCATGCCTTTCAGCAGGTAAATGTGGTCTGAGCTGCGCATGCGCAGATAATACCACATTTATGGCCCGCTTTGTGTGCCACGGCAACATGACGTTGCCTGGCCAGTCAAGCGACTGAAGACAGGAAACCCGGAAGAAAGACCAGGGGAATATGGCAGTGCCAGGGACATGTGAGAGCCATGACAGCACATCACTGGACGGCTGCATGTGCCATTAAGTCTGTGCTAGTATGCAGTACATTATGATTTAAATCTGCAGGGGGGGGCATTTCTTTACTTTTCTGAAGGGACTTTACTACCACTTTATGAGAACATAGAGGGTACCTTTGCTGACTTCTCCTTCCACTTCTAAATATTCTGTCTGGCTGTCATGCTGATGCAGCCTCCATTATTATCCTAGTACAGGTTACCGTTATGAAAGAGACATAATTGCATTGAGATACTGAAAGCTTCCACTAGTGGTACATTTACAAATGTTTATATTTAATATAAAAATAGAAATAAAGAAGAACAAGCAGCAAAAAAGGTGAACACTGCAATAATAATTCAAGTATATGCTCAATGAAAATACATTGTACTATCCTTTTAAAAAAACACATTTTTTAAAGAAGACCTTTATTTGGTTTAGGTGGAGGGTAATTTGATAATTGCATTCAACAAATGTGTACTTTTTTTTTTTTTTTTTACAAAACAAATTGTTCCTTTATTGAAGCATTGGCATTGTTCAAACACAACAGTGCCTAATGGAATGAGGTAACGCATACAATAAAAATAGCAAAAAAAAAAACAAAACCTACAGTCCATTTGGAAAGCGTATACTGTATGTTATCCAATTCCCCCTTTCTAGAACAGAGTCCTAGTACAGAGTCAGATAAGGCAAGGCACAACACATCGAATAAGGTAGGGCATCGCAGCCACCCCGGTACCTCAACCAAAATAGACTGGCAAATGAAGTATCCACTGCTAAGCCGTCCATCTCTGCCATAACCTGATAATATCAAACTTCCTAGGGCAATTCCTACTAATATAAGTCAGCTTGCACATGGGAAGAGCAGCGTTAATGGAATTTTCCCATGAAACCACGGAGGGAGGGGAATGAGCATTCCATTTAAGTATAATTTCTCTCTTGGCATAATACATTATCCGAAATACCCAACAATGCCAGAGTAGGGGAAACCGAACAAATGTGTACTTAGTCACAAATATTCATATAAAACAATACTGATATTTTCTGAACTTTCTGAATTTTCTGAACTGGCTGTTGCTCCTGAAATTTAAATACTCTTATTAAACTAGAGGAGTCCAATGTGTTGAGACTTTTATATTTTCATAATCGTATATTATATACAGGTTTGTGGATTGATAAGCTTCTAGTAAGCGAGCGCAATCACTGTGCTACATTACTGTGTAGGAAGCACGTACAGTATCTCACAAAAGTGAGTACACCCCTTACATTTTTGTAAATATTTTATTATATCTTTTCATGTTACAACACTGAAGAAATGACACGTCGGGGTTTATTTACTAGAGGCAAATCCACTTTGCACTACAAGTGCACTTGGAAGTGCAGTCGCTGTAGATCTGAGGGGAAGATCTGAAATGAAGGGAAGATCTGCTGATTTATATAATCTAATCATGTACAAACAAAAATGATGTTTTTTATTTTCCTTGCATGTCCCCCTCAGATCTACACTTGCAGTGCACTTGTAGTGCAAAATTGATTTGCCTTTAGTAAATCAACCCCTTGGCTACAATGTAAAGTAGTGAGTGTACAGCTTGTATAGCAGTGTAAATTTGCTGTCCCCTCAAAATAACTGAACACACAGCCATTAATGTCTAAACCGCTGGCAACAAATGTGAGTACACCTTTAATTGAAAATGTTCAAATTGGACCCAAAGTGTCAATATTTTGTGGGGCCACCATTATTTTCCAGCACTGCCTTAACCCTCTTGGGCATGAAGTTCACCAGAGCTTCACAGGTTGTTACCGGAGTCCTCTTCCTGGATGTTAGAGACCTTGTGCTCCTCCACCTTCCATTTGAGGATGCCCCACAGATGCTCAATAGGGTTTAGGTCTGGACACATCCTTGGCCAATCCATCACCTTTACCCTCAGCTTCTTTAGCAAGGCAGTGGTCGTCTTGGAGGTGTATTTGGGGTCGTTATGTTGGAATACTGCCCTGCGGCCCAGTCTCCGAAGGGAGGGGATCATGCTCTGCTTCAGTATGTCACAGTACATGTTGGCATTCATGGTTCCCTCAGTGAACTGTAGCTCCCCAGTGCCAACAGCACTCATGCAGCTCCAGACCATGACACTCCCACCACCATGCTTGACTGTGGGCAAGACACACTTGTCTTTGTACTCCTCCCCTGGTTGCCACCACACACGCTTAACCACATCTGAACCAAATAAGTTTATGTTGGTCTCATCAGACCACAGGACATGGTTCCAGTAATCCATGTCCTTAGTCTGCTTGCCTTCAGCTTTCTTGTGCATCATTTTTAGAAGGGGCTTCCTTCTAGGACGACAGCAATGCAGACCAATTTGATGCCGTGTGCGGCTTATGGTCTGAGCACTGACAGGCTGACCCCCCACCGCTTCAACCTCTGCAGCAATGCTGGCAGCACTCATGTGTCTATTTCCCAAAGACAATCTCTGGATATGACGCTGAGCATGTTCACTCAACTTCTTTTTTCGACCATGGCGAGGCCTGTTCTGAGTGGAACCTGTCCTGTTAAACCGCTGTATGGTCTTGGCCACCGTGCTGCAGCTCAGTTTAAGGGTCTTGGCAATCTTCTTATAGCCTAGGCCATCCTTATGTAGAGCAACAATTGTTTTTTCAGATCCACAGAGAGTTCTTTGCCATGAGGTGCCATGTTGAACTTCCAGTGACCAGTATGAGAGAGTGAGAGTGATAACACCAAATTTAACACACCTGCTCCCCATTTACACCTGAGACCTTGTAACACTAACAAGTCACATGACACCGTGGAGGTAAAATGGCTAATTGGGCCCAATTTGGACATTTTTACTTAGGGGTGTACTCACTTTCATTGCCAGTGGTTTAGACATTAATGGCTGTGTGTTGAGTTATTTTGAGGTGACAGCAAATTGACACTGTTATACAAGCTGTACACTCATTACTTTACATTGTAGCAAAGTGTCGTTTCTTCAGTGTTGTCACATGAAAAGATATAATAAAATATTTACAAAAATGTGAGGGGTGTACTCACCTTTGTGAGATACTGTATGTACATGTAATAATCCAGATATGGTTCCCTCTTGAACATGTAATTACAAACTATAGATGAAAATATAGTTGTTTCCTCATTTAACACAAAAAACCTAAGATATCTAAGTACATACATAGATTTTTTTTTTTTTGCAAATTGTAATACAATTGGAAATCTGTGTCTGACATTTATGAGATTTGAGATGAAATCTGCACGAAAGAATGTCTTCCTTTTTCATCCAGTAGAACAAGAAAATGCTGAACCTGTAGCAGAGGTCATAGCTGCAGAGACCTCTCCTGTGCTTGAAGCAAGTTCAGACAACATCCCGGAGGAGCTGAGCTCAGCAGCAGAAGACTGGTCAGAGCTCTCAGCTAGAAAACCAGAAGAGTCAGTTGAGAATGCAGATGCAGCACAAGGTGGGTGCAGTAAAGAAGCCAGTAGTAAAAACACCTTAGATTGCCCAGGTCCTAATCTGTAATATACAAATGAAAAAGCTATTTCCAGGAACCTAAACCTTGTAGAACAGTCAGGGGTCTCAAACTGGAGGCCCCCCAGCTGTTGCAGAACTACAAGTCCCATCACGCCTCTGCCTGTGGGGGTCATGCTTGTAACTGTCAGCCTTGCAATGCCTCATGGGACTTGTAGTTCTGCAACAGCTGGAGGGTTGCCAGTTTGAGACCCCTGTATGTAGGTATTTGATTTGTGCTTCAATAAATTAACAACTTAGCCTTAACTATAGGCCACAGTGAAATACCTGAAATTATACAGTGCTTCGTGCTATAGTAAATTTACTGCCAATACAATATTTTAAAGTTTAAAACTACATTGTTTATGTTAATGTAAAATTTAACTTTGACACCTACAGTATGGTGCAAAAGTTTTAGACACTAAAAATACTGTGAGGATGTTTTCAAAGAATAGTTTTTAATTGATCAATTAACAAACGGCAAACTGCATAAACAGAAAAAAACAAAATCAAATCAATATTTTATACTTTCATCCTTTACATTTAAAACAGCATAAACTCTTCAAGGTACACTTGCACAGAGTTTAAGTGATGTTAAAGTACATAATCCAGACATAATTAAAACAATCATACCAAACAGGTCCTAATATCAACAAGATAACATCTGGGTTAAAATAGGCTTGGTTCACACCTATGCGTGTGTGCGGGCAGCGTTTGCTTGGGCACGGCAGCTCATTAATTTAAATGGGTTGCCATGCCTGCGTTTCCCACAGAAAAACGGTGCATGCTCCTTTGGCACTACTACAGTGATCACTGCAGTCTTTTAGGTTTTGTGCCAAGCGGCTGCCCTATTGTAAACTGACCACAGGTAGTTGCTCGCTCAGCATTGCCTCCGTTCACAAAACCCTTGTATTTCTTCACTGAAGACAAGGCGTTCTCTGATTGGAACTTGACATCGCCCCCACCCTCCACTCCACTTTGCCTGATCACGGAATGCCTTGTATTAATCACAGCAGTCCCTCAGGTATGAGATATGCATTCTTACATTGGTTTAAGCTGGACCAACATAAGTGTTCCATTGAGATCAAACCTAAAGTTCATCTTTAAATCAAACAGAAACAGCTGTGAAAGAGGAATCAAACTATGTGAGGAAAAGCTAATTCATCGAAGACAACATCTCTCACAGACAGAACTTTTACAGAAGACAGGTATTTCCAGATGTGCTCTCCAAGCTTTTCTGTAAGAGCACATAGAAACAAGGAATGTTGAGAAGCAAAAATGCAGGAGTCGTCCAAAGAAACTTAGTGGATCAGATTAAATTAAATACATCATGCTGACTCCCGTTTGTGATCAGAAGATGTCGAGTGGCATCATCAGCTCATACCTGGCAGGAACCAGTGGGAGCCTGGTATGCCGATCTACAGTCTGGAGAAATCTGGTCAGAAGTGTTTTTCATGGAAGACTTGCATCTAAAATGTGATACCTCTGACAATGAAAACACTGATGAGTCAAACTTTATAAGATTTGGCTGTAATTTAGGGCAGTTTATTCCAAGAAGGTCTGGAGAGCGTTCCAAGCATGAGTGCAATGACACGAAGTATAACACATAAATCAGGGGTCTTCAAACTTTCTAAACAAAGGGCCAGTTTATTGTCCAAAGGCTTTAGGGGGGGCCGGACTGTGTCCAGCGGGTGTGGAAATTTTCCTGGCATCGCTACATTTGGTATTAGGAGGAGGAATAGTGCCCCATCGTTGGCATCATTAGGAGGAACAGTATCCCATTGTTGGTGTCAGTGGGCAAAATGGTGGCCCATTGTTGGTGTCAGTTGGCAGAATAGCGTCGTATGAGTGGGAAGAATAGTTCCAAGGGCCGGTTAAAGGCAAGCAAAGGGCCACATCCGGCGCCCGGGCCACAGTTTAGGATTAATCATTCTTGGTGCTGTTTTAAAGGCAAAGTTTGAACACACAAAATATAGATTTGGTTTATTTTATTTTTTTCTGTTTATTCACTAGGTTGTTAATTGATATTTAAAAACTATTCACTGCATTATTTTTTAAAGCATCCTCATTTTACAGCATTTTTCCTGAAGCCTTTGCACAGTACTATACATTGGGATGTTTTGTGGGGAATGCAATGGTCTCATGTCATAAAAACTTGAGAATGTTTCTTTTATTTTAGAGAGTGAAGAGGCTATAGAATCTGATGTTGCTGCAAGTTCCTAAAGGTAAAATTCACTTTTTGCGACATGTTAGTTTCAATACAAAATACAATACATGGGTCTACCATTATGTCTTGAAAGCTTGCGCACCAATAGTAATGCGCGAGATCATCACATACTTCCAGGGTTGAAATTTTGTGTTATGTGACAGAAGTGGCTACTATGTGTTTTAGAATAGAGGTAAATGTAATCAGTCTCCTGCGGGAACTTTTCATCTGCATTTTTTGTTATCCTTGCAGGGTCATCACAAGCCTGGGCTTAAACTTTTTTAAATTTAAACTAATGTTGGCCATACACTAGCTGAAAAATAGTTTGAAAATCTGTCATTTGGACCGTTCTTTCATTTTTCGTCCAGTTAATGGGCACAAATAGAAAATCAGTTTTGACTTTTCGGGGCCAAAAAATTAATAGAATAGGTTGGAAAATTCTGCAGAACGAACGATAAATTGAAAGGTCAATGTGTTTCTCGCCCGTTAAAAATGTAACTGTTAGCACTGCGCATATGTGACAAAACGGAAAAAAAAAGGTATTCATTTATGTGCATTGAATGATTTATTGATTGGAATTCGGTCATTACATGATGGCACTATCGTTTGCTCTCACGGCAAGTGTTTGTTATTTGAAAACGAGTTTGAATAATTTTTCGCATAGTATTTGGCCAGCATAAGCCTACTTTCACACTACTCCATTGCAAAAACACAGTAAAAACGCATATGTGTTTTTTCAGAGTTTTTGTCATGTGAAAAAAGACATGTAACTCAAAACCGCAACCGTGTTTTTGCATCGTTTTTGATGCAGTTTCAATGGGGAGTTTGAATTCATTTCAATGGGGAGGTGTGTTTTTGGTGCATTTTTTACCGCACCAAACATGCACCAAAAATGCAGCAAGCAGGATTTTACAAAACGTAGCAGACCTGCAACTGATCAGTATGAAGAGTTCAATAGACTTTTATGGTCATGATCGGCTCTCGAAAGCTGTGTACTAACGAATAGCTTATTGGACGATCACTGTGAATGCAGTGTTTTTCAGCCAATTTTCTCATTGTGTGTACTAGGCATAAATGCTGGACATCCTATTAAAGGATTAGCACAGATGCTTCCAAGGTAGGAGTGGGCACCGTCAAATTTTACAATAAAAAGTAATTATTTGCATACCATATCAGCTCAAACTCTCAGGAATTACTGATCATGAACTGAATTCTGTATGTCCTAATATAATGCTCAGTTTGTGCAAGGCTTACTTTTAGGGCTCATTCAGAACCAGCCGGGTCTGCTGCTGTGCACCCGTGTGTGGAATTAGGGTAGACTATTCATTTGAATGGGTTCCCTAACACAACCCAACAGACCAGAAATTGTAAATGCGTCATTTTCATCTCCATAACACACAGCAGTGCATAGATGGTAATGTGAGTCGCCCAATTCAGTAATGCGCAACAAGCATTACTGCGTGTGCGGTAATGTGCACCTTAATGCAGCACACGGGTGTAAGTGTGCCCTAATGTTTTAAAAGAGAAGGTTGAGAGAAGAAAAGAGTATATTTAGTTCTTCATATATTTTGAAAGTATCACATTTAAGGATTACTCTAGTCCTGTGTGCTCTGTGCTTCCTACCATGACAGTACATTAGGAATAGCTTCTTGGTAAACCACAGTTTTCCAAATGAAAGAGTCTTCCATTCTCTTCACCCTCTAAAACGTATACCTTTTTATAATTGAGGTCATATGTGAAATCACTGAAGGGGAGGCTTTACATCACCCCTTCCAAAATACCCTGAAACCTCAATATAGGAGGGGTTTCCTCTCTACCTCTTGAGTAATTCAATGTTCTTGAGCACTTCAGGTGCTCTTTATACTACATGTTTCACTACAAGTAGATGTAAATATTTGCTGCATAAAGCAGGTATCCCATGGGAGAAAGAGAAGCTGATCAATGAACTTCATTTTCTAGCCTGTTCTTTTAAAATACCAGTTTAAATGAAACTACTCTCCTGCCAGGTGGTACATCTGCACCAATCATGTGAAAAGCAAATTTCAGTTTATTTCATCTGCACATGATTAGATAATTTAAGTTAAAGGGGTTGTAAAGGCAGAAGGTTTTTTATCTTAATGCATACTATGCATTAAGATAAAAAGCCTTGTGTGCAGCAGCCTCCCCAGCACACCCTAATATTTACCTGAGCCCCATCCCGCGACTGTCAATCAAAGTCAGTTAGCCAATCAGGAGAGGGGGGGGGGGGCGGGCCGAATGACAGCTCCATGTCTGAATGGACATACGGAGCTGCAGCTCGGCTTGGGTGCAGAGTTACAAAAAGTCGATAATAAGACACTTATTGAATGCAGCTAAACATTGCATCCCACTGATGTGGAAGAAAAGCTCACCACCGACTATTGGGTTGTGGCTATGCAGAGTGGAGGAGATCAGGAAATTGGAGGACCTAGTCCTGACGGCTCAAAATAAACAAGAACAACATTCCAAGCATGGAGGCTCTGGAGGTTGTTTATATACTCCGATGAAGGAATGGCGCTGCTAGCCACGTGAATAACAAAACCCTACAGATCTGAAGATATTGTGTCCTCTCATCCGGGCCAAACTCCCCTTCCCTTTTTCCCTAACCCTACCCCTCTTCTCAACTCTCTCTCCCCCCTCTCTGAGTGCCGGTTCACACTACCGCGACTTGGGATCCGACTTGTCAGACCTCAAGTCGCCCCAAGTCGCTTGACATCTGAAAGTCCATGTAAGTGAATGAGAGATGTCTATATGTACGCTACTGAAGTCGCTCCGACTTCAGAAAAGGTCCCTGTACTACTTCAAGGCGACTTGTAGGCGACTTGTACCCATTGCTTTCAATGTAAGTCGCCTACAAGTCGGATCGTGATCTATACTGAAGCGACTTCACAGGAAGAGAAGATGTTTTTTTCAAGCAAACCCCTCCCTCCCCCAGAGCGGATTGTAGTTTGATTGGCCACTGGAAAGTCGCCTGTCCTGGAGGCGACTTGAAGTCGCCTTGTAAGTCGCCCCAAGTCGCGCTGTGGTGTCGCCCTCGGGTCGCGTCCAGGTCGCCTCACAAAGTCGCGGCCAGAGTCGTGTTGCCCCTGTGTGAACCGGCACTTACTCTCTCTTTCCCCCCCCCCTTTTTTTTCCAGCCTCTCTGGAACTCCCTGGTCCCTTTCTTTCTAGTCTCCATGTTTCAACTCTTCTTTTTTCTCTTCTCATCTCTATCTCTTTTCTGGTTTTATGAGATAGTTAGACTCAGGGAACGAGCAGTACAACCAGACCTACAATCACAAAGACGTGGTGAGATCCCTTGTCCAGCACACCTTTTTATTCTGTAGAAGGAAAATGTGGAAGACTAATGTACCACCATGATTTTCGCTAGCACTGATATTGTGGTTCATATTGTTACATGTTACTTTCCTGTGCCCATCACTTGTTAAGGCTGGCATTGTAATGTATTGTCTGTCGTTTTCCCTTTTTTTTTGTTATTCTTTGTTCTCCACCTTTGTTTTTTCTTGGAAAACAATAAAATTTATATTTGAAAAAAAAAAAACTCAACACACAGCCATTAATGTCTAAACCTCTGGCAATAAAAGTGAGTACAGGCATACCCCACTTTTAAGTACACAATGGGGTTTATTTACTAAAGCTGGAAAGTGCAAAATCAGGCTCACTTCTGCATAGAAACCAATGAGCTTCCAGATTTTATTACCAAAGCTTAATTGAACAAGCTGGGGTTAGAAGCTCATTGGTTTCTATGCAGAAGTGAGCCTGATTTTTGCACTTTCCAGCTTTAGTAAATAAACCCCATTGTGTACCTAAAAGTGGGGTATGCCTGTACACCCCTAAGTGAAAATGTCCAAATTGGACACAAAGTGTCAAAATTTTGTGTGGCCACCATTTTCTAGCACTGCCTTAAAGCGGGATTCCGGCCTAAAAAAAAAATTAAAAGTCAGCAGCTACAAACACTGTAGCTGCTGACTTTAAATAAGTACTTACCTGTCCTGGGTGCCCGCGATGTTGGCCGCCCGAGGCCAAACCGTCCCTCGGCTCTCGGGTCCCGGCACCGCCATCCTAGGTAAGGGAAACAGGCAGTGGAGCCTTGCGGCTTCACTGCAAGTTTCCTACTGCGCACGCGCGAGCGGCGCGGCGCTCTGTGAATGGCCCCGTGGTGTTCTGGGAACACACACAGTTCCCAGAAGACAATGGGGCCGCTCACTGAGGAGCAGAAGACGCCGCGGAAAAGGAAGAGGCAGATTAGGAAGACTGCCTAGCAACAAGGGTTTAGGTAAGTTTAAATTTTTATTTTTTTTAAATGTTTTTTTTTTATTTTTTTTAGGATTTTTGGTGTAATTTTTTTTTCAGGGTGGCCCTCCACTTTAACCCTCTTGTGCATGGAGTTCACCAGAGCTTCACAGGTTGCCACTGGAGTCCCCTGTAGAATCACAAGATGCAAATGTTAAAATGTAATTATAAAATACTAAATCTCATGCACATGGATGCACAGCAAGATTACAAATGCCAAAAATCTTCCATTCTATACAAATTCAAGTGCAATGGCAAGCGCTAAGTAGTTGTGAATGTTATTGGTAGTGTTATTTTAAGATTGGTAAACCCAAAACCCTAATTTAACACATTGAGGGGTTGATTTCCTAACACTGGAGAGTGTAAAATCTGGTGCAGCTCTGCTTAGAAACCATTCAGCTTCCAGGTTTTTTGTTAAAACTTAATTGAACAAGCTGAAGTTAGAAGCTGGTTGGTTTCTATGCAGAGCTGCACCGGATTTTGCACTCTCCAATTTTAGTAAATTAACCCCTGGAGCTTACCAATTCTTGGATGTTGTTGGCTGCATTAGTCTTGCCTTTTTATGCTCCCCCCGTTTTCACCTGGTGATGCGGCCAGTAACACAGTTTCTGTATTAGAGTGTCTACACTCTGGATAAAGGAGCAACAGAGACACGTTTGGACAGCAGCATTGTCAGTCTGGGGAGAAGGGAGTGTTAGATGGACTAGCAGATTTAGATACACTAAGCCTAGGTTTGCACTTGTGCAGGTGGTTGCAGGTGCTGGACAGTGTGGAAATCACACCACCTGCAGCCAAATCATGCTGCTCTTTTGCAGATGAGCAGGGCTGCCATTCATTCCTAATGGCACCCCCACACATCTGAAAATGCAGATGCTATATGTGAACCTCACTAATATTATACGTGTATAGATATACCATTTAGGGAAACCAATAAAAAATCCTAATGTGTAAATAGTGCATCAATATAGTGCAAAATATTGCATACATAAGGTGCAAAGTGCTCATGAAACTATATGCAAATTATAGAAAAATACATAATGATATAAAATATTTGTGCAAAAATATAAAAAATCAATACAAAATAAATTATATAGAACACAGCCAAAAAAAAAAAAAAACAGTCCATAAAGTGATCCAAAAAGAAGATCCCAAAAGTGCCAAACTGTAAATATCGGTAACTTCCTTATACACTATTTGCACATTAGGACTTTATATTGGTTTGTTTAAATGGTATATCTATACACTTATAATATTGATGAGGTTTACATATAGGATACATTGTTGATCATTTATTAGATTTGGAGGTTTAGGACCAGTGCTGCTTTTCTATGCTTTCTTATAACTTTTTGGTCTACCAAAATTAGAGCAGCTACGTTCTGGTTTCCATCTTTGACACATAGGGGGAAATTTACTAAAGTTGGAGAGAGCACAGTCTGGCACAGAAACCAATCAGCTTGTATGTTTTATTATCAAAGCTTAATTGAACAAGCTGAAGTTAGAAGCTGATTGGCTACCATGCACAGCTGTGCCAGATTCTGAGTGCTTCCGTTTTAGTAAATCTGCCCCATCTTTTTATCTTTTTAATAATTTGTGTTCTAATTTCCAACTATTGTCTTTGTCACTGTTTTTTTTCTTTTCTTATTTATGCAAGGAAACCTAGCCTAAAAAATGTAAGCCAAACTCCATCTAACACTTCTTAAGCAGTTACAGCAACAGGTTTTCTTCTTTTTTTTTTTTTTGGATAAAGGATTTACATAAATAAATAAAAGCTGATCATTGTAAGCGCCCATGTCAGTGGTAAATGGCTTGTCTCCACCCTCTTACTGCTACATCTGCAGGATAGCTGGTTATGTTGTAAACAACAGTCTTAAGCTGGCCATAGATGGATTAAAACAGGTTCAGCAGGAACAGGATGAATTTTGATACATGTGTGGTCACTGCCGCTGATTGTCATGGTGCAGAGTAAAAACCTGTGGCTTTGTGTAACAAAAAGGCAAGCTTGATCCACTTGCTGGCTTGTGGACAATTTTTGGGAAGTTAGGGGCAATTTTTAGGAATTTTGCCAGGGTACCCCTGAAGAACTCAAAATGCCATGGCACCCAGGTCGAAGAAGGCTGCTATAGACAGCCTTTTCAAAGGAAACTTTCAATATGTTTTAACTGCCAAAGTTCTCATCCAGCGCTAAAGGCTGTTAGTGTCTAATTCCTGTAAAAAGTCCCAGTTCCAGAACAGGTAGGTCACTGTACAAGATACTACTAATTTTTATTCTACCCTGGCACTATCATCATCTCCAGGACTTGGGCAATCGGGCAGCCTCCTGTTATGAATAGGATGTTTGTCTGTGGCACATAGCAAGCATGATAGGCTCCCTTTGAAAGCTATGTATACAATTTCCAGCTGTTGAATTAACTTTTTTGAAATGGGTGGAGGCACTGAGGCACTTTACAGGCGCTACAGCGCTAAAAATAGCACCTGTAAAGAGCCTCTCCTGTCTCTCCAGTGTGAAAGCCCAAGGGTGCGCTTGCAGGATGGTAAAAAAAGTCCTGAAAGCCACATATTTGCAGCGATGTAGGAGCGGTGTATACACCGCTCCTAAAGCGCCCCTGTCCATTGAAAACAAACAATGAGGCAGCGCCGGCAAGGCGCCGCTGCAGTGGCGTTTTGCTGGCAGTTTTAACCCTTTTTCAGGCCGCTAGTGGGGGTTAAAACCGCCCTGCTAGTGGCCGAATAGCGCCGCTAAAATGACGGTAAAGTGGCGCTAAAAAATAGCGCCGCTTTACCGCCGACGCCCACCCGCCCCAGTGTGAAAGTAGTCTTAGGTGGGGAATGGGCATGTCTACAAGCAATAATTAGGTTGAAAACTGCAATATATAAAAAAACAGTTAAGTGGTAGTATGCAGAGAGCTCCACTGGGCTTATTACATAGACAGAACAATAAAGAATCAGCAAAATTTCAAGCATCCTTTTTATTAGATTTTTTGCATCCCTATGCTACCTGCCTCACTTGCTACCTATAAAGTTTCAATTGCCATTATCATCCTGTTATAAACCACAAAATCGTACCCTGGTTTTAGGGTCTAAGGTACCACTTTGTCAATCATCACTTCCTAAATTAGGGGATCTGTTGTGTACCGCTAACCAATTTATTTTCCAGTTTGTGCTGTCTCAACCTTATACTTGTGTTTTCTCAATATTGTTTATTCTTTTAAACAGACTGGAGAAATTGTTCCACACAAACAGTACAGTTCCTGAAATTCAGAATTTCCAAATCCCAGATACATCATGGTCACAATCCCGAACCCATCGTACAGTGCTGGCTTCTCGTTTCCTGCGATGTCACTGTTCACTTCCATTGGAATCACTGGTGTTATACTGTAGTAGTTCTGTCTTTCTTATATATTGTTACTTGTATTGCTGGAAGAGAGGTTAAGGGTGCTGTGGTACTAGTTTGTAAAATGTATAACATGTTTTTACTGGTAAAGTATTGAATTATTTTTGGTACCTAAAAAGCAATAAGTTAGTTTTCTATTGTTCGGGCATTTATTCATTTTAAAGAGACACAATCTAGTTGATCCTGATTGTTGCCAAATCAAACAGTAGTCAACATTCAGAAAAAAAGACTGGCTGTGTAGTACTCTATGCAAGTGTGCACATTAATCCTAGGGCAGAATGATATGGGATTAATGTGATAGGGTAATGTTGATATGCAAAGGATAGTAACCCTTAGCAATCAGTTGGTTTTACTTTCATCAGTATGGAACAGTCCAAATAATGAAGGATAGTTGGTTTCTATGGGTTATTGCAGTCTGCACAATGTATCATTAAGTAAAATAATATTTAAAGCCATACCTGAAAATGCACTACAAGGCTTCCCGTGTAGAAGAATCTGAATAATTGAATGAAACAAACCAGATCAGAAATGTGCTGCTTCTTCTATTGCACGACAATCACAAAACAGACAACAAACCTCTTACTATGGAAGGTGGGGAAGTCTGGTGTTCTTGAAACTGCACAAAGCCTCAATTTTTAATGTGTTCTATAACTGGATTGCAAAAACGTGTAAAACTCTTACAGTGAGCAGAAACATTTATAGAATAGGTAAAGCTTTATGTAAATATATAGTAATATAACAAGGATGTATACATGTTTACAAGCAATAAGGCACATAAAGTACATTCACAAATTTATCAGCTCAAACAACGGTGTAAAATTGATATTAGCTCTTACATTGATAGCTACATTTTCTATCAACATATAAAAGTAATAACTGTTTTGAAAGTATTAGAATCCATATTTTGTACAGAGTGTGCTGGGAATAGACCGTGGCTCGTTTGTCTGGTTGTATGAGCACAGGCCATTCTTACGCCCGCTGTGTACCCATGGAAAGTTTATATATAAACAGGTGCATTGGTCTAATGCAGGGGTCTCCAAACTTTATAAACAAAGGGCCAATTTACTATCCTTCAGACTTTAGAGGGGCCAGTGAGGGTAGAAAATGTCCTGGCGTCGATAAAAATGCCCCATTATTGGTGTCTGTGAGAGAATAGTACCCCATTATTGGTGTCAGTGGGAGGAATAGTGAATCATCGAATCATCTTTAGTGTCAGTGGGTGGAAGAGTGTCCTATCATTGGTGTCAGTGGGAGGAATAGTGCCAGTTGTTGGTGTCAGTGGCAAGAATTATGCTCCATTGTTAATATCAGTGGGAGGAATAGTGTCCCGAGGGCTGGATAAAGACAAGCAAAGGGCCGCATCCGGCAGCAGTTTGGAGACCACTGGTCTAATGTATGGCATAAAGCCTGTGTCCTGACTTCAATAGCATGGCTAGACCTTTTACATATTGTGTCATTGTGCCCAAAAAACTAATCTTTTGGATACATCTTCCCCAAACTGATTGGCTCTGGATTAAAGCATTTAGCTTTCCACGCTTTACACATTCTGTGGTGTTATTTAAATACTATGTAATCGGGATGCTTGTTTCATGTCAAGAGTTTGTATTTTTATTTTCCATTTAGATGTTGTGAATGCTGAGTCGCTTTAAGTGGCTTTCTTATACTGCTTATGGTGCTTTTGCTGTGTGAGGTGCGAACCACTTAACCTTCAGAGGGTTCTGGACATATCCTATGATAAACTTCACTGTGAATGACTTTGTAGTCATTTTCCTACCTCACCCAATCCTGCTGTCATTCCATGTAGTTATCTGCCTTGAACACTACATTAGTAGCTACGCCAAATGGGTCAGCACTATAGAAGCTATATGCAAGTTTACTGTAATTCTTAAATGTTACACCTTGTATACTAAACAGTATTTTCTCAGCAAAGATATTTCCTCTATGTGACTCACTAAGGAATATAAAAGCCTCTTTACACCTGTGTGTTTGTGTGAAGTTTTTTTTTTTTTTCTTATCAAGCATGATTTATTAGGTAAAAAAGGATTACAGAAGGCTATAGATGTTGCTTTTAGTTACAATGTTTAGCTATTTAGCACAAAATGGAATGGGCATGCATTATTTCTATGACAATGGTGTCCTCTAATGTCAAATTTTACACCAGAAATTTTCAGCTTTGAGTAGCTGCAGCAGAAAAGAATGGAATTTGGGGAATCCAGGTCATTCCTTCCCCAAGGCTAAGTGAGGACTTTTTCTCAGACATACACTTCTGGGGAAACATTGGCCACAACAGCAAAATATACTTGTGAACAGCGCTTCAGACTATAGTCTAGTACACACGGGCCAAACGTCGGACGGCATTAGCCGGTTCAATAAAAACCGGCCGACTTTCGGCCCGTGTGTTTGCCAGCCGGTCCGACAGTCAGGCGAGTATGCTGGAAAACCAACAGCCGACTGGCTCCCGATCAGCGCTGACTGCAGTGTTCTGGCAGGGGGGCCGTCCCCCCGTCAGAACACAATAGAACAGTGGAGAGATTTCTGTACTAACATCAGATTGTTTTTTTTTTTTTAACAAAAACAGTGGTGCTTTATTATTGTAATAGACAATCAGAGTTACAGAATACCATTCAACAGAGTACAATACATTACATACGTAGAGTACATATGTGAGGATATGGAAAATAATATGCAAAACCCACAAGCAATACGTAAGGTTAATAGTACCATTCTCTACAAGTACCGTCCACCCTCCAAAATCCCTTCCCTATTGGGGCAATGAACGTAGTGAACTGGATGTTTCTCTACGAGGCCATCCACGGAGCCCAAACTTTTTCAAATTTCCACGGACAGCCACGGTTTATATATGTCATTTTATACATGGGGATTACTGCTTCGATCTGTGCCTCCCAGGCTGAGAAGGATGGAGGGGAGGAATCTATCCATTTCATGAGTATTTCTTTTTTGGCATAGAAAAGAAGGAAGGAAATCAGTAATTTAAGATGATATGGCCTCTGCTCATCATCATGTATCCCCAGCAACGCCATGGCCGGCAAGAGCGGGATAGAGGTCTGCAATCTGGAGTTGATTTCACCTACGATTTTAGTCCAAAATAGTGCAACAACTGGGCACTCCCAGAACATATGTATATATGTGCCTATATGGACTTTACATTTAGGACACATGGGGTCTCTGTCAGGAAATATGCGATGGAGTCTCTGCGGGGTATAGTAGACCCTATGTATAAATTTAACTTGAATCAGTTTGTCCTTGGATGCTATCACTAATTTCGGGCCATACTCTAGACCAGGGGTCTCAAACTGGTGGCCCTCCAGCTGTTGCAAAACTACAAGTCCCATCGTGCCTCTGCCTGTGGGAGTCATGCTTGTATCTGTCAGCTTTGCAATGCCTCATGGGAATTGTAGTTTAGCAACAGCTGGAGGGCCACCAGTTTGAGACCCCTGCTCTAGACAGTCCTCCCATCCCTCCTTATCCAGCGACGGGATATCAGCCCGCCATCTTTCCCATAATTCATTAATCTTAGGGGAATCTCTTCCCAACAACGCATTATATAGAGAAGATAGGGGTTTAGACAAGTCACCAGGAGCTAGGAGATCTTCGATGGGGTCCGTCTGTACGAGGGGAGTTTGCGGGAACTGAGCCCTGGCCGCATGTCTCAGCTGTAGGTACCGGAACCCCATCCAACGGGGCAGTCCAAATTTAGCTGTAAGCTCATGCAAGGAGAGCAGTTGACCCCCAGACATTACGTGTTCCAACAAGGTTACACCATATCTGGCCCACACCTGTGGGTCCGGTAACATACGGAAGTGTTTAAGTCGTGGGTTCCCCCATAGGGGATGAGCTGGAGACAACTGGCCAGGTCCCAAGTGTCTGCGCCTAGCAGCTTCCCACACCCTCCAAGTTGCTCTAGTAGGCCCAGGGACCTCACAATATGCCTTGGGTCCTCTATAGGGAAAATTCCGAAGGTCCGTCAGGGAACCTAGAATATTTGCCTCGAGACAGGTTGCCACATTAGATCTAGAACCCTGGAACCACCAGTGTACCGTCACCAACATGGCTGCCCAAAAATATATCTGAAAATTTGGGAGGGCAAGTCCGCCCAAATCTGCAGGTAAACATAATGTAGTATGTGCCAACCTAGGGTTTCTCCCCGACCAAATAAAGAAACCCACTATACGGTCAATCTCTCTAAAAAACGAGGCGGGGACCCAGACCGGGCAATTTCTAAACAGATAGTTAAATTTGGGCAGTATCATCATTTTAAGGAGACTAATGCGACCCAGAAGATTCAGAGGAAGATTCTCCCAGGCAGCACATTTCGAACGTAGGGTGTTCAGGACAGGGGTCAGGTTTTTTCCAATAAAATCAGAGAGATTCCTAGTGATCACAACTCCAAGATATTTAAATTCCCTAACCCTTTGTAGTGGGGAGGAGAGGGGTCCAGGGTTAACTCCATCATCTATAAAAAATAGGACTGATTTGGTCCAGTTTATCTTAACTCCCGAGAGTCCACCAAAACTGTCAAAAATACGCAACGCAGCCTGAAGAGAGGGCCCAGCATCATTAAGGTACAATAATGCGTCGTCGGCATAGAGGGAGAGGCGCTCTTCCATCATAGCCACCCGTAGGCCCAGAACATCCGGTGCACTCCTAATGGCAATTGCCAGAGGCTCCAGCGCCAGGGCGAACAGGCTGGGGGAGAGCGGGCATCCCTGCCTCGTACCACGAAACAGAGCAAAGGAGTCTGAGACCCAATTGTTGGTGCGAACCCGTGCCCGGGGGGATCGGTACAGCAATCGTACTCCGTGAATAAAATTGGGACCGAATCCAAATCTACGCAAAGTTTCCCATAAAAATTTCCATTCAACAGAGTCGAAAGCCTTCTCGGCATCTAAACTGGCAATAACCCTGGACCCCGTGTTGTCATGCAATGTTGCTAAGTTAAGGAATAGGCGCCTAATATTAATATCTGTGCCCTTGCCTGGCATAAATCCCGTCTGGTCTATACCCACTAGGTCTTCTATTACATGGGATAGTCGGGTGGCCAAGACCTTAGCAAAGATCTTGGCATCAACATTTAGCAACGAGATGGGCCTGTACGATGCGCAATCAAGAGGGTCTTTTCCTGGTTTAGGAACCAGTACAATAACCGCCTCATTCATTGAGTCAGGTAGGGCTGGCAGATTTGCAAATTTAGAAAACAGTGAAGTCAACTTAGGGGCCAGTAGTTCAGAAAAATTGGAATAAAATTCAGATGGTAGCCCATCTGCACCCAGGGCCTTCCCTACCTTGAGATGTCCCATGGCAACCTGTATCTCCTCCAGTGTGATGTCAGCCTCCAGCCCCTCCCTTGCTTCCTCAGACAAAACAGGGATAGACAGGGAGTCAAAAAAAGAGGACATGGATGAATCCGTTGCAACATCTCTAGAGGAGTAAACCTCCTGGAAGTATTCTCGAAAACGGTCATTAATATTAGCAGGGGCAGTAAGGATCTGATCAGTATTATCTCTAATGGAGCCTATGGGGGTTGAAGGAATATTTCCTTTAGCCAACCACGCAAGAAGCTTCCCATTTTTACCACCATGCTCGAACACACGTTGAGCGGAGTATAACAAAGCTTTGTCTGTCTGGGCCATCCTAGTAGTGGATAGGTCACGGAGAGCCTTTTTCCACGCCCTATACCGGTCCTCCCCAGGAGCAGAAACGTATTCAGCCTCCAACCTGCCCGCCAGTGCCTCCAGCTCATCCATGGAACGAGTAGAGTCACGCTTGAGCCGAGTGATACTATGCCCATACTCCCCACGTATCCAAGCTTTAAATGAGTCCCATACAACAGAAGGGGCAGCTGATTCAGCATTATCCGTCCAGAAATTGCAGATAGAGGCCGTTAGGGGTTCCAACAGTCTCTCATCATTAGCCCAAAACCTGGATAAACGCCACAGGCGAGTCCCTGGTGGGACAGACAGCGTCAGTGTCAAGCACAATGGTGCGTGATCAGAAATTCCCCTGGGAAGCACAGATAGGTCATGTACATATTGTAATGCAGGGCCTGAAGCATAGACAAGATCAATTCTAGATAGCGTTTTGTGTGTGGCTGAATGGCAAGTGAAAACTTTCAATGTCGGGTACAGGTGCCTCCAGACGTCAGTGAGGGCAAAGGTTTCTGCCCACTGCCTGAGGTCCGGAGTGTCCCGAGCTGAGGATTGCAGCCGATCCAGTTCCACAAGTGGAACCATGTTAAAGTCCCCCATAAGGTATACCAATGCGGTATCAAATTGCACCGCTATTTGCATGATCTCGTGAAGGACCCTGCCAGAGGCTGGCGGAGGAACATAAAGCCCAACTAGTACCACATTCTTATCAAATATATTAGCATGTATAACGACAAATCTCCCTTCTTTATCGGTTTTAACCTCAATTAGCCTAAACGGTAATGTCTTGTGGACCAGGATGCTAACCCCTCGGGCATAGGTGGAAAAGGTGGAATGATAATTGAGGCCCACCCAGGCTTTCCTAAGGCATACCGTTTTGTTTTGCGGCAGATGTGTCTCCCGGAGAATACAGATCTGCGGATTGTGGGAGCGAAGGAAACGAAACACCAGGGAACGCTTAACAGCAGTATTAAGCCCCCGAACGTTCCATGAAATTACCTTTAACTCAGCCATGGATTATGAGGTATAATGGATATGCATTTATGTAACATACCAGACAGGTAGCATCCCAGTCCAGCCACACATATATTATTCTACATAGCACTGTGTAAATGGTTCTGTTCAAACATGTGTCATATCTAAAGCACCTGAAACAACAAAAAAGTGTTAACAAAAACAAACCCAGCATTAAACCCCGCCCCCCACCCCGCATCCCCCACCCCAACCTAGGAATGCCTTGTTCCCCAAACATCAAAAAAGAAAAATAAAACCCCAAGTTCAGGGAGCGTGAACCAGTGGGTGTAGACCCTTAGTGGAGAGGATTGTCCACGTAAGGTGACGAGAGACTCCGCCGCCATTAGGAGTTAGGAGAAAAATAGCGTTCCAACCAACAAAGGTTATTTCGGACCTTCTCATTTCGGACCAATGTGGGTGAGCAGATGTGTGGATTAAACTAGCAGCACATGAAGAATAGAAAAAATAAAAGAATAAAATAGAATATGTTCTCTGTTTAGGATAGATGAGGAAGACCATTCTGTAGCCCAGGAAGACAGAGTATGTCAAACTCTAGGCAGTCAATCTGGCAAAGTGCTGTCTCCTTCTAATGCGGTTGGCAATTTATTGTCTCCCAGAGTGGAATTCCAGCCTTGGCATTCATAATAAAGGGTGCATATCTCTTGCAAGTGAAAGAACAGGGAGAAGTGAACCTGCAATACGTGTAACGATCACTAGAGTCCGCCAGTGACCCTCCTTCAGGGATTAAGGTCATCACTGAAATCTGAGCTTCCAAGAGAGCCAAACAGGACATTGCTGCAGTAAATCAGTATATCATAGGCAATCTTCATCTCTAAAAATCCCAACATCTCAGGAGCATCTTGTAAAGAACAAAAAAGGTTATCCCACAGTAGATTCAAACAGTGGCAAGCTTGAGAGTAGATATCACCTGGCATAGCCAGGGGCACAACACTTATTTGTATACTGACAGGGAAAACAAAAGGCACAACGGGTGCAAGGTTAAGTCCCCTGTTGAGATTTAAACAATCAGCGGCCAATATTCAGAGCAGAAGTACAGAAGAGCATGTTGCAGCGTTTAACGGTTGGGGGGCAATGATTCCAGCCATGCGTTAGCATCCCTGGGGGAAGTAAAAAATCTGGTGGTTTCCCCGTCTTGGACCCTCAATCGTGCTGGAAACAGAACACTGTATCGAATGCCCTTAAGACGCATGGCTGCCTTCACCTGGTCAAAGGAGCGTCTGAGCTTTTGGGTTTCAACAGAGTAGTCAGGGAAGATAAGTAGCTTGTTATTTTGATGGCGTATTTCTCCCTGTACTCTAGCAGCCCGGAGCACCTCATCCCTGTCACGAAAGTTCAGAAACTTTAGGATAAATGTGCGTGGCGGTGCTCCAGGAGGGCCCGGCTTGGGAGGGATCCGGTGAGTCCGCTCCACCGCATAGAAAGGTGAAAATTGAGCCCCTGGTAGGAGGGAACGTAGTAGGCCTTCAATAAACTCCGTCGGACATTTCCCCTCAGCTCCCTCCGCCAGACCTACAATACGGAGGTTGTTCCTCCTATTACGGTTTTCCGCATCTTCGGATTTATATTCCAGTGCTCTAATTTTGGTTTGCAGGGCCCTTAAGTCTGTTCCATGAGACTCTACAGTGTCCTCCACTTGCCCCAGGCGCTGTTCCGCAACAGAAAGTCTGCCCCTTATTTTATCCATGTCCAGCCTTATTAGACCAACATCTAATTGCACAGCATCTACCTTGGAGGTAAGGGTAGTAAGGGAGGCTTGGCAGTTTCCTATAGCAGCCAGGACATCAGCCAGGCCTGGCTGTGTAGAAGGGGACTGCTCTGGCTGCTCTGTCTGGGACGCTATGTTGCTACTGGTGCGCCTCCCGGACCCCACGCGGCCTACACAGGCCGCCCCTGTCTCCACCAGTTCGGGGGGAAATTTCAACTGCTTACCCCTTCCTCTGGCTGGCCGTGATGATCGGCGGTGCATGTGAAGAATCCGTCGGCTTAAAGACCTGCTGCTGATGCTGCCTAATGAATCTTCCACAAGTGAGTTCCAAGGGTGGAGGTGATCCTAGGTGCAGCAAAATGGCCGCTGCCCCAGAGACCAGGACGGGGCCCCAGACCCTCCAACCAGCAGCCACAGGGTGCAGAAATGCTGTGGCAGTGCCCACAGGTAGTCCGGTGCCCAGGGCAGGTAACCAGGGGCTTCCAGGGAGCAAGCTGTGGCTGGGAAATGAATAGAAGCTGCCGCCGGGTGTAGCAAGATGGCCGCCGCTCCAGGCAGCAGGTCAGGGCCTCAGTCCTTCCAGCAAGCTGCTACAGGGCTTAAAGTTGCTGTGGCAGTGTCCACAGGTGGTCCGGTGGCCAGAGCAGCTAGTCAGGGGTCTCCGGGGAGCAGGATGTGGCCAGAAATTGTGTCAGGGCCGCCGCCAGGTGCAGCAAGATGGCCGCCGCTCCATGGACTAGGCCGAAGCCGCGGTCTGTCCTACAGGCAGTCCCCGGGCGGGGAGATCCGGCGATCGCGGCCGCGGATGGTGCTCCAAAAGGCTAGATTACCTCGATGGCCATTCAGGGAACAGAACAGGCTTGCTGATCACTGCGGTAAGGTTAGGATCGCCCGGATTTCAGCAGGATTGTGTTGCAAAAGTATGGGCAAGCGGAGCTCTCACTAAACACGTCCTACCCCATCACTCTCCAGGCCACGCCCCAACATCAGATTGTTAATACAGCAGCTCCGACCGGTAATTTTTAGTTCAACCCACGGGGTTGAACTAAAAAAAAAAAAAACTAGTGGTGTGTGCTAGGCTTTAGTCTGTGCTTGCCTGTGATTGTCAGGTACTACTGTAGGCTGCCAAGGATCTTACACCAACACCTGTGACCAAGCACTACAAAGAACGCAGCTGTACTCCAGCTTCCAGCATATCTAAGGCCCTGTTCACACATACTGCAGTGACCTGAGTTTTACTGTACTGGAAGAATACAGCTCATTGTAAGGCTACACAAAAAACAATTGTTTTCCACGTATCCTGGTCACACCACAGTGCTGGTGCCATGTATGCATTTTAACACAACACATGTAAATGCACATCAACACAACACAAATCTATTAAGAGAAATAAAAAAGCTTTTTATTATTTTGTCCCTTTAAAAGACCCATACAACAGCCATCTTAGAGGGGAAGTAGAGAGTGTGCAGTGTAAAACTGGCTAGTGAGGTGTCTCAATGGCACAGTTTATAGAAATAGATGAGTAACGTCATAAATCCTGGTATAGGGTCCAAAACTGCCCTTCACTTTCACGTGTGAGCAATGGATACACCCAATAGCGCAGTTCGGCTTGGCCTGTCCCAATCTCTTCATCTGCCTCCTCTTCCTCAGTATAGCTAACGTAATCGCAATAATTGGGAATGTTACACTAGACATTCCATTCACCAATGCTTCTCCAAAACAAAAAATGTGTTTGTCTCAGTCTCTCTCTATTCTTCTCCCAAGCTACAAACAGAAAAATTATGTGATGTCAGAGGAAATAATCTGAAAAATGCATAGCAATTTAACACAAATAAAACACGTGTCAACACACGTCAATGTGTATTAAAATGTGTGTAGTTTTCCAATATAATGGGATGAGCTGCCGTGCTGCGGATAGAATAAAACAGAGAAGGCTTCTATTTTGTGAGACTATAGAGCCATGGAGGATAGAGAGACTAGAAACATGAAATACCTGATTCGTGAAGGGACGTATCCTCTCACATTCCCACCAGACATGGAGGTAGGTGCCAGAAGCCGAACCACAACGCCAGCAGGAGGCAGGGGTGGATGGGAAGGTTCTGTGTAATGTCAATGGGTCTCTGTACCAACAGGTTAAAAAATTTTATATTCTTTTCTTGTGAGAAGCAGGAAATGGTAGATTTATGAGTAAAATGAAATAAAGTTTGCCATTTTGCCATCAAGATGTCCCAGTTCTGCGGACCACTTCCTAGTGTATGTGGGTAAAATGGGGTGAGGTTTGGAAAACCGCTTAATTAGGCCAACATCCCTAATACAATGTAGAGGAGGGACTCCCCTAAAAACAGTTGGGACTTTAAGGGCTCAGAGAGTGTACAGATGTCTACAGGGCATAATATAGATTCAAAGTATTTATTGGTATCAAAAAGTAAAAATAGTAGTATTGATAAAAAATGGTACATTAAACAATGTTACATAGAATGAAGTGGTCAGTGGCCGCAAGGCAAAAGATAGGACCAATCAATGTACAATGGTAGAAATTGTATAGAAACCAATCGCCAACATGTTTTGGAGTCCTTTATGCTCCTTCTTTCTTTGAAACAATCTTGGTAAATATCTTCTATAGAATAAAACACATATTAGAACATAATCGCAGATTAACTTCAGCGAAAGGAGAGGGAAAGTGAAGGAGAGGAGAACATAAGGAATACTCACAGTGCCTGAGAGTGGACCCATAGCGCACAGCCAGCGAAAATATAAAAACAATAATGGTGGATCCAATGGAATAGGTGTAAAAGGTGCAGAGGATCCCACCGGCTCAGGCAGGGCCCACGGGGCATACACAGAGATCACCTAACGTGGGAATGGGATATACAGTATCTCAAAAAAGTGAGTACACTCCTCACATTTTTGTTAATATTTTATTATATCTTTTCATGTGACAACACTGAAGAAATCACACTTTGCTACTATGTAAAGTAGTGAGTGCACAGCTCGTATAACAGTGTAAATTTGCTGTCCCCTCAAAATAACTCAACACACAGCCATTAATGTCTAAACCGCTGGCAACAAAAGTGAGTACACCCCTAAGTGAAAATGTCCCAATTGGGTCCAAAGTGTCAATATTTTGTGTGGCCACCATTATTTTACAGCACTGCCTTAACCCTCTTGGGCATGGCGTTCACCAGAACTTCACAGGTTGCCACTGGAGTCCTCTTCCACTCCTCCATAACGACATCACTGAGCTGGTGGATGTTAGAGACCTTGCGCTCTTCCACCTTCCGTTTGAAGATGCCCCACAGATGCTCAATAGGGTTTAGGTCTGGAGACATGCTTGGCCAGTCCATCACCTTTACCCTCAGCTTCTTTAGCAAGGCAGTGGTCGTCTTGGAGGTGTGTTTGGGGTCGATATCATGTTGGAATTCTGCCCTGCGGCCCAGTCTCCAAAGGGAGGGGATCATGCCCTGCTTCAGCATGTTACAGTACATGTTGGCATTCATGGTTCCCTCAATGAACTGTAACCATGACACTCCCACCACCATGCTTGACTGTAGGCAAGACACACTTGTCTTTGTACTCCTCACCTGGTTGCCACGGACTTCCCAGGCAGGGTTGAATAAATGTACGAGCCTGGGGCCAAGCAGAGTATTGAAAGGAGCCTAACGTGGGAACCCCCATACCCTGAGGGAAAGCAGTATTATCAAAAAAGGATGTTAAAGGAGAAGGGTCTGAGGATAGAACAGCATAACCCTTCTCTATACCATAGTTTAAGAGCAGCTATCGTCAGAGGTGAGGAAGCGATCAAAATTAGAGAGGGCTCCATTGTAACCCCATAGTAAGTGTCAGAGATAGTACTTACCGAGGCCGAGATGCCGAGAGCGGTTTCGCCTTTGCGACTAAGCGCAGTCCGCCCCCTGGAGTTGGGACAGGGGGTGAACGGCACAAAGAGGCACAAGCTCCCCAATGGACCGTAGGTGGCTTGCTGGTGAGGTCTTGTAGAGAGGAGCCGCCGTGTAGGTACTGGTAGGCGGGTGCAGACAGAGGCAACCGGCAAGAGGTCCAGAGCTGGGCAGAGGGTCAAACACTGGAAAGGTGCTATGGCACTACAGGATCTGCAAGGTAAGGTGACAAGATCAAGAAAGTCCAGGTACAAGCAAGGGGTCAGGCTGGGAGACAGGAGACAGTCCAGGTAACAGGCCGAGGGTCAAACACAGGAGATTGGTGGGAATCCGATAAGCAGGCAAAGGTCAGGTCCAGGAGAGAGGCAAGAGAAGTCCAAAGGCAAATCCGGGTCACAACAGGTAGTCAGGCAGAGATTCAGGATACAGGTTCAGGTACTACAGGAAGCTGAGACAAACCAGCAATTTGTTTGATCCCCTGAGCGCCTTTTATAGGCTGCCCAGGAATCACGTTGGGTGTGCACCAGTGCGCGTGCGCGAGCGCCGTAACGCCGAGCCGCGAACGCGCATGCGCCGAAACGCCGTTCCGCCGGGAATGCGAGAAAAACGACCGGACCGGAACGAAGGCTTCTTCTGACAGTAAGGCTCTTAGATCAACAGGAGCTAGGTCTTGTTCAACCGAAGCCTTTTGGAAAGGACGGGGGAACCATTCAAGAGTGCGTGCCATAAAAGCAGCTTTATAATAAAGTTCATAATCCGGCAGCCCCGTGCCACCCTGACGCCTCGGGAGGGTTAACAGATTATATTTGACTCTAGAAAGACCGCGATTCCATATGAATCTAATAGAAAAAGCATAGGGAGGCAAAGACGGATTTGGATATAAGAATTGGAATTGTCTGAAAGAGGTACAGTAGTTCATGTAGGGTATCCATTTTAAGGGTATGGATGCGACTGAACCAGGGCAGGGAGAAACCCCCCCAGGACTCCAGGTCTTTTTGAATACGAGAAAGGAGGGGAACATAGTTCAAGGAGAACAAGTTGGCAAGGTTGGCAGGTATCGAGGCTCCCAGGTATGAAATGCCCTTGGTTTGCCATTGGAATGAGTAGCTTGAGTGGAGTGAGGACAGTGTTGTGACAGGTAAAGACACCAGGCATGATATTTAAAGGAATATTTAAATTTTATTGTTTCACGTTAAGCATCATTAAAATCCCTGCTCCTTTAAAAACGATTGTTTTAAAAACTTTTTCTTGCATTGATACATGTCCCCTAGGGCAGTACCCGGGTCCCCAAAAAACTTACACATAAGCCTTTAAAATGAGGACTTTGGATTTTTCATGTACGTGTCCCATAGACTTTAATAGCGTTCGCATCTTCACTAAAACTTTTTTTTTTGTACATCACGAGACACAGAGCCACAGTATTTACTGGATGGGTTATATAGGCACCTGGCAGACCCTAGACGGGAAGTTTAGCTACCTATATAACCCTCCCCTTACTGGGAGTACCTCAGTTTTTTCGCCAGTGTCTTAGGTGTTGGTCACGAGTAAAGATGTGCTGGGCTGAGCTCCGCTGGAATATTCCTTGCTGGGGCAAGCCATGCAACTGCATCCATTCAAAGTGTCTTTTTCAGGCCAAACTGAATAGTATCGGACCTCGTGTCCGAAGAAATGAGGTTTTACGTGTAACGCTTCTCTTTTTAGAGAGCTGGACCCCGGGATCCAGTATTTATTTTTTTCAGCCATGTTCCTGGCGGGGTGCTTTTTACAGGCCCGGGGCTGGGGATCACCCAATAAAAAGGGGGCCCCAGTCCCTGGAGGTTTTTTAACGGAGCCTACCGTGAGCGAAAAAGGGGGCCCCAGTCCCTGAAGGTTTTTTAACGGAGCCTACCGTGAGCGGTGAAGATTGGGTCTGTTTGGTTTACCACAGAACCCTGCAGCCAGATAAGGTAAGGGAGATTCCTAAGGAATTTTTCAAATTCTTGTGGGTTTTCTCCTTTAACCACTTGCCGACCGCCTCACGACGATATACGTCGGCAGAATGGCACGGGCCTGTACGTGATCTGCCTCCCGCGGGCGGGGGGTCCTATCGGACCCCCCCCCCGGTGCCCAAGGCGGTCGGCATTTCTCCCCTGGCGATCGGAGGTGAGGGGGAGGCCATCCATTCGTGGCCCCCCCTCGCGATCGCTCCCGGCCAATGAGACTATTCCTCTGCTGCTGTATAGTAAACAGCAGCAGAGGAAATGATGTCATCTCTCCTCGGCTCGGTATTTTCCGTTCCGGCGCCGAGGAGAGAAGACATCAATGTGAGTGTAATACACAGCACACACACAGTAGAACATGCCAGGCACACATTACACCCCCGATCACCCCCTAATCACCCCCCCCCCCCGTCACACTGACACCAAGCAGTTTTTTTTTCTGATTACTGCATTGGTGTCAGTTTGTGACAGTTAGTGTGGTAGGGCAGTTAGTGTTAGCCCCCTTTAGGTCTAGGGTACCCCCCTAACCCCCCTAATAAAGTTTTAACCCCTTGATCACCCCCCGTCGCCAGTGTCACTAAGCGATCATTTTTCTGATCGCTGTATTAGTGTCATTGGTGACGCTAGTTAGGGAGGTAAATATATAGGTTCGCCGTCAGCGTTTTATAGCGTCAGGGACCCCAATATACTACCTAATAAAGGTTTTAAACCCTTGATTGCCCCCTAGTTAACCCTTTCACCAGTGACCACCGTATAACTGTTACGGGTGACGCTGGTTAGTTAGTTTATTTTTTATAGTGTCAGGGCACCCGCCGTTTATTAACGAATAAAGGTTTAGCCCCCTGATCGCCCGGCGGTGATATGCGCCGCCCCAGGCAGTGTCAGGTTAGCGCCAGTACCGCTAACACCCACGTACGCAGCATACGCCTCCCTTAGTGGTATAGTATCTGAACGGATCAATATCTGATTCGATCAGATCTATACTAGCGTCCCCAGCAGTTTAGGGTTTCCAAAAATGCAGTGTTAGCTGGATCAGCCCAGATACCTGCTAGCACTTGCGTTTTGCCCCTCCGCCCAGCCCAGCCCAGCCCACCCAAGTGCAGTATCGATCGATCACTGTCACTTACAAAACACTAAACACATAACTGCAGCGTTCGCAGAGTCAGGCCTAATCACTGCGATCACTAACAGTTTTTTTGGTAGCGTTTTGGTGAACTGGCAAGCACCAGCCCCAAGCAGCGTCAGGTTAGTGCCAGTACCGCTAACACCCACGCACGCACCTTAAACCTCCCTTAGTGGTATAGTATCTGAACGGATCAATATCTGATCCGATCAGATCTATACTAGCGTCCCCAGCAGTTTAGGGTTCCCAAAAACGCAGTGTTAGCGGGATCAGCCCAGATACCTGCTAGCACCTGCGTTTTGCCCCTCCGCCCGGCCCAGCCCACCCAAGTGCAGTATCGATCGATCACTGTCACTTACAAAACACTAAACACACATAACTGCAGCGTTCGCAGAGTCAGGCGTGATCCCTGCGATCGCTAATGCCCCGTACACACGGTCGGACTTTGTTCAAACATTCCGACAACAAAATCCTAGTATTTTTTGACGGATGTTGGCTCAAACTTGTCTTGCATACACACGGTCACACAAAGTTGTCAGAAAATCCGATCATTCTGAACGCGGTGACGTAAAACACGTACGTTGGGACTATAAACGGGGCAGTGGCCAATAGCTTTCATCTCTTTATTTATTCTGAGCATGCGTGGCACTTTGTCCGTCTGATTTGTGTACACACGATCGGAATTTCCGACAACGGATTTTGTTGTCGGAAAATTTTATATCCTGCTCTCAAACTTTGTGTGTCGGAAAATCCGATGGAAAATGTCAGATGGAGCCTACACACGGTCGGAATTTACGACAACGCGCTCCGATCGGACATTTTCCATCGGAAAATCTGACCGTGTGTATGGGGCATAACAGTTTTTTTGGTAGCATTTTGGTGAACTGGCAAGCACCAGCCCCAAGCAGCGTCAGGTTAGCGCCAGTACCGCTAACACCCACGCACGCACCGTACACCTCCCTTAGTGGTATAGTATCTGAACGGGTCAATATCTGATCCGATCAGATCTATACTAGCGTCCCCAGCAGTTTAGGGTTCCCAAAAATGCAGTGTTAGTGGGATCAGCCCAGATACCTGCTACCACCTGCGTTTTGCCCCTCCGCCCAGCCCAGCCCACCCAAGTGCAGTATCGATCGATCACTGTCATTTACAAAACACTACACACATAACTGCAGCGTTCGCAGAGTCAGGCCCGGTCAAAGTCAAACCAGCACTGCAGTAACACTTGGTGACGTGGCGAGTCCCATAAGTGCAGTTAAAGCTGGTGAGGTGGCAAGCACAAGTAGTGTCCCGCTGCCACCAAAAAGAAGACAAACAGGCCCGTCGTGCCCATAGTGCCCTTCCTGCTGCATTCGCCAATACTAATTGGGAACCCACCGCTTCTGCAGCACCCGTACTTCCCCCATTCACATCCCCAACCAAATGCAGTCGGCTGCATGAGAGGCATTTTTATGTCCTCCCGAGTACCCCTACCCAATGAACCCCCCCAAAAAAGATGTTGTGTCTGCAGCAAGCGCGGATATAGGCGTGACACCCGCTATTATTGTCCCTCCTGTCCTGACAATCCTGGTCTTTGCATTGGTGAATGTTTTGAACTCTACCATACACTAGTTGAGTATTAGCGTAGGGTACAGCATTGCACAGACTAGGCGCACTTTCACAGGGTCTCCCAAGATGCCATCGCATTTTGAGAGACCCGAACCTGGAACCGGTTACAGTTATAAAAGTTACAGTTACAAAAAAAAGTGTAAAAAAAAAAAAAAACACAAAAAAATATATAAGATAAAAAAAAATAGTTGTTTCATTGTTCTCTCTCTCTCTCTATTCTCTCTCTATTGTTCTGCTCTTTTTTACTGTATTCTATTCTGCAATGTTTTATTGTTATTATGTTTTATCATGTTTGCTTTTCAGGTATGCAATTTTTTATACTTTACCGTTTACTGTGTTTTATTGTTAAAGCGGTTGTATACCCGCTGAAATGTTTTTTATTTTATTTTACCCCTGTAAAGCAAAAGGCATAATGAGCTAGTATGCACCGCATACTAGCTCATTATGAAATACTTACCTTAGAACGAGGCGTCGGTATCTTACCTGGTCCACGCCGAGGGAGCTGTCGTGTTGCCTCGGCGTGTCTTCCGGGTATCGCGGTTCCAGTGCTGTGAGTGGCTGGAGCCGCGATTTCTTACCCGGCAAGGTCCGGCAGTTGCCGGGCCTTCAGCCGAGAATCCCCTGTGCGCATTTTGGTGAACTGGCAGATCGAGGGCAGTAATTTTAGCAGTAGACCTCCTCTGTAAATCTAAAGTGGTACCCTGTAAAGGCTTTTAAAGGCTTTTAAAAATGTATTCATTTTGTTGCCACTGCACGTTTGTGCTCAATTTTAAAGCATGTCATGTTTGGTATCCATGTACTCGGCCTAAGATCATATTTTTTATTTCATCAAACATTTGGGCAATATAGTGTGTTTTAGTGCATTAAAATTTAAAAAAGTGTGTTTTTTCCCCAAAAAATGCGTTTGAAAAATCGCTGCGCAAATACTGTGTGAAAAAAAAATGAAACACCCACCATTTTAATCTGTAGGGCATTTGCTTTAAAAAAAATATATAATGTTTGGGGGTTCAAAGTAATTTTCTTGCAAAAAAAAAATAATTTTTTCAGGTAAACAAAAAGTGTCAGAAAGGGCTTTGTCTTCAAGTGGTTAGAAGAGTGGGTGATGTGTGACATAAGCTTCTAAATGTTGTGCATAAAATGCCAGGACAGTTCAAACCCCCCCAATGACTCAATTTTGGAAAGTAGACACCCCAAGCTATTTGCTGAGAGGCATGTCGAGTCCATGGAATATTTTATATTGTGACACAAGTTGCGGGAAAAAGACAATTTTTTTTTTTTTTGCACAAAGTTGTCACTAAATGATATATTGCTCAAACATGCCATGGGAATATGTGAAATTACACCCCAAAATACATTCTGTTGCTTCTCCTGAGTACGGGGATACCACATGTGTGAGACTTTTTGGGAGCCTAGCCGCGTACGGGACCCCAAAAACCAAGCACCGCCTTCGGGCTTTCTAATGCCCCGTACACACGGTCGTATTTTCCGATGGAAAATGTCCGATCGGAACGTGTTGTCGGAAATTCCGACTGTGTGTGGGCTCCATCGGACATTTTCCATCGGATTTTCCGACACACAAAGTTGGAGAGCGGAAATTTTCCGACAACAAAATCCGATCGCGTCAATTCCGACCGTGTGTGGCCTGTTCCGACGCACAAAGTGCCACGCATGCTCAGAAGAAATTCCAAGACGGGACAGCTCGTTCTGGTAAACTTAGCGTTCGCAATGGATACAGCACTTTCGTCACGCTGCAATGTTAAAAATGGTTTAATACAGCGCACTCTCTTCTTCTTTATAATGTGACAAGAATGAAGTAGTTTTGCTGCTCATATTCACACACACTTCTCACAAAGTTTTATTTGTTTGTTTTTATTGGTATTCCCTGAATATATTGTTATTAGTTGTCACATCTGACATAATTTTTTTTTTTTAATTTAATTTTTTTGGGGATTTTAAGCCTTTTTTTTTTATTTAATATTTGTATTTTTTCAAAGTCTGATCTTTGTTCAATGTTATTTTTATTTTTACTCCAGAATATTTTGGTGTGTGTTTTGTGTGTCAAGTTACCCCAACACCATTGATATCTTTTATTATTTAATCTCAAGGAGATTGTTTGTTGTTGGTGTCCCTTGTTCATTTCACATTGTATTTTTGAAATGTACCTGAATCCTTACAAACAAACTGTCCTTTTTGAAGTAAAACACACATAGGCAAGTATAATTCAAACCAAAAATCCTTTATTAAGGGCTCTGAACCAAACAAAGAGGGAGGCAACACTGGATCAACAGGAGAAATTAGCGAAGCCTGGGACCCCCACGGCAGACAACAATTCTTCAACATCAAAATTGGTGGCCTGAGGAGTCCATATGTAAGGGAGGGCAGTCTGGTCCAGAATTTGCAGAGATCCGGATAGCAGCAGATGACATCTGTGTCCCCAGGCTGTGGTACCACAAGAGGCTGCATTTTTTGGCCGACCAGACTGGATCCAGGGTCCTCACTTTCTGGTCTTCCTTTCACGCTTCCTTCCTGGCTGTCACTGTGCAGTTGGAGATGTGGCAGGAGGAGGAGTAGGACCTGGAAGAGGAGGAGGACTGGGAGGACCTGGAGGAGAAGGAGGAGGAGGACCTGCAGGAGGAGGAGGAGGACCATCGCAAAGGTGTGTCTGAGCTGTAATTTGGCCCCTCATACCTTTGTTAAGAGCCTCCGATATGAGCGCCTCACACATGACTTGTTGGCCCTCCTCCATCCTCTGCATTTTATATGCAATGATGGCAGCAATGTCCTCCTCCACTGTGTGTCGTGCTCCCAGGACCTCTGTAGCCCTCCAAAAGAGTCCTCTGGTAGCCTCCTCTAGAGCACTCCTCCTACTGCCACTTTCTCTTTCCAGGGGGAGTGGAGGGACCTGCAAATCAGCCAGCTGGCTGAGACTTCCCTGTGTATGAAAAAGGGACATGGTTGTAATGTTTTGCATCATCAATCACAATCCTAAATTAGTACTCCCAACTAACATCTAGTTAACATCATTGATTGGACAACCAGCAATATTTAGAGGAATGCTATACCTGGCTCAATCTGGGCTCCTCCACATGCGGCCTGGAAGGCCCTCGATCTGCCAGTTCACCAAAATGCGCACAGGGGATTCTCGGCTGGAAGGCCCGCCCCTGACGTTCTTTCTAGTCTATTCCTTGCCCCTTTTCGTTCGGCGCAGTGGGGGAAGAGCACATGGCGGAGTCACAGCAGGTGCGTGATAATTGCAGGAATGAGGAGGAGGAAAGCCCGGATCCGGGCAGGTCCCGATCCAGAAGGAGACGTTTTAAGGCCACAAATATGTCCTTTGGGGAGATGTTGGAGATGGTCGACATCATGAAGAAGTCCGACTATGACGGAAAGTATGGGCCTTACCCCAACCCCAATATCAGAAAGGCCAAGATCATGGCGAAAGTGGTCAGGAGTCTGCACCGGAATTTCGGGGTACGAAGATCGAAAGATCAGCTCAGGAAGCGGTGGTCGGACCTGAAATTGAGAGAGCCAGAGCAGTACCGAAAGATCCGGAGAGTGCTGCAAAAAAGTAAGTAGTTGTGCTGTGTTCCTATTCTTTCTGTCTTTATTCCGTTCGTGCTGCTCCATATGCTTTTATTAATTGTAACGTTTAAAAGGGCAACTTAATGTTCATGGGCCCATTATTCGTTCGTATCAAACATTTTTCTTTCGGCCTCTAAAACACCATTGTTTAGGCCATATGCATTTTCCCACATTTTTTTTGGGCCTACTTGGATGCCAAATATTTGTTTGTGTAGATGGGTTTGTTACTAGAATGAAATGCAAACTAGATTCTGTGTAAGGAGAGGACACTCAGCAGCTGTTTTCACATCTGGACACTGGAGCACTAGTGTGGGACCCCAGAACACCATTTTTATTAGGGGGGCCACACAGGTGCTCCAGTGTATACTATAGGGGGGTCTCCATCTGTGAAGCTTGTACTAAACAGGTAAAGTATTGCAGCTTGACAAAGGGTAATAAAAAAATTACATCTTGGAACTCTGCCAAAATAGACAATTGTACCCCACTTCCAAGCAATGTTTCCTATTTCTAGTTCTGCCATCAAATATCTGTGTGCTAATTATACCATTTTTGTTTTACATAGGGGAGAAAAGATTCGGAGGACACCTCTCATCTGAGGAGACCACAGACCCCCCACCTCTGGAAGAAGGGGAACTAACACCAACCCAAGAAGAGCAGGAGGAAGAACAAGATGTGGTGGAAATTGGCACCACAACAGGTGAGTGTCTGCGACCACAGACTCAGGTAAGAGATAGATGCCGGCAGATTTTTGATACCTGTTTTTGTTTTGTTTCTCTCTTTTTAGGTGATCGTGATCCAGATCCTTTCACATCTGAAAGTGCCCAGATCCTGATCGGGGAGATCATGGGGTGTAATGTAGAACTGCAAACCATACAGCAAAAAATCAATGATGTGATTAAAAAAAATAATAACATCATTGATGTTTTGGGGCGAATTTAAAACCCCACAAAATCACTTTTTGGATTGTGGTCCAATCTTTTAAAACTTTTTGCAATGTTTTGAAAAGCCAAATTTGGAGGATGCACACAGTGTGCCAACATGTGCTATCTGCCATCACGGGAGATCAATGGACGCGTTTTGGGGGTGCAACCCCTTCCTCAATAATAAAGTAGCTGAGAGGAAGGGCTTGCTCCCCCAAAACACGTCCCTTGATCCCCCCTGATGGCAGCTAGCACATGTTGACATTCGTAAATTGGTGTGCATCTTCCAAATTTGGCTTTTCCAGGGGTGATTTCCCCCCATCAAACCCAGTTCCTAAATACTGATGTCTGATATAGCCTTCAGGTTTTACCTAACGTGAACTTTGTAAGTTCAAGTTTTTTGGCTTTCTTGTTGGTTTTACACAGGCCTGTTTTATCTTAAATAGACATTTCGATTTTTGATAATGCTACTCCAAAAATTGTTGTACAACAAACATGTTGGTTTGTTTTAAAAACCTTTGGTAAATGCACATGTGATTGTGCAGGTATAAAAAAGTTGGTTACTCAAGAATGTGTGGATTATTGTCTCAACACTACAACACTTTTGGGGTGATGTAATTGCTGTTTTCAGCAAAAATGGGGGTTATTTCCTAAGGGCAAATCCTCTTTGCACTACAAGTGCAGTTTCAGTGCAGTTGCAACTGCACTTGTAGTGAAATGTGTTTTTGCATTTAGGAAATAACAGCCAACAGTGCTTTGTATAATAAGGTTACACAATCACGACATTTTCTGGACTCAACACATTTCTGTCAGGGTCAGCTAAAACAAACACAAGCAGTAAATGTCCACAAAAAAATTCTTTTTTTTTTATTATAAAAAGGCTTGACAGATTGTCTGGCATATTGATAGCCCCCCTACCCGCAAAGAACTCGAGGTAGCGTAACCGGACATCACGAGCACTCAGGGAGGGCAAGCCAGGACGGCCACTTTCAAGCGCCGTCAGTGTGGTTTGATGTATGATTCCGGCCTCAGGCCCAACTGAGCCAGCATAGTTGGCCGAATGTTTCCTTAAAAAGTTATGGAGAACACAGCACGCAAGGATAATATGGTTCAGTTTTTTTCTCCGCCATATGGATGGGTGTCAGAAATAGGTGGAACCGGCTGGCCAGGATTCCAAATGTGTTCTCCACCACTCTTCGGGCTCTGGCCAGCCGGTAATTAAAAACCCTCTGTTCCGGGGTGAGGGTCCTCATTGGGAATGGCCGCATCAGGTGGTCTCCCAGCGCAAACGTTTCATCAGCAACGAACACAAATGGGAGTCCTTCCACATTGTCCTCTGGAGCTGGCAAGTCCAAGCTGCCATTCTGGAGACGCCTGTAGAACTCTATCTGGGCGATGACTCCACCATCGGACATCCGGCCTTTCTTCCCCACGTCCACATACAAGAAGTCGTAATTAGCCGACACCACCACCAACATCACAATACTATTAAACCCCTTGTAATTATAATAGTACGACCCCGAGTTGGGTGGTGGGACGATGTGGACGTGTTTCCCATCAATTGCCCCTCCGCAGTTAGGAAAGTCCCACCGCTGGGCAAAGTGGGAGGCCACAGTCTGCCATTCCTGTGGCGTGGAAGGAAACTGTTGAGGAAAAACCAATAAACATTACTATTTTTACTCAGAAACATGGCAAGCAGATTAGACACAAACATTATGGGGCAACCTCCAGATAGCATTTATTAAGGGGAATTTAACAACGCCAAACTATAAGGTACACCTATCATATTCCCCCCCCCTCTCATGGGCCATTTCTAACATTATAGGGGGGGGAGCTCTTGGACAGGTAACCCTCTTCACTTCATTGAGAGATGAATGCCTAGATAATGGGTATTACTTTGAACAGACCCTCCTTAGTTACACTATTGGCAGACCACTGGACAGGTAAGAAGTGTCATAATACAAAGATAGAAATACACACTGTACACATTTGAGGACATTTGGACATTCTGCTATTACCTATCAAGATAATAATAGGATCCCAAAACTTTAAACATTACCATTTGAAAGTATTCAGGCAGGCCCTTGCACTACATGCTTTGGGGAATTCATCCATACATCTGACCACAAAAGAGATGGGTATAGTGTGTATGGGTTTGGCAAAGTCAGCAGATAGATGATTGAGCATAGATAGAGAATTGGGATCAGCTGACCTAGCAGTTGGGGGAGGGAGGGTTACTAAAAATGATTTGGGGACACCACAAAAAAAAGCCTCTGGCACTCTGCCTGAATTTAAATCAAAAATAACATTTCTAAACATTTTAGGGGGTGTTTGGGGTAAAGCACTACTATGGAGCTGATAAAATACATTGTTAAGTGACTACATGAGGTGAATTTGGGCCAGGAGACACCATGCTGGGGAGGTTATTGAAGGGCAAATATGTATGAAGGACCTAAAATAATAATTACATAAAAATCCAGCATGCATGAGGACAAAGGGGACATTCACAGCATATTACAATCATGGTAATTAGGGAATGAGGAAAGAAATACAATATATTATCAAACATTCAATACAATAAAATGTGATATTAAAGGATAAAAATCTTACCTTCATATACTCCTTCTGCAGGACCTGGATGATGGCAGAACAGGTCTCTGGGATAATGATCCCCAGAGCCTGGGGGGAGATGCCTGTCGAGAACTTGAGGTCCTGCAGGCTTCTCCCTGTCGCCAAATACCGCAGGGTAGCGACCAACCTCTGCTCCGGAGTGATGGCTTGCCTTATGCAGGTATCCTGCCTGCTGATATAGGGGGTCAGCGAAGCCAACAAACGGTGAAACACAGGGTCCGTCATCCTGAGAAAGTTCCTGAAATCATCAGGATTATTCTCACGGATCTCACAGAGCAAAGGCATATGAGAGAACTGGTCACGCTGAAGCAACCAATTCTTGGTCCATGAACTCCTCCCCACCCTGTTCATGGACTGGACTTGTGTCAAGGTCAGGACCCCAACACCAAGCCCCCGCACAGCACGAACTCTACGAGGAGTACGCATATGAAACATGGCTAGAAAACGGTCGGCTGCTCAGAACGAAGTAACAGAACGCACTGAAGAACAGCAAGGCCTGTGAAGAGCGAACTGAAAAACAGTAACGAACGAACAAGAATACAATGACTACTTAAAGTCACGCGGAACTTGCTGCACGCACTGAAGAGCAGATACAAACCCACAAGCACAAACTGAATGGCAGAAAACGATCTGAAAGCCACGAGTCTGAAAAAGCGCGAATCGTCTCTCACCAAACTTTTACTAACACGAGATTAGCAAAAGGAGCCCAAAGGGTGTCGCGCTTGGTTCTGAACCGGCCTTTTCTAGTCTCGTTGTACGTGGTGTACGTGACCGCGTGGTTGGCGAATGGAAATTATGACAACTTTGTGCGACCGTGTGTAGACAAAACAAGTTTGAGCCAACATCCGTCGGAAAAAATCCTAGGATTTTGTTGTCAGAATGTCCGAACAAAGTCCGACCGTGTGTACGTAAATTTTTTATTTCACTCTTCACTGCCTATCACAGTTTCGGAGGCCATAGAATGCCCAGGTGGCACAACTCCCCCCCCCAAATGACCCTATTTTGGAAAGTAGACACTCCAAGCTATTTGCTGAGAGGTATAGTGAGTATTTTGCAGACCTCACTTTTTGTCACAAAATTTTAAAAATTGAAAAAAGAAAAAAAAACATTTTTTTTCTTATCTTTTTTCATTTTCAAAAACAAATGAGAGCTGCAAAATACTCACTATGCCTCTCAGCAAATAGCTTGGGGTGTCTAATTTCCAAAATGGGGTCATTTGGGGGGGGTTTGTTTCACCTGGGCATTCCATGGCCTCCGAAACTGTGATAGGCAGTGAAGAGTGAAATCAAAAATTTACACCCTTAGAAATCCTGAAGGCGGTGATTGGTTTCCGGGGCCCCATACGCGGCTAGGCTCCCAAAAAGTCCCACACATGTGGTATCCCCATACTCAGGAGAAGCAGCTGAATGTATTTTGGGGTGCAATTCCACATATGCCCATGGCTTGTGTGAGCAATATATCATTTAGTGACAACTTTTTGTAATTTTTTTTGTTGTCATTATTCAATCACTTGGGACAAAAAAAATTAATATTCAATGGGCTCAACATGCCTCTCAGCAATTTCCTTGGGGTGTCTACTTTCCAAAATGGGGTCATTTGGGGGGGGGGGGTTGTACTGCCCTGCCATTTTAGCACCTCAATAAATGACATAGGCAGTCATAAACTAAAAGCTGTGTAAATTCCAGAATATGTACCCTAGTTTGTAGACGCTATAACTTTTGCGCAAACCAATAAATATACGCTTATTGACATTTTTTTTTTACCAAAGACATGTGGCCGAATACATTTTGGCCTAAATGTATGACTAAAATTGAGTTTATTGGATTTTTTTTATAACAAAAATTAGAAAATATCATTTTTTTTCAAAATTTTCGTTTTTTTCTGTTTATAGCGCAAAAAATAAAAACCGCAGAGGTGATCAAATACCATCAAAAGAAAGCTCTATTTGTGGGAAGAAAAGGACACAAATTTCGTTTGGGTACAGCATTGCATGACCGCGCAATTAGCAGTTAAAGCGACACAGTGCCAAATTGTAAAAAGTGCTCTGGTCAGGAAGGGGGTAAATCCTTCCGGGGCTGAAGTGGTTAAGTAAATGTTGCTATGCCTAAAGCCACCACCGGGGGCTGTCAAGTGCACATACCTGTTTCATGCTTGTCAGTCTTGCTCAGTGTCACAAGCTGCATGCTTCCTCCGAGCCCAAGCTCCAGGTAGGATGTGGGAAGGGTTTTTTTTTTAGGAATGTCCCCCCACAGCTTCTCCTCCAGGCTAAAGGCCATGCGGCAGTCGGCGGTATGCCGCACCGCTCCCGCTGCCACTGGCATTACGGCGGCTCTCCATCCACCGGCCCTCCTCTTTCCTCCGCGTGTGATCTGGTCGGATCGAAGCCCCCGCTCGCACGGGAAAGCGGTCTTTATTTGAAAAAAAATGAGGGGGGGGCGGAAGGGGTGGAGGAGGAGGGGGGCAGAGCATTAGTGCGTTGTCAGCGTGGTTCAATGCCCACAAACGCGGGCCATGCTTAGCTATAAAGGTGCACTTTTTGTAGGTGCACACAGCTAAAGGAGAGACACAGAGCAGATGGATGGCATGTGATTGTGGGTGACACAGGCATTCCCAGGCACATTTACTTAGCATCAGACTGAGCCTTGATAGCAGAGGCAGTTGCTGGACTATTTTGTTCAGCAGTGGCTGCATTTTTTGGTAGTACCTCTGCATTTGTGCTTAGCACTATGGGCAGAAGGGGAGGTACAAATACCCGAAAAATAGGGACTCAAAGGCATCTCCCTCAGGCTCTGAGGACCCCCCTCTGCGACGCTATCTCCCCCTGAAAGACCTAGGGAGCCTGGCCAGAATGAGCCGTCGGGGTCAGGGGCTGCAACTGCTTCTGGCATTTCAGCCCCTGTAATTATTACTGAGGAGGTTTTTTCCTCAGCCATAAGTGGATTAGAGGAAAGATTAGCGGCCTTAATCACATCTTCACAAAGTGGAAGAAAATGCATTAGGTCTCCGTCTACCACCCAGGACCCTCAAACAGAGGAACACTGGGAAAGGGGAGACAAATCCCCCTCAGAGGACTGGGATGAGACTGATGACTCCTCTTCTGAGGAATCAAGTGGGGAAGGACCTTCTTCAGCTTCACAGGCTGAGAAATTGCCGGTGCATTCTCTTATTGAAATGGTCCGCTCCCCATTTAAGTTACCTGTAACTGAGTCGGTTGAAAGCCCACCTTCTCTTTGGGTTCACTGAAGATTCCACAAGCTGTGCATGCTTTTCCTGTTCATTCATTGCTGGAAAAGCTTATTTATTCTGAGTGGGATCACCCAGATAAATATTTTTTCCCTCCTAAAAAGTTTTCAACACTTTATCCTATGGAGGAAAAATTTACAAAGATGTGGGGTATACCAGCAATTGACGCTGCATCTTCTGTAAATAAAAGTTTGACTTGTCCTGTTGACAATGCTCAAATGCTTAGGGATCCAACCGATAAAAAAATTGGAATTCCTGTTAAAAAACATTTTTTCCTTGGCAGGTTCAGTAGCTCAACCTGCAGTGGCAGCAATTGGGGTATGTCAATCCTTGAGAGATCACTTGAAACAGGTGCTCAAGGTTTTCCCTGAACAGCAGGCCCAGGAGTTAGCCGAGCTGCCAGCGGCTTTGTGTTTTGCAGTTGACGCAATCAGAGATTCTATCCTTCAGACCTCTCGCCTTATGCTTGGGTTGGTGCATATGCGTAGAATCTTTTCGTTGAAAAACTGGTCAGCCAAAGCGCCATGCAAAAAACTCCTGGCTGGTTTCCCCTTCCGTGGTGTAAGGCTGTTTGGGGATGATTTGGACAATTATATCCAAAAAATCTCAAGTGGGAAAAGTACCCTTTTGCCAGTTAAGAAAAGAAGTAAACGTCCCTCATTTAAATGGGCTCTTTCTCCAGAGCCAGGGGTATCAGCCTCCAGGAAACCGCAACAGCCTCCACCGTCAAGTTCAAGAGGTAAAACTCAGAGTCAACCCCAGGGACAAAAGAAGTCCTGGGGGAGGAAATCGACAAGACAGAACGCTAAAGCCTCTTTATGAAGGGGCACCCCCGCTCGTTCGAGTAGGGGGAAGACTGCTACAGTTCTCAAGGGTCTGGCAGGAGGATTTTCAGGACAGATGGGTGGTCTCCACAATAACTCTAGGTTACAAACTAGAGTTCCGAGAATTCCTGTCTCCTCGTTTCCTCAGATCAAATGTTCCCAAAGACCCAGAGAAAAAGAAGTCTCTCTTTCAAGCGTTGGAGCAACTTTTGTCGCAAAAAGTAATCATAGTGGTTTCCATGGAAGAGCAGGGGTTGTGGTTTTATTCAAACCTGTTCACGGTGCCAAAGCCAAATGGGGTTGTCAAACCCATTCTAGATCTCAAAGATCTAAACCGCTTCCTAAAAATTCGATCTTTTCGCATGGAATCAATCCGATCAGTAGTCTCCATCCTACAAGCATTTTCCCCGCGTATCAGAAATATCTGCATTTCGAAGTGGAAAAACTTCATTTTCAGTTTGTAGCTCTACCTTTCGGTCTAGCTACTGCACCTCGGGTGTTACAAAGGTCCTGGCCCCTCCTCTTGTGAAGGAATGTGATGTAGATAATAATAATAATAATCTGAAAAAGTCTATTTTCTTATGTGTATACATATTTTTCTCCTTACTCATTATATAAGTATACAGATTAGCTCTGTTCCTATATTTTTCTCAAAATGGCGGGTACCCCCTACATCCCACACATCAGAAGAACGCGGAACTGGAGATAAAACCAAGGACAGCCAAACCTCGTTATGAAGATTCTCCATCTTCTTTTCTATCTTAACCAATGAGATGTACCTATTAGACTAACATAGCAATGACGTATTTTTGTGTATAAAACATTAGCACCGCCTTGAATAAATTAGAAGTGTAAAAAGTAACGGTGCTGAGCGTGTCTCAGAGTGTTTACTTTTATATGCATGCATAGCCACACTTTCCAATTAGAGACAGCTGCAGATAACCTTGAGCTCGATTGGAGCTCTTAATCATTTCCATAACACTCTGGCCAGATTAAGGGCTCAGGGTATAACGATTATAGCGTACCTAGATGACCTGCTCTTAACCTCCCTGGCGGTATGATTATTTCATATTTTTGATGCTGAAAGCGGTACAATTATTTTGCATGGAAATTTGGCATTTTATTTTGTAGGCCTGTAATTCTTAGGAATAACTCAATTAAATCTGTCCAAACCAGAGTCTAGTAGACATCTCGGGTGTGATACATTTTGAAACATGAAATCATAAATTATAATATAATAAATAACTATAAATAATTATACCAAATAATAATACAATAATAATAAAAATTATTTAATAATGTAATCAAATCAAAAACACTGAAATTTGCTCAGTTGCAGAATTGTCGCTGTCATTACTTTTCAGTGTTTGATGACGGATCTCCCCACAAATCACTATCGCTCAATTCTGCAAGTGATTTTCTCGCTGGTCTAAAACCACTTTTGATGTAAATGGACGGTTTTGGTTGCTATGGACAATCTCCAATTTCCAGGCAGAAAGAACAGTTTTTATAATATAAAACTGCATGCAGGGCACTGGAGAAACCACTAGGGACAAAAGGGATGTGAAATAATTTCATACAGTAATGTAATCTGTAAGATTACTGTATGTATAGTGTGCGTTTCACTTTTTGAATTTGGCGCCGTTCTCCGTCCCCGTGCGTCGCAACGCTCGCAGGGAACGGAGCGCGGCTCCATGATAGATCAAGCGGAGGACGAGCCGCTCACACTGCGGGGAGACATCGCAGGATCCAGGGGACAAGGTAAGTAACCTCTTCCTGGATGCTGCAATGCGATCCCGAGTCTGGCTCGGGGTTACCGCTCTTGGTACTGAAATTCCACCCCGAGCCAGACTCGGGAATACTGCCAGGGAGGTTAATAGACCAGTCGGTAGCCCGCTTAGACCAAAGTTTGGTCACCACTGTCAACTACCTGGAACACCTAGGTTGGGTCCTCAACCTAGAGAAGTCTTCTTTAAAACCAGTAAGAAGACTAGAGTAATTGGGTCTGGTTATAGATACAACCCAGAAGAGGGTGTTTTTTTACCCCAGGCAAAAATCAGCGCCATAAAGTTGCCGGTTCAGGTAGTCAGGGCAAAGAAGGGTCCTTCTTTTCGCCTTTGTATGAGGTTGTTGGGAAAGATGGTGGCTTAATTCGAAGCGGTTCCCTATGCTCAGTTTCATTCGAGACTGCTGCAAAACAGTATCCTGTCTGCCTGGAACAAGAAAGTCCAGGCGTTAGATTTTTCGATGCATTCGTGTGTCAGAGCCTCAGTTGGTGGTTGGTACCCGAGAATCTTCAGAAAGGGAAATCCTTTTTACCAGTTACCTGGAAGGTGGTAACAACAGATGCCAGCCTTTCGGTTGGGGAGCAGTTCTGGAAGAGACGACTCTCCAAGGGAAATGGTCCAAAATCAAAAGGACCTTACCCATCAACATTCTAGAGATTCAGGCAGCGTACCCAGCCCTAAAGGCCTGGACATTCAGGTTTCAGGGTTGTACTGTCAGGATCCAATCCGACAATGTCACAGCAGTGGCTTATATCAATCACCAAGGGGGCACCAGGAGTCGTGCAGCCCATGGAGAAGTAAATCAGATCCTAACCTGGGCAGAAAAGCATGTGCCGTGCATATCGGCAATCTTCATTCCAGGGGTAGAGAACTGGCAGGAGGACTACTTAAGTCGCCAGCAGTTGTTCCCGGGGAATGATGTCTTCACCCGGACATCTTCCTGGCTATATGCCAAAAATGGGGGATCTGTTTGCTTCCAGGTTCAACAACAAGATTCACAACTTTGTGTCAAGGACAAGGGATCCACTCGCATGCGGAACAGATGCGCTGGTGACCCCGTGGGATCAGTTCTCACTGATTTATGCATTCCCTCCTATTCTGCTGCTACCAAGACTTCTTTGCAGGATCAAGCAGGAAAAGAAGTCGGTACTTCTGGTGGCTCCAGCGCGACCCAGAAGATCTTTGTATGCAGAAATAGTAAAGATGGCCGTAGGGACCCCATGGACCCTACCGTCACATCCAGACCTGCTATCACAGGAACCAGTGTTTTATCCTATCTTACAAATGCTAAATTTAACGGTTTGGCTATTGAAACCCACATTCTGAAGAATCGCAGGCTTTCAGGCTCGGTGATATCTACCTTGATTAATGCAAGGAAGCCAGCTTCCAGAGTCATTTATTATAGAGTCTGGAAGGCATATGTTTCCAGGTGTGAATCCAGGGGTTGGCATCCCAGAAAATATGTCATAGGTAGAAGCCTTGCTTTTCTGCAAATGGGAGTAGAGATGAAGCTATCAAGGGCCAGGTCTCAGCCTTATCGGTATTGTTTCAATGTCCGCTTGCTTCGCATTCTTTGGTCCGAAGCTTTATACAGGGGGTAACGCGCCTTAATCCACCGGTTAGAGCACCCCTGAACCCTTGGGACTTGAATTTAGTTTTGTCGGTATTACAGAAACAGCCTTTTGAGCTGATACAACATATTCCCTTGGTCCTTGTGACAAGGAAGCTAATTTTTCTGGTAGCCATTTCCTCTGCAAGAAGGGTATCAGAACCGGCGGCTCTTTCTTGTAAAGAGCCACATTTAATTATTCACAAGGATAGAGTAGTATTGCATCCTTATCCTAGCTTTCTACCAAAGGTGGTTTCAGGTTTTCATATAAACCAGGATATTGTTCTGCCTTCATTTTTTCCAGAACCCTGTTCTATGGAAGAAAAGTCACTACCACCAGGGCTGTTAGTGCTTCGTGGGCAGTGCATCACCAGGCCTCCATGGCTCAAATTTGCAAGGCCGCAACTTGGTCTTCAGTTCATACATTCACCAGATTCTATCAGGTGGATGTGAGAAGGCATGAGGATATCGCCTTTGGGCGCAGTGTGCTGCAGGCAGCAGTATAAGGTACTTGGGTCTGATAGCACCCTACTTTTTGTTTATGTCTCCCTCCTCTCAGATAGCATTGCTCTGGGACATCCCATCCAGTAAATACTGTGGCTCTGTGTCCCGTGATGTACGAAAAAGAAAATAGGATTTTTATAACAGCTTACCTGTAAAATCCCTTTCTTTGAGTACATCATGGGACACAGAGGTCCCTCCCCTCTTTGAATACACGTACAGTCTCGGACTGGGACAAAAAATAGGTCCGGGCATTTTAGACTGAGCAGCCCATGGCATATTTACTGGGAGGCACGGAGAGCATGAGGTGGGGGGGTGGAAAACACGGGGGAGTGTCAAGAGCACTCGGGGGGCCGGAGAGCACTAGGGTGGCCAGAGAGCACAGGGGGTTAAGAGCATGGGAGTGGAGAGCACTAGGGGGAGCCAGAGAGCACAGGGGAGCTCGGAGAGCACTGAGGAGGATGGGGACCACGGGGGGCTGGAGAGCACAAGCAGGGGCAGAGAACACAGGAGGCGAAGAGCACAGGGGGGGCGGAGAGCACAGGGGGGCTGGAGAGCACTGGGGGGTTGGGGAGCACTGAGGGGGTGGGGACCATGGGGGACTGGAGAGCACAAGCAGGGGCAGAGAACACGGGAGGCGAACAGCACAGGGGGGGCGGAGAGCACAGAGTGGCTGGAATGCATAGGGGGCTGAAGAGCACTGGGGGGGGGGCCTGAGAACACTGGGAGGGGCTGGAGAGCCCTGGGGAGCCCGAGAGTAAAGGGGAGCTGATGAGCACAGGAGGGCCTGAGAGCACTGGCAGGGGGCGATGAGCACTGGGGGGGAGGCTGGAGAGCACAGAGGGCTGGAGATCACTGGGGGGGCTGGAGAGTACTGGGGGGCAATGAGCACTGGAGGGGCTGGAGAGCACAAAGGGCTGGAGAGCACTGGGGGGGGTTGGGAGCACTGGGGGGCTGGAGAGTACAGGGGGGCTGATTTGCACTGGGAGGGGCTGGAGAGCTCTGGGGGGCCGGAGTGTACAGGAGTTGGAAAGCACTGGGGGGGGTTGGTGATCACTGGGAGGGGGGAACCAAAGAGCAGTGGGGAAGCCTGAGAGCATGGGGGGGGCACCTGAGAGCATGGTGGGAGCCTGAGAGCACTAGGGGGTAGTAGAAAGAAGCTGGATGGAAGAAGCAGCTGCATACACAGTAGAAGAATCCACCTCTATGTTTCTCCTACAGCCTCTGAATGCCCATGGGAGGGAAAGAATGAGAAGCAGGCATTTGGAGGCTGTAGGAGAAAAATAAAGAGATAGATTCTTTTACTGTGTATGCAACGGCTCCTCATATCCAGGCGCATGCATGGGGAGTCACACTCACTTTCCCTCTGTCTGGCAGCCGCTTCTTGCGTAGATCCCTTCCCTCTTCATGGTCACAGGTAACGTGACCTGTAGTCTCCCCCCCGGCAAAACTATAATGGCGGCCGGCCAGCCAGCAAGGCGCGGAGAGGCCGGGTGAGCGGCGGGGGCTCAAGGAGCAGCTCAGCTGCCTTTGCCCCACAAGCACATGCGGCCTGGTGGCCCCCGACCCACCGGGCAAGTGCCCAGTGTGCCCCATGGCCAGTCCAGGCCTGTACACGTATATTGCTTAGCTACAAAACTGAGGTACTCCCAGTAAGGGGAGGGGTTATATAGGGAGCTAAACTTCCTGTCTAGGGTGTGCCAGTGTCCATCACCTAGAGATGCCTATATAACCCATCCAGTATATACTGTGGCTCCGTGTCCTGTGATGTACTCGAAGAAAAGGATTTTACAGGTAAGCTGTTATAAAAATCCTATTTTTTTCCCTGCAATAGGCGAATGCCTAATAGCTAATGCCACATCAGCATGGGCATAGTTATTTCCATAATATTAATGCCTCAAATGCAAAACATTATTGTATGGAATTAAAAGAATCAAACGCTAGTAAATGTATTTTCTATGGCTGATTGTGCTCACTCAGTAGCCTAGTGGTCTGCACTCCTGCTTTAAATGACTCACACCATGGGTTCAAGTACCACATATGTTATTACCTACTTAAAGCTTCCTTTTTAAACAGCAGCATATGCTGAAAATAGGCGAATGCTTAATAGCCAGTGCTGCATCAGCATGAGCGTGGTTGTTTCCATAATATTATTGCCTCAAATGCAAAACATTATTGTAAAAAAATAAAAGAATCAAACACTAGTAATTGTATTTTCAATGGTTGAGCTTGGTAGGATAGTGTCTACACTCCTACCTTAAAAGACTTACGTCATGGGTTCAAATCCCACAGCTGGTATCATCCTACTGAAAGTTTGCATTGTACTCAGCAGCATATGCTGATAATAGGTGAATGCTTAATAGCCAGTGCCACATCAGTTTGGTTGATTCCATAATATTAACTATTCAAATACATGGAATGAAATGTAAATATACAATAATATTCCAGTGTGGAATTCCAAAAATCACACTCTAGTTAAAGCGGAACTTCAGCCATTTTTTCAACTTTCCATCTACTAAATCTTCCGCCCTTGTTGTTTTAACTTTGGATAGTAAAACATTCTTTTTTCTGCCAGTAAATAACTCATACAGCCCACTTTCTGTTTCTTGTCTGGTAAAAAGGCCTAAGCTTATGACATCATGCACAGCTCTCTCTAACTCTCATGAGGAAGGGAGGGTGGATGAGTCAAAAGAGGGCCAATGAGAGCTGGAGGTGTGCCTCTGTGTGTCTGTGTAAATCCAGGAAGTGAACAGGCAGCAGCTTCAGCTGCCCACAGGTAAAATGATTGCAGCCAGATTTAGTGAAGGGAGATTTCTGCAGCATATATGGCAAGTACAGAATCACAGTACAGTATATATAAAATAATATGCAAAGTGGTTGGAGGGAAGCTTCAGAATGGCAAAGATGTTTTTATTACAAATTATGTGAGCAGACTATGGTTCCTCTTTAACATGCAAGGTGTTAGTTTACATTTTTTTGTTTTTGATTTTAATTAAAAAAACACTGGAAAAATCAACACAGCTACCTTAGGTGGGTGGGAATTTGAACTCATAACCTAAGTGCTTTGTAGATATCAGTGCACACCACCAAGCCATTGTGCTAAGTACACTGAGATCTGCATAATAGTGTAGAATGATTAAAGATTAAACATAAATAATTACTGCTTTATAGTCTCTTAAAAAACTAAATTAACATAAAAAGAAAACATATAACAAATTGGGCGTAACTAAATACAGAGCGACCATTACTTCTCGTTTTTATTAGTAAATGAATCCCTGTAAGTTGCTCAACTAAAAAAAAAAAAGAAAAAAAAAAAGGAAAATCCAAAAAAACTCCACACCAAATAATATCAACAAATTTGTCAGTGCAGATAAAAATAGATATACACATAAAGTGCAATTATTCAAGACAATAGTCAAAAATTGTTATGTTGACTTTATAATGTGCAAGTGCTTAAACAATAAATATGTGTATTAGTCCAAATTCATCAATAGAAATATACATTAATCTGTCGCTCCCGATGACAATAGACTTCAAAAAGTGTAGCGCGGAGCCAGTGAGTGACGTCAGTCCGCACAAGCATGCCCGGCTCACAGCCTGAGCTCACGGCTGGAGCCTGGGTGTTGCACAATTACTTGAGCGTTTGATCCCTGTGTCAGGAATGACACAAGAGATTGTAAGTGTATTTTCACTGTTTTCATAATAAATTGTTTATGGTTTCATGCGATGTAGCACCCTTGCTCTCTTTCTTTATGATGAATCCCATGGAAGAGCGGTGTGATTGATCCAAATTGGTGGCAAGTGGAATCCCACATTATACCATTTGAATGCGGATTGAGAACGATTTATCAGAATTTGATTGGACTGTGTATGCTACCAGAAGTTTTTTTTTATATGTTTTTTGACTGAGTACCCAGTTCTACCCAAGGGTAGAGGACACTGGGTGCATAACTTTTTATTTATTTTTCCACAAATCTTTTGTACTATATGATCCATGCACTGTTTTCTGTATGGTTTTTGCAAATTTTTTGCACTTTTATAAACTTTCTTGATTGATGAACTTCTTCATTATTGAGGAACTTTTTTCTATTGATGAATTTGGACTAATACAGACATTTATTGTTTAAGCACTATATAAGGGCATCATAATAATTTTTGACTTTTGTCTTAAATAATTGCACTTTATGTATATATCTATTTTTATTTGTACTGACACATTTGTTGATATTATTTGGTGAGGTATTTTTTTTTGGATTTGCATATTTTTATTTAGTTGAGCAACATACAGTCTAGGTCTAAATTAGTTTAAGTGGGGTTGCTGAATTGTTTATCATACTTATGCTTTAGGGATTATTACAACTGATACTACTATTTCTGACCTGTGGTGAAAGATTTTATATAGATTCAAAATATCAGTCTTGCATACATTATTTATTTATTTATTATTTTCACAATCAAAAGCATACATTATAACAACGACTGGTGTTCAAGGCCATCACACCTTTTAATGCTGTAGTAAAATCACAATCAACGGCGTTGTAATTGGCTCAGTTCTAAACCACAGTAGAGCTGTGAGTGCTAATATGAAGTCTCCAGAGCCATATCACAGTGTATGCAGGACATGTCTAATGCCCCGTACACACGGTCGGACTTTGTTCGGACATTCCGACAACAAAATCCTAGGATTTTTTCCAACGGATGTTGGCTCAAACTTGTCTTGCATACACACGGTCACACAAAGTTGTCGGAAAATCCGATCATTCTGAACGCGGTGACGTAAAACACATACCGTATTTTTCCGTGTATAAGACGCTACTTTTTCTTAAATATTTTGACTGAAAATCGAACAGCGTCTTATACACGGTCAGTCAGCCTGGGAGAGAGCCACGCGGGTGCGTAGCTGGTCATAGCGGCTTCCTCCAATCACGAGCCGAATGTTAGTGACGTCAGCTGGAGGTGGGGGCAGAGGTCGAGAGGGCGCTGATGTGATCCCGTTCGACGTGGAGCATGCGCAGATGCATCAGGGAGCGGAGAGCGGAGCGGAGAGTTTTGACAAGATGTCACAGAGTAGTAAAAGTAAGAGATTGTCTTATTCTGCAAAATTCAAACTCAGTGTAGTTAGCTACGCAAAAGAGCATGGGAATAGAGCTGCAGAGAGACAGTTTGGACCTCCCCCCACTGAGAGTATGATCAGACAGTGGAGAAAACAGGAAGAGCAACTCCTTAAGATGCCAAAAAAGAAGAAGGCCTTAAGGGGAAAACCAGCAAAATGGCCAAATTTGGAGCAGAGGCTTAAAACTTGGATTTTAGAGCAGCGCCAGAGTGGCTTATGTGTGTCAACTAAACTTATTCAATGTCAGGCAAGAATGTTTGCAAGTGAAATGAACATTGTTGATTTTACAGGAAAGGCAAAATGGTGCTTCAATTTCATGAGGAGAGAAGGGTTGGCCATGAGAACACGAACAAAGTTAGCTCAGAAAATGCCACCAGTTTATGAGGATAAAATCCAACAGTTTCACTCCTATGTCATACAACTTAGGAAAAAATATGATTTTGAACCAAGTCAGATTGCAAACATGGATGAGGTTCCTCTCAATTTTGATGTGCCTTCCAACAGAACTGTTGATGTGAAAGGAATCAAAACAGTGGCGATTAAAACAAGTGGCCATGAAAAGACACACTATACTGCTGTGCTTTCATGCTGTGCAGATGGTACTAAACTGCCTCCTATGCTTATTTTCAAGAGAAAAACCTATCCTAAAGAGACCATACCACCTGGCATTATTGTGCAAGTTCAAGAGAAGGGATGGATGAATGAAGACATTATGGCCATTTGGTTTGCAAAGGTTTGGTTCAGAAGACCTGGAGGGCTCTTAAAGAAGCCAGCTCTGCTTGTTTTTGATCAATTCCGAGCACATTTAACAGAAAAGACTAAAAGGGTTGCATCAGATTTGCGAACACACCTAGCAGTTATTCCTGGTGGACTTACAGGTCAGCTACAGCCACTAGATGTTTCAATCAACAAGCCTTTTAAAGTCCTGATGAGAGAAGAATGGAGTAGATGGATGCAAAAAGCAGGTGATAACTTGACACCGGCAGGAAGAGTGAAAAAACCAACCATTACTGAGGTCTGCAATTGGGTCCTTAACTCATGGTATGGCGTCAAACAAGAGGTGATTGTAAAGTCCTTCAAGAAATGTGGAATCAGCAATGAAATGGACGGAACTGAGGATGATCTCACATATATAGACAGTGACTCAGAAGACAGCAGTGATGCACAAGAAGCTGAAGAAATTCTGTCTGGCACTAGTGATGAAGAAGAGAACATTGATGCAACAGAGGCTGAATAAAGTGATATGCTGCATAATATACTGGTATGTAAACTTTACGTGCGGTAATTACTAAATAAAACTGTGTTCTGTTTTACCTGTTTAAAATATTGATTTCTTAATTTTGGGTTGGAAAAGTGGGGGGCGTCTTATACATGGGGGTGTCTTATACACGGAAAAATACGGTACGTCAGGACTATAAACGGGACAGTGGCCAATAGCTTTCATCTCTTTATTTATTCTGAGCATGCGTGGCACTTTGTCCGTCGGATTTGTGTACACACAATCGGAATTTCCGACAACGGATTTTGTTGTCGGAAAATTTTATATCCTGCTCTCAAACTTTGTGTGTCGGAAAATCCAATGGAAAATGTGTGATGGAGCCTACACACGGTAGGAATTTCCGACAACAAGGTTCTATCACACATTTTCTGTCGGAAAATCCGACCGTGTGTACAGGGCATTAGGCTCAGAGTCCACCAGTAATTACAAGCAATGGAAAACCAGTCTCAGAGCTCCCCATCAGACTCCACCCACCAAACAGGTACAGCGCCCACTGCCATTCACTGTCAATAACAGGCAAGCTAACATGATGGGGAACTAGTCCATTAGATTTCCCCATGAGGCTCTGCCCACTGCCAGTGTGACCTGTTATCCTTTGTTGCTAGGATGCAGTTGGCTTTCATGCTAGCAACCAATGATGTAAAACACATTTAAATATTTGAATAAAGCAATGAACACACAATATCCCTCTGTACACCAACTTTGAGTTGGTCTTTAATAGTGGCAGTCTGCTTATGTGCGCATCGGCGATATTTCTTTTAGAATCTGTTGCAGCTATAGTAAGAGATTCTAAACGTGGTGATAGTAAGATAGAGGGACCAGACCTCTCCTGTTTCCGGGGCCCGCATCTGTGTTTAGGAGACTGACCCTGCCTGAAAATTCGTCCCCACATTAAGTGTGGTGTCCCCACTTTAAGGTATTCCCTTAACACTGAGTCCCTAGCCCAGGAGTGCTCTCTAATGCTGGGGGAAGTTATCATTACAACCTGCCACTGACTACCAATGTTGGGGGGGGGGACCAATGTTGAGATGACAGCAGAGCTCTATCGTTTCTGGATTAGATGAGAGTAAAATATCTTCCAAAGGGGGACAGAGCAAACTGGGAAAAGCCTGATAAGCAGCCCCAAGCACTCTGCAGTCAGTAAATTCAGAACATTATTGGTTTTCCAATTCTGTGTATTATGCAGGGCTTTTTTTCAGCAGGAACGCGGGGGAACGCATTTCAGGCACCTCTTGGACTGACTGTATGTAATAGCAAGGGGTGCTGGGGTGTGCTGCAGGGTATTAATGCTCACTGCTGGGGATCTATTTTTGCAAGGGGGGTCTATTGTTGCTGGGGAGGTCTATTGTTGCTGATGGGGGCCCTTTTGTTGCTTGGGGGGTCTTATGTTGCTGGGGGGTCAGTTGTTGCTGAAAGAGATCTACTGTTGTGAGAGGGGTCTATTGTTGATGGCAGCCAGACAGACTATTAATGCTGGCTGTGCGGAGATCTGTTGATGCTGCCGGGAGTCTATTGTTGCTGGCGGGGAAATTTTGTTGTGGTTGGTCCATTATTGTTAGGGGGATTTATTGTTGCTGGCTGCAGGGGATCTATTTTACTGCTTTTCTTGATATCATTAACAAATTCCATACAAATTACTTAGCACCTCAAAATGATACTTGGTTCTATATTGTCTAAAAGGGACGGTACTGGGATGTGGGTAGGGGCAGAGAAAAAGGGTGACTCGGAAAGGGGGAGTTCCTGCACTTATTGTCTGAGAAAAAAAGCCCTGGTATTATGTATTATTGCACAAGGAGGATATTATGAAGAGATAGTGCAGTCCTTAATAGAAAATATTTGATTTTGCTGTTACATAACATTGAAGTGCTGGCAAACATTCTTTAGGACACAATTTGCAATATAACATACCAGCCATAGCAAATCGACTTTATTAAGTGAAATGGTAAGCCCTCCAAAACTTCTCCTAATCTTGTGCAATATTCTGCATCCCAAAGAGCCCCACACTGCACCCTCCCAGCTCCCCTCCTTCTTCCCACTGACACCAATGCAGTGGTATTTTTTTCTTCATTGCCAGCAACGCAGTGACATTCTTTCCTCCCACTGACATTGATGCAGGGCCTTGCTCTGTTTCAGTCACACTCTTCTGCCCTAGTAATAGCACCACATGGTAAAAGGGCTGTTCTACTTTTGAGACACGCTTGTACGTGCAAAGACAGATCAAGACAGTGGGCACGGTAGGGGAGGAAGTTAGGGTGCCATATTATGTCTGCTGAGTGCTGGGGCTTATTTCACTCCCACACTACAAGCAATGCACCATAAAGTGACACCTAGTGACACAACGGTGTTTAGCGTGCTACGCGCGCCACTGTTTTCTATAAAAATGTAGATATTCTTACTATGTATGCTTGCATATCTATCTTGGTGCCTCTAATTTCTAATTTGATTATTTTGTTTTTATAACTTGAATGTTTAACTCTTCTTACAAACACATAAAAAGGATGGAAACGTACATTTATTTTCCCTGCATTTTATTACAAGTCAGTGATAACCATCCAAGCTAGAACAGATCCCTGGCATTATACTATTGGAACACTAGATGGCAGCATGTTAGAGTTCATGAGCCTTTATGAGCGTCATCAAGCAGCTGCTCCACATCTCAATAAAGACGCTTGTATGCGATAAAATAATATTTATGATAGCAGCCAACTTTTACATCCAATTGTTTTATGTAATACAGCATTGGAAATGACAGAAGCTATGTTAAATATGTTTTAGACCATGCATTGGATGACTTTATTTGGTTGGAAAATTAATCCATGCACATCATCTGAAAAATGGCCATAAGGGTATTCATGATCAAGATCACATGCTGTGTAATTTTGAAGGTATCAGATTTCATTTACACATGACTGCTGATTACACTGCACAGGGTGAGATCATCAGATTTAGCAGACTTGAAAGTTCTGGGGATTGACTTTTCAGGTGTTCCAGGGATTATGCAGCTCTGTGATTCCAGGGATGTGATGCAGCTCTGTATTTTTCAATGCCATACCATAAGGGGAAGTACCGCTTGCCCTCCTTTTTAAGTTTTGACTGTTTCATTTTTTAGGGGGGAAGCAGGTACCTGGTTTTGACAAGTACCCGCCCCCACTTCTGATTGGATCGCTGCGGCAATCCCCCCTTTCCTTCACCTGTAGCTTTCTGGGACACGCCACTGGTCCCAGAAAGCTGTGGGACCATTCACAAAGCGCAAGACGGCTCACGCATGAAGCCTCAAGTGGTCACAGCCAGCTTCTCAAAGTAAACATGCAGAAGTTCCGGCTCAAGTGCGGACCGCTCTGGATCCATGGACAGGTAAGTGTCCTATTATTAAAAGTCAGTAACTACAGGATTTGTAGCTGCTAACTTTTAGTATTTTGTTTGTAGGTTGAAGAACAGCTTTAAACCCAAAAGCAATAATTTATTATATTGCAGCTTACCAATTTTTAGATGTGATAGCTGTATTAGTTTCTCTTTTTTAGGCTTTTTTTTTGGGTTTTGGGTTTAATATCACTTTAACTTCTCCTTCTGTTAATAACCCCTTCCTAAAATGATGGCAAAATCTTCCTTCTTTCACATGCTAATGATGGCAACCTTGGGGTGTGTTCTATCCTGATGTAACACCCTGATGTTTAGGCAGGGTTGCTATCAAATTTAGTTGCCAGGCGATAGTTGCCTTGGCCAATTGTTAGGAGATCAATTGATTCCTCTCTAACTCTGGACTTTTCGTACCCTTTCTCTTCTGTCACTAGCTGGCACTATGCTGGTGACATTAAATAAGACAGGGGCTTTGCCAGCTCAGACATAAATGGATGGGGTGTCTCAGCCAATGGGTAGGGATTTCTTTGGTCCCTTGACCTGCTGGGAGAGCCTATTTATTTGGGTGGAGTCAGGTGATCCGGGTTCTGTGCCACCTGCATGGCTGTCAGGGTGGACGTGTGATGTGCTGCTTTGGGCTGCTAGGCCGGAAGCCTGAGGCCTATCCTGGGGACATTTAGCTGCTAGGTTGCCTGAGGGCCTTTCCAGGAGTTGGAGAGCAGCATAGCGTTGGGACTGCTGCCTTGCAGTCTAACCAGAAGTAGCAGTTCAGCCAGACGGGGAACCAGCTGTGGTCAGAGGTAGAAGGGGAAGCTGGGGACCCATCTACCTTGTTACCGGAGACCACCGTGAGTAAGCTGAATTCAGTAAAAGAGCAGTCTTCTCACCAGCCGAGGACAGTGAAGAAGTGGGAAAGCTTCAGTGAATGCCAAGCCAGGGACCCTGCGGGACAGCAGAGGTGACGCTTGCGGAGCATCAGTGGGTGCCAAGCCAGGGACCTAGCGGGTCAGCAGGGGTGACGCTTGTAGAGTATCTGTGAGTGCCAAGCCAGGGAAGCGGGGCTGACGCTTAAGGAAGATACTGAGTGCTAAAAGTGGAAGAGCTCAGGGGATCCAGTGGCTATTGGATCCGAAGTCTAGTAAAAGACTGGGAGTTCGTTGAGTGAAGATCCACAGTGAGTGATTGTGGAGTAAACAGAGAACTGTTTGTGTTGCCAATAGTTGAATATACTGCCGTTAGTAACTACTACAAGACTGTTGCCATAGAAGATAACGGTCCTACCTATACAGAAGTGGTGTCTGACTGGAAGCCTTCACCTGTATAGCTGTCTTCCTATAGAAATCTTGGAGTCTGCTAATTATCATTGCATCTACTTAAGGGTGTCCTGGCCCTAACTCTCTCTCCCACAGTTCTGTTCAAGAGACAATGAATCTCTTTGCATTCAAAAAGTGTCTGGTGCCCACCATTTCATCTTGCATTACACCCACCATGCCTTGTGACCCACTCTACACAGAAGGATGTCGGCTGTCCTTGACTCTGGAGGTCACCATTAGGCCTCAAGGGACTCAGGGCTTTGCTACACTTAGGATAAAGTTGTGGTTGCAGGAAAGAAAATCGCTCTTAAGGGGCGCTTTCTTTCCTCTGACCACTAATGTAAAATTTAATTAGAGGTTCCCTGAGATCTGAAAATTATTTTAAGGGTTTCTGTGTGGTAAAAAGGTTGAGAAAGGCTGGTGTAGACACTCTAATACAGGAGGTGTGTTACTGGCTGGATCACCAGGTGAAAAAAAAGCCTAAAAAAAGAAAGCTGGCACAGCCGTCACATATAACGATTGGTAAGTTGAAATAGATAAAAAAATTTGTATTACCATTTTAAGATGGTCTGCAGTGTGTATGGTCAGTTCTGTTAAGTTTTGTCTATGTATAGGTGTAGCTTATAACTTCTGCTGAGCATCTTCCTTTGTTGTTGCTCTATTATTCTTCTGCAGTGTGGACAGGGTTTAACTTAGGGTTGCACTGATACAGTTTTTTTTATCGGCAAGTACGAGTACTAATACTTTTGGTCAAGTACTCGCTGATACAGAGTACTGATACTTTGCGGTGTGATTTGCGTCAATACAAAAAAAATTGGCGCAAATCGCACTGCAAAGAATCGCATGTGATTTGAACAGGATTGCAGTGCGATTCCTGTCCGAATCACATGCGATTTCCCCAACTACTCCTGTGTGTTTGTGTGTGTATAGAAAGAGATTAAAGCATCATCTAGTGGGCAGTTTAAAATATGTTAGAACTCACAGTACATATCTGGTAGCACCTAGGTCGGCAACCCCTTGATCGCGATCGACTGGTCGACCTCTGGTAGGTGACCAGTAGATCGCAAATAGATTTCTTGCCGACAAAGTACTTTCCCCTCAGAGGATGCACAGGGTCAGCCAATCCTAGGCTGCAGAGGCAGGCCCCCTCCCGCAGCAGGGCGGGTGCTGCCTCCGGAATAGCTTGTGTGTATTCGGGCTCTTACCGAACACACCTGAGCTCTTGTTTTATGTTTAGTTCGGCACTCAGTCGGATCTCCGCCCCACAATGTTCCTGCAAAGTTACATATAGCCAGGGCTGGACCGGCCTACTGGGATACCAGGAAATTTCCCGGTAGGCTGCCTGCCCTGGGGCCGGTTTGAGTGGCTGCAGGGGTGCCCAGGGCTGATCTCGGCGCTGCAGGCTAAGGCAGAGGGAGGGCACCGAAGCTTAAGTGCAAGAGTCCTCCCCTCCCTCCTCCTCAAGTAAGTCAGTGTCACACACAGTCTGCACTGCGATCTCCCACTGTGTCAGGGAGTGTTCTGAGGTGTTCTGTCAAACAGAACAGCGACCGCCGTAACAAAATCCCGCCTCCTAGACCTGGCTCCTGTGATAGATAGAACACTGATCCAATGCCGGGACATTGAATCAGTGTGACTCACAGGGGGACCCGAGTCAAGGAGGCGGGACTTTGCTACAACGGCCACCTGGGTATTTGAATCCAAGCTCCATGACAGAGCGGGAGATCACTGCTCTGTGTGATCAGGCTGCATTTCATGGGCACTCACTGGTAAGGCTGCATTTCATGGGCACTCACTGATAAGACTGTATTTCATGGGCACTCACTAAAAAGGCTGCATTTCATGGGCACTCATTGATAAGGCTGCATTTCATGGGCACTCATTGATAAGGCTGCATTTTATGGGCACTAACTGGTAAGTCTGCATTTCATGGGCACTCTCTGATAAGGCTGCATTTTATAGGCACTCACTGGTAAGGCTGCATTTCATGGGCACTCACTGGTAATACTGCATTTCATGGGCACTCACTGGTAAGGCTGCATTTCATGGGCACTCAATGGTAAGGCTGCATTCAGAGGCAGCTTTAGGCTTTGTGAGGCCTTAGGCAAAACTTAGACATGAGGCCCCACTCACGCCCGTAATGGAAAAAAAAATGTAAGCGATACAAATTAACTGTATAAACTGCATATATTAAGAACCTTAAAGTTTCCTCTATCTCAGCGCTGGCGTCAGTGTACCTTTTCAGCACTGGCATCCATGTGCTCTCAGTGCTGGTGTTGGGGCTCTCTATCTCAGTACAGTGTGTCTTGATGCTGGAGTCAGTGACCTCTATCTCAACGCTGGTGTCAGTGCTGGCATGCTCTCAGTGCTGGTGTCAGTGTTCTCTATCTCAATGCTGGTGTCATAGCACTCTTTCTCATTGCACAGAGATGGGGTCCCTGTCCTCAGGTGAGATGGGGTCCCTGTCCCCAAGTAAGAAGGGGTCCCTGTCCACAGGGGAGATGATGGGGGGGCCCTGTCACCAAGTAAGAAGGGGTCCCTGTCCGCAGGGGAGATGGGGTTTCCCATCCCCAAGGAAGATGGTGGGGGCCCTATCCCCAGGGATGAAGGGGACCCTGTAGCCAGGAGAGGTGATAGGGGCACTGTCCTCAAGGGTGATGGGGGCCCTGTCCCCAGGTGAGATGATGGGGGCTCTGTCCCCAAGGGAGATGACGGGGGCCCTGTCCCCAGGGTAGATGACTGGGGCCCTGTCCCCAGGGGAGATGACGGGGGCCCTGTCCCAGAGTGAGAAGGGGGTCCCTGTCCCCAAGTGAGAAGGGGGTCCCTGTCCTCAAGTGAGAAGGGGGTCCCTGTCCTCAAGTGAGAAGGGGGTCCCTGTCCTCAAGTGAGAAGGGGGTCCCATCCCCAGGAAAGATGGTGGGGGCCCTGTCCCCAAGTGAGAAGGGGTCTCTGACCGCAGGGGAGATGGGGTTCCGGTCCCCAGGGAAGATGGTGGGTGCCCTGTCCCAAGAGAAGGAGGGGTCCTAGTTGCCAGGGGAGATTATGGGGCCCTGCCCCCAGGGGAGATGATGGTGTTCCCGTCCCCAGGGAAGATGGTGGGGGCCCTGTCCCCAGGGGAGATGATGGGGGCCCTGTCCCCAGGGGAGATGATGGGGGCCCTGTCCTCAAGGAAGATGGGGTCCCTGTCCCCAGGTGAGATGATGGGGGGCCCTATCCCCAGGGGAGATAATGGGGGGCCCCTGTCCCCAGGGGAGATGATGGGGTTCCCGTCCCCAGGGAGGATGGTGGGGGCCCTGTCCCCAGGGGAGATGATGGTGGGGGCCCTGTCTTCAAGGAAGATGGGGTCCCTGTCCCCAGGTGAGATGATGGGGCGCCCCTATCACCAGGGGAGATGATGGGGGCCCCTGTCCCCAGGGGAGATGATGATGGGGCCCTGTCCTCAAGGGATACGGGGTCCCTGTCCCCAGGTGAGATGATGGGGCCCCTGTCCCCAGGGGAGATGATGGGGGGCCCTATCCCCAGGTGAGATGATGGGGGGCCCCTATCCCCAGGGGAGATGATGGGGGGGCCTGTCCTCAGGGGTGATGATGGGGGGCCCTATCCCCAGGGGGAGATGATGGGGGGCCCTATCCCCAGGGGAGATGATGGGGGCCCTGTCCCCAGGAGAGATGATGGGGGGCCCTGTCCCCAGGGGAGATGATGAGGGGCCCTGTCCTCAAGGAAGATGGGGTCCCTGTCCCCAGGTGAGATGATGGGGGGCCCTATCCCCAGGGGAGATGATGGGGGGCCTCTGTCCTCAGGGGAGATGATGGGGGGCCCCTGTCCCCAGGTGAGATGATGGGGGGCCCCTGTCCCCAGGTGAGATGATGGGGGGGCCCTATCCCCAGGTGAGATGATGGGGGGGCCCTATCCCCAGGTGAGATGATGGGGGGGCCCTATCCCCAGGTGAGATGATGGTGGGGCCCTATCCCCAGGTGAGATGATGGGGGGCCCCTATCCCCAGGTGAGATGATGGGAGGCCCCTATCCCCAGGTGAGATGATGGGGGGCCCTATCCCCAGGGGAGATGATGGGGGGCCTCTGTCCTCAGGGGAGATGATGGGGGCCCCTGTCCCCAGGTGAGATGATGGGGGGCCCCTGTCCCCAGGTGATATGATGGGGGGGCCCTATCCCCAGGTGAGATGATGGGGGGGCCCTATCCCCAGGTGAGATGATGGGGGGGCCCTATCCCCAGGTGAGATGATGGTGGGGCCCTATCCCCAGGTGAGATGATGGGGGGCCCCTATCCCCAGGTGAGATGATGGGAGGCCCCTATCCCCAGGTGAGATGATGGGAGGCCCCTATCCCCAGGTGAGATGAGGGGATATGGGGTCAGCTCACTTACCATATCCAAGCTGCAGGGCACTCATCCATGGTTGCCTGGCTGGACTCCCTCCAGCAGCAGCACAGACAGGGCGATCAGCATATCTCCAAGGTGAGAGAGATCTGTGTATGACGGGGGGAGGAGGTGGGGGCTGGCAGACAAGCCTGCAGTGTCCTCCAGGTCTCATAGGGCTGCTGCACATGTGTCCTTAAACTTCCTTAGCGCGGGGGTGTGCAGAGCATCTCCAGAGCAATGCAGAAAGCAATGGATGCAGCCGACTTGGGGGGGGTGGGACTCTGGCTGGAAAGGCGGCGCTGCATTAAGCAGGAGAGAGGAACCCGGAGGAGCTGGCCAAGGACAGAGCATGCAAAACATAGCAGCCAGTGCGATAGAGCAGGGAGCTCTGCTACAGAGCCGGCTCTTCAGTTAGAGCCCTTGCACACTGGGGCGGTTTGCAGGCGCTATTGCGCTAATAATAGCGCCTGCAAACCGACCCGAAAGTGCCGCTCCTTGCATTCCAGTGTGAAAGCCCCGAGGGCTTGCACACTGGAGCGATGCGCTGGCAGGACGGTAAAAAAAGTCCTGCCAGCAGCATCTTCGGAGCGGTGAAGGAGCGGAGTGTATACCGCTCCTTTACCGCTCCTGCCCATTGAAATCAATGGGACGGCGAGGCTATACCGCCGGCAATGCGCCTCTGCAGAGGCACTTTGCGGTGGTATTTAACCCCTTCTCGGCTGCTAGCGGGGGGTAAAACTGCCCCGCTAGCGGCCGCATACCGGCAGTAAAACGCCGCTAATAATAGCAGCGTTTTACCGCCGACGCCGCCCCCCGCCCCAGTGTGCAAGGGCTCTTAGGCAAATTAGGAGCCCGCGGGGCACCTATGAGTTGCGAGGCCTTAGGCGGTCGCCTAATTTGCCTAATTAGAGAGCCGCCTCTGGCTGCATTTCATGGGCACTCACTGATAAGGCTACATCCTACTGACCTCTGTACACTGCCCTACATCCCACTGACCTTTGTACACCGCCCTACCTATTACTGACCTATGTAAGCTGCCCTACATCCTACTGACCTCTGTACACTGCCCTACATACTACTGACCTCTGTATGCTGCCCTACATGCTACTGAATTTAAAGTGACATTAGTTTTAGTAAATTTTTCTAGGGTTTCTTCATGCTGTTTTTTAATTGGGGAACTTGCTAGAAAATTTATTTAAAAAAAAAAGGGGGGGGGGGTGCTGCACCCCGGTGATCTTTGATTTTTTTAATGTTGTCCAGGTGGATCTCCATCTCTCAAAAGTTGTCTACCCCTGTGGTAGCAAATGAGGGCTGTTGGAGGTGCTCATAGGGCTGGAGCAGAAGTTCTGGGACCCCATAGGTATAGGGTAGAAGTGATGTCAGCTTGGGGGTGAACCACCTCTACATCTCCTCCAGCCCTGTGGAGGAGATATAGAGGCAGTAAGTGCTGGGTGAGCAAGGTCAGGCATGTCATTTTCAGGTTTGCAGAGAAATCACAAACCAATTCAGCAGCTCCTCCAGGGGTTGCACTACATAGGGATCTACTGTACATAGACATACTATTTGATATACTGTATTTGTAGTGTTACAATTGAAAAATCCATTGTTGCAGAATTAGTTTGATTTATCAAAATATTCTTAGTCTGCATGGGGTGAACAATGGAATTCCTGTGGCATTATATTTACTTTTCACTGGGGGATCCCCCAGGCTCCTAGCAGGTTTTGCCTATAAGATGGGCTCCTGTCCAATTTCAGATATTTTAGGATCTATCAATAACATTTGCCAGAGTTTTTTCAATATCATGCGTAATGTGTTCAAATGGGAACCATATGTCGTTACTAGGGATGGGCGGATGATTCGACCCGAGCATAAGTTCGGGCCGAACTTTCTTTATTCGGTTGTTTGGCGAACAGCCCGAACAAGCGGGTCATTCGAACGTTTGTTCGGCCCCCCGAACTGACCACAATGCATTGCGGCGCTGAACAGTGCATTGCAAGCCCTGATTGGCTGAAACAGTGAAAGTTTCAGCCAATCAGGGCACAGAGCACTGTCAGAGTCATGATTGGACACTGTCATCATGACTTTATCCAATCATGGCTCATTCTCCCCCACAGTATAAAAGTATTCTTTCAATGGCAGCCATTTTCAGTGTGATTTCGGCGTGGAGAGAGATAGAAAAGAGCTCTGTTCAGTGAACCACCTCAGGGACAGGCCCAGAGGTGGTTCACACCACGCCAGCTGGAGCCAGGAATGGTGGTGTCCGATAATGTCTCAAACCTCCTGTCAGCCCTAAGACAGGGAAAGTTGAGACATGTGCCATGCCTGACACATGTCCTCAATTTGGTGGTGCAGCGTTTCCTAACAATGGTGACCCTAGGGGGGGCCAGAGGGGGCCCTGACCCCCCCAACATTATGCTGGGCCCTACCATGTGCCCCCCCCCCCAAAAAAAAATTATTTTTTATTTTTTATTTTTTATTTTTTTTTACAAAAAGGCAAATTCTTTTTGTTTGTATTTATATCGGATGTGCCGCATCTTACTCGGGCCACCGCTGGGGTAACACAGTCTATATTGAGAGGGAGAGCATCCCCAGTCAGCTCCTGCTGGTGATTCCTCCCCCCTCCCTCTGCTCGCTGACACTGCATAATGCAAGCGCTCACACAACCATGGCCGCCCGATCTGCTCCTTCCCCTGCATCCTCATTGGCAGGGAGAAGAGTGAGTTGCAGGAAGGACTCCACCAGGACTCTCAGTTACTAAAAAAACAGACTGATTTCTCCCGTCCTTAGGACAGGAGAACCAGCCTGTAAATTCCAAGAAATGCCAGACCAGCGCTGTCAATAGCAGGGGCAGGACAGCAAGAGGAGGCTGGGGAACCCCACAGTGACAGAACACCAGGGCCCGGTGGCAAGACAACCTTTGCAACCCTGATAGTTCTCCCACTGCTTTGGACCCTTATATTTTCTTGGTATGCTGGTGACATATATCTCTTGTTCTCTGTCACCCTGGGGGGGGGGGGGGGGAGCAATACAGTAGGAAGGGAGCTCACTGCAGAACATGTGAAAGGGCCGTTGTGGGATCGTAGTAAAGGGGTAAAGGGCCCCAGGATACATAAAATATATATAGATAGATATATCTATATCTATCTATCTATATGCATTTTATATTGCCCCCCTATTTTTGTCCCTGTCCCCCCATGTGCCCCCCCTAAATATGAAAGCTGGAGACGCCACTGTTTCCTAAGTACATATCCAGGGTTGCAAAATGTACTAAAACAGGCCAGAAGAGTCTGTAGCCATTTCAGGCGGTCATACACAACCAGTGCTCGGTTGGCTGAAATTCAGCGGGAATTCCACCTGCCCATAAACTGCCTGATTTTTGACATGCTCACCAGGTGAAATTCAACTTTGGGAATGCTGCAGCAGCTATACATGCAGCAGAGGGCCGTCAACGAGTATCTGTGCCAGTACGGCATGACGACAGGCTCAGGCCGCATCAGCTTTTTTCCCCACGCCAATGGCTGATCATTAAGGATGCATGCACTGTATTGTCACCATTTGAGGAGGCCACAAGGATGGTGAGCAGTGACAGTGCATGCATCAGTGACACAATCCCTGTTGTGTTCCTGCTGGAGCAAACTCTGCGTGGCATTATGGACAGGGCACTGGAGGTAGAGCAGCAGGAGGAAGAGGAGGACTTCCTTTCCTCTCAAGGCCCACTTTATCCAGACACCATCATTCCTATGTCACAGAACACACAGGAGGAGAGAGGGAAGGAGGATGGGGAGGAGGATGAGGAGGAGGATTCTGGCACTTTCATAGGCTTCGAGGAAGAGGAAGACATGCGTCAATCTGTAAGCGATGGCTTTCCAACTCCAGGATCCTTGGGAGTAGTACGTGGCTGGGAGGAGGAAGTTCCAGATGCTGTCATCCTGAGTGACCCCAAGGAGTCTGCTTCTCAAGCCTCTGCAAATTTGAGGCACATGGGCAACCTCATGCTTCAAAGCCTGCGAATGGACCCAAGAATACGTGGCATAAAGGATAAGATTACTGGTTGGCAACCCTCCTTGACCAACGTTATAAAGGGGAAGGTCTCAGAACTCATCCCATCCCCACAGAGAGTGCAGAAGATAAAATCTCTTGAGGACGCGTTAAAGAGGATTTTATTGAACGTTTTTCCTGACTCCAGTAGGTTACAGTGTGGTGGAAAACGTTGTTTTGAGTCTTCTGTTGGTCCAGAGAGGAGCGTTGGAGAAGGCATCCGCCTAAGTGAGGCATTTCGGAATTTTTTTAGTCCTGGAGGCCCAGGGCTGTCAGCTTTCACATCCATCGGCAGCGTCTTCATCACATGGTGGAAGATTACCTCGGGGCCAAAACAGAGATGGAGAGCTTTCCAGCTGACGATCCACTGACTTACTGGGTCATGAGAATAGACCACTGGCCAGAACTTGCCCAGTATGCTATCGAGTTGTTGGGCTGCCCTGCATCCAGCGTGCTTTCAGAACGGGCATTCAGTGCTGCAGGAGAACGCGTCTGTCCACAGACTCCGTGGACTGTTTGACTTTCATCAAAATGAATCAGTCCTGGATTACCAGCTATGAAGCCCCTGATGCCGATATCACTGATTAAGTCTTTTCATCTGGAAGAATGTTTTTGGTATAGTTTTCATGGTCACAATTAACACCCAAAGACCAATTTTTCAGCATCTGTTTGACAGGTGCATATCATTGCAATTTTTTACAGCAAGGTCAATTCTTGCTTTCATCAAGAGTACCTCTATAGGGTTACGGTGGGAAACCACCACCGACACCCAAAGACCAATTTTTCAGCATCTGTTTGACAGGTGCATATCATTGCAATTTTTTTTAGCAAAGCCAATTCTTGCTTTCATCAAGAGTACCTTTATAGGGTAACGGTGAGAAGGCGCCCCTGACACCCAAAGAGTAATTTTTCAGCACCTGTTTGACAGGTGCATATCAATGCAATTTTTTACAGCAAGGCCAATTCTTGCTTTCATCAAGCACAGAGCAGGTAAGTATAACATGTTTGTTACTTTTAAAACAAAATATCTGAACCTTTAGCCTGGGTTCACACTTGTGGGGTGAGACACCGCATGCAGAGCCGTCTTTAAGGCAGGTCACAAGGGGCAGCTGCACTGGGCCCTGTCATTGTTGTAGGGCCCAAAGCAGCTGCCTCATACTTGCCAACTATCCCAGTTTAAATTCCCTTGTCCCTTGAGGTTTAGTCCTGTGCTGTGTCCTTATATCTCAGTGTGAAGTGCTGCTACTAATGCTGCCCAGCTCTGCCCTATTGTGTATAGGTGACTCACCTGCAGACCCTGTGTTTACATGTAAATAACCATCGTTCATATGTAAATAGCGATGGCCGGCGGCATTGATATGTAAACAAAGGCAGCTTTCATATGTATATTTTGCCCCCCTCAGGTCATATCCACTATCACCTATACTGAATGCTGCCCACTGGGGAGGTAAAGGGGCATGCTTGAAAGTCCTGCCTACAACTGTGGTAATTAAGTCTAACATCTGCCTGTTCTGCAAAGGTAAGCAAATTGGTGGGGGGAGGGGGGGTGGGGGTAGTGTGGGGTGTGCAGAGGTAGGCAGAGAAGGAATTACATTTTGGGGTGAACAGGTGAGCAAGGAGGGGATGTATGGAGGTAAGGAAGGTGGGTGCAATGATGAGCAGAGGAGGTAGGTACAGTTAAAGGGGTGGAGGGTTGGAGTGGAGAGGATGGGGGAGGTTTGGGGTGCAGAGGTTGGCATGGGTTTTAGGATGCAAAGGTGTGCTGACAGGGTGGATAAAGCTGTAGGTCACGTGTAGGGCAGCCCATTCATTTCATAGGGATTCTCTAAGCTCTAGAAATGCTGAAGAAAGTCCCAAACCCTTTTTCAAAATCACACACACACATTAACAATTAATGGCACTGCTGTGTATCTGCTATAGGGCAGCATATTTCTGTGGTGTCAGGAAATCGATTTTGCATGCGTTCCCAACACACACAAATGTGAACGCAGGCTAAATGTCTCAGTTACATTGGGGGTCAGTGTAAATGTTCTCATTACATTAGTGCTTGGTGTAGAATCCTTTCTTCACACTAGTGGCCAGTGTGAATGTCGCCCTTACATTGGTGGTCAGTGTAAATCCCTCCTTACATTGGTGGTTACTATGAATGCTTCTATTACATTAGTGGTCAGTGTAAACCCGTATTACATTGGTGGCCAGTGTTGAAACTCCTCTTTATATTGGTAGTCGGTAAAAAAAATCAGCATTGCCATTGATCACACCCTCCCCCCCAGCACTGCCCCTGATCCCAGGAGTTCTAGGATTCCTAGGAGTTTTCTGTCTATTGATGGGTCCCCTCACCTCCCCAGTCCATGTGGTGCAGGCAGTGAGGAGATGATGTGCTGTAACCTCTAGCAACCAGTCAGTAAGCGGTAATGATATGCTGTAACCTCTGGCAAACAATTGCAATCGCTGCTTGATCTGATACAGTAAACTTATTTTGAGTCTAGCTGCTATGTATTGTATGTCTCAGAGCAGGTGGAGAGTGAAATTGCATGGGGGGGCCCAAGAAAAGTTTTCCACAGGGTCCAATCGATATTAAAGACGGCCCTGACCGCATGTGATTCAGATAGGAATCACACTACATTCCTATTCAAATCACATGTGATTCTTTGCAGTGCAGTTTGAGCCGATTCATTTTGTATGGGCTCAATTCGCAGCGCCCAAAAAAGTGCAGGAATCTTTTTTTTTGCCGCACCTGAATCAGATTGCATGGGTCCACCCCCCTGTTTTTGCCACTTGCTATGATGAACAGATTTTTCAAAGCCTGAGACGAACCTGTTGCCTAGAGGCATCCCTTCAATGTTCTGGAAACATTGAGTTCATGTAGGGCACCCATCTGTGACTCTGGGAAATTAGGCAAGGCCCAAGATTCAGATAGGTGGCCACCTTTGGAACAAACTGCTCCACTGGAGGAGGCTTTACCTCGTCCAGGTGGAAGGTAACACGGCTTTCTAAAGCTCCAAGGACCTCTGACACCCTCCTCCCAGAGGTCACTGCCAGGAGAAAAAAAATGCCTTATAAGAAATATACCACAGCGAATACTGCTCTGTGGGGGCAAAGGTTGTTTTGAGAATGTCCAGCAGCACAGATAGATCCCATTGTGGAAAGGTTCACTTCCTGGGGGTAATGCTGTATCCTGGCCTAGGCTGACAAGGCCCAGGCCTAGGGCAGCACTTTGCAGGGGGGCAGCACGGAAAGAGTCCCTGCTGGCTTGCCCTACACTGTTAATGTAGCACCAGTCTTATGGGGCGGACTGGGCTGAGAGGCAAATTAGTCTAGCTCCCCCATAAAGCAGCCTCACTGCTTCCGGGAGGCTGACATTCCGCAATTTTGACTGTCCTCTCGTCCTGGACATACAAACCTTCCTCACTGTGCTATATGTTTTCTGCTGCACCATTGGCATGGTTATATCATAGTTACATAGTTAGTAAGGTTGAATAAAGACACCAGTCCATCCAGTTCAACCTGAGTGAGTGTGTGTCTACAACCCTGACCCTTGTCCCTAACCCTATACATCGCACACTCACATCAGTCCCTACCCTCAATCCAAGGTCCCCATTCATATACTAGGGCCAATTTTTTTTTTTGGACAGAAGCCAATTAACCTACCAGCATGTCTTTGGAGTGTGGGAGGAAACCGGAGTACCCGGAGGAAACCCACGCAGGCACAGGGAGAACATGCAAACTCCAGGCAGGTAGTGTCGTGGTTGGGATTCGAACCAGCGACCCTTTTTTACTGCTAGGCGAGAGTGCTAACCACTGCACCACTGTGCCGCCCATAGTCTTCTTAGTCCTCTCCATAAAATTATCAGAAATTTGTGCTTAAAGTAGAACTATAGGCAACACTTTTTTTTTTTATTTTGGATAGAGTAAGGGAGGGTTATAACCCCTGTCAGTTTATTTTTTACCATCCCTGTCCCATTGCAGAGATTTCCCTTCACTTCCTGCTCCATAGCCAAACAGGAAGTGAGAGGAAATGTATGCAAATTAAGGGAATCCATGCCCCCCCTCCAGGCCCTCAGAACTAGTGTCCCCACTCGAAAATTTCAGGGCGGGTCTTAAACAGCAAGGGGTGTGTCCCATGGCAGGAAAGGGTGGGTCATATTTAAATTAGGGTGTGCACGAGTTTAGTCAGGCCTAGGGAAGCACAAAACCTAAATACACTACTGCCTGGGGGGGGGTGGATCTTGAGCACGGCTATGTACTATTAGAGGATCTTCCGCCCACTTGACCTTAAAGTATAACTAAAGGCAAAACTTTTTTTTCAATTTTGAATAGAGTGGAGAGGGATTGGAACGCTTGTCAGTTTTTATTGCAGTCTGTGCCCCCCCCCCCCCCCCCATTAGGGAGATTCATTCTCTCTATTTGTCCTGTTTACCATTATAATTGAAAGTGAAAGTAAAAGTAAATCCCACATTTTGGGTTGACCCCAGAAAAGTAATAGAGGGGAAAACTTCGAATGGGGATAATAGTTCTGGTGACCTGGAGGTCCCCTAGGAATTCCCTTAATTTTCAGGGATTTCCTCTCACTTCCTGTTTGGCTATGGGACACGAAGTGAAGGTAAATCTCCTTAATGGGACACAGATGGCAAAAAAAAAAAATCAGACAGGGGTTATAACCCTCCCTTACTCTATCCAAAATGAAAAAAAAAGTTCTGCCTATAGTTCTACTGTAAGTCTGGTACACATGGTAAGTTCTTTCTTCGTTCAGCCCAGCGGGCTGAAGGTAAAAAAACTCAGGAAGTCCTGTACTAATGATGCAACGTTAGTACAGCAATCTCCCAGCTGAGCTATTGTGGGCTGATAGGGGGGCCGCCCCCCCGCCAGATCACACAGTTTAGCGCTCGCAGTCATTGACTTAGAGCACTGATCGGATGCCAATGGTTTGCTGGTTTTTCAGGATGCTCGTTCGACAGAAGCCAGTCATGAGATCGGTTTCTGTCAAACAATGACCTGTAAACACAGGCTGAATGTCAGCCGGTATCTACTGTACCAGCTAATTTCATCCGATATTCGGCCAATGTGTACGCACTGTTATTGCTGAGATGGTCACCACCTGAACAGGCTTAGACACAGGTCTAGTCTGGTCTGTAGAAAGTCCAGCAAACGTAAAGCAGAATGAGAGGTAGGAATAGAGTCCCTTCCTTTCGCAAAAGCAACACATTTATCCCAGATCTTCAAATAGATGTTACCAGTAGAAGGCTTTCTGGGCATTAGCAAAGTCATGATTACTTCTGAAGAGCATTATAGGACATTCAGCCTCCCCCTCTAAACAGCCATGCTTGAAGGCTAAATCTGTGCGTGTTCAGATGAACCAGGCTCTCATCTGTCAGCAGATCTGGCAGGGCCAGAAGGGGAATCAGGGCTTGAATGCTGAGATGAAGTGCAAGGGAAAACCAGGGCCTGCATGGCCAGTATGGTAAGATGGCTATCATCGAGACTTCCTCTCACAACAGCTTTGACAAGAACCTCATTATGAGGGCTAACTAAGGTAAGGCACATGCCACGCCGAAATTGGAAAGAGCATCCACCCCGTCTGCCTTGGGGTGCGGAAATCAAGTCATGAACCTTGGCAGTTTGTGATTGCTCGAAATAGCAAATACCCCACATATGGGTCCAGTGCCGGAAGACTCGTGGGTGAAGCAACCACTCATTCGGATCTTGGAAAATTGCAAGAAAGGAGATCTTGCCTCTGTGTTCCACTTGCCCTACAAGTAGATTGCCCTCAGATCCTTAAGGTGTAATTCTGGCCAGGCCATGATTGGCTCGATGTCTCTTAAAGGTGTGTTGCTTCGAGTGCCTCCCCACCTTTGAATGTAAGCAACTGCTGGCCTGTTGTCCACCTGCAGTTGGACTAACTTCCCTTCCAATCTGGTGGCAAGGGCTTTAAAGGACAAATGAGCTTCCTGCATTTCCAGGACATTGGAAACCATTCCTTTGCACCTCCACCTTCTAGAATGCATATACCCTCATAATGGGCCCCACTCACTGGCATCTGTCGTAATCATAGATCAACTTAACTAAGGTCCACAAAGTTGTCAGCAAATTCATCTTCAACCACCAAAACAGGCTCTTCCTTATGTAGGATGACACAGTGATCCAGTGATTCACTACCTCAAGTTATGTATCTGTCACGAGCGCCACGTACCTGATGTGAGACCAAAGTAGTGGGGGGGCCTCCCTTGCATTCCGGGTCCCTAAAGCCTCTGGAGGTCGAGACAGAGACTTAGTGGGGACACCGAGTGGCAGGGGTGCCAAGGGTGCGGAGCACCGTGCAAGCCTTAGTCCTGGATCCGAGCCGAGGTGAAGTCCAGTTGGGCAACGAAGCATAAAAGGGTTAATCAGAAGAAGAATGGTCGAGATCCAATTCGGGGTCGGCTCCAATCTAGCAGCTGAGTACAAAAGGGGCAAAGAAGTAAAATGGTTAAGGTACAAATCCAAGGTCAAAGGCAAGCAGCAATCAAGAGTAGTCAAACAGGTTTCCAAGTCACAACAGGTTCAGACAGATCACACACTAACACAGGAACAAGGGGGGACTGAGGATAATCTAGCAATTTGGCAGTGTCTGAGCTGGGCTTATATAGGGAAGTTTGAGGTCACTTCCTGTGCACCTCCTGGGCATTTTCCCGCCTTTTTCCATCAGGTTGATGTCACTTCCTGTGCGCTTCCTGGGTATTTTCCTGCCTTTTTCCATTGGGTTGAGGTCACTTCCTGTGCGCGTCCTGGGCATTTTCCTGCCCTTTTCCATCAAGTCTTCTGCTCAAGTGCGGGTTGGCGCCCTGAGGCGTCTTTGGTGCATGCTCAGTTGGCACGGATTTTCTCTTGCAGCAAGGCGCCATTAGTGCATGCGTAGTAAGCCGTGGACTCTTACAGTATCCTGCTTTGGGCAAGGAAAAATGTCTGGAATAGGTGCCAGTGTGCACAGTGTACACCTGAATACAACCTGGCATTGTACCCAACAAGTTCAGTCTTCATGAACCTGAGAGGAGAGGGAAAGCTGCCGTTCTGTGAACCTTCTCCCTAATGGGCCCCATTTTCAGCTGAGGTAGGGCAATAGAAGCTAAAAATAAATAAAGAACTGCGCTACGTGCATAAATATGAAAACCTAAAAATGAGTGAAATGTGAATGACCAAATTTGAAAAATTGAAAAAAATCCTGCTGCTAAACAGTAAACCCTCGACATAAGGCAAAAACCAAGTACATAATAATCAGTGTAGCGCTGGACATATAAAGCTAAATAATTAATGTGACTGGTGACTAAAAAGATATTGTGCACAATCTCTAATGTGGCTAAATATCAATTAAACAGGATAACCTCAGTGAAAAAGTAAAAAGTAAAAGGTGCAGCATTAAATTAATAATACAATACCAAAAAAATTACATAAATTAATCGTCTAGGGTTTAAATCTGAATAAAATGGATAATAAAGTTCAAATAAGTGGTAAAATAAAAGTTCAAAAAAGTGTCCCAAATAACACTGTGTTGATTCCAAAGAAATCCAGAAGAGATGTTTTTGCAGGGTTCGGGAATATTTGATCCACCTTTCGTGCGGCCCACCACCAAATGGTAAAAATGAAGGCTTACCGACAAGCCTGCGACCGCCCTTATTCAGGGGTGTCAAAACACGCTTAGTAGTGGAAATCTCCAAGGATGATGGACCCTCCGAACTCCCTCTCTCTTCGTCAGACAGGCAGCCCACCGCAACGGGGACAATGATATGGAAGTATGCTCACAGGGAATCCTTTACTGTTCCTTCTCAGAAAGGCTCAGGCACAGGTAAGCCACAGCTCCCAGGGGAAAAGAATAGAACAAGGACTCCAATGGTGTAGATTGTAAAAAATTGGGGGCAATTTATTAAAACTAGGATGCATTAAAGCTTTAAACAGCAAAATGACAGTGGAAAGAAAGGAAAAAAAACTCCTTAGCAGTTTAAAAGCAATCCGCGCATGCGCGTTGCGCATCAACGTTGTGACCCTACGGCCGTTTCGTCACAACTGACGTCATCAGGGGTACGTGATTACGCCCGCGCATGCGCATTAAATAGCTTAGCAGCGCTACCAAAGACGGCGCTATTGGTTGGCTCAGACTGGACTGGATGTTAATAATAGGCTAATCCAGAAGCCCATAAATCAACGGTGACGCCCAGTGTAGAAGATAGTAAATATCCGAGACGTTGATTAAACGTACACAAAATAAAGAGCCAGCAACAACAGCGCCATCTAGTGGACATTTAACAAAAAGGCTGAGTAAGTAGCAAATTAAGCCACCAGTAGTAAAACACTTAACATCTAAAAAAATACAATTAATTATGATATTATGGTGATATTAATTGTTAATCCCAAACAATACCATATCATCCTCACAGAGGATAATATTAGTAACATAACTAAGACTAATTAAAATCGAAAATTAAAAAATCTAATGTAGAATGGGAAATATATATTGATCAGTACAGTTCAAGAGTAAAGAATGTCATGCTATATATCATCCTTCCTAACAATATAGTTCTCCCACTAAAATCCTCATAGGGATGTCCCCACTATAAAGCCGTAACTAAATGAAATGATCATAGATAAAAATTATGAATGTAGTAATAAACACCAGACCCACGATCATAAGTGAAGGGCCATAAATATGGTGCTACACACCCAAAAAAAGGGGGGGGGGGTTATAGGGGGATGGATAGAAAAACAAATAAAGGGAACCACGACAAAAGTGTAATCCCATAATTATAAGGGGAACAAGATATCCCAAGTGGGACTGGTGACAGCAAGAAACAGTATCCCAGAAAGGACATCAACTGTTATTAATAAAACAGTTGATGTCCCATTCTATATTCAAACCACTGGGGGCATGAGAACCCAATCTATAGATCCAGTTGGTCTCGGCTCTAGAGATGGTTCTCTTACCATTGCTGCCCCGCCAATGGGGAATGTATTTCTCTATACCAATGAAAGTGGTGCCTGTTGGGTCTCGATTGTGTACGAGATCATAGTGTCTGGAAACACTGTGCTTGTCGAAGCCCTGCTTAATATTGGTGATGTGTTCACCTAGCCTCACGTGCAATTTTCTAACAGTGCGTCCAACATATTCCAGCCCACAGGGGCACCTCAGGAGATAGACGACACATTTAGTGGTACAGGTAATCAATAGAAAAAAAGGCAAATCACCGCGCTATAACTTAGCTGAATTAGTGCATGAAACAAATTGAAAAACAGAAATTGAAAACAATCTAATGTGACAAATCAGTGATCAAAAAATCAATATAAATAGCAGCCGCTAAAACGTGAGATACACACATACAAAATGGCAAAATAGATACAAGAGGAGCAGCGCTGTGATAAAAAAGTTCTATATGATAAAACCAAAACAAAATTTGTGAAAATATTAAGCCCAAAAACATTGGGATAGGCTCCAAGTTCATAAATTACATAAACAGCTGGACCGTCCTATTCAAAAACCAATCTTGGTAGATAGAAGAAGCGTGAATAATTGGAAATCAATGAGTCCTTCACCACACCACTGTGATAATAAAAATGCGCGCTTACCAAATGGCAAGCTTGGAAGAGCTTGCGACCTTAACCCGGTCGGGGCCTTTCAGGGTGAAACCATCAGGGAGAGGCACGCCACTTTGGCTTGGATTAAGCACGCTGTTCTTCCAATTACCACTCTATGTGGAGATGTGACCCCTGGCTAGGGCTAAACCTCCGAGGAGGTATATCAAAGAAAGAAGGAAAGCGACATAGCGTAATCCTGCTTTCACTTTTATTAAAATCAAAAAGAATTGCACTTACATGTGGAAGGATAACAACAAACATTAGAGCCGGCCGGCTAGAAAGCGAACGCCCGTCCTGTAGACTGTAGACGGTAGATGCAGCACGTCAGCACGTCAGCACGCCCGACGTACGTTTCGTCACACTCTGACGTCGTCTGGGGCACGGGCGACGCACTGACGTGTCGCATTAATATAATAAAGCACCGTAACCAGACCTCGTACTGAGGACGGGACCGGAAATCACCTTGCGTTCCACCAATTTAGGGCGGATGGCACAAAAACGCCATCTTGGATGTGGGAATGTGTGTAACATTCTATATCCGTTTCGGTATAAACAGAGGCGAACCAACTTTCGTTCCTAGGTGTAAATTAACATCACTAAATAGGATTCATCACTAGCGAAAGGGCGAAATTAAAATAGTTAAGTGAATTGGAGACTTATTAAAATTAAATATGTTAAAATCGAGCGACATTCTCCAACTAAAAGGCCATAAATAGAAATAAAAAGGAATAAAAAAAGGGGAATAAAGGGATACCCCTTCAGATAACGTCACGTGGCTAATAAGCCAGGAAATCGTTCGCTAAATGTACAGGGGCGTCCCAGAGCCATACATAATACTGTAAACGCCCAGAGGTATGTAAATAAACGCACCCGTATTTTAATCAGATTAGGATAGATATTCCTAGGGGAAAGGAAGGTGATTTCTTCTCATCCCTGAAAAGCATAAAGTACACCATATGTAGATATAAGGATATATAAAAACAAACCGGAAAAAGTAACATTAGGCATTATACTAGTCCCAACCTTAGGTTTACCAAATCCACACAGATAATATTGTGGCACATACCCCCTTACACAGACCCAATTACTCAATGAGGCATCTGCCCTCCCAGAGGTATAAATCTAATATGACCATTTTAACAGTGTAAGGGATACTCATCAAAAGCATTCAGGGACTCTAGAGGGATGGAAAGGGGGTACAAGTCGGAAATTCTGAGAATTGTACGTTATTCATGAATTATCGATAAAGGCATTGGTATCGGTGTCAATATTAAGCCCATAGGGGGCATAGCACTTGATTTTATGTATCCAGAGCATCTCGAGTTTTGAGATGCTCCTAACCAAAGAGCTGCCCCTCCAATGGGGCCGATATCTATCGATTCCTAAAAAGAGTGTTTTGGAGGGGTCTTTGTTATGTGTGGTCAAGTAGTGCTTAGAAACAGAATGTTTCGGGAAGCCATTCAAGATATTAGTGATGTGTTCATTTAAACGAACGGAGAGTGGTCGCCTAGTCCTACCCACATATTGTAGGCCGCAAGGGCACTGCAGTAGGTAGACGACCCCCTCCGTTGTGCATGTGATGAAGGGCCTAATATCGTGTTCCTCGTGGGTACTATTGGAGGTGAATTTCTGAGTTCGTCTAGATGTTGCAGAATTGAGCCTGCAAACACGACATCTGCCACATTTGTAGTACCCCTTCAGATTGTCAAAAAGGCCCTGAATGCCTCTAGTGGGTGGATCAAGAACATTAGGGGCCAATCTATTCCTAAGTGATGATGCCCCTTTAAAAATCACTTGTGGTTTGTCTGGAATGACAGTTCTCAAAATCGGATCATTCCCCAATAGATGCCAATGTTTATTGAGTAGGCTTTTAATATTAGTATGTTGTATTGAATAAGTGGTGATAAAGGGGAGAGTGACAGGCTTTTCTCTAGGGGGTGCTTTTTGAATAAGTAACTGTTCCCTATCAATACCCTTGACGACATTCAGGGTTTGGGTTAGGAATTCTCTATTATACCCTTTTTCCACAAAACGGGTCATCAGGACTCCGGACTGTTCCAAGAACTGTGAGTTGTCAGTACAATTCCGTTTGAGCCGTAAAAATTGGCTCTTGGGAACAGACCGGAGCCAGGAGCTATGATGGCAGCTGCTCAAAGGAATGTATGAATTCCGGTCTGTTTGCTTAAAGTAGGTAGAGGTTACAAACCGGTCCCCTTGTATACCAATATTGAGGTCCAAAAAATGGATATTGGACTGGCTGGCTTCAAAATTGAGTACAATGCCTCTATTGTTGGAATTAAGTTCCTCCATAAAGAGGTCGAGGTCACTGCGATTGCCATCCCACAGGAGGAGGATGTCGTCAATGTACCTAGCCCACAGTTTTAGCTGGGGCCTCTGGCAAACATGGACGACATCCTCCTCCCACAGGGCCATAAACAGGTTTGCGAGACTGGGGGCATATTTAGCCCCCATCGCAACTCCACGGTCCTGTCGGTAGAAACACTTATTGAACCAAAAATAATTATGGGACGCGGCGTACCTTAAAAGTACCAGAATAAAATTGATTTGCTCATCATACAAACCGGAGTCCCTTCTTAGATAATACTCAACCGCGAAAAAACCCAACTCATGGGGAATAATGGTGTATAGGGACGAAACGTCCGCCGTCACCATCCACATGTTGGGAGTGGGGGTGCAATTAGCCAGTATATTAATGGTGTGCTTAGAATCCCTGATGAGGGAAGGCATCTTGCTTACCAAGGGTTGCAGGAAGAAGTCTATATACCTGCCCACCCGGGACGTGAGGGAGTCAATCCCACTTACAATGGGACGTCCCGGGGGGCAGGTAGGATGTTTATGCACTTTAGGCAGATAGTAAATCACAGGGGTCCGGGGGGCTTTAGGTATCAGGTAAGCCTTCTCTTTTTTATTAAGAATTCCTTGAGTATAGCCCCAATCAACCAACTTTCTCAACTCCCTAAGATAGGGAGTTTTGGGATCAGAATCCAAAGGAGTATAGGTCTCTCTATCACCCAAGATCTTAAACATTTCTTGGAGGTAGTCGCCTCTATTAAGAACCACAATCCCTCCCCCTTTATCAGCGGGTCTAATGACTAATTCTTTGTTGTTACATAGGGAATCAAGTCCAATATGAAGATCTCGATCAAACTTAACCTTTTTGACAGGCATTGTGTCTAAATCCCTCAGAAGTACCTCCTTAAAAACTTTAACAGAGGGCGCCATAGCTCCAGGGGGGTTGAATAGAGAGGCATTGGCCAATCCAGAATGTTGGTAATCATCGGAAAACACATTCCTCTCCTGAATGGGGTTGGAAAGCAAGTATCTCTTAATGTTAATTTTACGAATGAATTTATGAATATCCATATAGGTTTCGAACTTGTTTAGTTTCCTAGGTGGTGCGAACTTTAGGCCCCTATCAAGCACCAGTTTTTCTTCCTGGCTGAGGGTCACGGTGCTTAAATTGAAAATCCCTGTCCCAGCTAGAGCTTTTTTCTTTTTTGCTCTAGAGCGTCTGCCCCCTCGGGTCCCTCTCCTTGGTCTGCCAGTCTTTTGGTGCCCTGGCCTGGCCTGTGAAAACCCCACTCATGGGGGTTAGGGCCCGAAGCACCTGGATAATAAGGGGGTCCCATCCTATCATTGGCATAGTAGGACATAGGTCCAGGGGTGCCCCCATCGGCTGGGTAAGGGGAACCCATTGGGTTGGTGTCCCCCTCTGCAGGCCCATCAAGGTCACGTAAGGGGAAAAAACGATTCTGTGTGATCCCCCCATACCCAAAGTATTCATCCGTATTGGAGCCACCGGATGAATTGATCATTGGACCTCCTGTCATGTGAGAATATCTTTCTTCATGGTTGTTGGAATGATTCATATGAGGAGGGGGACCTCCTACAGGTCTCCCAGTGGGGTAATTCTCCACACGAGGTGGGGGGCCCCGTCTAGAGTTGGGTCCCATATCTTGTGGCGCATAGGGGGCATAGGGACCCCAACCCCGATTGGGGTTAGATTCCCGTTGTGTATAGGGGGGATTCCAATAATGGTTGGGATTGGTATATGGGGCATTTTGATGCCGGCCCCCTCTGCTCTCAGTGGTGGATTTGGGGTGACGTCGTGGGGGTCCTGATTGATAATAAGGTGGTGGCGGTGGTCCTCCCTTATTGTAATTGTACTGTCTCCGGGGTGATTGGCGGGGGCCCCGTGGGTGGGTATCTCTAGCCCTTTGCATAGTGTTGGAATTAGGTCCCTTAACCTCGTTGGGAATAGTGGAGGTAGAAATCTCCATAGTGTTATTATCTGTAGCAGAATTGTCTCCATTAGCTGTCAACAATTTCTTCTGCCACTCGAACACAATCCCACCCTGGTAGTCAGCCAGATCCCTGTTGAATTTCTTCTTTTTCTTATAGGTTTGTTCCCTATCTTCCTTTTCTAATACATTTAACAAAGTTTGTGATTTATCTTTGTATTCAGATGTATCCTGGAGGGGGATAACCTTATCTCGAAGGGTTTTGATCTCTTCATCTAATCTGGATAGTTTTTGTATCTTCCTTTCAATGAGGAATCTGAAGAGAGCAACACCTGCCTCGTTAAAATATTTGTACCATTCCTCAAGGTGAGTGTCCCCTTTCTGAGGACTGACCTCCCACCTCAAGCTCCGGGGTACCATGTTTGCCTTGACATATGTCTCTAAATAGGCGACATCCCATTTAGTATGAATTTCAGAGATGGTAAGATTTTTTAATCTGGTGAAGAGGCCATTAAGGTCACCTTCTTCGTTTTTGTAAGGTTCAAATACCCCGCTAGTATTAACCTTCTTAGAGGTCCTATACTCAAAGATGTCCATCTTGTTAAAAGGTGACAACAAAAATTACATATACAGACAGAAGCAGCGGTATGTGAGTATCAAGGTAAATAACAGAAAAAAAGGCAAATCACCGCGCTATAACTTAGCTGAATTAGTGCATGAAACAAATTGAAAAACAGAAATTGAAAACAATCTAATGTGACAAATCAGTGATCAAAAAATCAATATAAATAGCAGCCGCTAAAACGTGAGATACACACATACAAAATGGCAAAATAGATACAAGAGGAGCAGCGCTGTGATAAAAAAGTTCTATATGATAAAACCAAAACAAAATTTGTGAAAATATTAAGCCCAAAAACATTGGGATAGGCTCCAAGTTCATAAATTACATAAACAGCTGGACCGTCCTATTCAAAAACCAATCTTGGATGGTAGATAGAAGAAGCGTGAATAATTGGAAATCAATGAGTCCTTCACCACACCACTGTGATAATAAAAATGCGCGCTTACCAAATGGCAAGCTTGGAAGAGCTTGCGACCTTAACCCGGTCGGGGCCTTTCAGGGTGAAACCATCAGGGAGAGGCACGCCACTTTGGCTTGGATTAAGCACGCTGTTCTTCCAATTACCACTCTATGTGGAGATGTGACCCCTGGCTAGGGCTAAACCTCCGAGGAGGTATATCAAAGAAAGAAGGAAAGCGACATAGCGTAATCCTGCTTTCACTTTTATTAAAATCAAAAAGAATTGCACTTACATGTGGAAGGATAACAACAAACATTAGAGCCGGCCGGCTAGAAAGCGAACGCCCGTCCTGTAGACTGTAGACGGTAGATGCAGCACGTCAGCACGCCCGACGTACGTTTCGTCACACTCTGACGTCGTCTGGGGCACGGGCGACGCACTGACGTGTCGCATTAATATAATAAAGCACCGTAACCAGACCTCGTACTGAGGACGGGACCGGAAATCACCTTGCGTTCCACCAATTTAGGGCGGATGGCACAAAAACGCCATCTTGGATGTGGGAATGTGTGTAACATTCTATATCCGTTTCCGGTATAAACAGAGGCGAACCAACTTTCGTTCCTAGGTGTAAATTAACATCACTAAATAGGATTCATCACTAGCGAAAGGGCGAAATTAAAATAGTTAAGTGAATTGGAGACTTATTAAAATTAAATATGTTAAAATCGAGCGACATTCTCCAACTAAAAGGCCATAAATAGAAATAAAAAGGAATAAAAAAAGGGGAATAAAGGGATACCCCTTCAGATAACATGTCACGTGGCTAATAAGCCAGGAAATCGTTCGCTAAATGTACAGGGGCGTCCCAGAGCCATACATAATACTGTAAACGCCCAGAGGTATGTAAATAAACGCACCCGTATTTTAATCAGATTAGGATAGATATTCCTAGGGGAAAGGAAGGTGATTTCTTCTCATCCCTGAAAAGCATAAAGTACACCATATGTAGATATAAGGATATATAAAAACAAACCGGAAAAAGTAACATTAGGCATTATACTAGTCCCAACCTTAGGTTTACCAAATCCACACAGATAATATTGTGGCACATACCCCCTTACACAGACCCAATTACTCAATGAGGCATCTGCCCTCCCAGAGGTATAAATCTAATATGACCATTTTAACAGTGTAAGGGATACTCATCAGAAGCATTCAGGGACTCCAGAGGGATGGAAAGGGGGTACAAGTCGGAAATTCTGAGAATTGTACGTTATTCATGAATTATCGATAAAGGCATTGGTATCGGTGTCAATATTAAGCCCATAGGGGGCATAGCACTTGATTTTATGTATCCAGAGCATCTCGAGTTTTGAGATGCTCCTAACCAAAGAGCTGCCCCTCCAATGGGGCCGATATCTATCGATTCCTAAAAAGGGTGTTTTGGAGGGGTCTTTGTTATGTGTGGTCAAGTAGTGCTTAGAAACAGAATGTTTCGGGAAGCCATTCAAGATATTAGTGAAGTGTTCATTTAAACGAATGGAGAGTGGTCGCCTAGTCCTACCCACATATTGTAGGCCGCAAGGGCATTGCAGTAGGTAGACGACCCCCTCCGTTGTGCATGACACTCACCTTGAGGAATGGTACAAATATTTTAACGAGGCAGGTGTTGCTCTCCTCAGATTCCTCATTGAAAGGAAGATACAAAAACTATCCAGATTAGATGAAGAGATCAAAACCCTTCGAGATAAGGTTATCCCCCTCCAGGATACATCTGAATACAAAGATAAATCACAAACTTTGTTAAATGTATTAGAAAAGGAAGATAGGGAACAAACCTATAAGAAAAAGAAGAAATTCAACAGGGATCTGGCTGACTACCAGGGTGGGATTGTGTTCGAGTGGCAGAAGAAATTGTTGACAGCTAATGGAGACAATTCTGCTACAGATAATAACACTATGGAGATTTCTACCTCCACTATTCCCAACGAGGTTAAGGGACCTAATTCCAACACTATGCAAAGGGCTAGAGATACCCACCCACGGGGCCCCCGCCAATCACCCCGGAGACAGTACAATTACAATAAGGGAGGACCACCGCCACCACCTTATTATCAATCAGGACCCCCACGACGTCACCCCAAATCCACCACTGAGAGCAGAGGGGGCTGGCATCAAAATGCCCCATATACCAATCCCAACCATTATTGGAATCCCCCCTATACACAACGGGAATCTAACCCCAATCGGGGTTGGGGTCCCTATGCCCCCTATGCGCCACAAGATATGGGACCCAACTCTAGACGGGGCCCCCCACCTCGTGTGGAGAATTACCCCACTGGGAGACCTGTAGGAGGTCCCCCTCCTCATATGAATCATTCCAACAACCATGAAGAAAGATATTCTCACATGACAGGAGGTCCAATGATCAATTCATCCGGTGGCTCCAATACGGATGAATACTTTGGGTATGGGGGGATCACACAGAATCGTTTTTTCCCCTTACGTGACCTTGATGGGCCTGCAGAGGGGGACACCAACCCAATGGGTTCCCCTTACCCAGCCGATGGGGGCACCCCTGGACCTATGTCCTACTATGCCAATGATAGGATGGGACCCCCTTATTATCCAGGTGCTTCGGGCCCTAACCCCCATGAGTGGGGTTTTCACAGGCCAGGCCAGGGCACCAAAAGACTGGCAGACCAAGGAGAGGAACCCGAGGGGGCAGACGCTCTAGAGCAAAAAAGAAAAAAGCTCTAGCTGGGACAGGGATTTTCAATTTAAGCACCGTGACCCTCAGCCAGGAAGAAAAACTGGTGCTTGATAGGGGCCTAAAGTTCGCACCACCTAGGAAACTAAACAAGTTCGAAACCTATATGGATATTCATAAATTCATTCGTAAAATTAACATTAAGAGATACTTGCTTTCCAACCCCATTCAGGAGAGGAATGTGTTTTCCGATGATTACCAACATTCTGGATTGGCCAATGCCTCTCTATTCAACCCCCCTGGAGCTATGGCGCCCTCTGTTAAAGTTTTTAAGGAGGTACTTCTGAGGGATTTAGACACAATGCCTGTCAAAAAGGTTAAGTTTGATCGAGATCTTCATATTGGACTTGATTCCCTATGTAACAACAAAGAATTAGTCATTAGACCCGCTGATAAAGGGGGAGGGATTGTGGTTCTTAATAGAGGCGACTACCTCCAAGAAATGTTTAAGATCTTGGGTGATAGAGAGACCTATACTCCTTTGGATTCTGATCCCAAAACTCCCTATCTTAGGGAGTTGAGAAAGTTGGTTGATTGGGGCTATACTCAAGGAATTCTTAATAAAAAAGAGAAGGCTTACCTGATACCTAAAGCCCCCCGGACCCCTGTGATTTACTATCTGCCTAAAGTGCATAAACATCCTACCTGCCCCCCGGGACGTCCCATTGTAAGTGGGATTGACTCCCTCACGTCCCGGGTGGGCAGGTATATAGACTTCTTCCTGCAACCCTTGGTAAGCAAGATGCCTTCCCTCATCAGGGATTCTAAGCACACCATTAATATACTGGCTAATTGCACCCCCACTCCCAACATGTGGATGGTGACGGCGGACGTTTCGTCCCTATACACCATTATTCCCCATGAGTTGGGTTTTTTCGCGGTTGAGTATTATCTAAGAAGGGACTCCGGTTTGTATGATGAGCAAATCAATTTTATTCTGGTACTTTTAAGGTACGCCGCGTCCCATAATTATTTTTGGTTCAATAAGTGTTTCTACCGACAGGACCGTGGAGTTGCGATGGGGGCTAAATATGCCCCCAGTCTCGCAAACCTGTTTATGGCCCTGTGGGAGGAGGATGTCGTCCATGTTTGCCAGAGGCCCCAGCTAAAACTGTGGGCTAGGTACATTGACGACATCCTCCTCCTGTGGGATGGCAATCGCAGTGACCTCGACCTCTTTATGGAGGAACTTAATTCCAACAATAGAGGCATTGTACTCAATTTTGAAGCCAGCCAGTCCAATATCCATTTTTTGGACCTCAATATTGGTATACAAGGGGACCGGTTTGTAACCTCTACCTACTTTAAGCAAACAGACCGGAATTCATACATTCCTTTGAGCAGCTGCCATCATAGCTCCTGGCTCCGGTCTGTTCCCAAGAGCCAATTTTTACGGCTCAAACGGAATTGTACTGACAACTCACAGTTCTTGGAACAGTCCGGAGTCCTGATGACCCGTTTTGTGGAAAAAGGGTATAATAGAGAATTCCTAACCCAAACCCTGAATGTCGTCAAGGGTATTGATAGGGAACAGTTACTTATTCAAAAAGCACCCCCTAGAGAAAAGCCTGTCACTCTCCCCTTTATCACCACTTATTCAATACAACATACTAATATTAAAAGCCTACTCAATAAACATTGGCATCTATTGGGGAATGATCCGATTTTGAGAACTGTCATTCCAGACAAACCACAAGTGATTTTTAAAGGGGCATCATCACTTAGGAATAGATTGGCCCCTAATGTTCTTGATCCACCCACTAGAGGCATTCAGGGCCTTTTTGACAATCTGAAGGGGTACTACAAATGTGGCAGATGTCGTGTTTGCAGGCTCAATTCTGCAACATCTAGACGAACTCAGAAATTCACCTCCAATAGTACCCACGAGGAACACGATATTAGGCCCTTCATCACATGCACAACGGAGGGGGTCGTCTACCTACTGCAGTGCCCTTGCGGCCTACAATATGTGGGTAGGACTAGGCGACCACTCTCCGTTCGTTTAAATGAACACATCACTAATATCTTGAATGGCTTCCCGAAACATTCTGTTTCTAAGCACTACTTGACCACACATAACAAAGACCCCTCCAAAACACTCTTTTTAGGAATCGATAGATATCGGCCCCATTGGAGGGGCAGCACTTTGGTTAGGAGCATCTCAAAACTCGAGATGCTCTGGATACATAAAATCAAGTGCTATGCCCCCTATGGGCTTAATATTGACACCGATACCAATGCCTTTATCGATAATTCATGAATAACGTACAATTCTCAGAATTTCCGACTTGTACCCCCTTTCCATCCCTCTAGAGTCCCTGAATGCTTCTGATGAGTATCCCTTACACTGTTAAAATGGTCATATTAGATTTATACCTCTGGGAGGGCAGATGCCTCATTGAGTAATTGGGTCTGTGTAAGGGGGTATGTGCCACAATATTATCTGTGTGGATTTGGTAAACCTAAGGTTGGGACTAGTATAATGCCTAATGTTACTTTTTCCGGTTTGTTTTTATATATCCTTATATCTACATATGGTGTACTTTATGCTTTTCAGGGATGAGAAGAAATCACCTTCCTTTCCCCTAGGAATATCTATCCTAATCTGATTAAAATACGGGTGCGTTTATTTACATACCTCTGGGCGTTTACAGTATTATGTATGGCTCTGGGACGCCCCTGTACATTTAGCGAACGATTTCCTGGCTTATTAGCCACGTGACATGTTATCTGAAGGGGTATCCCTTTATTCCCCTTTTTTTATTCCTTTTTATTTCTATTTATGGCCTTTTAGTTGGAGAATGTCGCTCGATTTTAACATATTTAATTTTAATAAGTCTCCAATTCACTTAACTATTTTAATTTCGCCCTTTCGCTAGTGATGAATCCTATTTAGTGATGTTAATTTACACCTAGGAACGAAAGTTGGTTCGCCTCTGTTTATACCGAAACGGATATAGAATGTTACACACATTCCCACATCCAAGATGGCGTTTTTGTGCCATCCGCCCTAAATTGGTGGAACGCAAGGTGATTTCCGGTCCCGTCCTCAGTACGAGGTCTGGTTACGGTGCTTTATTATATTAATGCGACACGTCAGTGCGTCGCCCGTGCCCCAGGCGACGTCAGAGTGTGACGAAACGTACGTCGGGCGTGCTGACGTGCTGACGTGCTGCATCTACCGTCTACAGTCTACAGGACGGGCGTTCGCTTTCTAGCCGGCCGGCTCTAATGTTTGTTGTTATCCTTCCACATGTAAGTGCAATTCTTTTTGATTTTAATAAAAGTGAAAGCAGGATTACGCTATGTCGCTTTCCTTCTTTCTTTGATATACCTCCTCGGAGGTTTAGCCCTAGCCAGGGGTCACATCTCCACATAGAGTGGTAATTGGAAGAACAGCGTGCTTAATCCAAGCCAAAGTGGCGTGCCTCTCCCTGATGGTTTCACCCTGAAAGGCCCCGACCGGGTTAAGGTCGCAAGCTCTTCCAAGCTTGCCATTTGGTAAGCGCGCATTTTTATTATCACAGTGGTGTGGTGAAGGACTCATTGATTTCCAATTATTCACGCTTCTTCTATCTACCATCCAAGATTGGTTTTTGAATAGGACGGTCCAGCTGTTTATGTAATTTATGAACTTGGAGCCTATCCCAATGTTTTTGGGCTTAATATTTTCACAAATTTTGTTTTGGTTTTATCATATAGAACTTTTTTATCACAGCGCTGCTCCTCTTGTATCTATTTTGACAGGTAATCAATGATTTGATGGGGTATGTCAGACCCGTATTGACTGAAGTAAATTCAGTCAATCTCCTGTCCTTTACTGTGTTGACCTTACACACTGTACACCTTCTACAAGGAGAAAAGCCTTTAAGGTCTCCAAAAAAACTCAAACGCACAGGTGGATCTGGGACATTAGGTGCCAACATGTGTCTAAAACTAGTAGCGCCCCTAAATAGAACCCGTGGTTTGTCTGACAATAAGGGCCCAAGGATCCGGTCATTTTTAATGACTGGCCAATGTTTTTTTATGATCCTTTTTATGGCCCAATGCTGGCTTGAATAGGTGGTAATGAAAGCGAGTCCAAAGTCCTCTCTATCCTCAGTTCGGGGAGGTTTGTCTATTAATAGGTCCCTCCGGTCCCTATTACCAACCTCTAGGATTAACGAGTCCAGGGTCATAGAATCATAACCCTTGCTCAGAAATCTAGATTTCAAAATAGATGCTTCCCTATGGAATTGTTCTAGATTAGAACAATTCCGCCTCAATCTTAAGAATTGTCCTTTAGGAACAGCTGTTAACCAGGAACGATGATGACAGGAGTCCAAGGGGATAAAGCTGTTCCTGTCAGTTGGCTTGAAGAAGGTGGAGGTGGTAATATTTCCGTTGACAATTTTAATAACCAGGTCCAGAAAATGGATCTGAGTTGGGCTAGCTTCATGACTAAGCACTATACCCCTATCATTGTTATTGAGGCCCGAAAGGTAGGAATCAACCGATGCTTTATCACCGTCCCAGATAAATAGGACATCATCGATAAATCTTTTCCACATGACAAGCTGGTCAGGTCTGTCATGTAGAACTACATCCTCCTCCTATTTAGCCATGAAGAGGTTGGCCATACTTGGGGCAAATTTAGCCCCCATGGCCACGCCCTTCACTTGCAGATAGTGTGCACCATTGTGCCAAAAGTGATTATGCTCCATCGAGAAGTCCAATAGCTCCATCAAAAAATTACATTGTGTGATGGAGATATTGGAGTCCCGATAGAGGAAATGCCACACCGCCTCATGTCCCAATTGATGGGAAATTGAAGTATAAAGCGATGCGACATCAGCTGTCACTAGCATGTAGGTGTCTTTCCATCCCACCTCACTTAGTGTATTAAGGACATGTTTAGTATCCTTAAGGAATGAGGGTGTGCCCATCACCAGTGGCTGAAGGTAAAAATCAATGTATTTACCAACACGTGATGTAATAGAATCTATGCCACTGATGATGGGCCTTCCCGGGGGGTTCACTAAAGTTTTATGGACCTTGGGCAAAATATATATGACAGGTAAACGGGGAGCCAAGGGAACCAAATGTTCCTTTTCTTTTTTGTTCAGGATCCCCATGTCATATCCTTTTTCTATTAATGCACTCAGTTCACGTTTATACGTGGCTGTTGGGTCTGATGGCAAGGGACAATAGGTGTCCGTATCAGATAAGATTCTATCCATTTCGTTGGCATAAGAATCTCTATCGAGGATGACAATAGCCCCGCCTTTATCTGCGGGGCGTATAATGATGTCCCTCCGTTTGCATAAAGTCTCTAACCCTACTTTAATATTTCGCTGAGCTTGCACTGATCTTAGTTTTAACTTAGTCAAATCACTCAGCACCAAGTCACGAAAAATACTGATGTTGGGTGCTGTGTTGCCTGGCGGATTGAACAGCGAAGCATTGGACAAACCAGAATGAACCACTACAGATGCTTCTCTGGTTAATTGTCTGGATGAATTACTCATAATGTACCTTTTAATATTAAGTTTACGTGTGTACTTTTGTACATCAACAAACGTTTGAAACTTGTCTAAATTACGAGGAGGGACAAATTTCAAACCCTTATTGAGAATAATAAGTTCATCCGTTGTGAGCTCTTTGGTACTTAGATTGATAATACCATTGGTGTCTAGATTCTCCTCCTTTTTGGGGTGAAGCTTCCTCCCCCCTCTGCACCCTCTCTTGCGTCGCCATTCCTTTTGTTTCTTCCTCTGCCAGCCAACTGAAAATCCCATCTAGCGTGGTTTTCTCCCACGTGTTGGCCTGGAGGGGGACCAGTGTTATTACGGTTACTGCCTAAATCCAACGTATTGTCCTCAATGGTGTTAAACAAAGGTGAAAATCTATTTCCAGTGTTAATATTGACACCATATTGCTCGCGTCCGTCATTATATTGACGGCGTCCAGCTCTGGGATTATGTTGGTCAAGATGATAGCGATCACTATTGCGACTTTGATAGTCAATTCGGCCCTCCTGTCTCCAAGGTGGAGGTGAGTGCTGATATGAACGAGAGAGAGAGTTGTTACCCCCTCTCATATTCCTTGACTGACTAGGGTGTCGTTGTGGCTTTCTCCCTCTGAAGGGCTGAGGGTTATTATGATAAATTGTATTGGAAACAGGAGCCCTTACTTCATGTGTCACTGCCAAAGGCTGTGGCTCATGGTTAGCAGGAGTAGTGGAGGGATCAATAGGGGGAGGTATCTGCCATTTAAAGACCAAGTTGTCTTTATAGTCCTTAGCATCCCTATTGTACTTCCTCCTTTTCTTCTGCTTTTGCTCACTTTCTTCTTTGATCAGTATGGTTTTCAAAGCCTCAGATCTACGAGAATATTCCTGATTATCTTTAAAGGGGGTAAGCCTTGTCTTGATATCATTAATTTCTAAATCAAGCATAGTGAGTCTACGTTTCTTTTTAGCCACCAAAAATTGCAGGAAACCCACCCCTGCCTCATTGAAGTACTTGAACCACTCCGCTAGTTCATTGTCCTCCTTCTGGGGGTTGACCTCCCATCTTAGGCTCCTGGGAACCATATTCTCTTTTATGTATTCCTCTAAATACGCAATATCCCATCTTAGGTGTACTTCCGTGATGGTAAGGTTTTTAAGTCTGAGGAAACACCCTGCCAAATCGTCCCTCAGATCCTCCCTTCCATCAAAAACACCCGTAGTATCCGTGACTACCTGGGACCTATACTCAAATATATCCATTTTAAGGAAGGGCAATAGAAGCATTGGCTGTGTTGAAGAGGGCTCTCAAGTATATTACTTGCTGAGTTAGGCAAAGCTGGCTTCCATGCCTTTATCAAAATCTTCCTGTGACTGATCAGCTGTTTTCTGCTGTGGGCCAAAAGGAGAACATCTTCTAGGTAGTGGTGGAAGTGCTAGAACTGTTATCAAGACCTTGGTGAATTTCCTCAGTGAGGTGGGGAGGTCGACTGGAAGGCAGCAGAATTGTAGGTAGGGCTGGCCTACCACAAATCTAAGATATCTTTGAAACAATGACAGGATAGGAATATGCAGGTAAGTGTCCTACAGATCTACTGAAAATTCCCAGTCTCCTGGCTGTACTGCTTGCCCTAATGTCTGGAGGGATTCCATTTGGAATCTTCCAAGAAAATGTATTGAATTAGCTTCTTGAAATCTATGACTGAATAAACCAAGTAAATCTCCCCCAGGAGGGAATCAGCACCACAGCCTTTTACTTTGTTAATGTACGAACGTACTGAACTGGGAATTACGCCTTCCGAGGAGAAGCTGGAATTGACAGTGTCATGGCTGAGATACATTAAAATATTATATTTTTCATGGAGCTTTCAGCTTAGGAGTCATTACTCCAGGAGAGCTTTTCCCCCTCCCAACAGAGATGGGTGATTAAGTTATACCATTGGAGGGCTAAAGTCAAGAAACAAAACTTATGTTTAAACCGAGTAAACATGAACAATAGTGCCGTCTGACATGAAACCAGCTGACAACGGTCAAATTTGTGTTTTCAGACCCAAGTTACAAAGCCTTTAATTAAAGGAAAAGCATAGGTAAATAACCCATTGTTTCAAAGGATGAGATCCTCCAGAGTAAGAGCCCCATGTTGACTCAGCTTCCCCTCAGACAATGAATGAGATATGAGGTTAATGATACATCAAAATGACAAACAGGCACAAATCTCTGAACAGTCAATAATCAATATGTCTAAATTGTCTGAAAGGAGAAATTGTTTGAACATTTAAAACCTGTTGTAAGAGAACTGTCAGGATGCGCCCGGCACGCACACGTGCGCATGCACGCATTCACGGGCATCAGCAGATTTCCTTGCGCAGGAACACACATCTGACCACAATTGGCACCTGACAGCCTATTTAAGGGTTGCTCTGATTTCTGACAGGTGCTGCTTGATCTTCAGCTGTGTCCTGAGATTCTGAAACCCTGTTTGTTTGACTTGACTTCCTGTTGCTGAAACCCTGGCCTTCCTGACCCTGTTTCTGGACTCTGATTACTCTGATTACTGGTTCATGATCCTGGCTTCCTGTTTGACCTTGCTCCTGTTTATACCTTGGTACCTCGCTGCCCGCCTGTTACTGAACCCGGCTTACCTGATGACCTCGCTCCTGTCTCCTGTTTGGCTCCACGCTGTTTCCGAGTACCTGTGCTGGCCGTCCATCCTCTCAGCTGTGCTGGTTCCAGCTCTTCACCAGAAACCCTGCCTGCACTTCCCAGTCTGCAACACTTCTGGCAAGTTCTGCACGCAGCATTCACAGGCACTCGTGTTCCTCCTGATCCTTGCCACCATCTGTTCCATCTCCAGTGGGGCTTGGATTGGAGATACAAGAGAGGCTGACCTTGTCATTTCAGACTCCTACCAGGTACGTGACACCTGTACACATGTGATATTGTAAATATATGTGATCATAAGTAACTCAAATGCTATATTGGACTCTAGGTCACAGATACGACCATCATTTTAATATCCACTGACCCCATGAGTAATCTGCCATAACGTAGAAATATAATATTTTGATATAGAACAAATTAAGAATTGTGTTTAGATACCCATCATTATTGTAAAGACATAGAAACCGTGACCGCATCTACATAAAAATACCCATATAACATGTGTTGTCCCAAGAGAAATAAGTTTTCATAGGATATGCAAGAGTCATGCATTCATCCATATAAACATTAATTTTGTGTGATAGTAATTAATCAAAGTCACACTAAGTATATTATATTTTGTACCAGTTGCCGGGGTCCATGAACAATATAGATATATATACATAAGCCCCAATATATAGGTAGATGCCAATTATGAAACAGAATATATTTTCTTTTAACAAATAGTTTAGAATACATTTTCTGTCCTCAGACACACCTAGTGGCTGAAGATGATATTACCTAAGCTCACCAGGTAAATCATTGGAGTTCTCCAACCAATGGAGAATAAGCCAAACCTTCTAGGTTTGGCTTATTCTCAAATTTTACCGTAAGGTTGGAGGCACTGAAAAACAAAACACTGAGATCTTAACCACTTCAATACAGGGCACTTTTGCACCTTCCTGCTCAGGACAATTTTCAGCTTTCAGCACTGTCACTTTCTAAATGACAATTGCGCGGTCATACTACACTGTAGCCAAACTAAATTTTTTTATTATTTTGTTCCCAGAAATAGAGCTTTCTTTTGGTGGTATTTGATCACCTCTGCGGTTTTTATTTTTTGCTAAACGAATAAAAAAAGACCGAAAATTTTGAAAAAAAAAAGTTTTTCTTTGTTTTTGTTATAAAATTTTGTAATTAAGTACATTTTCTCCTTCACTGATGGGCACTGATAAGCTGCACTGATGGACACTGATAAGGCGGCACAGATGAGGTGGCACTGATGAGGTGGCACTGATGGGAACTAATGATGGGCACTGATAGGCGGCACTGATGGGCACTCATAGGTGGCACTGGTGGGCACTGATGGGCACTGATAGGCGACACTGATGGGCGCTGAAAGGCTGCACTGATGGGCACTTATGGGTGGCACAGATATACGGCATTGCTGGGCACTGGTAGGCGGCACTGATGGGCAATGAAAGGTGCCACTGATGGGCATTGATGGGCACTGATAAATTAAGCCGATAGGCATCACTGGTGGCACTGGCACTGGCAGGCATTTTTCTTTGGCACTGATTGGCAGCTGCCTGGGCACTGATTGGCAGCTGCCTGGGCACTGATTGGCATTTCCCTGGTGGTCTAAGGTGGCATACCTGGTGGTCCAGTGTGGTGGCCATCCCTGGTGGTCCTGGCGGCATCCTGGTGGTCCTGGGTGGGCATCCGAGGAGGGCTGCGCTGATAAACAATCAGCACAGACCCCCCATCAGGAGAGCAGCCGATCGGCTCTCCTCTACTTGTGTCTGGCAGACACGAGTGAGGAAAAGCTGATCAAAGGCTCTTCCTGTTTACATCGGGATCAGCCGTGATTGGACACAGCTGATCACGTGGTAAAGAGTCTTTGTCAGAGACTCTTTACCTAGATCGGAGTTGCGGTGTGTCAGACTGACACGCCGCAACAACTATCGCTGCGATGCGCACCCCCGGGGGCACGCAGCGGCTTGATATCCTGAAAAACGTCATATGATGTCATATGACGCAACCACTTTGCCGACGTCATTTTGTTATATGGGGGGCAGCTAGTGGTTTATTAAAATTCCATACCACACTCACAACAACAGACAGTGGACATATAAACCTCCAAGCATCTTCAGAAGAGAAAGAGAGCAGCGCCGCTCTAAGCGCAATAAATAAGTTTAAGGCCCCTTTCACACAGTCGGACCGTTCAGGTCCGCCTGCCAGTTTTGACGGCGGACCTGAACGAGCGCTCCATGCTAGTCTATGGAGCGACGGATGTCAGCGGGGACATGTCCACTGACATCCGACCCAGTCCGATCCGCTAAAAGCAGACGGGTGCCCCTACGTTCGCATCCGTCGCTGGTGGATCGGGTGAGATCTGATGAAAACGGACATGCTGGACATTTTTGTCCGATCTCTCCATAGGCAGCAGCAGCGCTGGACAAGCCCTGCCCTGCCCAGTGAGCAGAGATGGACCTGTCATCCGCTCAATGGAGAGATCTCCCGCTGAGCTGGCAGACAAAGGTGGACTCCGAGGCTGAAGGTAACACAGGCAGGCGCATCAGCTGGGCACGTCAACAGGACACGTCAGATGCTGGAGAACAGGGGGCGTGGTTTAAGCGCTCGCATTCGGAGCATGCGTACTCCTTCGCCAGGCAGGGGATTCAGCTGTCCTCCGCAAGATTCTTATAGAGAGAGGGGGAAGGGAAGGGGCAGTGCCATGGACTGCAAAGTTCAGCAGACCAATGCTGTATTTCAAAGGTGCAAAAGGTTGCTTCTGTTAAGCAATGGTTGCTATGGGCATGTGCTAGACATGGGGCTATGGATAGTTGATGAAGTGGCCATACAGAAAACAAGCATAAATAAAAACAAACATAATTAAAAACAAAGCAATGAGAATAAGGGTTATATTAATAAATAGAGTAAGTGGTAGAATAAGGAAGATTTTTTTGTATATAGGGAGGAGAAGTAATATTGATAAATTGATTGAATTTAAAAAAATAATAATAATGATAATAATAAACTAATAATAATGGCGAAATAAAAATAAATATAAAGATAAAAATAATTAAAATAAGAGTAAAAATAAAAATAATAGGAAAAAAGGAAAATAATAATAATATGAATAAAAATATTTATATTTTTATTCGTATTATTATCATTATTTTCCTTTTGTCCTATATACAGCATTGGTCTGCTGAACTTTGCAGTCCGTGGCGCCGCCCCTTCCCCTCCCCCTCTCTCTATAAGAATCTTGCCGAGGATGGCTGAATCCCCGCCTGACGAAGGAGTACGCATGCTCCGAACACGAGTGCTTAAGCCACGCCCCCTGTTTTCCAGCGTCTGACGTGTCCTGTTGACATGCCCAGCTGATGTGCCTGCCTGTGATACCTTCAGCCTCAGAGCTATGGACGCCACTGTAGCGGCCGGGGACTGTTCCCCTTAGTTACAGTGCCTTGCAAAAGTATTCCCCCCTTGGCATTTTTCGCGTTTTGTTGCCTTACAACCTGGAATTAACATGGATTGTTTGAGGATTTGCATCATTTCATTTACAGAACATGTCCACAACTTGGAAGATAATTTTTTTTTTTTATTGTGAAGAGAACAACAAATAGGACAAAATAACAATAAAAGTCAATGTGCATAACTATTCACCCCCCTAAAGTCAATATTTGGTAGGACCACCTTTTTGCGGCTATCAAAGCTCTAAGTCACTTTGGATAAGTCTCTTTGAGCTTGCCACATCTTACCACTGGGATTTTTGCTCATTCCTCCTTGCAAAACTGCTCCAGCTCCTTCAAGTTGGATGGTTTGCGCTTGTGAACAGAAATCTTTAAGTCTGACCACAGATTTTCTATTGGATTGAGGTTTGGGCTTTGACTAGGCCATTCCAACACATTTACATGTTTCCCCTTAAACCACTCAAGTGTTGCTTTAGCAGTGTGTTTGGGGTCATTGTCCTGCTGGAAGGTGAACCTCCATCCTAGCCTCAAATCACACACAGAGTGGTACAGGTTTTGCTCAAGAATATCCCTATATTTAGCACCATCCATCTATCCCTCAACTCTGACCAGTTTCCCAGTCCCGACTGCTGAAAAACATCCTCACAGCATGATGCTGCCACCACCATGTTTCACTGTGGGGATGGTGTTCTTTGGGTGATGTGATGTGTTGGGTTTGCACCAGACATAGCGTTTTCTTTGATGGACAAAAAGTTAAATTTTAGTCTCATCAGACCAGAGCACCTTCCTCCATACATTTTGGGAGTCTCCCACATGCCTTTTCGCAAACTCAAAACGTGGCATTTTGTTTTTTGCTGATAGTATTGCCCAACTCTATGGAGCATACGGCTTATTGTCATCCTATGTACAGATACTCCAGTCTCTGCTGTATAACTCTGCAGCTCCTCCAGGGTTACCTTAGGTCTCTATGCTGCCTCTCTCATTAATGCCCTCCTTGCCCGGTCCGTGAGTTTTGGTATGCGGCCGTCTATTGGCAAGTTTGCTGTTGTGCCATGTTCTTTCCATTTGGTTATGATAGATTTCATGGTGCTCCTAGGGATCATCAAAGATTTGGTTATTTTTTTAATAACCTAACCCTGACTTGTACTTCCCAACAACATTGTCCCTTACTTGTTTGGAGAGTTCCTTGGTCTTCATGGCAGTGTTTGGTTAGTGGTGCCTCTTGCTTAGATGTTGCAGCCTCTGGGGCCTTTCAAAAAGGTGTATATACACTACCGTTCAAAAGTTTGGGGTCACCCAAACAATTTTGTGTTTTCCATGAAAAGTCACACTTATTCACCACCATACGTTGTGAAATGAATAGAAAATAGAGTCAAGACATTGACAAGGTTAGAAATAATGATTTGTATTTGAAATAACATTGTTTTTACATCAAACTTTGCTTTCATCAAAGAATCCTCCTTTTGCAGCAATTACAGCATTGCACACCTTTGGCATTCTAGCTGTTAATTTATTGAGGTAAGCTGGAGAAATTGCACCCCACGCTTCTAGAAGCAGCTCCCACAAGTTGGATTGGTTGGATGGGCACTTCTGGCGTACCATACAGTCAAGCTGCTCCCACAACAGCTCAATGGGGTTCAGATCTGGTGACTGTGCTGGCCACTCCATTACCGATAGAATACCAGCTGCCTGCTTCTGCTGTAAATAGTTCTTGCACAATTTGGAGGTGTGTTTAGGGTCATTGTCCTGTTGTAGGATGAAATTGGCTCCAATCAAGCGCTGTCCACTGGGTATGGCATGGCGTTGCAAAATGGAGTGATAGCCTTCCTTATTCAGAATCCCTTTTACCATGTACAAAGCTCCCACCTTACCAGCACCAAAGCAACCCCAGACCATCACATTACCTCCACCATGCTTAACAGATGGCGTCAGGCATTCTTCCAGCATCTTTTCATTTGTTCTGCGTCTCACAAACGTTCTTCTTTGTGATCCAAACACCTCAAACTTGGATTCATTCGTCCACAACACTTTTTTCCAGTCTTCCTCTGTCCAATGTCTGTGTTTTTTTGCCCATCTTAATCTTCTCAAACTAGAGACTCTAATGTGCTTATCTTCTTGCTTAGTTGTGCAACGCGGCCTCCCACTTCTTTTTCTACTCTGGTTAGAGCCTGTTTGTGCTGTCCTCTGAAGGGAGTAGTACACACCGTTGTAGGAAATCTTCAATTTCTTTGCAATTTCTCGCATGGAATAGCCTTCATTTCTAAGAACAAGAATAGACTGTCGAGTTTCAGATGAAAGTTCTCTTTTTCTGGCCATTTTGAGCGTTTAATTGACCCCACAAATGTGATGCTCCAGAAACTCAATCTGCTCACAGGAAGGTCAGTTTTGTAGCTTCTGGAAGGAGCTAGACTGTTTTTAGATGTGTGAACATGATTGCACAAGGGTTTGCTAATCATCAATTAGCCTTCTGAGCCAATGAGCAAACACATTGTACCATTAGAACACTGGAGTGATAGTTGCTGGAAATGGGCCTCTATACACCTATGTAGATATTGCACCAAAAACTAGACATTTGCAGTTAGAATAGTCATTTACCACATTAGCAATGTATAGAGTATATTTGTTTAAAGTTAGGACTAGTTTAAAGTTAGCTTCATTTAAAAGTACAGTGCTTTTCCTTCAAAAATAAGGACATTTCAATGTGACCCCAAACTTTTGAACGGTAGTGTATGTAATGACAATTAGATTGCACACAGGTGGACATCATTTGACTAATTATGTGACTTCTGAAGGTAATTGGTTGCACTAGAGCTTTTTATGGGCTTCATAACAAAGGGGGTGAATACATACGCACATGCCAATTATAATTTTTTTATTTCTGAAAAATTGTTTTTTGTATACATTTTTCTAATTTTACTTCACCAACTTAGACTATTGTGTTCTGATCCATCACATACAATTCAGATTAAAAAAACATTGAACTAAATGCTAAAACTAAAATAGGTAAAAAGCCAGGGGGTGAATACTTTTGCAAGGCACTGTAGCTCCATTTAGCTCCTGGGTCTCAGCATTCAAGCCTCTAATGTTGCCCACCTGAGGTATCACCAACATTACCTTCAGCCTGGAAGGGCAGCATGCCCCCCGAAGGCTGGACTAATCCACTCCGGGAAAGGACCTAGAACTCAGTGTGCTCACTGAATATATACAGTTACTCAGCATAAAATCAGAGCCTGCCTCTCTGGGATAGGCCAGGACTGTATCAATATTTATGCTGCCATCTGCGTAGCTTCATACCTATCACCTAGAAACTTCTTCAGTTCCCTGGATACAGAGGAAGCTATAGACCAGACCAGGGGCGGACTGAAAACTCATGGGGCCCCCGGGCAATAGGAGATTATGGGGCCCCCGGGCAATAGAAGATTATGGGGCCCCTGGGTAATAGGAGATTATGGGGCCCCCGGGCAATAGGAGATTATGGGGCCCCCGGGCAATAGGAGATTATGGGGCCACACAGTATACACACACACACACACATACATTATACACACACAGACACACAATATACACACACAGAATACACATACACACACTGAAAAGGTACTGGAGAGGCGGGGCAGCCATAATCTTGGGATTTTTAAAAAAAAACATAAACTTTTACATACTGTCTCTGGTTTTATTGCGGCTGGCAACCCTGATGGGGCCCCTTAGTGGCATGGGGCCCTCGGGCAGTGCCCGACTGCCCCAATGGTCAGTCCGCCCCTGGACCAGACTGGCAGCAGCTGAACACACTGAGCAGACCTGACTCAGTATATTGCAGCTTCACTGATTACAGTGAGCAGAATATGCTTTTGCCTACCAAATCAATACAGCCATGCTGACTACAGTGTGGCAACTAGATTTACCTAAAAAAAAAACACAACTAACTCTAAATTAATTCCTATCACCTATCTAAGAGGGTGCTACAAATGTGAATATGGATGTCAGGATCAGCAGCAAAGAATGAAGGTCAGGTCAAAATGAAGTACTTGTGATGATCAAGCCAAGAGCTAAAGGTTGAAAGCCAAAACCTCAGTAGATGCCCCCTGTTGCAAGAGACACAGACATGTTAATAATAGACATAACTGAAAACCTAGTAAAAATTTACTTGGTGTCTCATACTGCAATGCAGAACAAAGATGCCAGGATTGCATTCTGCCACTTTATTCACAGCTTATGAGATTTACTCTAGTATCCGCACAGATATATGCATATATATACTGATCCACTACCAAGGTAACGTTGTTGTGGCAACAGCAACCATCTGTTACCAAAAGTTCTTGCCCCTCTGGATTATAAACCCTACAGGGACACCAGTTTGGATGTGTGTGGTGACAAAATTAGATGGTTAGCACCGCTGGGAGAGCGACATACTTGAATGATAAAATGCTAGTTGTAAAGAACGAAGTCATTTGAATTGCATAAATAAAGTACAATAGTACAACATTAACAAAAAGACTAAAGAAATGTGGTACATTCAGTTACAAATATTTAAAAACAATTCTGCTTAGCAAGCAATGAAAAAAAGGCTATTGTAATATAGAACGGAAAATAACTTGACATTATGATGGGAGAATGAGGCCCCAGGGCAGCATTTTTCAACCTTTTTTAATCTGAAGGAACATATGAAATAACTCTCATAGTCTCATAGAAGCCCTACCTTGTATTCAGTGAAAATAATACAAGGCATTCTATGATCAATGGCAGTGTTGGCGAACCCTCAAGTGGTTAGTGTTCAGATTGGAAACAGCCTGCTCAGAACCCAAGGAGAACACAGAAGATTGCAGCTACTCTATCACTGTAGTAGTGACAAAAACTACACTCAGCTTCCTCAACAGCAAATTAGGTATGAGATACAGTATCTCATAAAAGTGAGTACACCCCTCACATTTTTGTAAATATTTTATTACATCTTTTAATGTGACAACACTGAAGAAATGACACTTTGCTACAATGTAAAGTAGTGAGGGTACAGCTTGTATAACAGTGTAAATTTGCTGTCCCCTCAAAATAACTCAACACACAGCCATTAATGTCTAAACCGCTGGCCACAAAAGTGAGTACATGGTAGTATATTGTAGTATAGTGGTAGGTTAGGGTAGTATAGGGTGGTATAGTGGCAGGTTAGGGTAGTATAGAGTTGTATAGTGGCAGATTAGGTTAGTATAGTGGCAAGTTAGGGTAGTCTAGTGGCAGGTTAAGGTAGTATAGGGTGGTGTAGGGTACCATAGTGGTAGGTTAAGGTAGTTTAGGTAGTAAGGTTAGGGTAGTATAGGGTGGTATAGTGGCAGGTTAGAGTAGTATAGGGTGGTATAGGGTACCATAGTCACAGGTTATGATAGTATAGTGGCAGGTTTGGGTAGTATAGGGTTGTATAGTGGCAGGTTAGAGTAGTATAGTGGCAAGTTAGGGTAGTCTAGGTAGTATAGGGTGGTATAGGGTACCATAGTGGCAGGTTAGGGTAGTATAGGGTGGTATAGTGACAGGTTAGGGTAGTATAGGGTGGTATAGTGGCAGGTTAGGGTAGTCTAGTGGCAGGTTAGAGTAGTATAGGGTGGTAAAGGGTACCATAGTCGCAGGTTAGGATAGTATAGTGGCAGGTTAGGGTAGTATAGGGTCATATAGTGGCAGGTTAGAGTAGTATAGTGGCAGTTTAGGATAGTATAGGGTGGTATAGTGGCAGGTTAAGGTAGTCTAGTAGCAGGTTAGGGTAGTATAGGGTGATATAGGGTACCATAGTGGCATGTTAGGGTAGTATAGTGGCAGGTTATGGTAGTATAGGGTGGTATAGTGGCAGGTCAGGGTAGTCTAGTAGCAGGTTAGGGTAGTATAGTGTGGTATAGTGGCAGGTTAGGGTAGTATAGGGTATTATAGTGGCAGGTAGGGATGAGCTTCGCGTTCGAATCAAACCTACGTTCGACTCGAACATCGTGTGTTCGATCGTTCGCCGAATTACGAACGATATGGGCTGTTCGCGCCAAATTGACGAATGCCGCGTCACGGCCCATAATTCACTGCAGCATCGCAGTGCATTGCTGGCTGATGATTGGCCAAGCATGCACTATGACCCGCATGCTTGGCCAATCACAGCGCTCTGTGTACAGAGAGTCGTAATTGGCCAAAGCCAAGGAGGCTTTGGCCAATTATGGCTCAGGGGGTTTAGTACACGCCCCACACTATATAAGGCTGCCTGCACGTCAGCCCTGTGTAGTGTGTTCCGGCTTGAGAGAGAGAGAGACAGAGAGAGACAGTGTCATTTGATTTAAGTTAGATAGAGTAGGCAGGTCGAGTCAGTTAGCTGCACTTACAGTGTATTGTATATATATATATATATATATATATATATATATATATATATATATATATATACATCCCAGGTATATATATATATATATATATATATATATATATATATACACTGTATTCAGTTTAGCTAGGTCCTGTTCTTCTCTTCCTAATATACTGGCAGGCAGGTGTTTTTACAGTATTTCCAGTTACTGTACTGTGTACCCTGCACAGTTGCACCTACAGTATAGATACCTGCAGCCAGGTGCTTGTGTAGGCTCTTTGAAGTATTTCCAGTTACTGTACTGTGTACCCCACACAGTTGCACCTACAGTATAGGCAGTTGATTCTGCTAGCTGCAGTATAATTGGTATATATATATATATATATATATATATATATATATATACACCCCAGCACCCCAGTTTTGTGCAGCTCACTGCAGGTCAATAGTATGTCTGGAAGGCCAACAAGGAGAGGCAGACAGTCACCAGCCAATAAAAGAGGGCAAGCAGGCTCTGTGTCTAGAGGCAACAGTGCTGGTCGTGGACACGGTGCATCCTCATCAGCACATGGCCGTGGGACACGCTTGGCCTTTTTTTCGGCAGCTGGCCGTGTTGAGCCGCAACATGAGGAAGACTTGGTCGAGTGGATGACCAAGCTGTCCTCATCCTCTCTCACCCAGACTCAGGGTACTTTGTCTGGCAAAGCAGCTGCCAACGCAGCCTCTTCCTTTGGCTCAATGGCATCAGTCACTCCTTCCCTAGCCCCACCATGTCCTCCTGAGGAGTCCCTTGAACTGTTTGACCACAGTGTTGGGTAGATGCTCCAGAAGGATGCCCAGGGTTTTGAAGTCTCCAATGATGGTACTCAGCTAGAGAAAGGCAGTAACGTGAGCCCAGACAGAGGGGGTGCCCAAGAAAGACAGCAATCTGGTAGTCATGTTCCCCCTGCTGCAGCATACTGCCAGGTTTGCTCCAGTGATGAGGAGGGAGGGAATGATCAGGTCACTGACTCCACGTGGGTGCCTGATAGGAGAGGGGAGGAGGAGGAGGCACATCACCAACAAGGCAGGATGCCCTCCAGGAGCCAGCCTAAGGGCAGCACACCGTCTGCATCACACCGCAGAGCTCCGCATGTGCAGGGCGCTGCTGTCTCTGCATGTTATTCCAAAAGTTCTTTGCTGTGGGCCTTTTTTGAGACAAGAGCATCAGATCCCACCTTTGCTATTTGCAACATATGTCTCACGCGTATCTCGCGTGGCCAAAACATCTCCCGCTTGGGCACCACATGCTTGACCAGACATATGTTGACCTGCCATTCAGTTCATTGGTAAGCGTACCTAAAAGACCCACACCAAAGAACAAAGAGGACCTCTCCTTGCTCCTCATCAGCTGGGATCTCCAGCCCTACTATACCTTCAGTCCTCTCTGAGACCTGCACTGAGAGGAATGAAGGTGTAGAATTAGGTGTGTCACAGCCAAGTACTTGCGGGCAATCTACTATCGGTACACCGACGTCAGATTGTACCAGGCAAATTTCCCTGCCCCAGCTGCTGCACCGCTGAAAGAAGTTCGCTCCCAGCCATCCACATGCCCAGCGGTTGAATGCTAGCTTGACAAAACTGCTAGCACTTCAACTGCTACCTTTTCAGTTGGTAGACTCTGCCCCCTTCCGTGAGTTTGTGGAATGTGCGGTTCCTCAGTGGCAGGTTCCCAAACGTCACTTTTTCTCACGGAAGGCGATTCCGGCTCTCTACCGGCATGTGGAAGGCAATGTCTTGGCCTTGCTGGACAGGGCGGTCAGCGGTAAGGTGCATATTACCGCTGACTCATGGTCCAGCAGGCATGGACAGGGACGTTACCTAAGTTTCACGGCGCTTTGGGTGACTCTGCTGGCAGCTGGGAAGGATGCAGGACAAGGTGCCTCCAAAATGCCACTACTGCTGATTCTGCCACACCTCTCTCCTCCACCCCCTCCTCTTCTTCTTCCTCCATGGCCTCTTCCTGTGCTTTGTCCTCGGAACCAGCGGTGCTCCGTAGGCGTTCAAGGAGCTACGCAAGTACGCAGGCCAAAAGATGCCATCCGGTGCTTGAGCTGGTGTGCTTGGGGGACAGGAGCCACACTGGGGCAGAGATTCTGTCAGCTCTGCAGGGGCAGGTTCAGAGGTGGTTGACGCCACACCAACTTAAGGCAGGAATGGTGGTTTGCGACAATGGCACCAACCTCCTCTCCCCCCTCCGACAGGGACAACTGACCCATGTGCACTGTTTGGCTTGCGTCCTTAACTTGGTGGTGCAGCGGTTCTTGGGCAGGTACCCAGGCTTACAGGATGTCCTGAGGCAGGCCAGGAAAGTCTGTGTGCATTTCCGCCGGTCATATAATGCCAGTGCTTGGCTGGCTGACCTCCAAAAGAAATTTAACCTGCCCAAGAACCGCCTAATCTGTGACATGCCCACCAGGTGGAACTCAACGTTGGCCATGCTGCAGCGGCTGCATATGCAGCAGAGGGCCATCAATGAGTACCTGTGCAAATATGGCACCAGGGCAGGGTCCGGGGAGCTTGTTTTTTTTCCCCACGCCAGTGGGCCATAATCAGGGATGCATGCACTGTCCTGTCACCATTTTAAGAGGCCACGAGGATGGTGAGCAGTGACAGTGCATGCATCAGTGACACTGTCCCCCTTGTCCACCTGTTGGAGCACATGCTGCGTGGAATAATGGACAGGGCACTTGAGGCAGAACAGAGGGAGGAAGAGGAGGACTTCCTTAGCTCTTAAGGCCCCCTTTATCCAGACAGTGTTCCTGCGTGCCCGCCGATCACACAGGAAGAGGAGGAGGAGGATTGTGTCAGCATGGAGGTGGAGCCTGGCACTCAGCATCAGCAGCAGTCTTTAAGGGATCATTTACAGTCCCAAGAAACCCATGGACTTGTACGTGGCTGGGAGGAGGTGGCTGCGGATCATGTCGTCCTTAGTGACCCAGAGGACTCCGGACAGAATGCCTCAGCAAACCTACGCTGCATGGCCTCCCTGATCCTGCAAAGCCTGCGGAAGGATCCTCGTATTCGTGGTATCAAGGAGAGGGATCAATACTGGCTGGCAATCCTCCTTGATCCACGTTACAAGGGTAAGGTTGCGGACCTTATCTTGCCGTCGCAGAGGGAGCAGAGGATGAAACATCTTCGGGAGGCCTTGTAGAAAGGTCTGTGCAACGCGTTCCCAGAGACTGGGAGGTTACAAACTCCTGTTCCTGGATAACGTGTTGCTGAGGCTTCGGTCAGACAAAGAAGGAGCGGTGGAGAAGGTGGCCGTCTGACCGATGCGTTCAGACAATTTTTTTGTCCACAGCCCCAAGGTATGATCGGTTCCAGCAACCATCGCCAGCGCCTGTTTTACATGGTGCAGGAATACCTAGGGGCAAGATCTGACTTGGACACCTTTCCCACCGAAAATCCTCTGGGTTACTGGATCTTGAGGATGGATCACTGGCCAGAGCTTGCACAGTATGCAATTGAGCTACTGGCCTGTCCTGCATCCAGCGTTCTTTCGGAACACACATTCAATGCTGCTGGAGTCTTTCTAACAGATCACAGGGTGCGTGTGTCCACCAATTTGGTCGATCGACTGACCTTCATAAAAATGAATCAGTCTTGGATCACCACCAGCTACCAAGCACCTGATGCTGATGTAACCGATTGATTTTTTTTGAAATGTCAGATCCCTTCAAGACTGTCTATGCTGATGCTGAGTGATTATCCTCTTCCTCCTCAATGATCATGCTGATAGCTTGTAAGAACATTTTTGGTTCTGGGCGCCGCCACCATTGGCTTAGGCCCAATTTTTCAGCCCCTGTTTAACAGGGGCGTGTAATTACAATTTTTGATGCAATATTTTGCAGGAGGGTTCGTTGCTGCGCTCAACGACAGTATCTGTGAGGGGTTGCAGTGTTGTGGCACCAACACCAGTGCCTAAGGCCCAATTTTTCAGCCCCTGTTTAACAGGGGCGTGTAATTACAATTTTTGATGCAATACTTTGCAGTAGGGCTTGTTCCTGCGCTCCAACTAGAGTATCTGTGAGGGGTTGCAGTGTTGTGGCACCAGCACCAGTGCCTAAGGCCCAATTTTTCAGCCCCTGTTTAACAGGGGCGTGTAATTACAATTTTTGATGCAATACTTTGTAGCAGGGCTCGTTACTGCGCTCCAACTAGAGTATCTGTGCGGGGTTGCAGTGTTGTGGCACCACCACCACCAAAGGCCCAATTTTTCTGTAATTACAATTCTTGATCTAATATTTCACAGCAGGGCCCGTTCCAGCGCCCACCAAGAGTAACTGTGAGGACTTACAGTGTTGTGGCACCAGCACCACCACCATCACCAAAGGCCCAATTTTTCTGCCCCTGTTCAACAGGGGCATGTAATTACAATTCTTGATCTAATATTTCACAGCAAGGCCCTGTGAGGGCTTACAGTGTTGTGGCAACACCAACACCTAAGGCCCCAATTTCTGCAGAGTATATAGGGCAGGCCCCTACTTTCAAACATCCAACTTACAAACGACTCCTACTTGCAAACAGAAGGAGACAACAGGAAGTGAGATGAAATCTACACCTAGGAAGGGAAATTCTCTCCTGTAAGAGTTAATATGGGAAAAACTTTACTCCTTTCCACTGATGCTTTATCACCAATCCTTGTTTCACTAAAAACCCCAAATTTTCTAAAAACATTTGTCATTGGGATAGAAAGTGAGGTGAAATCTTCTGAAGAGGAGCACAGACAGCAAAAGAAATGTCACAGGGGTGATAACCCTTCCCTATGTTTTCCAAAAAGCTTAAAATAGATTTTTTGGCTGGAGCTAAACACGTTAAAAACGTACCAGTTCAAAATTACAAACAGATTCTACTTAACAACAAACCTACAGTCCCTCTCTTGCAGTGCTGGGACAAGGTCATTTGGTGCCCAGGGCGGAGATGGCAAACTGCGCCCCCCCCCCCCGATCCCTGTTTTTCACAGATTTTCCCCGATGTGCACCTGCGGCGGCGCGCGGGGAGGAATTAAATAGGAGGACAAAAACTTTTATCTTAGATGTTTACACTTATACCCCTTTCACATTGGGGCACTTTGCAGGCGCTACTGCGCTAAAAACAGCACCTGCAAAACGCCCTGAAAGAGCCGCTACTGTGTCTCCAATGTGAAAGCCCCGAGAACTTTCACACTGGAGCGGTGCGCTGGCAGGACGGTAAAAAAAGTCCTGCTAGCAGCATCTTTGGAGTGAAGGAGTGGTGTGTAATGATGGTAAAGCAGCGCTAAAAATAGCTCAGTTTTACCACCGATGCCGCCCCTGCCCCAGTGTGAAAGGGGGCTTAAGGTTTTTAATGTAGAGCCTGGTGCAACTAATGCACAAAGGGCTTAATTAACTGTGACTGGTCACAAATGCATCAGTGAACAATGGCAATACATTAACCCCCCCCCCCCCCCATGCTGCATATTACAGAAATTAAAACTAGCATTGCTAATTAACCTCCCCTCAGCCTCCCCCCCTCCCCCATTCATGTATTATTCTGCTGCAGATTAATAAATGAACTGTCTGAATACGATTGGGGGAGGGGGGGAGGCTGAGGGGATGTTAATTACCAATGCTACCTATTTTTTAATTTCTGTAATATGCAGCATGGGGGGGGGGGGGGGGTAATGTATTGCCATTGGTCACTGATGCATCAGTGACCAGTGGCAGTACATTAACCCCCCCCCCCCTCCCATGCTGCATATTACAGAAATTAAAAAATAGGTAGCATTGGTAATTAACCTCTCCTCAGCCTCCTCCCCTCCCCTCATCGGATTCAGACACTTTATTTTAATATCTGCAGATGGCATTGCATTTGTTATTATCTGTTTAGTGCTTACTTTTGTGTCTTGTCTTGTGTCCGTTGTGTGATATACACACTTTGTTGCAGAGGCGTAACTATAACCTTCAGGGCCCCAGTGCAAGAAACCATGAAGGGCCCCTGACCCGCACTATGATGGGGGAGGGGGGGGGGTATTGTGAAAGAATGAGGGGCAGTATGACGGGGTATTTTGACAGGAGGGGGCAGTGTGACCAAAGAAGGGTATCTGGAAAGTGTGACCAGAGGGGGGAGTGTGATAAGAGGGGGCACTGTGAAAGAAGGGGGGCAGTGTGACAAGAAGGGGCAGTGTGACAGGAGGGGGCAGTATGACAGGGGGATATTGTGACAAGAGGGGGGCAGTGTGACAGGAAAAGGATACCTGGGAAGTATTACAAGAGGGGGGCAGTGTAATGAGGGAGCACTGTGAAAGGAGGGGGACTGTTTAACAAGAGGGGGGTAGATATGACAGAAGGGGGACAGTGTGTGGGGGGCACAGTGTGAGAGGGGACAGTGTGAGAGGGGACAGTGTGAGAGGGGACAGTGTGAGAGGGGACAGTGTGAGAGAGGGGACAGTGTGTGGGGGGACAGTGTGTGGGGGGACAGTGTGTGGGGGGACAGTGTGTGGGGGGACAGTGTGTGGGGGGACAGTGTGTGGGGGGACAGTGTGAGAGAGGACAGTGTGAGAGGGGACAGTGTGAGAGCGGACAGTGTGAGAGCGGACAGTGTGTGGGGGGGGGGGGGGGGCAGTGTGTGGGGGGACAGTGTGAGAGGGGGCAGTGTGAGAGGGGACAGTGTGTGGGGGGACAGTGTGAGAGGGGACAGTGTGTGCCCCCCACACACTGTGTGTGAGAGGGGACAGTGTGTGGGGGGACAGTGTGAGAGGGGACAGTGTGTGGGGGGACAGTGTGAGAGGGGACAGTGTGAGAGGGGACAGTGTGAGAGGGGACAGTGTGTGGGGGGACAGTGTGTGGGGGGACAGTGTGAGAGGGGACAGTGTGAGAGGGGACAGTGTGAGAGGGGACAGTGTGTGGGGGGACAGTGTGAGAGGGGACAGTGTGTGGGGGGACAGTGTGTGGGGGGACAGTGTGTGGGGGGACAGTGTGAGAGGGGACAGTGTGTGGGGGGACAGTGTGTGGGGGGACAGTGTGAGAGGGGACAGTGTGAGAGGGGACAGTGTGAGAGGGGACAGTGTGTGGGGGGACAGTGTGTGGGGGGACAGTGTGAGAGGGGACAGTGTGAGAGGGGACAGTGTGTGGGGGGACAGTGTGAGAGGGGACAGTGTGTGGGGGGACAGTGTGAGAGGGGACAGTGTGAGAGGGGACAGTGTGTGGGGGGACAGTGTGTGGGGGGACAGTGTGAGAGGGGACAGTGTGTGGGGGGACAGTGTGTGGGGGGACAGTGTGAGAGGGGACAGTGTGTGGGGGGACAGTGTGAGAGGGGGCAGTGTGTGGGGGGACAGTGTGAGAGGGGACAGTGTGTGGGGGGACAGTGTGTGGGGGGACAGTGTGTGGGGGGACAGTGTGAGAGGGGACAGTGTGTGGGGGGACAGTGTGAGAGGGGACAGTGTGAGAGGGGACAGTGTGTGGGGGGACAGTGTGTGGGGGGACAGTGTGAGAGGGGACAGTGTGTGGGGGGACAGTGTGTGGGGGGACAGTGTGAGAGGGGACAGTGTGTGGGGGGACAGTGTGAGAGGGGGCAGTGTGTGGGGGGACAGTGTGAGAGGGGACAGTGTGTGGGGGGACAGTGTGTGGGGGGACAGTGTGTGGGGGGACAGTGTGAGAGGGGACAGTGTGAGAGGGGGCAGTGTGTGGGGGGACAGTGTGAGAGGGGACAGTGTGTGGGGGGACAGTGTGAGAGGGGACAGTGTGAGAGGGGACAGTGTGTGGGGGGACAGTGTGAGAGGGGACAGTGTGTGGGGGGACAGTGTGAGAGGGGACAGTGTGTGGGGGGACAGTGTGAGAGGGGACAGTGTGTGGGGGGACAGTGTGAGAGGGGACAGTGTGAGAGGGGACAGTGTGAGAGGGGACAGTGTGTGGGGGGACAGTGTGTGGGGGGACAGTGTGAGAGGGGACAGTGTGAGAGGGGACAGTGTGAGAGGGGACAGTGTGAGAGGGGACAGTGTGTGGGGGGACAGTGTGAGGGGGGACAGTGTGTGGGGGGACAGTGTGTGGGGGGACAGTGTGAGAGGGGACAGTGTGTGAGGGGACAGTGTGAGAGGGGACAGTGTGAGAGGGGACAGTGTGTGGGGGGACAGTGTGAGAGGGGACAGTGTGAGAGGGGACAGTGTGTGGGGGGACAGTGTGTGGGGGGACAGTGTGAGAGGGGACAGTGTGAGAGGGGACAGTGTGTGGGGGGACAGTGTGAGAGGGGACAGTGTGTGGGGGGACAGTGTGAGAGGGGACAGTGTGAGAGGGGACAGTGTGAGAGGGGAGAGGTGGGTGGCCAGTGTTGTGCTTTACTTACATGAGAAGCAGCATGCTTCCTTGTCATGTCTGCACTCTGCAGGATGTCCCTCCAGGCAGCACACAGTTCACTTCCCGAATATCATTGTATCCAATGGAGAGGGGAGGGGCCTCTGACCTGAGCGTGTATTAGCAAGACTCAGAGTGTACAAGCAGAGGGAGAAACTTGTGCACTCAATCTGCTGGTCAGAGGCCCCTCCCCTCTCCATTGTACTCACTGATATTCGGGAAGTGAACTGTGTGCTGCCTGGAGGGACATCCCGCAGAGCGCAGACATCACATAGCTGCCGATCGCCCCCTTACGCCCCCCTCTCCTGTATAGTTAGATGCCAGCCAGGGGAGGTGCGGCGTCTTGGGGCCCCCCCACACTGGCAGAATTCCAGGGCCCAGTCGCAAGTGCGACTGTTGCGACCCTGAAAATTCCGCCACTGCTTTGTTGGTTCCTCCTCGGTGGCTCCTCTAGGTTGCAGCTTCTGCAGCAGCTCTCTATCTCCTCCCATCCCGCCTCTGGCCATCAGTGATGTCACGCCGCCAGGACGGGACTACGAATCGCCTTCATAGGGGGAGAGAAGCGCTGACAGGGAAGGGGCTTGTGCAGTCTGTTTAGGCTTGTGCCGGGTGCAGGAGTGCACTCGGCACATAGTTACAGTACAGCTATTAGCAGCGCCGGCTGGTGTGTATGTACTACTATGATGAAGCACACTGCCAGCACTTCATCTGCGCCCCCCTCCCTTCAGCAAATTCTATCGCCCAGGGCATCCGCCCCTTCCGCCCCTGCCTTGTACCGGCTCTGCTCTCTTGTTTGCACCGCCTGTATACTGCTGTTCAGAGTATATAGGGCCTGGTGGCCCCACGCCTTTTCTTTTTTTAATTTGGGTGCGGGGTTCCCCTTAAAATCCATACAAGACCAAAAGGGCCTGGTAATGGACTGGGGGGTACCCATGCCATTTGTCTCACTGATTTTCATCCATATTGCCAGGACCCGACATTACATTAAAGCCGCAAGCAGTTTTAAATGACTTTTATTCCTTTAAAAATGTCATTTTGTGCAGGGACTGTTCTAAGCACGGGAAACACGTGCCACTTTACAGGGATACTATAGACACCCCCCAGGTACGATATTTAAAGGAATGTTTTACTTTTTTTTTTTTACTTTAAACATCATTAAAATAACTGCTCCCGAAAAAACAGCGATTTTTAAAATGTTTTGTTTGCATTGATACATGTCCCCTGGGGCAGGACCCGGGTCCACAAACCCCTTTTAGGACAATACCATGCAAATTAGCCTTTAAAATTAGCACTTTTAAATTCAAACGTTCGAGTCCCATAGACGTCAATGGGGTTCTAATGCTCGTGCAAAATTTCGGTCTGTTCGCAGGTTCTGGTGCGAACCAAACCGGGGGGGGTGTTCGGCTGATCCCTAGTGGCAGATTAGGGCAGTATAGGGTGGTATAGTGGCAGGCTAGGACTGTATGTAATGACAGTGTGCTCAGTCATTTACAGCATGGCTGGAGATGAAGACACCCGGGGCTCCTGTGCTCTCTCCTCTTTCTCCTTCTTCAGCTGTGGGATCAACTTGTGAATGAGCCTTTGGGAGGAGTGGAGGAGACAGCCACACCCCCGACTCCGGCCACTAACTCCGGCTGTCTCGGGAGATATTGAAGATCCCAAGGCACAGCCTGCCCTGATTGGATGACTGGGGAGACAGACAGCCTCCCCCGCACCGCTGGGCCCCCTGCCGACCTGATGGACTTGGCCACGCAGTGCAATCTCCTTTCCGGATCATCGCACACTCCAAACCGCCAGGCTGACACCCCTAATCGGCACCAGCCTGACATCCCCCAAATGTGTGGCACCCGGTCCAGTACTAGTTGTCTGTAACCGTGGTCCAAACATGGAAGCTTTCCTCCAGTCAGAACCCAGAGAAACAGAAGACTTTGGAATGTGTTTGGTACAATGAGAGATCTCCACACTCTAATATCTGTTTCTTAAACTCTTCCTTTGAGATTAATTAGTGTGTTTCAGTGTTTTCATACAATAGTTTCAGAGAGAGGGAACAGCTGTCACACATCAAGCCAAAATTCTAAGACACTGAAATTAAAATTAGGACACTAAAATTAAAAAATGTGTTTTCACTCAGCTACGCTTCCAGAAGTACAAGAAATGATTGTGCCTCTAAAGCACTGAAAACGTGAAAGTCTTAAAGGAATCATCCTCTGAAAATTTGACAATGTTTTGTAAGATTTTAAAGCCAAAATAGAAAATACAGTTTGAGAAGAACCCCAGACCGCCATTAAAACAACACATTCGGGGGTGTGGTCTCGGCATGGGGGCATAAAGACTGAGCTGGCACAATACATGCACAGATTGAGCTGTCGGCGGCGTTGGCATCCTTCGGCAGTGAGAGATGGGCGAGGCAAGCCTAGCTGCATGGGCTCAGATGTGTCAGGAACAGGGATGGCCGGAGTTGGAGAAGCCTGACTGGGAAAAATTGGCACTTTAGGTAACATTCAGGTTGGACGATATTGTCTGAAGATCTCTCAGATCGACATTTTCTCAAGCGTTGATCATTTAAAGTTCTTCCATAGGGGAGGTTCCTTGCTCGGGCTCCTCAGACATGCCTGTCTGATACTGTCACGTTTCCACGTACCTTATGGATGAGCCCGGTAATGCAGAGAAATGCCTCCCTTACGTATCTGACTCGTGGCCCCTCATAGAGCAGAAGAGCTGCTCCGAAGTTCCTGATGCCACAGTAATGAGGACTGGTAGGATGAGATATCAGCACAGCAGTCAGTAGAGGAGCTGGGTCAGCACAGCAGGCAGTAGAGGAGCTGGGTCGGCACAGCAGGCAATGCACAGAGGATCTGTCCTGAGGGGTTTGGAGCACAGATAGGCACAGGCACACACAAGTTAGAGAAACCGGACAGGTACAGCGGCAGAGACAGGTCGGAGTACAGGCTTGGTTGGCAACAGGCAGACAGCGTGGTAACAAGAGTAGCAGGCAGGATCAAAGTCAGTGACAAGCCGTGGTCGTGTACAGGCAGCAGGCAGGAATAGTCAATGGCAAGTCGGATCAGAACACAGTAAGAAGATCTCAAAGTAGGTTACAGGTAGCAGGGGTCACAGGAAGCTGCAGATCAGACAGCACTGACACTGTTTACAAGCCCAGTTTAAATAGGACATCTGGAGCCTAAACTCGCGTGCGCACCAGCAGCAAGATTCCTTCTGTAAGTCATTTCCTGACAGTGACCCTGCTTGGACCTGTTGGGCCCCTCCCTCCTCCCCTCGCTTGGCCCCCTTGCTCCTAAATCCTTCCCGATACCTACTTTGGAAGAGGACACACTTCCCACAGGGAACTACAAGGGACAGATATACATAAGCCCCTCAAAGGTAAATGGGCTTTTTCCTTCCTACTGGGATCACCAATGTGGGTGTACATATATATGTGAACACAGTTGATATTTTGTTCTAACTTTTGGTTCATTTGTTGGAATAATTGCGATACACATATGTATGTCATTATTAGTTAGGTATGTACTGCTTATAGTACCAGCAATATGCAGCATTCATAAGACTCCTGAGGAAGCCTATACGATATATAGAATTTTGGTGAGTTAGCCTCGAATTCAAAAATTGATAGAAATACAGATAAAAGGTACCACCATCCTAGAGTAAGGTGACCAGATTTTCAAAATGAAATCCGGGACATATTTTATTTTATTTTTTATTGGCAAATGGTAAACTATTTTATAGGCATATTTTCCTCAAATGATATATGCAGTGTATGTGGTATGTGTTTATGGAATGATTGTATGATATATAAATTATTTCTCACATTTCGTCTATGAGATAAAAAAAGGAAAGATATTTCTTACCACCGTCCAGAGCACTGTGTACATTACAGGCCTCCCCTCAGACCACCATCCAGACCACCGTGTACATTACAGGTCTCCCCTCATACCACCGTCCAGAGCACTGTGTACATTACAGGTCTCCCCTCATATCACCGTCCAGAGCACTGTGTACATTACAGGTCTCCCCTCATACCACCGTCCAGAGCACTATATACAGTACAGGCCTCCTCTCAGACCACCGAGCTCTGTGTAGCCTCCAGTATGCACAATTCCCCACCAGTCATCACAATCCTCCCCTCAGTCAGCACAATCCTCCTCTCAGTCAGCACAATCCACCCCTCAGTCTGCAAAATCCCCTCCCAGTCTGCACAATCCCCTCCAGTCAGAACCCCCCCCCCCCACAGTCAGCACAATCCCCCCTCCCCCAGTCAGCACAATCCCTCCCCAGTCAGCACAATACACCCCCAGTCTGCACAATCCCCCCAAGTCTGCACAATCCCCCCCAGTCAGCACAATCCCCCCAGTCAGCACAACTCCCCCCCAGTCAGCACAATTCCCCCCAGTCAGCACAACCCCCCCCAGTCAGCACAATCCCCCTAGTCAGCACAATCCCCCTCCATTCTGCACAACCCCCCCAGTCTGCACAGTCCCCCCTGCCCAATCAGCACAATCCCCCCATCAGCACAATCCCCCCAGTCAGCACAACCCCCCCCCCAGTCTGCACAACCCCCCCTCCAGTCTGCACAATCCCCCCCCAGTCTGCACAATCCCCTCCAGTCAGAAACCCCCCAGTCAGCACAATTCCCCCCCCCCCAGTCAGCACAATCCCTCCCCAGTCAGCACAATACACCCCCAGTCTGCACAATCCCCCCAGTCTGCACAATCCCCCCCAGTCTGCACAATCCCCCCCAAAACTGCACAATCCTCCGCTCAGTCAGCACAATCCCCCCAGTCAGCACAACTGCCCCCCCCCAGTCAGCACAATTACCCCCAGTCAGCACAACCCCCCAGTCAGCACAGCCCCCCCTAGTCAGCACAATCCCCCCCATTCTGCACAACCCCCCCAGTCTGCACAGTCCCCCCGCCCAATCAGCACAATCCCGCCAGTCAGCACAATCCCCCCCAGTCAGCACAAACCCCCCCCCCAGTCTGCACAACCCCCCCTCCAGTCTGCACAATCCCCCCCAGTCTGCACAATCCCCCCCCCAGTCTGCACAACCCACCCCAGTCTGCACAATCCCCCCCCCAGTCTGCACAAGGGAGAACAAAATGAGAAAGAGGCAAAGCAAAGAGGTCTGGTGAGAGAGGAGAGCTGTTCATGGAGCAAATGGCTCACTCACCAATTATGCCTCCCCTCTCAGGCTGGTATTCACAGTTAGGCTGAGCACAGGCTGGAGTGTGGGCGAGGTTGGGCAAACACCAATTTGAGGCAGAGTGTCTGATTGGACAGGCGGCGGAGTGAGGGAGGAGCCAGGATGTGCTGATGGGACGGGCAACAGGCGATACAGCACGACTCCCAGGCGCCCGGCCGGAGCTAAAATGCGGAAGCGCCTGAGACTGAGCAGCCGAAAATAGTGCCATGGCTGCTGTAGTGCCAATCTGGGGACAAAACTGGGAACATATTCAGTCCAGGGAGAGCGTCCCCAATCCGGGGACGTCTGGTCAGCCTATCCTAGAGAAATTGTATGCAAAATAATAAGGGAAGTTAGGACAGTTGATGAAGCTGTCCCACTTGACCATCATGGGAAAAATGGACTATCTCAGTACCAATGAACAAAGTTAAATTAAGATAAAATAAAATCATATATCACAAAACATTCAAAATTCAGGAAGATCAATACAGTAATCAAAAATACTTGTAGACTTCTGAACAGGCTGTTGGTTATAGAATTTGCTCACAGATTTATGCAATCCTCAACAGTTTCGCGATCAAGGGAACGCTTCTTCAGGAGGATAAATCTATAAGGTAAACAGTATATATGAAACAGAGTATACATATATCATATAGTACATCAAACAACACATAAATACAGCAAAAGCCAGGCATAACTGCTTACCAATGACTCTATGGCCAATAGTACACATCAGTCACCACAGGCTCCCCCCACCGCAGACATGGGGGATTTATGTGGAGGTAGTTTATCTAGGTAAATATATATGTGTATAAGATTAGGTTTCATTAATGGGCCTGGTAGAGAAAGAAAGGGAATTAATAGCGGTGAATATAAAAAAAAATAAAGATAAAAATAGAATAGGGAAAGAGGGGGTGGGGGGAAAAAGGGGGGAGGGGGTGGGGGGAGAAAAGTCCTATCTTTGTAATATAGTCCTATTCCAATCACCCCCTCTTGGGCTCTAATGAACAACCTAACTGCCATTAAATAAATTTATGATGTAACCCGATATGGCGGCCGACAGTAGTTAGCTTGCCATTGCTGGAGTAATACAGATGATCTCCAATTCTTTGGAAAAGTTTGCGGATAGTTTTGCCGACATAAAACGCCTTGCATTTGCAGGTCATCAGATAGATCACCTCCATTGTACCACAATGTGAAGAGGTGCGTGGGACCAAAGTTTTTCCATTGGGTAACAGGTATTTAGTACCCTCCAAGATCCATGGACAGCGGGGGCATCGACCACACTGAAAAGTACCATGTGGTCCAACCACGGGTTGCTCGGGGGTCTTGTAATGGCTGTTGGTGAGGCGGTCTCTAAGAGAAGAGGCTCTCTGGAACACAAGTTCGAGGGTGGATCTTATATATCTATTAAGCACATGGTGGTTAGTGAGGAGATGCCAATGTTTGGACACAATCTCTCTCAATTGCTGTTGATGAGCAGAAAATGTAGTAATAAGTTTAACAGTATAGGCTTGTTGTGGTTTAGAAGTATTGTAAAGCAGTAAGTTTCTGGTACGTGCCAAGTAGGGATGAGGCGAACACCCCCGGTTCGGTTCGCACCAGAACCTGCGAACGGACCAGAAGTTTGCGCAAACTTTAGAACCCCATTAAAGTCTATGGGACTTGAACGTTCGTAATCATTTTAAAGGCTAATATGCAAGTTATTGTCCTAAAAATGGTTTGGGGACCCGGGTCCTGCCCCATGGGTCATGCAAAAAAAAGTTTTAAAAATGGCCGTTTTTTCGGGACAAGTGATTTTAATGATGCTTAAAGTGAAAAAAAAGTGAAATATTCCTTTAAATATTGTACCTGGGGGTGTCTAAAGTATGCCTGTAAAGTGGCGCGTGTTTCCCGTGCTTAGAACAGTCCCTGCACAAAATTACATTTTAAAGGAATAAAAGTCATTTAAAACTGCTTGCGGCTTTAATTCAATGTCGGGTCCCGGCAATATGGATGAAAACCAGTGAGACAAACGGCATGGGTACCACCCCCCAGTCCATTACCAGGCCCTTTGGCTCTTGTATGGATATTAAGGGGAACCCCGCACCCAAATTAAAAAAGGAAAGGCGTGGGGCCCCCAGGCCCTATAGACTCTGAACAGCAGTATACAGGCGGTGCAAACAAGACAGGGACTGTAGGTTTGTTGTTAAGTAGAATCTGTTTGTAATTTGAACTGGTACATTTTTAAAGTGTAGCTCCAGCCAAAAAATCTATTTTTAAGCTTTTTGGAAAACATAGGGAAGGGTTAGCACCCCTGTAATATTTGTTTTGTCTGTCTGTGCACCTCTTCAGAAGATTTCACATCACTTTCTGTCCCAATGACAAATTGGGGTTTTTAGTGAAACAAGGATTTGTGATAAAGCATCAGTGAAGAGGAGACACTTTTTCTCATATTACCTCTTACAGGAGAGAATTTCCCTTCCTAGAGTTAGAATTTCATCTCACTTCCTGTTGTCTCCTTCTGTTTGCAAGTAGGAGTCGTTTGTAAGTTGGATGTTTGAAAGGCTTACCCTATATACTCTGCAGAAATTGGGGCCTTAGGTGTTGGTGTTGCTACAACACTGTAAGCCCTCACAGTTACTCTTGGTGGGCGCAGGAACAGGCCGTGCTGTGAAATATTAGATCAAGAATTGTAATTACATGCCATTGTTGAACAGTGGTAGAAATATTAGGCCTTTGGTGGTGGTGGTGCTGGTGCCACAACACTGTAAGTCCTCAGTTACTCTTAGTGGACGCTGAAACGGACCCTGCTGTGAAATATTATATCAAGAATTGTAATTACATGCACCTGTTGAACAGGGGCAGAAAAATTGGGCCTTTGGTGGTGGTGGTGGTGTTGCCACAACACTGTAAGCCCTCACAGTTACTCTTGGTGGGCGCAGGAATGGGCCCTACTGTGAAATATTAGATCAAGAATTGTAATTACATGTCCCTGTTGAACAGGGGCAGATAAATTGGGCCTTAGGCACTGGTGCCACAACACTGCAACCCCGCACAGATGCTATAGTTGGAGCGCAGGAATGAGCCCTGCTGCAAAGTGTTGCATCAAAAATTGTAATTATACACCTCTGTTAAACAGGGGCTGAAAATTTGGGCCTTGGGCACTGGTGCTGGTGCCACAACACTGCAACCCCTCACAGATACTGTAGTTGGAGCGCAGGAATGAGCCCTGCTGCAAAGTATTGCATCAAAAATTGTAATTACACGCCCCTGTTAAACAGGGGCAGAAAAATTGGGCCTTAGCCACTGCTGCCACAACACTGCAACCCCTCACAGATGCTATAGTTGGAGCGCAGGAATGAGCCCTGCTGCAAAGTATTGCATCAAAAATTGTAATTATACGCCCCTGTTAAACAGGGGCTGAAAAATTGGGCCTTGGCCACTGGTGGCGGTGCCCAGAACCAGAAATGTTCTTACAAGCTATCAGCATGAAAATTGAGGAGGAAGAGGATTGTCACTCAGCATAACAGGATAGTCACTCAGCATCAGCATAGACAGTCTTGAAGGGATCTCACATTAAAAAAAAATCAATCGGTTACATCAGCATCAGGTGCTTGGTAGCTGGTGATCCAAGACTGATTCATTTTTATGAAGGTCAGCCAATCGACCAATTCGGTAGACAGGCGCACCCTGTGATCGGTTACAAAGCCTCCAGCAGCACTGAATGTGTGTTCCGAAAGAACGCTGGATGCAGGACAGGCCAGTAGACATGTGCACAACCAAAAAAATTTGTTTATTTTCGTTTTCGTTTCATTAGTTTATTATTTTTTTCGTTTTTCGGGTCATTCGTTATGATCGCGATTCGTAAATTCGTTCATTCGTAAATTCGTAAATGCGTTCATTCGTACATTCGTTCATTCGAAATTCGAACATTCGTTCATTCGTACATTCGTTCATTCGTACATTCGTACATTTTTACATTTGTGCATTCGTAAATTCATACATTCGTAAAATCGTACATTTGTAAATTAGAAAATTAGGAAATTTGTAAATTCGAAGTTTGAAAATCCAAAAACCTGAAAATTCAAAAATCTGAAATAGTAACTAACTACTAAATTATAAGTATTGTATTTTCCTTTCAAACTTGACGGTCAGTGAACGTAACAAATACAAATTTAACCGAAGTTACGAATTATCCAAAACGAATGCCGCATCTAAACAAATGGAACGGAACAAATTAATAATAAATAATAATAATAAAACGTTGTTATTATTATTATTGTTATTTATTATTATTAATTCATTACGTTCCATTCCGTTTTTTGGGATCATTCATAACTTCGGATAAATTTGTACGTGTTACGTTCACTAACAGCCAAATTTAAAAGGAAATTACAATACCTATAATTTAAAAGTTACTAGTAATTACTAATAGTTAAGTTATTATTAGTTAACTATTATTTCAGATTTCCGAATTTTCGAATGTACAAATTTACGAATTCACTAATTTACTAATGTACGAATGCACGAATGCACGAATGTACGAATGTACGAATGTAAATTGCGAATGTACGAATGTTCGAATGCCCGAATTTACGAATGTCCAATTTTATCGAATTTACGAATATTCGGAAAAAATTCGTTAAACGGGTTTTCGTTATTTCGGATATTCCCGAATTAACGAATTTGTCGAAATTCGTTAAAAAACGAATTCGGAACGAAACGAATTGCACATGCCTACAGGCCAGTAGCTCAATTGCATACTGTGCAAGCTCTGGCCTGTGATCCATCCTCAAGACCCAGTAACCCAGAGGATTTTCGGGGGGAAAGGTGTCCATGTCTGATCTTGCCCCTAGGTAATCCTGCACCATGTAAATCAGACGCTGGCGATGGTTGCTGAAACCGATCAGACCTTGGGGCTGCGGACTAAAAAATTGTCTGAACGCATCGGTCAGACGGCCACCTTCTCCACCGCTCCTTCTGTGACTGACCGAAGCCTCAGCAACAGGTTGTCCAGGAGGACCAGGAAATTGTAACCTCCCAGGCTCTAGAAACGCGTTGCACAAACCTTTCTGCAAGGCCTCCCCAAGATGTTTCAACCTCTGCTCCCTCTGCGACGGCAAGATAAGGTCCGCAACCTTACCCTTGTAACGTGGATCAAGGAGGGTTGCCAGCCAGTAATCATCCCTCCCCTTGATACCACGAATACGAGGATCCTTCCGCAGGCTTTGCAGGATCAGGGAGGCCATGCAGCGTAGATTTGCTGAGGCATTCGGTCCAGAGTCCTCTGGGTCACTAAGGACGGCATGATCCACAGCCACCTCCTCCCAGCCACGTACAAGTCCATGGGTTTCTTGGGACTGTAAATGATCCCTTGAAGACTGCTGCTGATGCTGAGTGCCAGGCTCCACCTCCATGCTGATACAATCCTCCTCCTCCTCCTCGTCCTCTTCCTGTGTGATCGGCGGGCATGCAGGAACACTGTCTGTATAAAGGGGGCATGGAGAGGTAAGGAAGTCCTCCTCTTCCTCCCTCTGTTCTGCCTCAAGTGCCCTGTTCATTATTCCACGCAGCGTGTGCTCCAACAGGTGGACAAGAGGGACAGTGTCACTAATGCATGCACTGTCACTGCTCACTATCCTCGTGGCCTCCTCAAATGGTGACAGGACAGTGCATGCATCCCTGATCCTGGCCCACTGGCATAGGGAAAAAAACCAAGCTCCCCTGACCCTGCCCTGGTGCCATAGTCGCACAGGTACTCATTGATGGCCCTCTGCTGCGTGTGCAGCCGCTGCAGCATGGCCAACGTTGAGTTCCACCTGGTGGGCATGTCACAGATTAGGCGGTTCTTGGGCAGGTTAAATTCCTTTTGGAGGTCAGCCAGCCGAGTACTAGCATTATATGATCTGCGGAAATGCACACAGACTTTCCTGGCCTGGCTCAGGACATCCTGTAAGCCCATGTACCTGCCCAAGAACCGCTGCACCACCAAGTTAAGGACGTGAGCCAAACAGGGCACATGGGTCAGTTGTCCCTGTCGGAGGGCGGAGAGGAGGTTGGTGCCATTGTCGCAAACCACCATACCTGGCTTAAGCTGGTGTGGCGTTAACCACCTCTGAACCTGCCCCTGCAGAGCTGACCGTATCTCTGCCCCAGTGTGGCTCCTGTCCCCCAAGCACACACTAGGGAAGGAGTGACTGATGCCATTTAGCCGAGGGAAGAGGCTGTGTTGGCAGCTGCTTAGCCAGACAAAGTACCCTGAGCCTGGGTGAGAGAGGATGAGGAGGATGGCTTGGTCATCCACTCTACTAAGTCTTCTGCATGTTGCGGCTCAACACGGCCAGCTGCTGAAAAAAAGGACAAGCTTGTCCCACGGCCACATGCTGATGAGGATGCACCGTCTCCACGACCAGCACTGTTGCCTCTAGACACAGAGCCTGCTTGCCCTCTTTTATTGGCTTGTGACAGTCTGCCTCTCCTTGTTGGCCTTCCAGACATATTAATGGCCTGCAGTGAGATGTAGCTGCACAAAGCTGGGATGTAATATATACTGTAAATGCAGCTAGCAGAATCAACTGCCTGCCTGTAGTATTATTAGTATGAGAACACCAGCAATTGTCTTCAGGTAGCTTTAGGTGCACACTGTGCAGAGGACACAGTACACTAACTGTAAATACTGCAGCTGCCTGCCTGTGGTATTAATAGGATCAGAACAACAGCAATTGTCTTCAGGTAGCTTTAGGTGCACACTGCGCAGAGGATACAGTACACTAACGGTAAATACTGCAGCTGCCTGCCTGTGGTACTAATAGGATCAGAAGAACACCAGCAATTTTCTTCAGGTAGCTTTACGTGCACACTGTGCAGAGGACACAGTACACTAACTGTAAATACTGCAGATGTCTGCCTGTGGTATTAATAGGATCAGAACAACAGCAATTGTCTTCAGGTAGCTTTAGGTGCACACTGTGCAGAGGACACAGTACACTAACTGTAAATACTGCAGCTGCCTGCCTGTGGTACTAATAGGATCAGAAGAACACCACCAATTTTCTTCAGGTAGCTTTAGGTGCACACTGTGTAGAGGACACAGTACACTAATGTCCCGTACACAAGGTCGGATTTTCCGACGGAAAATGTGTGATAGGACCTTGTTGTCGGAAATTCTGACCGTGTGTAGGCTCCGTCACACATTTTCCAGTGGATTTTCCGACACACAAAGTTTGAGAGCAATTTATAAAATTTTCCGACAACAAAATCCGTTGTTGGAAATTCCGATCGTGTGTACACAAATCCGACGGACAAAGTGCCACGCATGCTCAGAATAAATAAAGAGATAAAAGCTATTGGCCACTGCCCCGTTTATAGTCTCGACGTACGTGTTTTACGTCACCGCGTTTAGAACGATCGGATTTTCCGACAACTTTGTGTGACCGTGTGTATGCAAGACAAGTTTGAGCCAACATCCGTCGGAAAAAATCCTAGGATTTTGTTGTCGGAATGCCCGAACAAAGTCCGACTGTGTGTACGGGGCATAACTGTAAATACTGCAGCTGCCTGCCTGTGGTATTAATAGGATCAGAACAACAGCAATTGTCTTCAGGTAGCTTTAGGTGCACACTGTGCAGAGGACGCACTACACTAACTGTAAATACTTCAGCTGCTTGCCTGTGGTATTAATAGGATCAGAACAACAGCAATTGTCTTCAGGTAGCTTTAGGTGCACACTGTGCAGAGGATGCACTACACTAACTGTAAATACTGCAGCTGCCTGCCTGTGGTACTAATAGGATCAGAAGAACACCACCAATTTTCTTCAGGTAGCTTTAGGTGCACACCGTGCAGAGGACACAGTACACTAACTGTAAATACTGCAGCTGCCTGCCTGTGGTATTAATAGGATCAGAACAACAGCAATTGTCTTCAGGTAGCTTTAGGTGCACACTGTGCAGAGAACGCACTACACTAACTGTAAATACTGCAGCTGCCTGCCTGTTGTATTAATAGGATCAGAACAACAGCAATTGTCTTCAGGTAGCTTTAGGTGCGCACTGTGCAGAGGACACAGTACACTTATGCCCCGTACACACAGTCGGATTTTCCGACGGAAAATGTGTGATAGGACCTTGTTGTCGGAAATTCCGACAGTGTGTAGGCTCCATCACACATTTTCCATCGGATTTTCCAACACACAAGGTTTGAGAGCAGGCTATAAAATTTTCTGACAACAAAATTGTCGGAATTTCCGATCGTGTGTACACAAATCCGACACACAAAGTGCCACCCATGCTCAGAATAAATAAAGAGATGAAAGCTATTGGCTACTGCCCCGTTTATAGTTCCGACGTACGTGTTTTACGTCACCGCGTTCAGAATGATCTGATTTTCCGACAACTTTGTGTGACCGTGTGTATGCAAGACAAGTTTGAGCCAACATCCATCGGAAAAAATACTAGGATTTTGTTGTCGGAATGTCCGATCAATGTCCGACCGTGTGTACGGGGCATAACTGTAAATACTGCAGCTGCCTGCCTGTGGTATTAATAGGATCAGAACAACAGCAATTGTCTTCAGGTAGCTTCAGGTGCACACTGTGCAGAGGACACACTACACTAACTGTAAATACTGCAGCTGCCTGCCTGTGGTACTAATAGGATCAGAAGAACACCACCAATTTTCTTCAGGTAGCTTTAGGTGCACACTGTGCAGAGGACACAATACACTAACTGTAAATACTGCAGCTGCCTGCCTGTGGTACTAATAGGATCAGAACAACAGCAATTCTCTTCAGGTAGCTTTAGGTGCACACTGTGCAGAGGACACAGTACACTAACTGTAAATACTGTAGCTGCCTGCCTGTGGTACTAATAGGATCAGAAGAACACCAGCAATATCCTTCAGGTAGCTGTAAATACTGTAAAAACACCTGCCTGCCTGTTAGTAGGAAGAGAATAACAGGAACGTATATAGCTAAACTGAATACAGTGTGTATATATATATATATATATATATATATATATATATATATATACACACAACACCTAGGATACATATATATACACAATACACTTTAAGTGCAGCTAACTGACTCGCCTGCCTACTCGATCTAACTTAAATCAAATGACACTGTCTCTCTGTCTATCTCTCTGCCGCCGCAACACACTACACAAGGCCGCCACGCAGGCGGCCTTATATAGTGTGGGGTGTGTACTAAACCCCCTGAGCCTTAATTGGCCAAAGCCACCCTGGCTTTGGCCAATTACGGCTCTCTGTACAGACGGCGCTGTGATTGGCCAAGCATGTGGGTCATAGTGCATGCTTGGCCAATCATCAGCCAGCAATGCACTGCGATGCCGCAGTGAATTATGGGCCGTGACACGCCACTCGAATTTGGTGCGAACAGCCCATAACGTTCGCAATTCGAAGAACTGTCGAACAGGCGATGTTCGAGTCGAACATGGGTTCGACTCGAACTCGAAGCTCATCCCTAGTGCCAAGGCTCGGTTAAAGGCCTTCCTTAAGTTGGCCTGGGAATAGCCTCTTAAAAGGAGACGATCTCGCAAGGCATTGACTTGAGTTCTAAAATCTGACTCCAACGTGCAATTCCTCCGCAGGCGCAAATATTGTGCATATGGTATGCTGCGTATCAATGATTGTGGATGGGCACTAGAGGCATGAAACAGGGTATTACCAGCCATGGGTTTACGGTAAAGATCAGTACACATGGTTCCATCAGCGTGTTTGATGATAGTCAGATCCAAAAAGGGGATCTGCCTATCGTCAAAGCTGAAGGTAAAGTTAAGATTGAAGTCATTAACATTGAGTGATTAGATTAACTCCAGGAGCATGCCCCTAGTGCCCGCCCACACTATAAACAGATTGTCGATGTATCTGTACCAAAGTAAAATATGATCGAAGAAAGAAGAGAAATGCTCTTCAGAGGTTATAGATCGTTCACAACCCCCCAAATATAGATTAGCATATGAGGGGGCGCAAGATGTCCCCATAGCGACTCCTTGAGTCTCCAAGTAGTATTGATCATTAAAGGTAAAATAGTTTTTGGTCAAAATAAAGAAAAATAGTTGCAGTATAAATTAATTCAAGGGCCAGGACATCTGTCCCTGTTCAATCAGGAAGGATCCAGCTGTCCGGATGCCCTGCTCATGGGAGATACTCGAATACAAGGTTTCGATATCTATAGCCACAAGCAAGGCGTCCAAAAGAACCTGGATCCCCTCAAGGTGTTTAAAAAGATCTGTCATGTCACGTATGAATGGAGGCAGCCCACGAACATGTGGCATAAGAAAAGCATCCACAAATTTGCTCGCATTGTCGGTAAGTGACCCAATGTCGGAGACTATCAGTCTTCCGGGGGTACATGGACGTTTTTGTGGGTCCTGGGCAATGCGTACAAAGTTGGAATACGTGGGAATTTAGGGACAAGAAAGTCCAAAGTATCTCGATCAATAAGGCCTTGCAGGTATGCTCCAGTGCAGATATTTCTTAATTCACCAACAAAAGTTTGTATAATGGTAGGAGAAATAGGTTTGTACCACTTTTGGATACCTAAGATAGTATGGCACATCGTTTGGTACTGAGCATGTGTCATTATGACGATATTGCCGCCTTTATCTGATGGTTTGACAACCATATCCGTGCACTTTTGAAGTGATTTAAGTGCTTGAATTTGTCCACTATTGAGATTAGAGGGGATTTTTTGCCATGTTTGTTTTTTGAGGTCAATGATGGATAGGTGCAAAAATGCCCAAATGGCAGGGCAGGTCAGTAGATCTGGAAATTGACGGGGCTTCAATTTATATCTGTTGATGGGTTGGGCCTTCGTCTGGGAATCATTAAGGGGGAGAGAGGATGGAGGGGTGTCATCAGTAGCACCCTCATCATAGAGCAGCATGAGGTCGCAAAGGGCCGGAAAATCCTCCATAGAGAAGTGTTTCGTTCGCTCAACGAGCTTGCGCTCAAGGTTAATTTTCTTACATTCCTTATCAAAAATAAATTTTAATGTGAGGTTTCTGGCAAAAAGGTAGAGGTCCTTAATCGTTTCCGTAACGTCAAGGGAATCTAAAGGACAGAAACCTAAGCCCAGTTGCAGGACCGAGAGCTCATCATCAGAAAATTGAAGGGGGGTGAGCCTGTTTGCTGAGAGAGGGAGGAGGACAAAGAAGAATCAGATTCAACATATTCTACAGTAGGGTTATGGGCATGGTTACTTTGTGGGGGGCCCCATCTACCAAGGTTTCTACCAGTCCATTGTATGCATAACCCTCTGAGAAAGCCATTTTATCTTTAATAAATTTACCTTGTTTCTTATCAATTATTTCTTTATTCATCAGTTCTACTCTGTCTTTTACCTCTTTTCATTTGACGGAAAAGGTTGGAGTGCTGTTAAGGTGCGCATATTGTGTATTGAGACGGTCAATTTCACCATCCAATAGGATCATATCGTTAGCTTATTGGATAATGAGTGATCTCATCAGATCTACGCACAAGTGGTGTTTTCTCCCAAGACTTTTTAAAATCCGTTGATGGATCCTTGATGGTAGAGAATACCTGAACTCTCAAACCTATAGGATAAGTGTTTTCAGTGATATACAACTTAAAATAGTCAATGTGCCAGTGCAAGTGAGATTTTCGTTTCAACAATTTAAACATTTTATTAAAAAACAGTTTAGCATCTTCATCCGCCTTTTGACCTGTCAGACATGAAGTCTGAATGCTGGTCATAAACCCTGTCCAATCGGCACCAAGAATGTCCATTGTACAAACAGGGGGTCCAAAACTGCTGAATGATCAACCTAAAGGGTATATACAATGTATATAAGGGAAATTGAACAAAAATTGTAAATATATATAAAAAAGATTTAGTAAGCGAGGCTCTCAAAGACCGGCGTCCGGGGAAACAGGCATTGGGGTAACCACAGTTGCCTCGAGTTCAAAAATTGATAGAAATAAAGATAAAAGGTACCATCATCCTAGAGAAATTGTATGCAAAATGATAAGTGAAGTTAGGACAGTTTCTGAAGCTGTCCCACTTGAACATCAAGGGAAGAATGGACTATCTCGGTACCAATAAACAGTTAAACTTTAAGATAAAATATTTGTTTATTATATATAAAATCATATATCACAAAACATTCAAAATGCAGGAAGATCAATACAGCAATAAAAAATACTTGTAGACTTCCAAACAGGTTGTTGGTTATAGAATTTGCTCACAGATTAATGCAATCCTCAACAGTTTTGCGATCAAGGGACCACTTCTTCAGGAGGATAAATCTATAAGGTAAACAGTATTTATGAAACAGAGTATACATATATCATATAGTACATCAAGCAACATATACAGTAAATACAGCAAAAGCCAGGCATAACTGCTTACTAAAGACTCTATGGCCAATAGTACACATCAGTCACCACAGGCTCCCCCCGCGGCAGACATGGGGGATTTATGCAGAGGTAGTTTATATATGTGTATAAGATACGGTTTCATTAATTGGCCTGGTAGAGAAAGAAAGTGTATTAATAGCAGGGAATATAAAGATAAAAATAGAAGGGGGAAAGAGGGGGTGGGGGGAAAAGGGGGGGGGAAGATAGAGGGAAAAAGAAGAGAAGGGGGGAAGGGGGTGGGGGGTAACTTTACAATTACCCTCCACCACTCTCCTTCCCTTTCCCCTCCTTCCCTCCCGTTTTCTACCATCATATCATCCCCTCCCCCTTCCTTTTCCTCCCCCTCCCTTGTTCCCAGTTTCTTCCCCCTTCCCCTCCTCCTCCTTTTCCCCTTACTCCTCTTTCCCCATTCTATTTTTATCTTTATTTTTCTTTATATTCCCTCGCTAATCATTCCCTTTTTTTCTCTACTAGGTTCCATTAATTAAACCTAATCTTATACACATATATATATATATATATATATATATATATATATTTACCTAGATAAACTACCTCCGCATAAATCCCCCATGTCCGCCGTGGTGGGAGCCTGTGGTGACTGATGTGTACTATTGGCCATAGAGTCATTGGTAAGCAGTTATGCCTTGCTTTTGCTGTGTATACTGTATATGTTGTTTGATGTACTATATGATATATGTATACTCTGTTTCATATATACTGTAAATACCTTATAGATATATCCTCCTGAAGAAGCGATCCCTTGATCGCAAAACTGTTGAAGATTGCATAAATCTGTGAGCAAATTCTATAACCAACAACCTGTTCGGAAGTGTACAAGTATTTATGATTACTGCATTGATCTTCCTGCATTTTGAATATTTTGTGATATATGATTTTATATGTAATGAACAAAAATTTTATCTTAAAATTTAACTTTATTTATTAGTACCGAGATTGTCCATTTTTACCTTGATGGTCAAGTGGGACAGCTTCAGCAACTGTCCTAACTGCCCTTATCATTTTGCATTCGAAGCCTATACGTATATAATGAAACATGTAGAGCAGAAGCTGCTGCACTGCTGTTCAAAACCACATAATTTTCTGTGGTGGTTTTTATAATGGTATTTTAACTTTTGTATATGTAATAAAAATGATGTCTTATTGAACTTTATATAGTTGTAAAGTAGTCGTTTCTGGCACCTTTAACCACTTATCCACTGGGCACTTAAACCCCCTTCCTAACCAGACCAATTTTCAGCTTTCGGTGCTCTCACATTTTGAATGACAATTACTCAGTCATGCAACACTGTACACATATGAAATTTTTGTCCTTCTTTTCACACAAATAGAGCTTTATTTTGGTGGTATCTAATCACCAATGGGTTTATTTTTTGCACTATAAATGGAGTGTATGACGGTGGGGGGTATGTGCAGGAGATGGGCACAGAGTGTATGGCGGTGGGTGGTGTGTGCAGGGAGAGGAGTGCAGAGTGTATGGGAGTGGGTGGTATGTGCAGGAGAGGGGCACGGAGTGTATGGTGGTGGGTGGTATGTGCAGGAGAAGGGCACAGAGTGTATGGCGGTGGGTGGTGTGTGCAGGGAGAGGAGTACAGGGTGTATGGCTGTGGGTGGTATGTGCAAGAGAGAGGCCCGGAGTGTATGGCGGTGGGTGGTGTGTGCAGGGAGAGGAGCACGGAGTGTATGGTAGTGGGTGGTATATGCAGTAGAGGGGCAGGGAGTGTGTGGCGGTGGGTGGTATGTGCAGGAGAGGGGCACGGAGTGTATATCGATGGGTGGTATGTGCAGGAGAGGGGCACTGAGTGTATGGCGATGGGTGGTATGTGCAGGAGAGGGGCACAGAGTGTATTGCGGTGGGTGGTGTGTGCAGGGAGAGGAGTGCAGGGTGTATGGCTGTGGGTGGTGTGTGCAGGAGAGAGGCACTGAGTGTATGACGGTGGGTGGTGTGTGCAGGGAGAGGAGTGCAGAGTGTATGGCAGTGGGTGGTATGTGCATGAGAGGAGCACGGAGTGTATGGTAGTGGGTGGTATATGCAGTAGAGGGACACGGAGTGTATGGCGGTGGGTGGTATGTGTAGGAGAGGGGCATGGAGTTAATGGCTATGGGTGGTATGTGCAGGAGAGGGGCACAGAGTGTATTGCGGTGGGTGGTATCTGCAGGAGAGTGGCACGGAGTGTATGGCGGTGGGTGGTGTGTGCAGGGAGAGGAGTGTAGAGTGTATGGCAGTGGGTGGTATCTGCAAGAGAGTGGCACAGAGTGTATGGCGGTGGGTGATGTGTGCAGGGAGAGGAGTGCAGAGTGTATGGCAGTGGGTGGTATGTGCAGGAGAGGGGCATGGAGTGTATGGCGGTGGGTGGCATGTGCAGGAGAAGGTGACAGAGTGTATGTCGGTGGGTGGTGTGTGCAGGGAGAGGAGTGCAGGGTGTATGGCAGTGGGTAGTATGTGCAGGAGAGGGGCACAGCGTGTATGACAGTGGGTGGTGTGTACAAGAGAGGGGCACGGAAAGTATGGCGGTGGGTTGTATGTGCAGGAGAGGGGCACGGAGTGTATGGTAGTGGATGGTATATGCAGGAGAGGGACACGGAGTGTATGGCGGTGGGTGGTATGTGCAGGAGAGGGGCATGGAGTATATGGTGGTGGGTTGTATGTGCAGGAGAGGGGCGCAGAGTGTATGGTGGTGGGTGGTGTATGCAGGGAGAGGAGTGCAGAGTGTATGGCAGTGGGTGGTATGTGAAGGAGAGGGGCACAGAGTGTATGGAGGTGGGTGGTATGTGCAGGAGAGGAGCACGGAGTGTATGACGGTGGGTGGTATGTGCAGGAGAGGGGCACGGAGTGTATAGCGGTGGGTGGTATGTGCAGGAGAGGGGCACAGAGTGTATGGCGGTGGGTTGTATGTGCAGGAGAGGGGCACGGAGTGTATGGTAGTAGATGGTATATGCAGGAGAGGGGCACGGAGTGTATGGCGGTGGGTGGTATGTGCAGGAGAAGGGCACAAAGTGTATGGCAGTGGGTGGTGTGTGCAGGGAGAGGAGTGCAGAGTGTATGGCAGTGGGTGGTATGTTAAGGAGAGGGGCAAGGAGTGTATGGCGGTGTGTGGTATGTGCAGGAGAGGGGTACGGAGTGTATGGCAGTGGGTGGTGTGTGCAGGAGAGGGGCACGGAGTGTATGGTGGTGGGCTGTATGTGCAGGAGAGGGGCACAGAGTGTATGGTGGTGGGTGGTGTATGCAGGGAGAGGAGTGCAGAGTGTATGGCAGTGGGTGGTGTGTGCAGGGAGAGGAGTGCAGGCTGTATGGCAGTGGGTGGTATGTGCAGGAGAGGGGCACGGAGTGTATGGCGGTGGGTGGTGTGTTCAGGGAGAGGAGTGCAGAGTGTATGGTAGTGGGTGGTATATGCAGGAGAGGGGCACGGAGTGTATGGCGGTGGGTGGTATGTGCAGGAGAGGGGTACGGAGTGTATGGCGGTGGGTGGTGTGTGCAGGAGAGGGGCACGGAGTGTATGGTGGTGGGCTGTATGTGCAGGAGAGGGGCACAGAGTGTATGGTGGTGGGTGGTGTATGCAGGGAGAGGAGTGCAGAGTGTATGGCAGTGGGTGGTATGTGCAGGAGAGGGGCACAGAGTGTATTGCGGTGGGTGGTATGTGCAGTAGAGGGGCACAGAGTGTATGGCGGTGGGTGGTATGTGCAGGAGAGAGGCACGGAGTGTATGGCGGTAGGTGGTATGTGCAGGAGAGGGGCACAGAGTGTATGGCGGTGGGTGGTGTGTGCAGGAGAGGGGCACGGAGTGTATGGTAGTGGGTGGTATGTGCAGAAGAGTGGCATGGAGTATATGGTGGTGTGTGGTATGTGCAGGAGAGGTGGCACGGAGTGTATGGCGGTGGGGGGTGAAATGCAGCCTTACCAGTGCCCATGAAATGCAGCCTCATCACACAGCTGCTGGTCCTGGGGTCTGGCTGCTGCAGCCTGGGGTCTGGCTGCTAGGGCCAAGGGTCTGGCTGCTGGAGCTGGGCTGCTGGTCCTGGGGTCTGGCTGCTGGTCCTGGGGTCCGGCTGCTGGTCCTGGGGTTTGTCTGCTGTTGCTGGGGTCTGGCTGCTGATCCTGGGGTCTGTCTGCTGGTGTTGGGGTCTGTCTGCTAGTGCTGGGGTCTGGCTGCTGGTCCTGGGGTCTGTCTGCTGGTGCTGGGGTCTGGATGCTGGTCCTGTCTGTCTGCTGGTGCTGGGGTCTGTCTGCTGGTGCTGGGGTCTGTCTACTGGTCCTGGGGTCTGGCTGCTGGTTCTGGGGTCCGGCTGCTGGTCCTGGGGTCTGGCTGCTGGTGCTGGGGTCCGGCTGCTGGTGCTGTAGTCTGGTTTATTGGTGCTGGGGTCTGGTTTGCTGGTGCTGCTGTCTGTCTGCTGGTGTCTGTCTGCAGGTGCTGGGGTCTGTCTGCTGGGGTCTGGCTGCTAGTGCTGGGGTCTGGCTGCTGGTACTGGGGTCTGGCTGCTGGTACTGGGGTCCGGCTGCTGGTCCTGGGGTCTGGCTGCTGGTGCTGGGGTCCGGGTTCGGCTGCTGGTCCTGGGGTCTGGCTGCTGGTGCTGGGGTCCGGCTGCTGGTGCTGGGATCTGGTTTGCTGGTGTCTGGCTGCTGGTGCTGGGGTCTGGCTGCTGGTGCTGGGGTCTGGCTGCTGGTGCTGTGATCTGGTTTGCTGGTGTCTGGCTGCTGGTGTCTGGCTGCTGGTGCTGGGGTCTGGCTGCTGGTGCTGGGGTCTGTCTGCTGATCCTGGATATTGTCTGCTGATCCTGGGGTCTGTCTGCTGATCCTGAGGTCTGTCTGCTGGTCCTGCGGTCTGGCTGCTGGTCCTGGGGTCTGGCTGCTGGTGATGGGGAGCCATCCCAGTCAATGAATTCCCCAGCAGGAGGAGGGTGGGCAGAGGCAGAGAGAAGACTGGGCGCCGTGATCTGCAGGCTGTAGCAATTTAAAGAAGAAAAAAAAAAACTTTCTCCACTTTCGGGTGCCGCTGCGCAGTGATCTCCTATGCGAAAAGTACATGACAGTCCCAGTCTGCCCGGCGGATTGATATAGAAGAGAACTGTGATGTACTTGTCGCACAGGAGATCACTGCGCAGCGGCACCCGAAAGTGGAGAAAGAGTCCGCTTGACTGGGGAAGGTTTTTCTTTTAATTGCTACAGCCTACAGATCATGGGTGGCGCACAATCTTCTCTCTGCCTCCTATGCAGGAAGAGGAGTGCAGAGTGTATGGCAGTGGGTGGTATGTGCAGGAGAGGGGCACAGAGTGTATGGTGGTGGGTGGTATGTGCAGGAGAGGGGCACAGAGTGTATGGCGGTAGGTGGTATGTGCAGGAGAGGGGCACCGAGTGTATTGCGGTGGGTGGTGTGTGCAGGAGAGGGGCACGGAGTGTATGGTGGTGGGCTGTATGTGCAGGAGAGGGGCACAGAGTGTATGGTGGTGGGTGGTGTATGCAGGAAGAGGAGTGCAGAGTGTATAGCAGTGGGTGGTATGTGCAGGAGAGGGGCACAGAGTGTATGGCGGTGGGTGGTATGTGCAGGAGAGGGGCACAGAGTGTATGGCGGTGGGTGGTTTGTGCAGGGAGAGGAGTGCAGAGTGTATAGCAGTGGGTGATATGTGCAGGAGAGGGGCATGGAGTGTATGGCGGTGGGTGGTATGTGCAGAAGAGGGGCATGGAGTATACGGTGGTGTGTGGTATGTGTAGGAGAGGTTGCACGGAGTGTATGGTGGTGGGGGGTGAAATGCAGCCTTACCAGTGCCCATGAAATGAAGTCTGATCACACAGCTGCTGGTCCTGTGGGGTCTGGCTGCTGGAGCCTGGAGTCTGGCTGCTAGGGCCAAGAGTCTGGCTGCTGGAGCTGGGCTGCTGATCCTGGGGTCTGGCTGCTGGGGCCTGGCTGCTGGTCCTGGGGTCCGGCTGCTGGTCCTGGGGTCCGGCTGCTGGTCCTGGGGTCTGTCTGCTGGTGTTGGGGTCTGGCTGCCGGTACTGGGGTCTGTTTGCTAGGGTCTGGCTGCTGGTCCTGGTGTTTGTCTGCTGGTGCTGGGGTCTGGCTGCTGGTCCTGGGGTCTGTCTGCTGGTGCTGGGGTCTGGCTGCTGGTTCTGGGGTCTGTCTGCTGGTGCTGGGGTCTGGCTGCTGGTCCTGGGGTCTGTCTGCTGGTGCTGGGGTCTGGATGCTGGTCCTGTCTGTCTGCTGGTGCTGGGGTCTGTCTGCTGGTGCTGGGGTCCGGCTGCTAGTGCTGGGGTCCGGCTGTTGGTCCTGGGGTCCGGCTGCTGGTGCTGGGGTCCGGCTGCTGGTGCTGGAGTCTGGTTTGCTGGTGTCTGGCTGCTGGCGCTGCTGGCTGCTGATCCTGGAGTCTGTCTGCTGATCCTGGGGTCTGTCTGCTGATCCTGAGGTCTGTCTGCTGGTCCTGAGGTCTGTCTTCTGGTCCTGGGGTCTGGCTGCTGGTGCTGGCTGGGGAGCCATCCCAGTCAATGAATTCCCCAGGAGGAGGGGGGTGGGCAGAGGCAGAGAGAAGACTGGGCACCATGATCTGCAGGCTGTAGCAATTAAAAGAAGAAAAAAAAAAAACTTTCCCCTGTCAAGCGGACTCTTTCTCCACTTTCGGGTGCCGCTGCGCAGTGATCTCCTATGCGACAAGTACATGACAGTCCCAGTCTGCCCGGCGGATTGATATAGAAGAGAACTGTCATGTACCTGTCACACAGGAGATCACTGTGCAGTGGCACCCAAAAGTGGAGAAATAGTCTGCTTGACTGGGGAAGGTTTTTCTTTAAATTGCTACAGCCTGCAGATCACGGGTGGCGCACAGTCTTCTCTCTGCCTTCGCCCACCCCCCTCCTTCCCTTCCTTGCTGTATTGGCCGGACCGACCCGACCTGAAAAAAAAAGTACCCATGCAGTAGTATGGGCTGTCCCCCCTCTGCCTCAGCTCGCAGCCTACATCCACCTGTCACTCAGCCACAGTCAGAGCGGACGTACTCCATTCGGCCGCTCGGGTTGCTTTGTCTGTAGCTGAGTGACAGGTCCACCCGGGAGATCGCCCTGCACTTGTGGGTGTCCGGGAGCCCGTAACAAAATGCGGGAGACTCCTGCGGCTCGAGGGAGACTTGAGATGTCTTACATATGAAAACCCAGGATCGCAAGCATCATCCAGTTTCCTTCCAAATGTGCTCCCTGTCCTTGGAAATACTAATGCCGCGTACACACAAGCAGAATTCTCGTCAGACTGAACTCTGACGGTCTTTCCAACGGAGTTCCGCTGAAACGGACTTGCCTGCACACGATCACACCAAAGTCCGTTCGTTTAGATCGCGATGACGTACGACGGGACTAGAAAAAGGAAGTTCAATAGCCAGTAGCCAATAGCTGCCCTTGCGTCGTTTTTTGTCCGTCGGACTAGCATACAGACGAGCGGTTTTCCCGATAGGAACTGAGTCCGTTGGAAAGATTTGAAACATGTTCTATTGTTAGGTCCGTCAGAGTTTTCGAAAGATAAGGTCCGACAAAGCCCACACACAATCGGAATGTCCGACGGAATGGTTCCATCGGACCTTTTCTGCCGGAAAGTCCGTTCGTGTGTACGCGGCATAAGGCCACTTGTATACTGCAGCTTGAAAATGCTCATGCTTTTTTTTATTGATCTAAAATGCACCCCATTGTTTACAATGTGCCTGTACAGACAGGCATATCAAGAAGTGCTGTGTATTTATGAGTAAAAAAATATATATACAGTGCCTTGAATTAGTATTCATACCCCTTGAAATTTTCCACATTTTGTCATATTTAAACCAAAAAAACGTAAATGTATTTTATTGGGATTTGATGTGATGGACCAACACAAAGTGGCACATAATTGTGAAGTGGATGGAAAATGATAAATGGTTTCAGGGCCGGCCCAAGCCCATTATGCTCCCTGGTACCAAGAATTAAATGCTGCCCCCCCCCCCCAAAAAAAAAACACGCCCACCAAAATGCCCCCACATCTATCATTTTATATCATCATAAGTAAAGTGGACCTGTCATGGCTCTATACATGTATATTGGAGTATAAAGAGGACCTGTTATGGTTGTTTACATGTATAGGAGTATAAAAAATGACCTGTTATGGCTCTATTCATGTATAGGAGTATAAAGAGGACCTGTCATGGCTCTATACATGTATAGGGATATAAAGAGGACCTGTCATGGCTCTATACATGTATAGGGGTATAAAGAGAACCTTTAATGGCACTATACTTGTATATATAAGTATAGAGAGGACCTGTCATGGCTCTATTCATGTACAGGAGTATAAAGAGGACCTGTCATGGCTCTATACATGTATAGGAGTATAAAGAGGACCTGTCATGGCTCTATACATGTATAGGGGTATAAAGAGGACCTTTAATGGCACTATACTTGTATATATAAGTATAGAGAGGACCGGTCATGGCTCTATACATGTAAAGGAGTATAAAGAGGACCTGTCATGGCTCTATACATGTATATGAGTATAAAGAGGACCTGTCATGGCACTATACGTGTATATATATAAGTAAAAAGAGGACCTGTCTCTATACATGTAAAGGAGTATAAAGAGGACCTGTCATGGTTGTTTACATGTAAAGGAGTATAAAGAGGACCTGTCATCGCTCTATACATGCATGTAGGAGTATAAAGAGGACTTGTCATAGCTTTATACATGTGTATAGGAGTGTAAAAGGACGTGTCATGGATCTATACATGTATGTAGGAATATAAAAAGGACCTGTTAGCTCTATTCATGTATAGGAGTATAAAGAGGACCGGTCATGGCATTATACATGTATATAGAAGTATAAAGAGGACTGGTCATGGCTCTATACATGTATATAGGATTATAAAAGGACCAGTCAGGGCTCTATACATGTGTTTAGGAGTGTAAAAGTATGTGTCATGGCTCAATACATGTATGTAGGAATATAAAGAGGACCTGTCATGGCTCTATACATGTATGTAGGTGTATGGCTCTATACATGTATGTAGGAGTATAAAAAGACCTGTCAGGGCTCTATACATGTGTATATAGGAGTATAAAAGGACATGTCATGACTCAATACATGTATGTAGGAATATAAAGAGGACCTGTCATGATTGTATACATGAATAGGAGTATAAAGAGAACCTGTCATGGCTCTACATGTATAAAGGAGTATAAAGAGGACCGGTTATGGCTCTATACATGTATATAGAAGTATAAAGAGGATCTGTCATGGCTCTATACATGTATATAGGGGTAGAAAGAGAACCTGTCTAGGCTCTATACATACATAGGAGTATAAAGAGGACCTGTCATGGCACTATACATGTATGTAGGAATATAAAGAGGACCTCTCATGGCTCTATACATGTATGTAGGTGTATAAAGAGGACCTGTCATGGCTCTATACATGTATATAGGAATATAAAAGGACCTGTGTGTGGCCGGCGGCCGCAATGTCAGCCGGTCACCATGCGATCGATCCACAGAGAGCCAGAACGGGGATCTGTCAATGTAAACAGACAGATCCCCATTCTGACAGGGGAAGAGAGACAGATCTGCTGTTCCTAGTGATTAGGAACAGAGATCTCTCTCCTCCTCCAGTCAGTCCCATCCCCCCCAGTTAGAAACACCTCCCAGGGAACACATTTAACCCCTTTCCTGACAGTGACATTTACACAGTAAACAGTGCATCTTTATAGCAGAGATCGCTGTATAAATACTACCAAAAGAAAGCTCTATTTGTGGGAAAAAAAGGACGTAAATTTTGTTTAGGTACACCGTCATACGACCGCGCAATTATCAGTTAAAACGACGCAGTGCCGTATCGCAAAAAAAATGATTGAAGTGCAATATTTCTATTATTACATTGTTATATAGAATAAAATAGTTCAACTCACCATAATGCAGAATCAGTGGGAGCCCTGAGCGTGTCACTTGCCAACGTCACCTGCCTTCAGATGCGGATTGTCACTTGCCGCGTCACCTGTCACCAGATGCCGATTGTCACTTGCCACATGTTGCGGATTGTCACCTGCCACACGTTGCAGATTGTCACTTGCCACAATGTCACCTGCCACACGTAGCGGATTGTCACTTGCCACGTCACCTGCCACACATTGCGGATTGTCACTTGCCACGACGTCACCTGCCACACGTTTCAGATTGTCACTTGCCACAATGTCATCTGCCACACGTTGCAGATTGTCACTTGCCACGACAGCACCTGCTACACATAGCGGACTGTCACTTGCTACGTCACCTGCCACACATTGCGGATTAATTGTGAAAGGTAAATCAGCGCGTGTATGCAAATGAGCAGCTGAACACCAGGGTCAAACAATCAAATCCCTCAAGTCAAATATAAAATAAGGTGCAGCGCTAAATAGAACAAAACATAATCTTAAAGGGATAAAGTACATATGAGAATAACAATAAATGTCCTTAAAACGATGATATGTAAATTCAGAGAGCAATAACAAAGTCCAAAAACGCCTGTGAGATTCCACCAAATAAGCGTGATGTCATGCCAGTATAAGTGACTGATAAATGTGCCCTTCACCGGTAGAAAGAATGGCCTCTCACCTGACGACCAGGACCCTTTGGTTACAGAGGGTCACATAGGCATTCCCATACGGGTCATATAGATAGATAATAATCCGTGGTCAGGAGCTCCGTCATATACCAGGTGGATGAGGATCAGGATATTCTCAGGATTAGGATATTCTCACATAGCATATAAAACCCAGAAGAGGGACAAAAATAGTGCTTTCCGTTTGCCAAAATTTATTTAAAAAGGATAAAATATCACTTACATAACAAGCACTTCTCAAGTGCCAGGACGAAAGCAGTGAACGACAGTGTGTGTACACAAACAAGATGGAGCATGCGCGGTGGCCGCGGGTGACGTCACAACGTCTCGTTCCGGACGCGTTGCATCCCAGTGGGCGGGGACTTCTTCAGCAGATGACGAGACTACGTGGGCACCCGCGCTTTATAGAGGTAAGTTACCATAGTGACAGTGAACAAACCTAAGACGGCGCACACCAGAAAAGAAAGACGATTCTGGAAGTGTCCTCTTATGTAACATACAGGGAAAACGGAACCCATTCTGAGTGCACTCATCTAACAAAATAGTATTTATCCACAAATTCAAATGCAGTAAATAAAACTGGAATAAAAACGAGACAATTTGTGAATAAATTATCCCGTATTAGAGACTTAAGATACATATTCAAAAAATATATATTCATTTCAGAACTATTGATTTTTTTATAAAAGTAAATAAAAACTTCTAAACATACGTCATCCGCGGCCATCGACTACTCCTATATAATCGATATCAAGGCAATAACAAAAATACTACAAAAATATTGGCATATAATAATCATAGAAGAAATACCCTATCGATCAGAGATAAAACAATTAGTGTCGAACTCTACATTTAACCCTTCAGGGCACAGTACTCTTGTTTCATATATCCAGTAAGACTCTCTTTTACTTAGTTGTCTGATGAAATTTCCCCCCCTCCAGTGCTTTGTAACCCTTTCAATGCCCCAGAATTTCAAACCTTTGGGATTCTGTTGGTGAAAGGCCTTGAAATGTCTGGACACATTATGGGTCTTAAGGCCTTTCTTAATATTGTTGACGTGTTCAGCCAATCTAACATGTAGGGGTCTCCAAGTTCTACCAACATACTGGAGTCCACAATTGCACTCCAGCATATAGACAACACCTACAGTGTCGCAGGTGATTAATTGCTTAATATCATACTCTTTGTTAGTGGCTGAAGCCAGAAATTTTTTCCGTTTTTTGATATTTCCTTTGGAGTGCCTGCATGGGACACATCTTCCACATGCATAAAAACCCCCCAGAAAGGAAAAAAGCCTGTCAGACGTAGGGACTGGCGGATTTAGGACACCAGGGGCTAAACGATCCCTTAGTGTGGGGGCTTTCCTATAGATAAATTGAGGCCTATCTGGTAATACAGGGCCTAAAACTTTATCTTGCTTCAAAATTAACCAGTTTTTTTGAATAATCTTCTCGAATTTACGGTATTGTATATTGTAATCCAATACCATTTTAAAATTGTCATTCTCTCCAGTGGGAACTTTAGTGGAATTAGCAATTAATTCATTTCTATCCAGGGACATAACTCTGGTCACCTCTTCATCAAGAACGGCTCAATCGTAGCCTTTTTGTTCAAACCTGGAGGAGAGGACTTGAGATTGACTAATAAAATCTTCCACGGTGGTGCAATTACGGCGCAACCTAATATATTGACCCCTAGGGATTTTACACAACCAAGAGCTGTGATGACAACTCCCCAGGGGAATATAAGAGTTACGATCCGTGGGTTTAAAATAATTGGTGAGAGTAAACTGATCCTGCATGATACTAATAGTTAGGTCCAAAAATACAACTTTTTCAGAACTGATGGTCCATGTTAGAGATATGTTTTTTAAATTATCATTTAGAGATTCAATTAAATCATCCAATTTGGATCTTTCACCATTCCAAATAAGGATGAGATCGTCAATGAATCTCCGATAACATACTAACTCTGGGGGGCGATGGAGGAAAACTGCCTCATATTCCCAGTGGGCCATAAAAATATTAGCCACACTGGGAGCGAAGCGAGCCCCCATAGCCACACCCCTAGTCTGTAAAAAAAATTCTCTATCGTACCAAAAATAGTTCCTGGTAAGACAAAAATCCAAACAACTTAAAAGGAATTCCTGATGCCCACCAGACAAAGAAGATGAAGCAAGAGCCCATTCTACTGAGGCCATGGCATCCCTATGGCCAATAATGGTATACAAGGAACTCACATCCGCTGTAACCAAAAAAGTAGAAGAAGAGCATTTCAAAGTTTCTAGAATTTGGATGATGTGCTTAGTATCCTTCAAAAATGCTGGAGTTTTCATAACAAGAGGCTGTAAAAAGAAATCGATATATTGTCCCAACCTGGCAGAAACAGAATCGATCCCATTGACAATGGGTCGTCCTGGAGGGTTAACAGTATCCTTATGAATTTTAGGTAAAAAATAGGTAACAGGTGTTCTGCAAAACAAGGGATCTAAATATAAGACCTCTTTTTTATTTAGGATCCTTCGATCCTTACCATCCTCAATAATGTTATGCAATTCATCTTTAAATGCCAACATGGGATCCTTATTTAAAATATGGTAGGTGTCTCGATCCGATAATAGACGACACATTTCACTTTGATAGTATTCTTTACTAAGAATAACTAACCCACCTCCCTTATCCACGGGGCGAATGACAATGTCCTTACGTTCCGTTAAGGACTTTATACCACGCTTGATAAACAGACGATCAGATATTCTTTCAACTTGTAATTTTTCTAAGGGATTTATAACCTTAGTCATGTCACGCTCAATGATGACGAAATGAAAGTTCTTGACAGAGGTTTGAAATTCGCACCAATTAAAAATCTTAATAAATTTGATACCTATGTCAGTATTCAAAAATACATCAGAACTCTAAATATGAAAAAATACTTTTTATCCCATCCCTCTCAGGGATCTAAACCTTCGGTACAGAATTACTCTACTTTACGAAATAGGTCCACCTTTAATCCCTACATCTCAGATAACAAACATTTGGAAGTTTTCAAGAACATGGTATCTAATGATTTAGAAAAATTACAAGTTAAAAGAATATCTGATCCACTGTTTATCAAGCGTGGTATAAAGTCCTTAACAGAACGTAAGGACATTGTGATTCGCCCGCGGATAAGGGAGGTGGGTTAGTTATTCTTAGTAAAGAATACTATCAAAGTGAAATGTGTCGTCTATTATCGAATCGAGGCACCTACCATGTTTTAAATAAGGATCCCATGTTGGCATTTAAAGATGAATTGCATAACATTATTGAGGATGGTAAGGATCGAAGGATCCTAAATAAAAAAGAGGCCTTATATTTAGATCCCTTGTTTTGCAGAACACCTGTTATCTATTTTTTACCTAAAATTCATAGGGATACTGTTAACCCTCCAGGACGACCCATTGTCAATGGGATCGATTTTGTTTCTGCCAGGTTGGGACAATATATCGATTTCTTTTTACAGCCTCTTGTTATGAAAACTCCAGCATTTTTGAAGGATACTAAGCACATCATCCAAATTCTAGAAACTTTGAAATGCTCTTCTTCTACTTTTTTGGTTACAGCGGACGTGAGTTCCTTGTATACCATTATTGGCCATAGGGATGCCATGGCCTCAGTAGAATGGGCTCTTGCTTCATCTTCTTTGTCTGGTGGGCATCAGGAATTCCTTTTAAGTTGTTTGGATTCTTGTCTTACCAGGAACTATTTTTGGTACGGTAGAGAATTTTTTTTACAGACTAGAGGTGTGGCTATGGGGGCTCGCTTCGCTCCCAGTGTGGCTAATATTTTTATGGCCCACTGGGAGGATGAAGCAGTTTTCCTCCATCGCCCCCCAGAGTTAGTATGTTATCGGAGATTCATTGACGATCTCATCCTTATTTGGAATGGTGAAAGATCCAAATTGGATGATTTCATTGAATCTCTAAATGATAATTTAAAAAACATATCTCTAACATGGACCATCAGTTCTGAAAAAGTTGTATATTTGGACCTAACTAATAGTATCATGCAAGATCAGTTTACTCTCACCAATTATTTTAAACCCACGGATCATAACTCTTATATTCCCCTGGGGAGTTGTCATCACAGCTCTTGGTTGTGAAACATCCCCAGGTGTCAATATATTAGGTTGCGCCGTAATTGCACCACCGTGGAAGATTTTATTAGTCAATCTCAAGTCCTCTCCTCCAGGTTTGAACAAAAAGGCTACGATCGAGCCGTTCTTGATGAAGAGGTGACCAGAGTTATGTCCCTGGATAGAAATGAATTAATTGCTAATTCCACTAAAGTTCCCACTGGAGAGAATGACAATTTTAAAATGGTATTGGATTACAATATACAATACCGTAAATTCGAGAGGATTATTCAAAAAAACTGGTTAATTTTGAAGCAAGATAAAGTTTTTGGCCCTGTATTACCAGATAGGCCTCAATTTATCTATAGGAAAGCCCCCACACTAAGGGATCGTTTAGCCCCTGGTGTCCTAAATCCGCCAGTCCCTACGTCTGACAGGCTTTTTTCCTTTCTGGGGGGTTTTTATGCATGTGGAAGATGTGTCCCATGCAGGCACTCCAAAGTAAAATATCAAAAAACGGAAAAAATTTCTGGCTTCAGCCACTAACAAAGAGTATGATATTAAGCAATTAATCACCTGCGACACTGTAGGTGTTGTCTATATGCTGGAGTGCAATTGTGGACTCCAGTATGTTGGTAGAACTTGGAGACCCCTACATGTTAGATTGGCTGAACATGTCAACAATATTAAGAAAGGCCTTAAGACCCATAATGTGTCCAGACATTTCAAGGCCTTTCACCAACAGAATCCCAAAGGTTTGAAATTCTGGGGCATTAAAAGGGTTACGAAGCACTGGAGGGGGGGAAATTTCATCAGACAACTAAGTAAAAGAGAGTCTTACTGGATATATGAAACAAGAGTACTGTGCCCTGAAGGGTTAAATGTAGAGTTCGACACTAATTGTTTTATCTCTGATCGATAGGGTATTTCTTCTATGATTATTATATGGCAATATTTTTTGTAGTATTTTTGTTATTGCCTTGATATCGATTATATAGGCGTAGTCGATGGCCGCGGATGACGTATGTTTAGAAGTTTTTATTTACTTTTATAAAAAAATCAATAGTTCTGAAATGAATATATATTTTTTGAATATGTATCTTAAGTCTCTAATACGGGATAATTTATTCACAAATTGTCTCGTTTTTATTCCAGTTTTATTTACTGCATTTGATTTTGTGGATAAATACTATTTTGTTAGATGAGTGCACTCAGAATGGGTTCCGTTTTCCCTGTATGTTACATAAGGGGACACTTCCGGAATCGTCTTTCTCTTCTGGTGTGCGCCGTCTTAGGTTTGTTTACTGTCACTATGGTAACTTACCTCTATAAAGCGCGGGTGCCCACGTAGTCTTGTCATCTGCTGAAGAAGTCCCTGCCCACTGGGAAGCAACGCGTCCAGAACGAGACGTTGTGACGTCACCCGCGGCCACCGCGCATGCTCCATCTTGTTTGTGTACACACACTGTCATTCACTGCTTTCGTCCTGGCACTTGAGAAGTGCTTGTTATGTAAGTGATATTTTATCCTTCTTAAATAAATTTTGGCAAACGGAGAGCACTATTTTTGTCCCTCTTCTGTGTTTTATATGCTATGTAAGAAAATCCTAATCCTGAGAATATCCTGATCCTCATCCACCTGGTATATGACGGAGCTCCTGACCACCGATTTTTTTTATTTATTATCTATCTATATAACCCGTATGGGAATGCCTATGTGACCCTCTGTAACCAAAGGGTCCTGGTCGTCAGGTGAGAGGCCATTCTTTCTACCGGTGAAGGGCACATCTATCAGTCACTTATACTGGCATGACATCACGCTTATTTGGTGGAATGTCACAAGAGTTTTTGGACTTTGTTATTGCTCTCTGAATTTACATATCATCGTTTTAAGGACATTTATTGTTATTCTCATATGTACTTTATCCCTTTATGATTATGTTTTGTTCTATTTAGCGCTGCACCTTATTTTATATTACACATTGCGGATTGTCACTTGCCACAACGCCACCTGCCACACGTTGCATATTGTCACTTGCCACGATGTCACCTGCCACACGTAGCGGATTGTCACTTGCCACGTCACCTGCCACACGTTGTGGATTGTCACTTGCCACAACGTCACCTGCCACACGTTTCAGATTGTCACTTGCCACGACGTCACCTGCTGCACGTTGCAGATTGTCACTTGCCACGACAGCACCTGCTACACATAGCGAATTGTCACTTGCCACGTCACCTGCCACACATTGCGGATTGTCACTTGCCATAACGCCACCTGCCACACGTTGCAGATTGTCACTTGCCACGATGTCACCTGCCACACGTTGCAGATTGTCACTTGCCACGACAGCAGCTGCTACACATAGCGGATTGTCACTTGCCACGTCACCTGCCACACATTGTGGATTGTCACTTGCCACAACGCCACCTGCCACACGTTGCAGATTGTCACTTGCCACGATGTCACCTGCCACACGTTGCAGATTGTCACTTGCCACAATGTCACCTGCCACACGTAGCAGATTGTCACTTGCCACGTCACCTCCCACACGTTGCAGATTGACGCTTGCCACGATGCCACCTGCCACATGTTGCAGATTGTCACTTGCCACAACGTCACCTGCCACACGTAGTGGATTGTCACTTGCCATGTCACCTGCCACACATTGCGGATTGTCACTTGCCACAACGTCACCTGCCACACGTTGCAGACTGTCACTTGACACGAGGTCACCTGCCACACGTAGCGGATTGTCACTTGCCACGTCACCTGCCACACATTGCGGATTGTCACTTGCCACAACGTCACCTGCCACACATTGCAGATTGTCACTTGCCACAACGTCATCTGCCACGCATAGCGGATTGCCACTTGCTGTGTCCCAGAGTAAAGGCAGGCAGCAGAGAGATGATGTAATCTCTCTGCTGCCCGCAGCTGCACAGTGAGGGCGGAACTGCAGTGATGCAGGGCGGGCGGTGAGAGATGATGTCATCTCTCTGCTCCCCTGCCCGCCGGTGTTCTGACGAGAAAGGCCCCCTGTCGTATAATGCCCGTCCTGTACTGCGCTTGCAACACGTTAAGGGCAACACGTGTAGGAAGAATAGCAGAGATATATTTGTTTAGGAGATGTGTTTGAGTGTCGTGACAAATTACGCCCCCAACTTAACAGCATTGCCCATCATTACTAAATACGCCCTACTGTGTTGCCATCTGTCCCTCACACGCTCCCATCATGAACAAGTCCGCCCCTTGCAGACTTGCACGAGCATCAGGAGCGTGTGGCACTATGTCAGCTATAGTGCGCAGGCGCCGTCTACGGCTGATCGTCAATTTGGATGTTCGGAGGCTTTCGGCGGCTCGCTACTGCGCAAGCGCAGTACCGGGCGGACATTATTCAACAGGGGGCATTTATCGACAAGACACCGGTCCGCTGATTGGCCAGCAAGCCCGCTCACCTGCCGACTGTCCCGTCCGCTGACTGTTCCCCTGTTCTGCCCGCACGCTCCTTTCACCTCGGCGCCGGGCTCCTCACAGTGGGATCTGCAGCGGAGCGGGCGGAACGGGCTGGCTGGCGGGCGGCAATTTGCCACCCCCCTGAAAGTGCCACCTGGGACGATGGTACCATTGGGTCCCATGGTAGGGCCAGCCCTGAATGTTTTTCAAAATGTGTTACAAATACAGTATGTATGTGAAAAGTGTGACGTGCATTTGTATTCAGCCCCCTTTACTCTGATACCCCTAACTAAAATCTAGTGAAACCAATTGCCTTCAGAAGTCACCTAATTAGTAAATAGAGTCCACCTGTGTGTAATTTAATCGTACTATAAATAAAGCTGTTCTGTGGAGCCCTCAGGGGTTTGTTAGAGAACCTTAGTGAACAAAGAGCATCATGAAGGCCAAGGAACACACCAGACAGGTCAGGGATAAAGTTGTAGAGAAGTTTAAAGCAGTGTTAGGTTATAAAAAAATATCCCAAGCTTTGAACATCTCACGGAGCACTGTTCAATCCATTATCCGAAAATGGAAAGAGTATGGCACAACTGCAAATCTAACAAGACATGGCTGTCCACCTAAACTGACAGGCTGGGCAAGGAGAGCATTAATCAGAGAAGCAGCCAAGAGGCCCATGGTAACTCTGGAGGAGCTGCAGAGATCCACAGCTCAGGTGGGAAAATCTGTCCACAGGACAACTATTAGTCATGCACTCCACAAATCTGGCCTTTGTGGAAGAGTGGCAAGAAGAAAGCCATTGTTGAAAGAAAGCCATAGGAAGTCTTGTTTGCATTTTGCGAGAAGCCACATGGGGGACACGGCAAACTTGTCGGAGAAGGTGCTCTGGTCAGATGAGACCAAAATGGAACTTTTTGGCCTAAAAGCAAAACGCTATGTGTGGCGGAAAACTAACACTGCACATCACCCTGAACACACCCTCAACACTGTGAAACATGGTGGTGGCAGCATCATGTTGTTGGGAAGAAGAAGGATGGAGCCAAATACAGGGCAATCTTAGAAGAAAACCTGTTAGAGTCTGCAAAAGACTTGAGACTGGGGCAGAGGTTCACCTTCCAGCAGGACAACGACCCTAAACATACAGCCAGAGCATATTCACGTGTTAGAATGACCCAGTCACAGTCCACATATAAATCCAATTGAGAATCTGTGGCAAGACTTGAAAATTGCTGTTCACAGACACTCTCCATGCAATCTGAAAGAGCTTGAGCTATTTTGCTAAGAAGAATGGGCAAAAATGTCACTCTCTAGATGTGCTAAGCTGGTAGAGAAATCCCCAAAAAGACTTGCAGCCTTAATTGCAGCAAAAGGTGGTTCTACAAAGTATTGACTCAGGGGGGCTGGATACAAAGGCACGCCACTTTTCACATAATTATTTGTAAAAAAATTTGAAAACCATTTATCATTTTTCTTCCACTTCACAATTATCCCAGTCCTTGGGCAGACTTGTGTATGTCAGTAATTTTTTTTTTTTTTACAAGCTCTATAGGGAGCTGTTGGAGTAATACAAACAATAAGCATGGGTTCACACATATGTGAATTGGATGCGGGTTTCCCCGCATCCATCTCGCATGGCATGTGAGTGTGACCGGCACTCAATGGAGCTGGTTTACACACATCTGGGGCGGCTGCGGTCCAGACTGAAAATGGGTCTGGTGCGTGTTTGGGTTCCATTTAGTTGCGACCTGACTTGCATCTGAACTGGTGAACAGACATCCCCCGGACCCCAGGCATGAACCCGCAATGTGTGAACCCAACCTTACTCTATTTGCAGGGCTGAAAACAGGGGGGAGCGCCTGCCCCGGGTGACGCACCTAGGGTGGTGCCGCCAGGGGTGCTGCTCCCACCCCCACTGGGAACCGCTGCTCTAAGGGTGTCACTGCCGCCCGATCAAGTGTAATGGACAGGCAGGTCTCCCTCCTAGTCCAGCCCAGTGCCCAAACAGCCTATGCCTTTTCTGCGTGAGGCATCCCAGAGAAGGGGAGGCTTCAAAGAAGGCCCTGGACTGGGGGGGGTGCAGAGGAGGCCCTGGACTGGGGGGGGGGGGTGTGCGGAGGAGGCCCTGGGCTGGGGGGTGCAGTGAAGGCCCTGGGCTGAAAGGGGGTGCAAAGGAAGCCCTGGACTGGGCGGGTAGATGAGGCCCTGGACTGGGGGGTGCAGTGGAGGCCCTGGGCTGATGGGGAGTACGGAGGAGGCCTTGGGCTGGGGAGCAGAGGAGGTGCTGAAGTGGGGGAGGGGGTGCAGAGGCGGTGCTGGAGTGAGGGGGGAGGCGTAGAGGAGGCCCTGGACTAGGAGGGGAGTAGACAGAAGGCCCTTGACTGGGGGGTGCAGATGAGGCCCTGGACTGGGGGATACAGAGGAGGCCCTGGACTAGGAGGGGAGTACAACGGAGGCCCTGGACTGTGGGATGTACGGGAGACCTGGACTTGAAAAGTGGGGTTGATAAAGGACCTGGATTCGAAGAGCAGGGTTCAGAGAAGGCTCTTATTTTGGGGTGGGCTGTAAAGGAGGCCTTGGACTAACAAAGGAGTGCAGAGGAGGCCCTGGACTAGGGGGGTGGGTGCAGAGAAGGCCATTCACTAGGAAATGGTGGTTGGTGTGGCAAAGGCCCCTGGATCGATGGGGGACAAGGGAGATACCGGATTAGGAGAGGGGGTGTCTGGAGGCCCTGGACTAGGGCAGCAGATGTCTGGAGGTCCTGGACTATGAGAGGGGGATCGTGGAGGTCCTCTAGACTAGGAAAAAGGGTGCTTGAAGGACCTTCCAGCTTCAGGGAGAGAGAGCCTGGATTTAAAGCCTGGGCTGAGGAAGAGCCTGCCTGGGCCCTGGAGGGACATTTATCAATTGTCGCAAGTAATGCCAAACAGGAGCAGACAGACAGGTCGTGTGATAGAGAAGGAGAAGGAGAAGTACAGCATGTTGATCAAATCAGTGCAGATTGTTTTGCACTTCTGTGACCCATTTTCAGCTGACAGCGGGCTTAAACCTGCTCTCGGCTAAAGTCACAAAATAGGTTCAGGCTGGGGAAAGATCGCAACCATATGATTGGGATCTGCTCACATGCCTGGACCGGCACCCAATTCAGCCTCTCAGCGATCCACTGAGAGCCTGAGTTGGCCACTCCCGCCCCCTCCACAGCCCAGTGTTTCAGTGAGCACTGGGGGCAGAGCAGAGCCAGAGACTGACAACTACCAGCTCTCTGCTTAGGGAGCACTGAGAACTGAGTGATTGGCTGTTTGATTACTCGGTTCTCAGCCTTAGAGCCGGTGGGGGATAGATGCAGCATCTACCTGGGTAAGTATGATTCAAAAATACTATTCCCATACTTCTCTTTTAATTACACAACATCTTCTCTTTCCTGCTATCTGGCCCACATGACAATTAGGCCTTATTTACATGGAGCATATGCGTCCATGCCCAGTGTGATGGCCGTGTACCGCGTGATGATACATGGTGTTCTGTGCTTCCCTATGCAGGCAATCCAGTCAAAGTCAATTGGGATGCAGCAGCTGCATGGACAGTCGAATGTCAAAATTTGACATGCAGACAGGAAGGAATGCATGTATCCAAACGCACAGTGTCTGCATTCGGATCTGTGCACCCACTTCTATAGGTGAAGCTCTCTGGTGGATGCAGATGCATCAATATATGACTTAGCACACAGGACCTGTCTGCTTAGCCCTTAGGGGAATTTATCAAAACTAGAGCAGACAGAATTCGGAACAGCTGTGCTTGGCAACAAATCAGCTCATAGCTTTCATTTTTAAAGCTGAACAAGCTGAATATAGAAACTGATTGGTTGCCATGCACAGCTGTTCCAAATTCTGACTGCACCAGTTTTGATAAATTCCCCTCACTATGTTTTACATTTCTTACTCTTGACTAGTGCATTCTAAGTACAGCGCATTCTTTGTTAAAGTGGTTATAAAAGGCACAACATTCTATGCATGAAAGTAAAAAAAATTCTGTGTGCAGCAGCCCCCCCAGCCCCACCTAAATCTTACCTGAGCCCCCTCTCAAACCAGCGATGTCCACGAGAGCCTTGGCTGTCTGGGGACTCGCACTCCTGATTAGCTGTTGGCAGCAGCAGGAGCCATTGGCTCACACTGCTGTCAATCGCAGCCAGTGAGCCAATCAGAAGACGGAGGGAGCAGAGATGAGCCATGGCTCCCTGTGTGCATGGACAAAAGCTGCTTGCTGTGGGGGCACCCAGAAAGAGGGAGGGGCCAAAGGGGCAGGGGAGGGACCCAAGAAGAGGAGGTTCCAAACCATTGCACCATTGCACAGAGCAGGTAAGTATAACCACTTGACGACCGCCTCACGCCGATGTACGTCGGCAAGGTGGCACGGACAGGCAAAATCACGTACATGTACGTGATTTGCCTTCCGCGGGTGGGGGGTCCGATCGGACCCCCCCCCCCGGTGCCCGAGGCGGTCGTCTTTTGTCCAGCGGCGATCAGAGGTGAGGGGGAGACCATCCGTTTGTGGCCCCCCCCCTCGCGATCGCCGCCGGCCAATCGAATCATTCCTTTGCTGCTGTATGCTAAACAGCAGCAAAGGAAATGATGTCATCTCTCCTCGGCTCGGTAATTTCGGTTCCGGCCCGAGGAGAGAAGACATGTGAGTGAGTGCACAACACACACACACACACAGTAGAACATGCCAGGCACACTAAACACCCCGATCCCCCCCCCCGATCGCCCCCCGATCCCCCCCCGATCACCCCCCCTGTCACAAACTGACACCAAGCAGTTTTTTTTTTTTTCTGATTACTGCATAGTGTCAGTTTGTGACAGTTACAGTGTTGGGACAGTTAGTATTACCCCCCTTTAGGTCTAGGGTACCCCCCTAACCCCCCCTAATAAAGTTTTAACCCCTTGATCACCCCCTGTCACCAGTGTCACTAAGCGATCATTTTTCTGATCGCTGTATTAGTGTCGCTGGTGACGCTAGTTAGGGACGTAAATATTTAGGTTCGCCGTCAGCGTTTTATAGCGACAAAGACCCCCATATACTACCGAATAAATGTTTTAACCCCTTGATGGCCCCCTAGTTAACCCTTTCACCACTGATCACCGTATAAGTGTTACGGGTGACGCTGGTTAGTTCGTTTATTTTTTATAGTGTCAGGGCACCCGCCGTTTATTACCGAATAAAGGTTTGGCCCCCTGATCGCCCGGCGGTGATATGCGTCGTCCCAGGCAGCGTCAGATTAGCGCCAGTACTGCTAACATCCACGCACGCACCATACACCTCCCTTAGTGGTATAGTATCTGTACGGATCACTATCTGATCTGATCAGATCTATACTAGCGTCCCCAGCAGTTAAGGGTTCCCAAAAACGCAGTGTTAGCGGGATCAGCCCAGATACCTGCTAGCACCTGCGTTTTGCCCCTCCGCCCAGCCCACCCAAGTGCAGTATCGATCGATCACTGTCACTTACAAAACACTAAACGCATAACTGCAGCGTTCGCAGAGTCAGGCCTGATCCCTGCGATCGCTAACAGTTTTTTTGGTAGTATTTTGGTGAACTGGCAAGCACCAGCCCCAGGCAGCTTCAGGTTAGCGCCAGTAGCGCTAACACCCACGCACGCAGCATACGCCTCCCTTAGTGGTATAGTATCTGTACGGATCAATATCTGATCCGATCAGATCTATACTAGCGTCCCCAGCAGTTTAGGGTTCCCAAAAACGCAGTGTTAGCGGAATCAGCCCAGATACCTGCTAGCACCTGCGTTTTGCCCCTCCGCCCGGCCCAGCCCAGCCCAGCCCACCCAAGTGCAGTATCGATCGATCACTGACACTTACAAAACACTAAATGCATAACTGCAGCGTTCGCAGAGTCAGGCCTGATCCCTGCGATCGCTAACAGTTTTTTTGGTAGTATTTTGATGAACTGGCAAGCACCAGCCCCAGGCAGCGTCAGATTAGCGCCAGTACCGCTAACACCCACGCATGCACCGTACACCACCCTTAGTGGTATAGTATCTGAACGGATCAATATCTGATCCGATCAGATCTATACTAGCTTCCCCAGCAGTTTAGGGTTCCCAAAAACGCAGTGTTAGCGGGATCAGCACAGATACCTGCTAGCACCTGCGTTTTGCCCCTCCGCCCAGCCCAGCCCACCCAAGTGCAGTATCGATCGATCACTGTCACTTACAAAAGACTAAACGCATAACTGCAGCGTTCGCAGAGTCAGGCCTGATCCCTGCGATCGCTAACAGTTTTTTTGGTAACGTTTTGGTGAACTGGCAAGCGCCAGCGGCCTAGTACACCCCGGTCGTAGTCAAACCAGCACTGCAGTAACACTTGGTGACGTGGCGAGTCCCATAATTGCAGTTCAAGCTGGTGAGGTGGCAAGCACAAGTAGTGTCCCGCTGCCACCAAAAAGACAAACACAGGCCCGTCGTGCCCATAATGCCCTTCCTGCTGCATTCGCCAATCCTAATTGGGAACCCACCGCTTCTGCAGCGCCCGTACTTCCCCCATTCACATCCCCAACCAAATGCAGTCGGCTGCATGAGAGGCATTTTCTTTATGTCCTCCCGAGTACCCCTACCCAACGAACCCCCCCAAAAAAGATGTTGTGTCTGCAGCAAGCGCGGATATAGACGTGACACCCGCTATTATTGTCCCTCCTGTCCTGACAATCCTGGTCTTTGCATTGGTGAATGTTTTGAACGCTACCATGCACTAGTTGAGTATTAGCGTAGGGTACAGCATTGCACAGACTAGGCACACTTTCACAGGGTCTCCCAAGATGCCATCGCATTTTGAGAGACCCGAACCTGGAACCGGTTACAGTTGTAAAAGTTAGTTACAAAAAAAGTGTAAAAAAAAATAATATATAAAATAAAAAAAAATAGTTGTCGTTTTATTGTTCTCTCTCTCTCTATTCTCTCTATTGTTCTGCTCTTTTTTACTGTATTCTATTCTGCAATGTTTTATTGTTATTATGTTTTATCATGTTTGCTTTTCAGGTATGCAATTTTTTATACTTTACCCTTTACTGTGCTTTATTGTTAACCATTTTTTTGTCTTCAGGTATGCCATTCACAACTTTGAGTGGTTATCACAGAATGATGCCTGCAGGTTTAGGTATCATCTTGGTATCATTCTTTTCAGCCAGCGGTCGGCTTTCATGTAAAAGCAATCCTAGTGGCTAATTAGCCTCTAGACTGCTTTTACAAGCCGTGGGAGGGAATGCCCCCCCCCCACCGTCTTCCGTGTTTTTCTCTGGCTCTCCTGTCTCAACAGGGAACCTGAAAATGCAGCCGGTGATTCAGCCAGCTGACCATAGAGCTGATCAGAGACCGGAGTGGCTCCAAACATCTCTATGGCCTAAGAAACCGGAAGCTACGAGCATTTTATGACTTAGATTTCGCCGGATGTAAATAGCGCCATTGGGAAATTGGGGAAGCATTTTATCACACCGATCTTGGTGTGGTCAGATGCTTTGAGGGCAGAGGAGAGATCTAGGGTCTAATAGACCCCAATTTTTTCAAAAAAGAGTACCTGTCACTACCTATTGCTATCATAGGGGATATTTACATTCCCCGAGATAACAATAAAAATGATTTAAAAAAAATAAAAATGAAAGGAACAGTTTAAAAATAAGATAGAAAAGCAAAAAAATAATAAAGAAAAAAAAAAAAAAAGCACCCCTGTCGCCCCCTGCTCTCGCGCTAAGGCGAACGCAAGCTGCGGTCTGTCGTCAAACGTAAACAGCAATTGCACCATGCATGTGAGGTATCACCGCGAAGGTTAGATCGAGGGCAGTAATTTTTGCAGTAGACCTCCTCTGTAAATCTAAAGTGGTAACCTGTAAAGGCTTTTAAAGGCTTTTAAAAATGTATTTATTTTGTTGCCACTGCACGTTTGTGCGCAATTGTAAAGCATGTCATCCATGTACTCGGCCTAAGATCATCTTTTTTATTTCATCAAACATTTGGGCAATATAGTGTGTTTTAGTGCATTAAAATTTAAAAAAGTGTGTTTTTTCCCCAAAAAATGCGTTTGAAAAATCGCTGCGCAAATACTGTGTGAAAAAAAAAAAATGAAACACCCACCATTTTAATCTGTAGGGCATTTGCTTTAATAAAATATATAATGTTTGGGGGTTCAAAGTAATTTTCTTGCAAAAAAAAAAAAACTTTTTCATGTAAACAATAAGTGTCAGAAAGGGCTTTGTCTTCAAGTGGTTAGAAGAGTGGGTGATGTGTGACATAAGCTTCTAAATGTTGTGCATAAAATGCCAGGACAGTTCAAACCCCCCCCAAATGACCCCATTTTGGAAAGTAGACACCCCAAGCTATTTGCTGAGAGGCATGTCGAGTCCATGGAATATTTTATATTGCGACACAAGTTGCGGGAAAGAGACAATTTTTTTTTTTTTTTGCACAAAATTGTCACTAAATGATATATTGCTCAAACATGCCATGGGAATATGTGAAATTACACCCCAAAATACATTCTGCTGCTTCTCCTGAGTACGGGGATACCACATGTGTGAGACTTTTTGGGAGCCTAGCCGCGTACGGAACCCCGAAAACCAAGCACCGCCTTCAGGCTTTCTAAGGGCGTGAATTTTTGATTTCTCTCTTGACTGCCTATCACAGTTTCGGAGGTCATGGAATGCCCAGGTGGCACAAAACCCCCCCAAATGACCCCATTTTGGAAAGTAGACACCCAAAGCTATTTGCTGAGAGGTATAGTGAGTATTTTGCAGACCTCACTTTTTGTCACAAAGTTTTGAAAATTGAAAAAAGAAAAAAAAAAAAGTTTTTTCTTGTCTTTCTTCATTTTCAAAAACAAATGAGAGCTGCAAAATACTCACCATGCCTCTCAGCAAATAGCTTGGGGTGTCTACATTCCAAAATGGGGTCATTTGGGGTGGTTTTGTGCCACCTGGGCATTCCATGGCCTCCGAAACTGTGATAGGCAGTGAAGAGTGAAATCAAAAATTTTTACCCTAATGCCGCGTACACACGGTCGTACTTTTCGTCTACAAAAGTCCAACAGACGCTGATGGACTAAAGCTGGCTGGTAATCCGATCGTGTGTGGGCTTCTCCGGACTTTCAACTGACTTTTTTAGCCTCAAATCCGACGTACTTTAGATTTGAAACATGCTTCAAAACTTTACTTCGTAACTACGACGGACCCCGAAATCCGCTCGTCTGTGTGCTAGTCCGACGGACAAAAAGCCACGCTAGGGCACCTATTGGCTACTGGCTATGAACTTCCTTATTTTAGTCCGGTGTACGTCATCACGTACGAATCCGACCGACTTTTGTGTGGTCGTGTGTAGGCAAGTCCGTTCGTTAGAAAGTAGGCCGCAAGTCCGCCGCAAGTCCACCGAAAGTCTGCCGGAAGTCTGTCGGAAAGGCTGTCCGACTTTTGTAGACGAAAAGTACGACCGTGTGTACGCGGCATTAGAAATCCTGAAGGTGGTGATTGGTTTTCGGGGTCCCGTGCACGGCTAGGCTCCCAAAAAGTCCCACACATGTGGTATCCCCGTACTCAGGAGAAGTAGCTAAATGTATTTTGGGGTGCAATTCCACATATGCCCATGGCCTGTGTGAGCAATATATCATTTAGTGACAACTTTGTGCAAAAAAAAAAAAAAAAATGTGTCACTTTCCTGCAACTTGTGTCAAAATATAAAATATTCCATGGACTCAATATGCCTCTCAGCAAATAGCTTGGGGTGTCTACTTTCCAAAATGGGGTCATTTGGGGGGGTTTAGTGCCACCTGGGCATTCCATGGCCTCCGAAACTGTGATAGGCAGTGAAGAGTGAAATCATAAATTTACACCCTTAGAAATCCTGAAGGCGGTGATTGGTTTTCGGGGCCCCGTACGCGGCTAGGCTCCCCAAAAGTCCCACACATGTGGTATCCCCATACTCAGGAGAAGCAGCAGACTGTTTTTTGGGGTGCAATTCCACATAGGCCCATGGCCTGTGTGAGCAATATATCATTTAGTGACAACTTTTTGTAAATATTTTTTTTTTTTCAGCAATTTCCTTGGGGTGTCTACTTTTCAAAATGGGGTCATTTGGGGGGGGGTTTGTACTGCCCTGCCATTTTAGCACCTCAAGAAATGACATAGGCAGTCATAAACTAAAAGCTGTGTAAATTACAGAAAATGTACCCTAGTTTGTAGACGCTATAACTTTTGCGCAAACCAATAAATATACGCTTATTGACATTTTTTTTACCAAAGACATGTGGCCGAATACATTTTGGCCTAAATGTATGACTAAAATTGAGTTTATTGGATTTTTTTTATAACAAAAAGTAGAAAATATTATTTTTTTTCAAAATTTTCGGTCTTTTTCCGTTTATAGCGCAAAAAATAAAAACCGCAGAGGTGATCAAATACCATCAAAAGAAAGCTCTATTTGTGGGAAGAAAAGGACGCAAATTTCGTTTGGGTACAGCATTGCATGACCGCGCAATTAGCAGTTAAAGCGACGCAGTGCCAAATTGGAAAAAGACCTCTGGTCCTTAGGCAGCATAATGGCCCGGGGCTCAAGTGGATAACATGTTTATTATTTAGAAAAAAAAAGACTTTAATACCACTTTATGGTTAGCTGGGTGTAGTAAAGGATATGCAACAGAACAGTTTTATTTTATTAAAATAAGTGTACTGAGGTTTGTACTGACTGATACATACTCGCTTGTGGCACAGTCATTAAAGTATATGGCCCTTTAAGCCCTTCCTACTGTTGATGCAATCTGACCACACCCACGGTTTTGGCGTGGCGCCACTATAAAAATGTCCAGCCCTGGGTGCCAGATGTGTTAGCTACGCCACTGTCTATGTGAGATAAGTGTGTTCTTAGTTCCTAGGCAGATGTATGTGTGGCAGTATTTTATTTAACAAACTTTATAGGGATATGGTGGTGTTGAAGACCCCTTTCACACTGAGGCGTTTTTCAGGAGCTTTTGGGCTAAAAATAGCGCCTGTAAAGCGCCTGAAAAACGGCTCCCCTACAGTCTCAGTGTAAAAGCCTGAGTGCTTTCACATTGAGGCGATGCGCTGGCAGGACGTTAAAAAAACTCTTGCAAGCAGCATCTTTGGAGTGGTGAAGGTGCGCCGCTCCTAAACCACTCCTGCCCATTGAAATAAATGGGCAATGCTGCCGAACCGCCAGGAAAGCGCCGCTGCAGTGGCCCTTTTGCGGGTCGTTTTAACTCTTTTTCGGCCGCTAGCGGGGGTTAAAAGCGCCCCGCTAGCGGCCAAAAACCCTCGCAAAAATGACGGTAAAGCGCTGCTAAAAATAGTGGCGCTTTACCGCAGATGCCCCAGTGTGAAAGGCGCCTTACAGGTAATAACCTTGGAGTAATATACATATTATACACATACAGCTTTTGAAGTAATATACATAATGACTATATTTGAGGTAAGTGCGTTCCCAGTTCCTTGCCAAACATATGTGTGTCAGTATTTTTATTTTACAAGCGTTATAGGGAGCTTCTGGAGTAATACAAATAATAACTCAACGTGAGGTAAGTGTGTTCCCAGTTCCTGGGTAGACTTGTATGTCAGTATTTTATTTGATTTTTTTACATGCTCTATATAGGAAGCTGTAGGAGTAATATAAAAATGAACTATGTGAGGTAAGTGTGCTGCTAGTTCCTGGGTATGTGTGTCAGTCATTTTATTTAACAAACTTTATAGGGATATGTTGGAGTCCTATAGATAATAAATTGTAATTTTGGGGTAATAACCATAATGGGCACATACAGCTTTTGGAGTAATATACATAATAACGCTATGTGAGGTAAGTGTGTTCTATGTCCTTTGGCAGACATTTGTGTCAGTACTGTTATTTTACAATTCTATAGGGAGCTGTTGGGGTAAAACAAACAATAACTATGTGAGGTAAGTGTGTTCCCAGTTCCTGGGCAGATTATGTGTTTCAGTAATTTTATTTTACAAACTTCATAGGGATATGTTGGAGTCCTATAGATAATTTCTTTAGACCCCTTTCACACTGGGGCGGTTTGCAGGCGTTATTGCGCTAAAAATACCGCCTGCAAACCGACCCAAAACAGCCGCTGCTGTTTGTTCAGTGTGAAAGCCCGAGGGCTTTCACACTGAAGCGGTGCGCTGGCAGGAGAAGAAAAAATCTCCTGCAAGCCGCATCTTTGGAGCGGTGAAGGAGCGGTGTATTCACCGCTCCTAAACCGCTCCTGCCTATTGAAATCAATGGGACAGTGCGGCTATACCGCGGCAATACCGCGGCTATAGCCGCGCTATACGAGTGGTTTTAACCCTTTTTCGGCCGCCAGCGGGGGGTTAAAACCGCACCGCTAGCAGCCGAATACTGCGGTAAAACAGTGCTAAAAATAGCGCTGTTTTACCGCCGACGCCCCCTACCGCCCCAGTGTGAAAGCAGCCTAAGGCTCGGTTCACACTAGGACGACTTGGGATCCGACTTGTAAGCCCTCAAGTCGCCCCAAGTCGCCCCAGAAAGAGATTCACATTACAGTGAATGGGAGCGTCTTAATAGACACTACTGAAGTCGCTCCGACTTCAGAGCATACTCCCTGTACTACTTGGATCCGACTTGGTAGGCGACCTGTACCATAGAAATCAATGGAAGTCGCCTCCAAGTCGGATCTCTATCTACAGTCAAGCGACTTTACAGGGAAAAAATTTAGTTTGCCCAGGCAAACCCCTCCCTCCCAGAGAGCTGATTATCCTGTGATTGGCCACAGCCAAAGTCGCCTGTCCTGGAGGCGACTTGAAGTCGTGTTGCAATTTGCCTAAAGTCGCGCTGAAGTCGCCTTCCAAAGTCGCGCTGAAATCGTGTTGCCCCTGTGTGAACCGAGCCTTAGAGTACTAACCATAATAGACACATACAGCTGTCGGGTAATATACATAATGACTATATGTGAGGTAAGTGTGTTCCCAGTTCTTGGGCAGACTTGTGTGTGTCAGTATTTTTCTTTTACAAGCTCTATAGCAGCGGTTCTCAACCTGGGGGTCGCGACCCCCTGGGGGGTCGATTGCCCATTCTCCAGGGGGTCGCGAATGCTGGCCGAGATGCTGGCCGAGACGGACCCGAAGTTACTGCCTGAGTCTGTCCGTCTCGGCCAGCGAGATGTCACTTCCTGGAGAGGAGGGACTGCACGGAAGTGACGTTCCGTCGCCGCCATCTTGGTACTCTCGTCCGCAGTAAGGCTTAGACTTAGAAGTCGGCAAGCGGACATCTTTGTACACCCACCGAAATCCGCTTGCTGCGGACGAGTGTACCAAGAGGGAGGCAACGAAACATGACTTGCTGAAGAAGAAGAACACCTGTGACTTCTGGTAAGTCAGACACACAGGAAAAGCTGCCAAGACAACATTTTTTTTATTATGGTCCTATATATATATATATATATATATATATATATATATATATATATATATATATATATATATATATATATATATATATATAAACGTCCCAGTTGGTTCCTCAAAAGTAGTTATTCCGTGCCAGTGCTAGATACATGTTTGGAAGCTATACACTTTGTGTATCTAGCACTGGCACGGAATAACCACTTTTGAGGAATCAACCGCAACGTTTATATATAAATCAGTGGTGGGGTCGCAAACAAACTGAAACAATCAGAAAAAAACCCCCATTAAAACGCTGCAACTGTGCCATCAAATACAGCCACTGTGCCCATCAATTGTCGCCACTGTGCCAGCAAACACTACCACTGTGCCATCAAACGCAGGAACTGTGCCCTTTAATTGTTGCCACTGTACCAAACGCAGCCACTGTGCCCATCAATTGTCGCCACTGTGCCAGCAAACGTCGCCACTGTGCCATCAGACGCAGCCACTGTGCCCTTTAATTGTTGCCACTGTACCAAACGCAGCCACTGTGCCCATCAATTGTCGCCACTGTGCCAGCAAACGTCGCCACTGTGCCATCAAACGCAGCCACTGTGCCATCAGACGCAGCCACTGTGCCCTTTAATTGTTGCCACTGTACCAAACGCAGCCACTGTGCCCATCAATTGTCGCCATTGTGCCAGCAAACGTCGCCACTGTGCAGCCACTGTGCCCATCAATTGTCGCCACTGTGCCATCAAATGCAGCCACTGTGCCCATCAATTGTCGCCACTGTGCCAGCAAACGCCGCCACTGTGCCATCAAATGCAGCCACTGTGCCCATCAATTGTCGCCACTGTGCCAGCAAACGCCGCCACTGTGCCATCAAATGCAGCCACTGTGCCCATCAATCGTCGCCACTGTGCCAGCAAACGCCGCCACTGTGCCATCAAATGCAGCCACTGTGCCCATCAATTGTCGCCACTGTGCCAGCAAACGCTGCCACTGTGCCATCAAACGCAGGAACTGCGCCCTTTAATTGTTGCCACTGTGCCAAACGCAGCCACTGTGCCAAACGCAGCCACTGTGCCCATTAATTGTCGCCACTGTGCCAGCAAACGTCGCCACTGTGCCATCAAACTCAGCCACTGTGCCCTTTAATTGTTGCCACTGTGCCAAGGGCAGCCACTGTGCCCATCAATTGTCGCCACTGTGCCAGCAAACGTTGCCACTGTGCCATCAAACGCAGCCACTGTGCCATCAAATGCAGCCACTGTTCCCTTTAATTGTTGCCACTGTGCCAAACGCAGCCACTGTGCCCATAAATTGTCGCCACTGTGCCAGCAAACGTCGCCACCTGTGCCATCAAACGCAGCCACTGTGCCCTGTGTGAGCCACTGTGTGAGTCATACACACAATAACTAAATGTGAGGTAAAGGCCCGTACACACAATACGAAGTAAAATTTTGTCCGACGAACGATCTGCCAATTTTCAGATTGTTAGTAAGGATGGGCTCGGGCGTGTTCGCACACTCCACGTGCAGAGCCCGCCAAGAAGTTGGCACGGCGCTGCGCTAATCACAGGCAGTGAGACATTTCCCGATCTCTGCAGCCGCACATCGGAAAAATGTCTCACCGCCTGTGATTCGCGCAGTGGCGACTTCCTGGCGGGCTCTGCACGTGGAGTGTGCGAACACGCCCAAGCTCATCCTTAATTCTTAGTATGGTGCTGTTGACAGCCAATTCTGATTTTTCATCCAACGAAAAGCTGGATGTGGAGACTATAAGATTTTTGTCGTACGTGAACGCAGCGTCCGATTTTTGTTTAATTAGTACGGTTTTCGTCTGAAAAAAAATCGTAAGAGCAAGACGACGCATGCTCAGAAACGAAAGAATATATACAAAACTATTCAACATGTTACGTCACTTCTGACGTTGTATCGTACAAGAATTTTCGTATGGTGAGTAACCTCTTCACTTTTGACATGCAACAAAAAACGGACGAACGGCTGTCGGAAAATCTGATCGTGTGTATGAGGCTTTACTCAATGTGAGGTAAGTGCGTTCCCAGTTCCTGGACAGACCTGTGTGTCAGTATTTTTCTTTTACAAGCCCTATAGGGAGCTGTTGGAGTAATATACAGAATGAATATATCTGAGGTAAGTATATTCCTCGGCAGACTTATGAGTGCCAGTCATTTTATTTGACAAACTTTGTAGGAATATGTTGGAGTTGTGTGTGTTGTGTGTCCATGGAGGGCCCGTGTAGAAATAGAAGGTGTGTGAGGGGATTGTAGACAGTACATGTGGTGTGTGTTCCTCCTCCATGTGGTGTGCGTTCCTCCTCCATGTGAGCTCCCATTCCCCAGGCGGGCAGGCGGACTAGTGTTGTGTCAGCCATAGTCCCTCCCCCTCTCTCTCTCTCTCTGACACAGTCTCTGTGTGTATCTCCTCCATTCCCCCTGTCATCCCCCCTCCCCTCCGGCTCTCTCTCTCTCATACACTGTGTGTGTTGTCACTGCTGCCACCCCCACTCCGCACAGCTCGGTGCCCGGGACGTACGATTCCACCCCAACCAAGGTAAGGACGTCCAGCACCGGCCCCGGGGGCCGCTCCTCCCCCTCTCGGGCTCCTCATTTCCCACATTGGGGGGTACAAGAAGGGGGGGTCCCGGGCAGTAGACATGATGGCAGATGCCTTCAGCTTGGAGTGCGGGGTACGAGGGACAGGCATGTGTCCTCATAGCTCCCCTCTATGGGGATGGCTGCCCTTGTCCTTTCACCCCGCCAGGCTTGGGGGGCAGACCAGGGGTGAGGGGCTCCTCCATGGCGGTGCCGTGTGACCCTTGGCGGTGTGTGGAGGGGAGAGGAGCCCGGGTGGTGGTGAGGGCTGGCTCGGTGTCATCAGGGCCTACATGTTTGTTGTGGAAGGCAGTCCAGGGTGTATGGGAGGGAGGGGAGACTTCACCGATCCCTCCCCGGGTGTGTGTGATGGGCCACTGCGGGCATGACACCCCGATCACCGGGGGAGGGGGGCTTTCTATTCAGGGATGAAGTTTGCTGTCACTTCTGCTGAAGAGTCTGACTGTAGGTCTACTTTCACTTTATCAGCATGATGGAAACACCCCTCATCATCCCTGACAGGACTGAGCTGTGGAGGGGAGCCTGGATGTAAACAGAGCAGGAGAGAGGGCTGGGGGGAGGCTGTCATCATCATCATCTTCATCATCATCAGTAGAGAGGTGGACGATGTGTTTACATCTCCAGCCCTGCAGACATAGATCTTCTCTAAGTGCTGGATCTTCTAATTCAGTGGTGGTCAACTTTTTTGATGGGGGGGGGGACTTCAAGTGTGGCCTTCAACATCATCAAAAGGCCTCACATAAAATTCAGTGAATGTACAGTTTCAAGGACAGCACACACAACACGATGGAGACGGTCCAGGATTGCGGCCATGGCGCTGGAGACAGTCTGAAAGTGCAGCCATGATGTTGGAGACGTTCCGAGACTGCGGCCACGGCGCTGGAGACGTTCCGAGACTGCGGCCACGGCGCTGGAGACGTTCCGAGACTGCGGCCACGGCGCTGGAGACGTTCCGAGACTGCGGCCACGGCGCTGGAGACGTTCCGAGACTGCGGCCACGGCGCTGGAGACGTTCCGAGACTGCGGCCACGGCGCTGGAGACGTTCCGAGACTGCGGCCACGGCGCTGGAGACGGTTCCGAGACTGATGTTGAATGATGTCCAGCATCATGGCCGCAGTCTCGGACCGTCTCCATCGTGTTGTGTGTGCTGGATCTTCTAATCCAGTGGTGGTCAACTTTCTGGATGGGGGGGGTCTTCAAGTGTGGCCTTTAACATCATCAAAAGGCCTCACATAAAATTCAGTGAATGTACAGTGTCAGGGACAGCACACACAACACGATGGAGATGGTCCAGGACTGCGGCCATGATGCTGGACATCATTCAAAATCAGTCTCATTCAACGGTCTGAGACTCATGTTGAATGATGTCCAGCATCATGGCCGCAGTCTCGGACTGTCTCCAGCATCATGGCCGCAGTCCTGGACCGTCTCCATCGTGTTGTGTGTGCTGTCCCTGACACTGTACATTCACTGAATTTTATGTGAGGCCTTTTGATGATGAAGGCCACATGATGATTGAATGATTGAAGGCCACACCTGCAGTCCCCCCCCATCAAGAAAGTTGACCACCACTGGATGAGAAGATCTATGTCTGCAGAGCTGGAGATGTCGACACACACATCGTCCACCTATCTACTATTATTATTATGATGATGATGACAGCCTTCCCCCAGCCCTTTCTCCTACTCTGCTTACATCCAGGCTCCCCGTCCACAGCTCAGCCCTGTCAGGGGTGACCATAATGATGAGGGGTGTCTCCTCCATGCTGATGGTCTGAGACTGCGGCCGCGGCGCTGGAGGTGGTCTGAGACTGGAGAGGACTGGGGACAGGGTACAAGAGATGGGCAGAGGCTGTAAACATGCTATAGAAGTTGTTGGAGGTTGGTGACAACTATTAAATGGAGACATATTACATGAGACTGCTATAACAGAGCAATAAAAAACTAATTGGTGTCTGCAGGGACCCTGAGGGCTGCACAAAAGTGTCAAAGAACATCGGGCCTCTAATCTTATGTATGTTTGTAGGCTTTTCCCTCTGTTTTCACATGGTGATCTGACCAGTAACTCCCCCCCTGTATTAGAGTGCCTGCAATCTGGATGAAGGAGAACAGGGGGCATGTACTAGCAGATTTAAATACACTAACAAATTGAAGCCAAACTCAAACTAACAACCATTTTGTTCCATTTGGGATAAAGGTTTTACATAAATTAAAGAACATGTGCAGCCAAAGCTCGTTTGGCTGTACTTCCCCTGTGGTTCACAGGAGTGCAGCTCGTTATGACATCACAGAGTTGGTCCAAGCTCAGGAAAGATCGAGACCATATGGTCAGGATCCGCCCACATGCATGGATCGGCACTTTGCTCAGCCTCTCGGAGAGGCGGTGAGAGGCTGAGCCAGCACTCCAGTGAGCAGAGAGCTGTGACTGACAGTCACCAGCTCTCTGCTCAGGGAGCTGTGGGAACCAAGCGATCGGAGGTGTTTGATCGCTCGGTTCTCACTGTTAGAGCTGGTCGGGGACAGATGCAGCATCTATCCACCTAGGTAAGTATGATTCTACAAAAAAGTCAATCCCCGTACTTCTCTTTTTTAAAGCTGCTCATTATAAGCTCCCCTGTCAGTGGTAAATGGTTTGTCTCAACCCTCTAACTTTCTTGCTGTGAGGGGCCTCAAGTGTGGCCCTTGACATTACCTAAGGCCTGCACATAAAATCCAGTGTCTGAGGCAGAAGACACATAACAAGATATAGTCAAAGACTATGGACATGATGCAAAAGATGGTCAGAGACTGCGGACATTGTGAACACACTATAGAAGCTGTTGGGAGACTAGGGGCATGTTACATGAGACTGTTGGAAATTACTTCTATAACTGCGATAACAGCAATAGGGACACACAGAATAATGTCTGCATAAGCCCCAAGGACCACATAAAATGTGCCAAAGGTCCACAGGTTGGGCACCAGGGCTCTAACTGCTACATCTGCAGGGCAGCTTATTCTGTAGAAAAACAACAGACTTTACTGGGTGGATCACCAAGTGGAAAACTAATGCAGCCATCATATCTAAGAATTGGTAAGCTGCAATATAATGTTTGCTTTTGGGTTGCTTTAACTTCACATTTGAGGGGAAAAAACAATCCCCTCTGGTTGAGCTATGTACATTGAAGGATTTTATCAAACTTTGTTTCAGAGTCCTACCTTTTTGTTGCTCTAAAGCAGGGTTTTTGAAACTTTTCAATATGAGGGCCACATTATATATTAAGTAGGCTGATAAAAATTCCCATCAGAGTTTAAATCAGGGTACCCATCAGAGTCCCTCTTGCATCGGGATCCTTATCAGAGTTCCCGTTAGATTCCCCCTTTAACATCAGAATCTCCCCTTAAAAAAGTTGGAGGCCATGGACCCTAGCTGAGGGCTGGATGTGGCCCATAGGTTGTAGTTTGAAGACCTCCGCAATAGCTGTTTGTTTCACCAAAGTAATTGCAGACTGATTCTGAATGGGTCGGACTTGTTCATTATTAACCACTTCAATACTGGGCACTTAGACACCTTCCTGCCCAGACCAATTTTCAGCTTTCTTGGCTGCGCAGTCATGCTACACTGTACCCAAACAAATTTTTTATCATTTTGTTCCCACAAATAGAGCTTTCTTTTGGTGGTATTTGATCACCTCTGCGGTTTTTATTTTTTGCTAAACAAATAAAAAAAGACCGAAAATTTTGAAAAAAATAAAAGTTTTGCTTTTGTTTCTGTTAAAAAAAATTGTAAATAAGTAAGTTTTCTCTTTCACTGATGGGCACTGATAAGGCGGCACTGACAGGCACTGAAAGGCACTGATACGGCGGCACCGATGAGGTGGCACCAATGAGCGGGCACTGACGATGGGCACTGAAATGCGGCACTGGTAGGCGGCACTGATGGGTGGCACTCATATGCAGCACTGATGGGTGGCACTGGTTGGCACTGATGGACACTGATGTGCGACACTGATGGGCAATGAAAGGTGGCACTGCTAGGCACTGATAGGGCGGCACTGATGTGCACTGATAGGCGGCACTGATGTGCACTGATAGGCGGCACTGATGTGCACTGATAGGCGGCACTGATGGGCACTGATAGGCGGCACTGATGGGCACTGATACGCGGCACTAAAATGAGGCACTGATGGGCATCCCTGGTGGCACTGGCAGTGGTAGGCATTGCAGTTGGCACTGACTGGCAGCTGCCTGGGCACACAGTGACATTTCCCTGGTGGTCTAGGGGCATAAATGGTGGTCCAGTGTGGATCGCTTCCCTGGTGGTCCTGGGCGGCATCCCTGGTGGTCCTGGGTAGGATCCGAGGGGGGGCTGTGCTGATAAACAATCAGCACAGACCCCCCCCTGTCAGGAGAGCAGCCGATCGGCTCTCCTCTACTCGCGTCTGTCAGACGCAAGTGAGGAAAAGCCAATCACAGGCTCTTCCTATTTACATCGTGATCAGCCGTGATTGGACACGGCTGATCACGTGGTAAAGAGTCTCCGTCGGAGACTCTTTACCTAGATCGGTGTTGCAGGGTGTCAGACTGACACCCCGCAACAACGATCGCCGCGATGCGCGCCCCCGGGGGCGCGCAGCGGCTAGATATTCCTGATCACGTCATATGACGTCCGATCAGGAATATCAAACCACTTTGCCGCCGTCATTCTGTAATAGGGCAGGCGGCAAGTGGTTAATGGCTGGTGTACTCTGTACGAGCTTTGGCTGGACTTCTCCTTTTAAACTTCAACATGTTTTGTTTGCTATATAATTGTATATAATTTGCTATATATTTTTTTTAACAAAAGTGGACTTACCCTTTAAAGGTGGCCATACACATGCTGATTTGTAATCAGTCTAGGTATGAGTGATTGCGATTTAACAAATAAAGAGAATCCTGAGTGTGGCTCGGGGTTAAATTTCAGTACCATTAGTGTTAACCCCGAGCCACACTCTGAATTGCATTGCAGAATCCTGGTCACGACGCATGGGGACAGAGCCCGCCGGCAAAACATAAAGCGTACAGTACACTATAATCTTACAGATTACATTACTGTGTCAAACTATTTCACATCCCTTTTGTCCCTAATGCTTTGTCCAGTGCCCTGCATGCACTTTATTATAATATATATAATATTCTACTGTTCTTCCTGCCTGGAAACTTGAGATTGTCCATGGCAACCAAAAAGTGTCCCTTCGTGTCAAAAGTGGTTTTAGACCAGCTAGAAAACAGCGATAGTAAATTAGAACACTTGCAGAATTGAGCGATAGTGAATTGTGGGGAAATTCATTTTATTATGCTGTTATTTATTATATTATTTATTATTTCGTGTTTAAAACTTTATCATACCCGGGATGTCTACTAGACTCTTGGACAGATTTAAGTGTGTTATTACTAAGGCCCCTTTCACACTGGGGCGGGGGTGGTGTCAGCAGTAAAACGGCGCTATTTTTAGCGCCGCTTTACCATCGTTTTAGCGGCGGTATTCGGCCACTAGCGGGGCGGTTTTACCCCCCCCTGCTAGTGGCCGGGAAAGGGTTAAAACCACCGCGAAGCTGCAGCAGCGCTATGCTGGCGGAATAGCTGCGCTGCCCCATTGATTTCAATGGGCAGGAGCGGTGTATACACCGTGCTGAAGATGCTGTTAACAGGACTTTTTTTACCGTCCTGCCAGCGCACCCCTCCAGTGTAAAAGCCCTCGGGGCTTTCACATTGGAGACACAGCAGCGGCTCTTTCAGGGCGCTTTGCAGGCACTGTTTTTAGCGCTGTAGCGCCTGCAAAGCACCCCAGTGTGAAAGGGGTCTAAGAATTACAGGCCTACAATATAAAACATCAAATTTCTATGCAAAACAATGTACCGCTTTGAGATGAAAAAATCTGACATAATCCTACCGCCAGGGTGGCTACAGTGATTTCTAAAGATTGTAATGTTTTTTTCCTTAAAAATAACAAACATGTTATATTTACCTGCTCTGTGTAATGGTTTTGCACAGAGCAGCCTCGATCCTCTTTTGGCAGGCATTTTGCTACGGGGGCACTCGAAAAGGCTTGCTCCTGAGACATTGTCCATTCACACACCGAGTGCTGCTTGGCCCCACCCCCACTCTTCATGTCTTCAATCCATGGATGGCCTAAATTTCTGGCATGGTCACAGTAGAGCTCCAGTTTCTAGTGATGATCGGTAGCTGGCAGGACAGGCTCGTGGCCTCTACGATTAATCCCTAAAAAGGGTGAAACGCGTCTGAGGCGTTCTCTACAGGTGGAGAACAGGAGCTGAAGCCATATTTTACCCATCCCATTACATTTTTGTTAGGGATGCACCGATACCATTTTTTTTACTACGAGTACCGATTATGTTTTTTTTTTTTTTTAAAGTACTCACTGATATCAATTACCGATACCTACCACAATTGTTTTGTTTACACTTCAGCTGTCGGCAATGGTACAAAGCATTGAAAAAGTATTTACAAATGAAATAAAAAAAATTATGTTAAAGGTGTAAAAATAATAACGAAAAAAGCAACCAAAAAAGTTTTAATTATTAATAGTTTATAAAAATAGAAGTGAAAAAAAATAAAAAAAAAATCAGCAGGAAAATAAGGAGTTTAATTAGGACTGATTAGAGTAAATTAAGGGGTTAAACAGGAACATTTAATAAAAAACACATAAATGTTTTTCTTACTTGACAGGTTGCTTTAGGCTCCATGCACACTATAAGCTGTGAAAAATGCTGATAATAATAGCATTTTTGTGCCAGCTTCTAGTAGCTTTTAAGAGCATTAGCATTTTATTGGCGTTTTTGCAGTACATAAAGAAAAAGAAAAAGTTAAAAAAAAGCTTTTAGTAGCAGCCAGGAGCAGTTAGGAACATTCAGCATATTTTTCTGCTGGAAAAACGCTCCAAGAAACTCTACAAAAACATTTTTTTTTTCTACTCCAAGAAGCTGAAGCTCAAAAAATGCTAAGAGCCTAAAGTAGTGTGCATGGACACATAGGATAACACTATTTAGCTTCTAGGAGCAGAAAAATGCTAATAACAGCTTCTAGGATTTAAAAAAAATGCTAGTGTGCATGGAGCCTTAAGCCTCGTACACACGGTACGATTGTTGGCAGGGGATTGTCTGTTGACAGACCGTTGTCCTGAAATCTTACCGTTAGTACGCTCCTTTTGACAATTGTTGTCCAATTTTCGGCCAACAAATGGATGACAGGCTAGTAAATTTTCGGCGGACAACGGCTTGACGTCTGATTTTCGTATGGTCAGTACACAAATCCTTCACACAAAAGTTGAAAGTACAACCACGCATGCTCAGAATCAATGCTCACCAAACCCGAAATTAGCAGAAGGGGCACAAAGGGTGGTGCTCAAGAGCTGAAATTCCTCGTAGTACATCACTACGTTCTAGTTTGTAACATGACAATTGTGTACCATTAGTATGCAAGACAAGATCTGGGCACACTCCCTTTTGACAAAAATCAGACGCTCGGTTGGCCAACAATCGTACTGTGTGTACGAGGCTTTAGGCTCCATGCACACTAGCATTTTTTTTAAGTTAAAAAAACGCTGGAAAAATCACTGTATAAAAAACGCTGGTACTAGTTTGCTTTTTGTAGTAGTGTTTTAGGAGCATTAGCATTTTATAGGAATTTTTGCAGTAAAAGAAAAAAAACTCAAAAAATGCTATTAGTAGCATTTAGAAGTTTTTAGGAGCGTTTCTGCTGGAAAAACGCTCCAGGAAACTCTACAAAAACAATTATGTTTCTCCTCCTAGATGCTGAGGCTCAGAAAACGATAATAGCCTAATGTAGTGTGCATGAACACATAGGATAACACTATTTAGCTTCTAGGAGCAAACAAAAAAAATGCTAATAACAGCTTCTAGGAGCTTAACAAAAATGCTAGTGTGCATGGAGCCTCAAACTGACTTAAAGGAGAAGTCCAGTCAGAGCTCGTTTGGCTGGGCTTCTCCTATGAGTCACAGGAGTGCAATACGTTTTGCACTCCTGTGACCCGTTTTCAGCAGAGTGTGGTCAGAAGTCCGCTCTCCGCTGACGTCACCAGGATCAATCCAGACAGCGCGTCATCCCGACTTAGGAAGTCTGGATTCGCCAGCTGCCTGGACTGATGGCAGTCTCAGCCTCTCAGCGAGCTGTTGAGACGGCCGCTCCCTGCCCCTCCACAGCTCAGCGCTCCAATGAGCATGGAGGAGCAGAGCAGGGGAGATGCTGACTGACAGTCAGCAGCTCTCCCCTCGGGGAGGTGAGAGAACCGAACCATCGGCGGTGTTCGGGGGACAGATGTTGCATTGGTCTGATGCTTCATCCACCTAGGTAAGTATAATTATGCAAAAAACAAACACATACTTTGTTTTTAATCTACAGATTGCAGTTCATCCCTTTTTGTTCTGTAGATGAAGAAACAGAAAAATACAATGTTTCTTTTTGTCTTAGTGTTTCAGCTGCTCTGCCGGGCTGCTTTTTTAAAAAAAAAAAAAATGTATTTTGACAGATCCAATTTCTGGACTGCTTTAACATTCTAGCTGTCAACAGGGGAACTCCACTGACAGCTGAAAGGTTGTTAAGGAGCGGGGCGGCTACGTCCTTAACTGATAATTGGTGTTTAAAAGAAAAAAAAATTGTTAATAAATTGTGACCAATATACATATTTTTGGTGAAAAAATTCCCAATAAGCATATTTTGATTGGTTTGTCAAAAGTTAGTGTCTACAAACTATGGGTTATATACTGGAATTTTTAATTTTTTTTTTTATATCAGTAATGACAGCGAACAGCGACTTTGCGGGACTGCGATATTGCGGCGGACAATCTGATACCTGACACTTTGTGGGAACCAGTGACACTAATACAGTGATCAGTGCTAAAAATGTGCACTGTCACTTTACTAATGACACTGGCTGTGAAGGGGTTAAACATCTAGGGCAATCAAGGGGTTAACTGCCTAGCCAGTGTTTTTGTGCACTGTGTTAGGTGCTTTTACTTAGACCCTTTTCACACTGGGGCAGGCGGGCGTTGACGGTAAAATGCCGCTAGTTTTAGCGGCACTTTTACTGTCATTTTAGTGGCACTATTTGGCCACTATACTATACTTTTAACCCCCGCTAGCGGCCGAATAAAGGGTTAAATGCGCCAGTCTAGTGCTGCTGCCGAGGAGCTTTGGCAGCGGTGACCATTAATTTCAATGGGCAGAAGCGGTTTATACACCGCCCCTTCACCGCCCCAAAATTGCTGCTTGCAGGATATTTTTAACATCCTGCCAGCACATCGCCCCAGTGTGAAAGCACTCGGGAACGACACTTTACCGTCCCTGGCAGCCCACGTTCGCCAGCCCTCATTTCCACTCGCAAAATTGGAGTAGGCGAGTGGAAGATTTGAAGGCTTACCCAATTATTTATTCTACACAGGATATATAGAACCCCCACAATGGCCCTTCAGATTTATATATAAGGATTCCCTTTTTTTTACCTTTAACTAATTATATGCAATATAATGTGTTTGGCTATTCAAAATAGGTTTACGATTAGAGAAACCCTATTCTGTGAATTGGTGTGGAAGAGGGTCAAGCTAGAAACAAATTGCAACGTCCCCTTGATGAAAGAGGCTTGGCAGTCCCCAAAGGGAGCAATCGATCTTCCACATTGACTGACTGGCTTTGCTATTTATATTTAAACCTGGAATACCACAAAGATGGACTATGAAAGGAGTTGAGCATCTTCATGCAATAAATTGTGTAAATATTCACTCAAGTTTTCCAGTCATTTGAAAAGCAAATTCTTGTTTACTTTCTTCATCTGCAAATGATTGCGTAATCAATCAAATTGAATGGAAATGTACTTTTTATATGATTGGATATAAGTGAATATTTATAGAATTTTTTTTTTGTGGGAAGATTCTCACCTCTTTAAGGGTCAATGCACACTGGGCTTAAAAAAAGACAGTTTTGGCAGAAAAAAAAACTCTTATAGAGCATTTTTGTACAGGCATTTAGAATTTTTTTTTTCTGCTAGAAATCTCCTGTCGAAAATCCAAAACAGAATTTTTTTTTTTTTCTGCCTCTTAACGCTAAGCTTAAAATATGCATCTAAACGTCCTAATGTGTATGGACATATAGGATAACATTTAGCTGCTTCTACAGGCAGAACACAAAGCTCCTGTAGAAGCATCATTTTGTAGGGCCAGTGTGCATGGGTCCTTAGTAAATCAGCCCAAATGTACCAGCCAAAGCACCTTATATTCTCCAAACTGCCGTTGCCCAACCTGTGGCTAAAGGGACGTACTTATTGCGTGCCTCTCAGGAGATTTAGGTGCTTACTTACAATTCAGTAAATTTAAAAATATTATTTAACCCCTTTACACCTAAGGGTAAAACAAATCTGAAAGCCTAAGCACAATTTTGCAATTTTGACTTGTGTTAGTAAAACTGTACATATCATCACAACTTGGTACTGGTGACCCCACAATAGGGATAAAACTTTTTCGCAGAAGAGAGTTTAATAAGACTCGTGGCCACTCATTACAATTAGAAGAAAAGAGGTTTAACCTTAAACTACGTAGAGGGTTCTTTACTGTAAGAGCGGCAAGGATGTGGAATTCCCTTCCACAGGCGGTGGTCTCAGCGGGGAGCATTGATAGCTTCAAGAAACTATTAGATAATCACCTGAATGACCACAATATACAGGGATATGTAATGTAATACTGACACATAATCACACACATAGGTTGGACTTGATGGACTTGTGTCTTTTTTCAACCTCACCTACTATGTAACTTTTTTGTGCATCCAGGTGAATTATAACTGTTTTTCTTCAGGACAAATTGGGCTTTTATTTGGTAGTAAATAGTTATATCTTCTGATTGAATATTATTATTATTATTTTTTTATCAAAGGAAAACTGGTCTAAAATAGTAAGAAATACCAAAATTAAGTCTCCTGCTCCTGATGATTGCAACAATACCACATATGTGTGTTAGATGTTTGTAACTGTAGTACAGCCCAGAAGAAAAAGTGCGCATTTTTTTTTTTTGTCCTACCTATAACACACTGACATTAACTAACACTGATGCTAATTAAAAAAAAAAAAAATCCTGCTCAAAATATACTGACCTTGACCTTTGACCCTGACCTCGACCCTTGACCCTGACCTTGACCCAAACACTAACCCTGGCACTGAATTGGATCAAACCTTGATCTAGGTATTTGTTCTTTTATTTTTTATTCTTAATTTTTTTTACAAACAAACTTTTTTTTTTTTCCTTTCTGCATGGAAAGACAAAGATGCAATGTATCTATCTCTCCATTGACAGGGGAAAAAAACACCAGTAGGCTTCACAGTGACTGATCAGTGTGGTAGCCAATCAGAGGCTACCACAGCGATCAGGTGACCCAAAACCAAAAGAGACTGGGCCCTGGGCTCCCGGTGAGACCCCGGTCTTTGTGCTGGGAGCATGCCATATGTGGCTTTACCGTTGTTATAGCGGCGCTTTTCGGCCAATAGCGGGGGTGCTAAAGGGTTTAAAGGGTTTGTTTTATTTTTTGCAGTTCGTTGTCGTGGTCTACAAATATTTTGTGCATATTGTAAAATTTACATTTGGAAGTAATTTTACAGTTTACTTAAAACTGTGAAAGGAGCACTTAAAGTTCTTTCAAACTCTTCGTTCTGGTCCTGATCTTTTGATATTTTAGGGCACTTTCACACTATTTTGCTTCAAAGCTGCCTGTAAAATGCCTATATGTTTATGAATGAGTTTTTTAATCGCTTTTGTGTTAAAAAAAAAAAAAAGTGCCTAAAACACTCAAGAAAAATGCTTCCCTTTTAAATTCAATGAATGTGTTCACACTGGGGCGGTGCGCTTCCGTTGCAGTGAAAAAAATCCTGCTTGCAGCATTTTTGGGGCATGTTTGGAGAGCTTAAAAAAACTGCCCCAAAAATGCTCCTCTCCATTGAAGTGAATGGGGATTGCATCAAAAAAACGCCTCAAACACCTTCACTAATTTTTTTTGTTGCAGTTTTTTTGAGTCATATGTCCTTTTAACCACTTAAGGACTGGGCCTATTTTTCAGACTCAGTGTTTACAAGTTAAAATCATTCTTTTTGCAAGAAAATTACTTAGAATCCACAAACATAGCAATAAATAAATAAATAATAACTAAAATAAAAAATAAATAAATATATAAATATATATATATGCGCTTGTAAGACCGCTGCGCAAATATGGTGTGACAGAAAGTATTGCAACGACTGCCATTTTATTCTCTAGGGTGTTAGGGGAAAAAAATTATTTTTATATATATATAACACCCTAGAGAATAAAATGGCGGTCGTTGCAATACTTTCTGTCACACCGTATTTGCGAAGCGGTCTTACAAGTGCACTTTTTTGGGAAAAAATACACTTTTTGGAATAAATAAAAAAAAAAAAAAAAAAAGACAACCGTTAACTTAGACCAATTGTTTTTTTTTATAGTGTAACAGTCTTATGCCGAGTAAATTGATACCCAACATGTCACGCTTCAAAATTGCGCTCGCTTGTGGAATGGCGACAAACTTTTACCTTAAAAGTCTCCATAGAGGAAGTCTAAAAATGTCTACAAGTTACCAATTTTGAGTTAGAGGAGGTCCCGGGCTAGAATTATTGCTTTCGCTCTAACGATCACTGCGATACCTCATTTGTGGTTTGAACACCGTTTTCATATGCAGGCGCTACTCACATATGCGTTCACATATGCGGGTCAGGGCGCTTTAAATTTTTTTTACTTTTTATTTTGACACTATCTTTAACTACTTGGCATCCGCGCTATAGCCGAATGACGGCTACAGCGCGGACCTACATTCCCGGGAGGCCGTCATATGACGGCCTCCCCTGTGCACGCTCCCTGCGCGCGCCCTGCAGGGCGCGCGCCGGGCGCGTTGTGATCACCGAGTCACTGAGACTCGGCTGATCACCGATCTGTGTAAGGGGCCGGTCCCGGCCCCTTACCATGTGATCAGCTGTCAGCCAATGACAGCTGATCACATGATGTAAACAAAAGATCGGTAATCGTTTTTTTTTTTTACTCACGCTGACAGCGCGAGTAGAAAAAAAAGCCGATCACCGGATCGGATGCGAGGGACATCGGTCCCCAAGTGGAAGAGGCACATCTGCCTCATCAGTGCCCAATAAAAGTGCCACCTAACAGTGCCACCTAACAGTGCCCACAGTGCCACCTAACAGTGCCCACAAGTGCCACCTATCAATGCCCACCTGTAGTGCCAATCAGTGCCACCCGCCAGTGCTGCCCATCACTGCCACCCATCAGTGCCCATCACTGCCGCCCATCAGTGCCCATCACTGCCGCCTCATCAGCGTACATCAATGAAGGAGAAAAATTACCCGTTTAAAATTTTTTATAACAAAATATAAAAAAATAAACTTTTTTTTAAAAAAAATTTCAGTTTTTTTAAATTTTTTTAATAAAAAGTAAAAACCGCAGAGGTGATCAAATACCACCAAAAGAAAGCTCTATTTGTGGTGAAAAAATGATAAAAATTTCATTTGGGTACAGTGTTGTATGACCGCGCAATTGTCATTCAAAGTGCGTCAGCGCCGAAAGCTGAAAATTGGTCTGGATAGGAGGGGGGTTTAAGTGCCCGGTAAGCAAGTGGTTAAAAAAAAAAAAAAAATGTGTAAACATCCCTTGTAATAGAAAAAAAGCATGACCGGAACTCTTAAATATGAGATCTGGGGTCAAAAAGACCTCAGATCCCATATTTACACTAAAATGCAATAGAAAAAAAAAAGTTTCCTTTTAAGAGCATTGGGCGGAAGTAACGTTTGATGTCGCTTCCGCCCTCCAATGCTTTCCCCTCACTCAGCATCCAGGCAGTAAGGGGAGCGGACGCGATTGTCTCCACCGCAAATGATGGCTCTGGTAAGCGGCAGAGACAACCGGAGCACGGCGGAAGGGGGGTGGGTACCTCTCCCGCCACCGATAAGTGATCTTGCGGCGAATCTGCCGCAGAAACCACTTTAATCATAAAGAGAAACGCGTGCCGTACCCGAAAATACCGGGGTTATGGTGTCATATCAGCGGTATTTAGCGTCAAAATACTGACATACAGGTATGGTGATTTGCGTGAAGTGGTTAAAAACTGCGCCGCAAAGCTGCAAAATCGCAGCAAAAAACACTCCATTAATGCATAGGCATTTTACTGGCAGTTTTGAAGCAAACCAGTGTGAAAATACCCTCGGTGTCTGGCAGAACAGACTTTTACGCTATAGAAAAATATACCTATACTAGAAATGGCTGTCATACAGTAGAAGAGATGGAATATATCTCCAGGATGATAGAAAATGCTATTCTATAAAAATTAAGAATTCTTTGTTATGCACAACTACAGCTCATTTATAAAAATCTGATCACAGCATGACAAGAGAGTACTGAGAGTGCTCCATGATGTGACTTTGACAGCTTACATGACTGGGCTTTTCTCACAGCTTCCTGCTTTACAAATAAAAAAATCTAAAGCACGTGTAAAGTCTGTGTGCTTTATAAATGTTTAGCTATGTTGCCGTTTTTTTCAGTTAAGCTGGCCATAGACGGAGTGAAAATGGCTCCATTTCCCCCATCAACACTGACTATGTTGATGGGGTAAATCGAGCGATTTTCTTTCCCGCTTAGCCATTGTGTTCTCCCAGCAGGGGGGAGCCGTCCCCACCGGGGGGAATACAGTGATTACTGCTAGCGGTTACAATAACCACTAGAAATAATCACATGTAAAATCCAACAGGCTAGTTGTACCTAAGTTAAGTTTGATCAACTTGGTACGTTCAGCCTGCCCATACAAGCTTCGAACAGTCTATGGCCCTTAAAATTCCTAAATCTGTTATGATATTGATCTCCTTTAATCGTCACTCTGTACGGTGGCAGTCAGATAGAGAGGGAGGGCCTGCACTGGGATCCAGTTAGGACTCCATTGTTTTGCAGGGAGTGTGATTATTGAAGGGGAGAACAGAGGGACAACCCAGTGTGCTCCTTCATTGGCTGTATTGCTTAGTTACACGCTTGTCTGTAGTTAAGTTCTGGGCCTGTGGGTGCCTGAATAACACAACTGGCTAACCAGAATTCAAAATCATCTGGTATAACTGGCTATTGGGCTTCAAGCCACAGATTGGAAATGGTGGCCATTTTAAAAGTGTAGCACTTGAACAGTGGCTTTCTGTGCAAGGCAACCATCTGTGGGAGAAGGATTTGCACTGAGACGAAGTAGCAGTTACAATATTAATAAAACTTTGACAGTTATTCATAGAATATATACAACAAACCCAGTTTTTCCACTATATTATCCATAGACAGGTGATCCAAGAGCGATTTAATTTGGACATACATTTTTATGGTGATTGGAAGTTTGTTGTTGCTCCATTCTGTTCAACTCTCCTTGATTTGGCAGACGCATAGACATGCATATTTGTACACTGCCAGCCTGAATGTCTATATATGTAGCTGACAGCCTTGCACTGCTCTTTTCTCTAAAGGATATAAGCTACTTGAACCAGCCGCCAGCTTTTCTTCAGTGAGGGACTTCTGAGTAGGGAGATGAGGTCTTTGGTTACCCAAAGATAAGAGACATTTTAACTGTATTTGGTGGCAGCTTTCCAACATTTTATCTGTAAGCAGGAATTGAATTGCATCTACAAACATAAGCAGAATAAAGGTTCCTGATATCATCCGTTTGCAGCTTGTAACCACTTAGCTTAGTTGAGAAATAAGCCCTGCTATTGTACTGTGCATTATTGTATTTCTTGTTTTATATAATTTGTTTGCGTGTCATAGAGTAGGTAAGACTGCAGTACATGCCAAGTAAAGTGAATTGAGAACTTAGTTATATCATGCGTAAAGCCTGTTCTTCTGCAGTTACAGAGGGTGCAGAAGAACAGCTGTAGTCCTGAGTGAGTGTACGGGTTGGAGCAGCAGCGTAGGAGAGGTTTCCGCTTTGGTGAGGTCAGTGCATTTCCTGCTGGCTTCCTGTCAGTTACTGTTTTTCCAGTTCAAGCTACATTGTAATGGAACTGTCAGTGCCACTGCACTCAGCACATTTACAAGCAGGATGAAGAGAGTGGATGTAAAGGACCAACCATAATAGTTGGAGATTATCTGAACTTTCCAGTCATATATTAATTTCATCTTTTTTTTTTTTTTTTTTTTTGGAAGGTTTCGGTAGAAGTGTGCATTATATGCTGGTAATTATAAACATGATTTATAGCAGCTCTGCCAAGGCGAAAATATCTGTGAGAGCAGTCTTAGTTGCTATACAGTCTGCTGGGCTGCCTACTTGTTCTGTTTTAGTAAAGGTACTCAGTGAATCTGTATGGGAGTGGTTTTAATTATCAATCAGCTACTGCACCTGCAGGGTCTACTTAGGAAAGTGGTAGGGTCTACATCCCTTTAGATGTGATTTCCCTTTGGTGCATGGGGAAACGAGGGCGCTGTAAATTTTTAACTTTTTTTTTTTTTTATAAACTTTATTGCTTTTACAAGGGATGAGCAACATCCCTTGTAATAGCATGGGCCGGGACAGGTCCTCTTTATGGAGAGATCTGGGGTCTATTAACCACTTGACTACTGGGCACTTTCATACGCTTCCTGCCCAGGCCTATTTTCAGCTTTCAGCGCTGTCACACGGTTATGCAGCACTGTACCCATTTTTTTTTTTTTTTGGTGGCATTTAATCGCCACTGGTTTTTTATATTTTTTCTAAACAATCCAAAAAAGACCAAAAAATTTTGAAGTAAAATAAAGTTTCTCTTCGTTTTTGTTATAAAATTTTGCAAACAGGTAACAGCGCGAGGAAAGGAATGCAGATAACTGGGAAATGTATGTTTACATCGTGATCAGCTGTGATTTGTCCTTCGGACACCGAGAGCGCCAGGGAGGAGGTCAATAGACAACCTCTCAGAACTGGCCGACTGCGCTGTCATTCTGCTATAGCGCGGTTGGCAAGTGGTTAAACCCCCAGATCTGGCCTCCAATTCAGTCAGTCAGACACAGATCGTTTTTATCAGCTGCTTATCTGGCCAGTAACTGTCAGTTAAACAAAGAACCAAAACCAGAAGTGACAAAATCTTCGTCGCTTCCTGTTTCTGACATCACACAGTTGCAAAAATTGCAAGTTTTGTTCGCTCATAATCAGAATAGGTCATTGTAACTATGGAGATAACGACTCGTGTGTGTGTGTGTGTGTGTGTGTGTGTGTGTGTGTGTGTGTGTGTGTGTGTTTGTGTCCTTCAGGTATTTTTTTAGCAAACTCCATGCAGGCTTTCATGTGTCTTGCACTGAGGAGAGGCTTCCGTCGGGCCACTTTGCCATACATCCCCGACTGGTGGAGGGCTGCAGTGATGGTTGACTTTCTACAACTTTCTCCCATCTCCCGACTGCATCTCTGGAGCTCAGCCACAGTGATCTTTGGGTTCTTCTTTACCTCTCTTACCAAGGCTCTTCTCCCCCGATAGCTCAGTTTGGCTGGACGGCCAGCTCTAGGAAGGGTTCCGGTCGTTCCAAATGTCTTCCATTTAAGGATTATGGAGGCCACTGTGCTCTTAGGAACCTTAAGTGCAGCATACATTTTTTTTGTAACTTTGGCCAGATCTGTGCCTTGCCACAATTCTGCCTCTGAGCTCTTTAGGCAGTTCCTTTTGACCTCATGATTCTCATTTGCTCTGACATGCACTGTGAGCTGAGTGCCGGTTCACACAGGGGCGGCACGACTGGCAGGTCACCTCACTTCAGCGGCGACTTGCAAAACGACTTCTGTATAGAAGTCAATGCAAGTCACCTGAAGTCGCCCCAAAAATACTACAGGAACCTTCTTCTAAGTCGGAGCGACTTGCTTCGCTCCTATTAGAACGGTTCCGTAGTACAGAACGGGAGGCGACTTGTCAGGCGGCTAGGTCGCCTGACAAGTCGCCCCTGTGTGAACCGGCACATAAGGCCTTATATAGACAGATGTGTGGCTTTCCTAATCAAGTCCAATCAGTATAATCAAACACAGCTGGACTCAAATGAAGGTGTAGAATCATCTCAAGGATGAACAGAAGAAATGGACAGCACCTTTAAATATTAGTTAAATATATGAGTGTCACAGCAAAGGGTCTGAATACTTAGGACCATGTGATATTTCAGTTTTTCTTTTTTAATAAAACTGCAAAAATGTCAACAATTCTGTGTTTTTCTGTCAATATTGGGGTTCTGTGTGTACATTAATGAGGAAAAAAATGAACTTAAAGTGGTTGTATAGTCATTTTTTTTACTTTTACCTACAGGTAAGCCTATAATAAGGCTTACCTGTAGGTAAAAAAAATATCTCCTAAACATTTACGGTTTAGGAGATATTCCCCTTGCTATGAGCCGCTGACTGCAGCGGGGCATGCACACAGGGGATTCTCGGCTGAAGGCCGGCAACTGCCGGACCTTGCCGAGCAAGAAATCTCCCGTGCGCATGCGCGGGAGTGACGACATCGTGGTTTCAGCCACTCACAGCGCTGGAACCGCGATACCCGGAAGACACGCCGAGGCAACACGACGGCTCCCTCGGCGTGGACCAGGTAAGATACCGACGCCTCGTTCTAAGGTAAGTATTTCATAATGAGCTAGTATGTGGTGCATACTAGCTCATTATGCCTTTTGCTTTACAGGGGTAGAAAAAAAAATAATTTTTTTTGCGGGTATACAACCGCTTTAAATGATTTTAGCAAATGGCTGCAATATAACAAAGAGTGAAAAATGTAAGGGGGTCTGAATACTTTCCGTCCCCACTGTATATGTATGTGTGTGTGTGTATGTATGTATATATATATATATATATATATATATATATATATATATATATATATATATATATATATATATATATATATATATATATATATAATAATAATAAAATATATATATATATATTATGAGAGAGAGTCACACATTAGTTAGCTACCATGTGTCTATACATGTAATTACATGTTCTTTTTATCTTTGGTTTCACTTTTTAATCTGGGTGGCACTGTTATCTCACGAGATTACATGCAGCCCACCTCCTTCTATACAGATCTTGACCTTTTTTTGGGGAAAAGCTTCTTCTCTTTTCTCCTTCTGAGAACTGAAGTTTTTGGCTTCATAAACAGGCTGCAGAGGAGATAATTTTCCTTGGTGAACTGTGGAAAGCTGAACTGAGAAAAAACTTCCCAGTTTATCCACTTGCCGACTGGCTCATACCGATATACTTTGGCAAAGTGGCATGGGTGCGCAAAACGGCGTACCCGTTTGTCACTCCGTCGCTAGTGGGCGTGCGCGTGCCTGCGGGTGCCGCGGACTCTATGTCCCCCGGTAGCCCGCGATCGTGGCACGGAGAGGCAGAATGGGGAGATGCCTATGTATACAAGGCATTTCCCTGTTCTGCTTAGTAACCTGACAGGGATCCACTGCTCCCAGTGATTGGGAGCAGTGATCTCTGTCATGTTCTAGTGAGCCCATCCCCCCTACAGTTAGAACACACTGAGGGAACACACTTAACCCCTTGATCGCCCCCTCGTGTTTAACCCCTTTCCTGCCAGTGACATTTACACAGTAATCAGTGCATTTCTATAGCACTGATCGCTGTATAAATGCCAATGGTCCCAAAATAGTGTCCGATCTGTCCGCCACAATGTCGCAGTCACGATAAAAATCGCCGCCATTAATAATAAAAATGCCATAAATCTATCCCCTATTTTGTAGACGCGATAACTTTTGCGCAAACCAATCAATATACGCTTTCTGCGTTTATTTTTGGTAAAAGAAAAAAAAAGTAGAAGAATACATATCTGCCTAAACTGAGGAAGAAATTTGTTTATTTATATTTTTGGGATATTTATTATAGCAAAAAGTAGAAAAAAATGTTTTTTTTTTTTTTTTTTTACGCTCCTTTTTTTTTTTTGTTTATAGCGCAAAAAATAAAAACCGCAGAGGTGATCAAATTGCCACCAAAAGAAAGCTCTATTTGTGGGAAAAAAAGGATGTCAATTTTGTTTGGGTACATTATCGCACGACTGTGCAATTGTCAGTTAAATCGACGCAGTGCTGGATCACAAAAAAGAGCTTGGTCAGGAAGGGGGTAAATCCTTCCAGGGCTGAAGTGGTTAATAAACATACACCTATGTATTTTGGAGTGCCACCCCAAAGCAAAGTTATGAAACTATTATATAAAAATGAACAGTCTTATTATTGTACAGTGCATCCGGAAAGTATTCACAGCGCTTCACTTTTTCCACATTTTGTTATGTTACAACCTTAGTCCAAAATGGATTAAATTATTTTCCTCAAAATTCTACAAATGATACCCCATAATGACAACGTGAAAGAAGTTTGTTTGAAATCTCTGCAGATGTATTAAAAATATAAAATGGAGCAAACCACATCTACATACTGTAAGTATTCACAGCCTTTGCGCAATACTTTGTTGAAACACCTTTGGCACCAATTACAGCCTCAAGTCTTTTTGAGTATGATGCTACAAGCTTGGCACACCTATTTTTGGGCAGTTTCTCCCATTCTTCTTTGTAGGTTGGATGGGGAGCGTTGGTGCACAGGCATTTTCAGATCTCTCCAGAGATGTTCAATCGGGATCCAAGTCTGGGCTCTGGCTGAGCCACTCAAGGACATTCACAGAGTTGTCCTGTAGCCACTCCTTTGTTATCTTGGCTGTGTGCTTAGGGTCGTTGTCCTGTTGGAAGATGAACCTTTGCCCAAGTATGAGGTCCAGAGCACTCTGGAGCAGGTTTTCATCAAGGATGTCTTTGTACATTGCTTCATTCATCTAGTCTCCCAGTTCCTGCCACTGAAAAACATCCCCACAGCATGATGCTGCCACCACCATGCTTCACTGTAGGGATGATATTGGCCAGGTGATGAGTGGTGCCCGGTTTCCTCCAGACATGGCGCTTTCCATTCAGGATGAAGAGTTTAATCTTTGTTTCATCAGACCAGAGAATTTTGTTTCTCGTGGTCTGAGAGTCCTTCAGGTGCCTTTTGGCACCTGAAGTACGTTTTTACTGAGGAGTGGCTTCTGTCTGGCCACTCTACCATACAGGCCTGATTGGTGTATTGCTGCATAGATGGTTGTTCTTCTAAAAGGTAGAGGTCGACCGATATATCGGCCGGCCGATATATCGGCCGATATTTGGCTTTTTTTACTTAATCGGCATCGGCCGATTGTGCTGATAAAAAAAGCCGATTATACCTTCAGCGGGACTTGCAAATGACTTCTGTAATATAAGTCAATGCAAGTTGTCTGAAGTTTTCTTCTCTCCTCCTCTGGGCAGCCAAGTCTGATAAGAAGATACATTTCCCCAGTTGTCTTCCAGGACAGCCCTTGAGAGATGGAGTCCCTCCCATCGACCCAGGAAACACATTGCCAAAACAGTTCAAAAGGCGGTCCCTCAGGTCCCTGGTCAGTCATTTGTGTTTCCTCCGTCGGAGGAACATGTTGCCAGGAACCAGAGAAGGACTCTATCTCTCAGGGGCTGCCTGAGGGAAGCGGAGCCGCACAGGGGGACCAGGTCCTATCCAGCGGCTCCAAATCTAGTCCTACCTTCTTAAATTGGGGCTCGGGTACCGTCCAGCTGACAGGAGCAGACCCGTTACCCCCCTCCTTCCAGTGCCGAGGTGTGCCAGGGACAGGTCGGCGAGGGTTCCCCCCAGGAGCAGTGCAGATGGTTCCTTCCATCACAAGCTCCTTGCTACAATAGCGGTGGGGGTCGGAGACGCCGAGCGTCATTTCCGGCGGAACCGCGTCATCCTGTGTGCCGAGACTTCCGGTTCCGGGTCTCTACAGGCACAAGGAGGAGGGGAAGGCCCACGCTGAGGCCTGCAAGTCCCGACCAGCGTCCAGCTATACCGGACTAGCGGCGGGACCCGGAGCGTGAGGGGGACCATGGAGGCTACTTCCCAGGACACTCCGGTGGAGACAGGCACCAGCCAAACCCAGGTAGGCTGCTGGGCAAGCCCTTACTGTGGTTTTTTTCTGGGGTTTTTGTTGTAAGGCTGGGATTTGTAGTACCCCATGGTGGTGGTTACCTCACAGTCCCGGGTGGATACAGTGGTGGTTGCAGCACAGGTGTTTTGAGAGTTAAGAGGTTTCCTGATGCTAAAAAAGTCTATTCTTTATTTTAGGGGAAGGAAGCTCCAAGGGAAGACAAGTCAGGCCGCAAAAAATGCCATAACTGTGGAAATAAGTTGTCCTCAGGCTCTAACAAAGCCTTATGCAAGCAGTGTATTGCAGGCTTACTCAAAACAGAGGCAGACTCTCCTTTGGCAAAATTCCTTGGCTCCTTTAAAGATGAGATGGCATCAACCTTTAAATCTCTCCGCGAGTTAATCGCAGATGTAGGCACGTCGGCTTCCACCAGTAAAGCTGCGATTCCCTCCTCACCATGCCTTACAACACCCAGTTCAGGGGAGCCCCGTACAGTCAGGGAGCATAGCCCCGTGTTAGTCAGCCCTGAATCCTCTGACGCAGATTCAGATGAGGATCAGGCTGTGGCTAACAAAGTCGCAAAATACAAGCTGTCTCTGGAGGATGTAGACGAGCTGTTGAGCGCCATTTATGATACGCTGGAAATTGATGAAGAAGAAACTCAATTAACCAGACATGATAAAATGTATGAGGCTCTGGGGAAAAAGAAAGCTAAGGTATTCCCTATACATAATGTGCTTTCTGACCTTGTCCGCAAGGAATGGGCCGAGCCAGATAAAAAAGTCTTCTTCCCAAATTCCCTAAAAAGGAGATTCCCCTTTGATGAGAGCCCAGAGGCGGTCTGGAATAAAAATCCTCAACTAGACGCCCCTCTGTCCAAGGTCTCAAAGCAGTCTGACCTGGCTTTTGAGGATATGGGTCATTTAAAGGACCCAATGGACAGGAAAACAGACATAGTCTTAAAGAGGGCCTGGGATGCTTCTATGGCAAGTTTAAAACCAGCTCTGGCCACTTCTTGTGTAGCCAGGAATCTAGAGTTCTGGTTAGCCCAACTAGAAGAACATCTAAAGGCAGGCACGCCTAGAGGGGAGATCTTAAAAACCTTCCCTATGCTTTTTAAGGCGACAAGTTTCATCTCTGACGCCTCCACTGATGCCATTAAATTTACGGCTAAAACAGCAGCGCTTTCGGTCGCAGCTAGGAGGTCAGTCTGGATGAAAACTTGGGGGGGAGACACGGCGTCTAAAACACGCTTGTGCAGTGTCCCCTTTACAGGAGACTTAGTCTTCGGGCCTGAACTAGATACCTAAAATAAAAAACATGCAGCGCTCACAAGTGTATACAATTCTGGAATTGAGTGTCCATAAGGAAGTGTAAGAGAGAAAAACTATACTCATAAAGTGAAAAAACAAATGTGTATCAAATAAGAAACAAAGTCCATAAGTGTATAAATAGTCCTAAACACACATGAGGGTTCGTGGGCGTAACTGGTGTCGTGCGTCCACGCACAGTGGGAGCCGGGGAGGACTCTGTATGGAGAGACACCCTGCACATAGATCTTCTCGTTACACAGTAAACACTGTAATTGGTAGGAATGGGTAACCTTACCGGAAAAGGTGAACACAGTCACTGTATAGTGAAGTGTCAAACAGGCTTGGGGGGATACACCGATCCCAGCGATATCCAGCTGCAGGGGTCCTCACAGTGAATCGCATCCAAGATCCAAATCGATGGATGGTGATGTGGGGGTTCCTGGTCTTGCGAGGTCTCCCTTTCAGATGGAAGGGATATGGAGGTAGAAATGGTTGAAGCTCAGCAGGATCCCAAACATAAAAGGAGATAAGAAAAAACTTCCACATAGGGCATGAATCCGTTTGGAACGAGAAGCTTTATTAAAAGCTGGGAAAAAAATGTGCTACACAGTGCACTTCGTAGGATAAAATGTGATCACAAAAGGTAAAAATCGGATAAAATTGCGTGGTAACAGGTCATTTAATGGCGTGAGCAACCCGACATGTTTCGGAGCATCGTCCTTCTACTGGGGCATAAGCCTGAATGCCTGAACCACGCTTACATTTAAACACATACAATTAAGCAAAATAGCAATCAGCTGTATAAAACTCAAGTATTCACATGTTTCTATGGGATCTGGGAGGTCACTTAGATCATTATGTGGAGATCTTCAGCTGCTGGGGCAGTCCGCCCCTTTAGTCTGACCCAGCAGCTGGTGAGAGACCCACATTGCTGACACCTAAAACCATTACAGAGTAAATGTCCAATCAGATTGCTCTGTGCGGAGTCACGTGACAGCGTCACGGCGCGTGACGTCATCGCGCACCGGACGCCGGGCTCCAAGCCTCCTTTCCATACCAGGAAGTGAGGGGCCAGCTATAGGAATCATTACATCCGCAGCAAACCCAGGAGGTTAAATGGAGCACGTCAAACCTGTGCGCTCCAGTGCGCTTGACACCCGGTGTCCCCACTCAGGGGAATGGAGCGTTTACATGTTATAAAAGAGAGGACAACTATATGCATATATTCACAAAGGGAAAAAAAATTAAAAACTAGAATTGACCATAATGTAATATGTCTGGCAGCATAATGAGAAGTCTGTATATTGCAAGACATAAAACGCAGTAATGGGAATTGTTATTACCTTTCAGGCTAATTTGCCTGTTAGGTGATACCGGGCCTCATTAAATGGTTATATAGCGGGATCCTACAACAGATATAACGTAACAAGGATACCGAAAAAACCTGCAGATATATATGTAAACAAAGGGTTTCCAACGTGGTTTAGGACTTGTTAATAAAAGCATTTATGTCCCATTCCACGTTTAACCCATGGGGGGAGTAACTTTTTAGTTGGTAAATCCAGAAAACTTCAAGCTGTGATACCCCCCTAGTACGTGGACCTCCTCTCCAAGATGGAATAAATTTGTCTATTACTTGAAATTTGGAACCTCTCGGGTTTTTATTGTGGAATTCTAAAAAGTGACGGGGGACACTGTGGTTAGTGCGACCTTTTTTGATAGCAGTAATGTGCTCGTTAACACGGATATTGAATGATCTGATAGTGCGGCCAACATACTGCAGAAACCAAAGGATACTATCCCTGCAAGAGATGTAATGTGTGTACATACAACTCTTGTAGGAACCATAGATCTGTGAGTTTTGAGTCCACTGTCACTTCCAACATATACCAGATTAAACATTTCGTTACATGCACTACACGTTATATCGTGTACCTCATCACATGTCCCTGCAATATGCAGTATGTTGGCCGCACTATCAGACTTCTCATTATGCTGCCAGACATATTACATTATGATCAATTCTAGTTTTTAATTTTTTTCCCTTTGTGAATATATGCATATAGTTGTCCTCTCTTTTATAACATGTAAACGCTCCATTCCCCTGAGTGGGGACACCGGATGTCAAGTGCACTGGAGCGCACAGGTTTGACGTGCTCCATTTAACCTCCTGGGTTTGCTGCGGATGTAATGATTCCTATAGCTGGCCCCTCACTTCCTGGTATGGAAAGGAGGCTTGGAGCGCGGCGTCCGGTGCGCGATGACGTCACGCGCCGTGACGCTGTCACGTGACTCCGCACAGAGCAATCTGATTGGACATTTACTCTGTAATGGTTTTAGGTGTCAGCAATGTGGGTCTCTCACCAGCTGCTGGGTCAGACTAAAGGGGCGGACTGCCCCAGCAGCTGAAGATCTCCACATAATGATCTAAGTGACCTCCCAGATCCCATAGAAACATGTGAATACTTGAGTTTTATACAGCTGATTGCTATTTTGCTTAATTGTATGTGTTTAAATGTAAGCGTGGTTCAGGCATTCAGGCTTATGCCCCAGTAGAAGGACGATGCTCCGAAACATGTCGGGTTGCTCACGCCATTAAATGACCTGTTACCACGCAATTTTATCCGATTTTTACCTTTTGTGATCACATTTTATCCTACGAAGTGCACTGTGTAGCACATTTTTTTCCCAGCTTTTAATAAAGCTTCTCGTTCCAAACGGATTCATGCCCTATGTGGAAGTTTTTTCTTATCTCCTTTTATGTTTGGGATCCTGCTGAGCTTCAACCATTTCTACCTCCATATCCCTTCCATCTGTAAGGGAGACCTCGCAAGACCAGGAACCCCCACATCACCATCCATCGATTTGGATCTTGGATGCGATTCACTGTGAGGACCCCTGCAGCTGGATATCGCTGGGATCGGTGTATCCCCCAAGCCTGTTTGACACTTCACTATACAGTGACTGTGTCCACCTTTTCCGGTAAGGTTACCCATTCCTACCAATTACAGTGTTTACTGTGTAACGAGAAGATCTATGTGCAGGGTGTCTCTCCATACAGAGTCCTCCCCGGCTCCCACTGTGTGTCTTGAACATTATAAAAAGAGGGTATGCGCTGGAGTTTCACAGCGACCCACCCTCAAAGTTTCTTGTGACAAAGCTTCCAAGACACTCAGAAAAGGCCAAAGCCTTGCCTCTGTTAATAGGGGAAATGGTGGATCAAGAGGTATTGACACCAGTCCCTATTCAGGAACAGGGGGACGGTTTTTACTCGCACATTTTTGTGGTAAAAAAGCCGTCCGGGAGATTCAGACTAATCATGAACCTCCGACCTCTGAACCGCTCCATCCGATACAAAAAATTCCGGATGGAGTCTATCTACTCAATAAGGAATCTACTCCAAAAAGAGGTGTTCATGGCTACCCTGCATTTAAGGGACGCCTATCTGCATATCCCAATAAGGAAGGAATGCCAGAAATTTCTTCGGATGGCGATTCAGATGGACACAAAGGTTTATCATTTCCAGTGCAGAGCACTCCCTTTCGGACTGTCGTCCTCCCCGAGAATCTTTACCAAGGTTCTCGGGGAGGCATTAGTTCCCTTAAGACTACAGTCAGTCACGATTATTCCTTATCTAGACGACTTACTCCTCACGGCCCATTCGGAGAAACAACTTCGTCGGGACCTAGAGTTAACACAACTCAACCTGAGGCAGTTGGGGTGGATAGTCAGTCTGGAAAAGTCCAAGACTACCCCAACACAGGAAATTTTGTATTTGGGGTACAAGATCCTGTCAGTAGAGCAGAGGATAGTCCTGCCAGAAGAGAAGATATTGAATTTACGCCACAGAATGTCTTTTCTTCAAAGCAGCGCCAAGTGTACAGTGAGGGAGGTGATGTCGGTCTTAGGACTGATGACAGCAGCCATTCCAGCTGTACAATGGGCCAGGTTCCACCAAAGAGACCTTCAGAGTTTTCTGTTGGAAAAATTAAAAGACAGGGATCTGGAAGAAGAGGTTTCAATCCCCACCAGAGTAAAACGCTCCCTCTGGTGGTGGAAAGACTCAGAGAATTTGAACAAAGGGGTTCTCTGGATCTCTCCCATCACATCCATACTAACTACGGATGCGAGCAGCTGGGGGTGGGGAGCCCACCTCAACTCAGATTGGGCACAAGGCAGGTGGACGGCAGAGGAGAAGCTCCTCTCGTCCAATTGGAAAGAGCTAACAGCGGTCCTCAGGGCTCTGTTATTCTTTCAGAATGCAATACAAGGTCATCATCTACAGGTCCGTTCAGACAATATGATGGCTGTAGCGTATATAAACAAGCAAGGGGGCACCAGAAGTCGTCGACTAATGCTGGTGGCCAATCGCATGTTTCTATGGGCAGAATCCAACCTGACTTCCATCTCTGCAGTTCACCTGAAAGGGGAGCTCAACAACACGGCAGATTTCCTGAGTCGACAGCGAGTGTCGAATCAAGAATGGTCTCTACACCCAGAGGTGTTCAAATATATAGCAGCTTACTGGGGAAATCCAGTAATGGACCTGTTTGCAAGCAAGGAGAATGCAAAAGTTCCAAATTTTTGCTCGCTACACCCAGGAGATCAGCCCTGGGCAGTAGACGCCTTACAGACCCCATGGACCTTCAGTTTAGCGTATGCGTTTCCTCCGCTTCACCTTATCCCGAGGGTTTTGGCGAAGTTTCTAGTAGAGGAAACGTGTCTAATCTTAGTGGCACCATTTTGGCCCAAGAGACCATGGTTCACAACGTTGCTACGGTTGACAGACCAACCTCCGCTGAGGCTTCCCTGCAGACCAGACCTGCTGTCGCAGGGACCTCTCTTTCATCCACAAGTGTCCATGCTGAACCTCTCAGCGTGGTTACTGAGGAGGAAATTTTAAGGAGCAAGGGCCTGTCTGACAGAGTGATTCAGACCCTGCTACAAAGTAGAAAACCTGTCACTCAGGCCATTTACAGGAAAGTCTGGAGAAAATTTAACAGCTGGTTGAACAGCCGACGGGAGGTAAATTCGGATACAGCAAATATCCTGCAGTTTCTCCAGGAGGGGATAGACAAAGGGCTAACTCCTAGTACTATTAAGGTCCAAATAGCGGCCTTAAGTGTGTACTTAGAGAAAAGATTGCAGGAAGACCCCTTTATTGCTAGGTTCTGTAAAGCAATCTCCAGACGCAAACCGGTTAGACTTAACATCGCCCCATCCTGGGATCTATCAGTTGTTCTAAGGGCATTTTTGGGGTCACCTTTTGAACCTATCTCAGAGGCCTCTCTAAGACTGGTCACTTTTAAGACAGTACTACTTGTGGCAATCACTTCAGCACGCAGAGTTAGTGAGATCCAAGCTCTCTCTGTCAGAGAGCCATTCCTCCAAATTCTGGAAGACAGAGTCATCCTAAAGACAGACCCTGGGTTCTTACCAAAGGTGGCATCTAATTTCCATAGGTCACAAGATATTGTCCTCCCTTCTTTCTGTCAAAAAGCTTCAAACGAGAAAGAAAGGCGTTTTCATTTATTAGATGTGAGGAGGTGTATCCTAGAGTATCTTAGGGTAACCAATCCATTTAGAATCTCAGATTCACTTTTTGTTCTTTTTTCCGGACAACGTAAGGGGCAAAAAGCTTCTAAAGTCACCATAGCTAGGTGGATTAGGCTAGCTATAGCAGAGGGCTATAAGACAGTAAACAAAGATCCTCCTGGGGGTATTAAAGCCCACTCCACAAGGGCATTATCAGCATCCTGGGCAGAAAGAGCTGGTGCCACCCCGGAGCAAATATGTAAAGCAGCCACGTGGTCAAGCTTTTCCACCTTTTACAAGGCATTATCGACTGGACTTAATGTTCAGTCAGGATCAGGCTTTTGGGAGAAAAGTTCTCCAAGCCATGGTCCCCCCCTAATCTGGTGAGTACTTGGGGATCCTCTCAAGGGCTGTCCTGGAAGACAACTGGGGAAAACTGGAGTTAGACTTACCGGTAACTCCTTTTCCAGTGGTCTTCCAGGACAGCACGATCCCACCCTTTTTTGATTATGTGAATGTACTAACATTATTACCTGTTATGGTTATGTTTTTTTTGCAGTTCCATCCTTCGGTTCTTGGTGAATGACTGACCAGGGACCTGAGGGACCGCCTTTTGAACTGTTTTGGCAATGTGTTTCCTGGGTCGATGGGAGGGACTCCATCTCTCAAGGGCTGTCCTGGAAGACCACTGGAAAAGGAGTTACCGGTAAGTCTAACTCCAGTTTTGTATCTCTTTCAGGTTCTTTTATCAATAGACTGAACTCCGTGGAGAAGTTCTCAGTTTAACCATTTAAAGACTAAATCTTTTCTGACACTTGTTGCTTACAAGTAAAAATCCTGTATTTTCTGCTAGAAAATCACTTGGAACCCCCAAACATTATATATATTTTTTCTAGCAGAGACCCTAGGGAATAAAATAGCGGTTGTTGCAATATTTTATGTCGCACAGTATTTGCGCAGCGGTCTTTCAAACGCAATTTTTTTTTAAAAAATACACTAAAATGAAAAAAAAAAAAAAGCAGTAAAGTTAGCCCATTTTTTTCGTCCAAAAGTTTTGATTACCTGTTTTTGTGTATTTAATATTTAAGATATAGTTATTTTTTTTTAATCTAAATTTTACATACAAGTGAACTGATTGGAGGTTTGTTTTGTTTAATAAATGTTTAAATATAAAAAATTTTCTGTATCACTTATTACTTAAGGCTGCTTCCACACTGGAGCGGGCATGCGTTGACGGTAAAACGCTGTTAGTTTTAGCGGCGCTTTACCATCATTTTAGCGGCGCTATTCGGCTGCTAGCGGGGCGCTTATAACCCAGCTAGCGGTCGAAGAAGGGGTTAAATGCGCCCCTGAAGCGCTGCTGCCGAAACGCTTTGCAGGCGCTTCGGCAGCGGTGCGCATTCATTTCAATGGGCAGGAGTGGTGGAGGAGCGGTATACACCGCTCCAAAGATGCTGCTTGCAGGACTTTTTTTTAACATCCTGCCAGCGCATCGCCTCAGTGTGACAGCACTCGGGATATCACACAGACTGCAGGGGAGCCGTTTTACAGGCGCTATTTTTAGCCCAAAAGCGCCTGAAAAACGCCCCAGTGTGAAAGGGGTCTAACTGTTAGATTTTATGAGATGAAGGGAAAAAAAAAAAATCGGCCTAATATATCGGCCCAAAAAAATCGGCATCATATATCGGCCACCGCGATTTCTAAATATCGGCTTTGGCATCGGCCAGAGAGAAACCCATATCGGTCGACCTCTACTAAAAGGGTCTCTTCTCACCACAGAGAGATGCTGGAGCTCTGTCAGAGTGACCATCGGGTTCTTGGTAACCTTCTCCCCCGATCACTCAGATTGGCCGGACGGCCCGCTCTAAGAAGAGTCCTGTTGGTTCCAAACTTCTTCCATTTACTGAAGATGGAGGCCTCTGTGCTCATTGGGACCTGCAATGCTGCAGAAAATGTTCTGTACCCTTCCCCAGATCTGTACCTTGATACAATCCTGTCTCGGAGGGCTACAGACAATTTCTTGGACTTCATGGCTTGGTTTGTGCTCTGACATGCACTGTTAACTGTGGAACCTCATATAGACAGGTGTGTGCCTTTCCAAATCATGACAAATAAACTGAATTTACCACAGGTGGACTCCAGTCAAGTTGTAGAAACATCTCAAGGATGATTAATGGAAACCAGATGCATCTGAATACTTGTGTACATGTGAATTTTTTTCGTTAATTTTATTTTAAATACATTTGCAAAGATTTCAAACAAACTTCTTATACGTTGTCATTATGAGGTATTGTTTGTAGAATTTTGAGGAAAATAATGAATTTAGTCCATTTTGGAATAAGGCTGTAACACATAACAAAATGTGGAAAAAGTGAAGCGCTGTGAATACTTTCTGGATGCACTGTGTGTTGTGACTTATAGCATGTATCTGTTTAACAATTTCAATGTTACTTGGCTCTTGGGTTGATCAACTGCATATGTAAACAGCTGACAATATAGAAATTACATATATTGAAGTAACATTTACATAGAAAAAAACAAACCAGTGTCTGTGCCTGCTATATAGTAATATTTTTAAATTGTAGATGAATTTCCATTCACCCTGGAGCTGGGCTTTAAAGCCCAAGTTTTTTAGTTTAAAAAAAATCAGGACAATTGACATTACTTACTATTAATCTGCTGTGCCTCTTGTGCTGCTGGCCTTCCTTACTATTATTCCAATGCCCCCCCCAGCTGTAATTTTGCACACATGTGATCTGTTATAACGCCAGCCATTTGATGGCTTGACAGTCTGGTTGAGAGCACAAGCTACTGTGACTGTTATTATTTACAGCATGCTTTGTTTTGGGAAACGGTTAAATCAATGGGTTTAGTTGCGCTTTAAGGTAGAGCCATCCTCTTCACGTTTGTTGTATTTTGATGCTCACATAGCAGGAAGCTTTTAGCTAAACAGGAAGATTACAGGTTGCCCAGCAACAGCAAAGATAGGGAGTGGAAGCAAAAGCCATCCTCTTACAAAGCTTCATGTGCAGTGCAATATAAATGCCAATGGCATTCTCAGACCACACTCCCTATTTACCAAAGTTAATTATGCACATCTGTCTGCTAAGTGCTGGAAGTAGGCCAGGCTTAAACAATAGCTCATATTGTAAATACAAAGAATCTTCACAGTCTTCATGAATGGTGATTTATTCTTCTTATGAAGTCTGTATAAGAGCGCACAGTAGCGCCCGATACAGCAAGAGGGGACAGGTGTGTGTATATACAGTTAGGACCATAATATTTGGACACAGGCACAATTTTCATACTTTTGGCTCTGTATGCCACCAGAATAAAATTAAAACAAAACAATCCAAATTAAATTTAAGTGCAGACTTCAAGCCTTAATTCAAGCACAAATTTTAGGAACTACAACCATTTTTATACATAGTCCCCCCCCCCCCCCCATTTTCAGGGGCTCAAATGTAAAATAAAATGTTCATTTTTTAATATTTTGTTGAGAATCATTTACTGGCAATGACTGCCTGAAGTCTGGAACCCATGGACATTACCAAAGACTGGGTTTTCTCCTTTCTGATGCTTTGCCAGGCTCTAACTACAGCTGTCTTTGGTTGTTCTTTGTTTGTGGGTCTTTCTGCCTTCAGTTTTGCCATCAGAAAGTGAAATGCATGCTCAATTGGGTTGAGATCAGGTGATTGACTCGACCATTGCCACTTCTTTTCCTTCTAAAGCTCCTGGGTGCTTCTGCAGTGTGTTTTGGATCATTGTCCATCTGTACTGTGATCCGTTGTCCAATCAACTTTGCTGCATTTGGCTGAATCTGAGCTGACAGTATATCTCTAAACACTATAGAATACATCCGGCTGCTTCTGTCTTCTGTCACATCATCAATAAACACCAATGACCCAGTGCCACTGGAAGCCATGCATGCCCATGCCATCACACTGCCTCCATCATGTTTTACAGATGACGTTGTGTGCTTTGGATCATGAGCTGTTCCAAGCCCTCTCCACACTTTTTTCTTCCCGTCATTCTGGTACAGATTAATCTTGGTTTCAATCATCCAAAGAATGCTTGTTAAGAACTGGTCTGGCTTTTTTAGATGTTTTTTGGCAAAGTCTAATCTGGCTTTTCTATTCTTCAGGCTTATGAATGGTTTGCACTATGTGGTGAACCCTCTGTATTTGCTCTCATGAAGTCTTCTCTTGATTGTAGACTTGACAATGATACTCCCACCTCCTGGAGAGTGTCCTTCGTTTGTCTGGATGTTGTAAATGGGTTTTTCTTTACCATAAAGAGTATCCTGTGATCATCCACCACTGTTGTCTTCCGTGGACGTACAGGCCTTTTTATTTTGCTGAGCGCACGAGTGCGTTCTTCTTTCCTCCAGAATTTACCAAACTGTTGATTTGGCCACTCCTATTGTTGCTGCTATCTCTCTGATGGATTTGTTTTGTTTTTGAAGCCTTACAATGGCCTTTTTCACTTGCATTGACAGCTCCTTTGAATGCATGATGTAGGTTCACAGCAATAGATTCCAAATGCTAACACCACACTAAAGCTGCATACACACGATCAGATTTTCAGACAACTGTTTTTTTTTTTTTTTTGTTGCATAGTCTCATGTTGAAAGTGAAGAGGTTACTCGCCATACAAAAATTCTGACAGAATGACAGTATGACAGAATACAACTTCAGAAGTGACGTAATTTGTTGAATAGTTTTGTATGTATTCCTTCCTTTCTGAGCATGCGTCCTATGATTTTTTTTTTTTTGTACGAAAATCGGACATTGAGTTCACGTACGACAAAAATGTTATAGTCTGCACATCCAGCTTTTGTCTGATGAAAAAACAGAATTTGGCTGTCGAAAGCATACTAACGATTCGGAAATCGGCAGATCGTTCATCAGACAAAATTTTACTACTGATTTTTGTATCATGTGTACGGGCCTTTAGAACCAACTCCAGACCTTTTACCTGCTTAATTGATGAAGAAAAAAAAATGAAGGAGTAGCCCACATCTGGCCATGAAACAGCTTTTGATTCAATTGTCCAATCACTTGGTACCTTTGAAAAAGGGGAGGTGGCTATTCTTAAGAGCTGTAATTCCTAAACCTTTCCTCTGATTTGGATGTACATACCCTCAAATTAAACCCGAGAGGGTGCACTTTCAGTCCATTTCCATTATATAACTATTGCTTGAATATCTTTTGGTAAATGCCTGAAAAAAACTAAAATTGTGCCCGTGTCCAAATATATATGGACCTAACTGTGTATATGTGTGTGTGTATAATATATATGTATAATATATATATATATATATTATACACGCACACACGTAATCTTACACCTTCCATCTCTTGCTTTATTGGGGGCTCCTGTGCTCTTTTATACTCCGCCTTATCAGTGCAGTGTCATCAGTGCAGTGTCACCAGTGCCCATCAGTACGGTGACACCAGTGTCTTATCAGTGCCCATCATTGCAGTGCGGGGATAGTTACAGATAATCCGGAGACAGAGCGGATCTTGGGCTGAAAGATCTGTATGTGAGGACGCTGCTTGAGCCAAGCGGAAATAGAACTCCCTGCTCACTTTCAAAGGACTACAAGGGGGCGTGTCAGACTGCTGGCTAAGGGTTACTAGAGGGATAGCAGCCAGCGGTCTTACTGACAGGAAATCACCAGGCAATACATTTTTTTCCGCAAGTTCAGCAGGTTATTGCAGAGGAACTACAGAGCTCAGAAGACCATGGCTGACATAGTTGGTGAAGGTAGGAGATCAGCAACGAGAACATGGAAAAAAGTTTTTGCCTGGAGTCCTGCTTTAATGTCAAGATCCACCCAGATGTCTGGACTGACAACTCGCTCGGACGCTCAGCCGGCTGCTGAGAGACTGAGTCAGTGTCTCTCCCCCCCCCCCCCCCCCTATGCACAGCACAGTGCTGGAGGAGCAGAGAGCTGGTGACTCGCAGTCACCACTCTCTCCTCACCAAAGATCGAAAACTGAGCGATCAGCAGTCTTTAATCTCAGTCTTAGAGGTGGCAGGGGACAGATGCAGCATGGGATCGATGCTGCATCCACCTAGATGAATAGAACTGTTTCTTTATCAATTCTCAAACTTCTCTTTTAACCACTTCCCGCCCGCCCTATGGTGGATTGACGTCCGGGAAGTGGTTCTGTTATCCTGACTGGACGTCCTATGACGTCCAGCAGGATAACATGCCGCAGCGCGCCCCCGGGGGCGCGCATCGCGGCGATCAGTGGATCGGTGTGTCAGTCTGACACACTGCTACACCGATCTTGGTAAAGAGCCTCCGGCAGGGGCTCTTTACCACGTGATCAGCCGTGTCCAATCACGGCTGATCACGCTGTCAATAGGAAGAGCCGTTGATCGGCTCTTTCTCACTCGCGTCTGACAGACGCGAGTAGAGGAGAGCCGATCGGCGGCTCTCCTGGCAGGGGGGGTCACAATCAGCGCAGCCCCCCCGCAGATCACCACACTGGACCACCAGGGATCGCCACTAGGACCACCAGGGAAGGGGCAACATGTGGATGGCCAGGTATGTACCCCATGGCCATCCACATGTGCCCAGTGTGCCAAATCTGTGCCAATCAGTGCCCACAAATGGGCACTGATTGGCACCATTATGTTGCAGTGATGCCCAGCAATGCCACCCTTAGGGGCATCACTGCAAACAAGCAGTGTCATCAGTGTCCATTCATGCCACCTGTCAGTGCCCATCCGTGCCCATCTGTGCCAACTATCAGTGCCACCCATAAGTAACCATCAATGCCACCTATGAGTGCCCATCAATGCCACCTATGAGTGCCCATCAGTGCCGCCTATCAGTGCCCATCAGTGCCGCCTATCAGTGCCCATCAGTGTCGCCTATCAGTGCCCATCATCAGTGCCCGTCAGTGGCACCTCATCGGTGCTCATCAGTGCCGCCGTATCAGTGCCCGTCAGTGCAGCCATATCAGTGCCCGTCATTGAAGAAGAAAACGTACTTATTTACAAAAAGTTTTAATAGAAAAAAAGAAAAACTTGTTTTTTTTTTAAATTTTCGGTCTTTTTTTATTTGTTGCTCAAAAAATAGAAACCGCAGAGGTGATCAAATACCACCAAAAGAAAGCTCTATTTGTGGGAACACAATGATAAAAAATTTGTTTGGGTACAGTGTAGCATGACCGCGCAATTGTCATTCAAATTGCAACAGCGCTGAAAGCTGAAAATTGGCCTGGGTAGGAAGGTGTCTAAGTGCCTGGTATTGAAGTGGTTAAGGTGTACACTTGAGAAAAACAACAATGCCCAAATTGTAAATAAGAGATGCATTAAAAACCTTTGCAGATTTTCATTTTACAGTTAACCCTAAATGATGGCGCTCTACTATGTGCGGGTATACCGCATTTATGTTACACAATAGGAGCTTATGTACACTCATGCTTCCTAGTCTTGTGTGGATGTTTAACTTTTTTTTTTAATTGTATAATATGTTATGACATAAGTTTAACCCAGCCCCCCCCCAACATATTACAGTGAAGGTGGCAGGTTCTCTTTATGGAAGCACCAGGGGTCTTTTAGAGCCATCATGGAGTCCTCAACCTGCTGATAACCTGGTCACTAAAAGCTGGGGTTGGAAACCTGTAAACTTGGAACTGCTCAGAGTTGACTGCATCTGGATTTAAACAGTTAGGAGGAGATGGGTGAGTGGATCTTCACCCAATCATCACTCTCAGCTTACGGAGGAAACAACTGGGAAATCTGGGAATCATTTTAAAAGGGGAGGCAGGGCTATGTCAGCATGTAGAAGTGATCAGGTGGCTGTAAAGAAAAAAAGAAATCGCTGTGAGAAAATCTACTGTATGGCCCCTTTCACACTTGTGCGACTTGTCCTGGGACTTTGGACAGAGTCGCATGACAAGTCGTACCCAATGATTCCCAGTGATAACCATTCATATCTGTGCGACTTCAAAGTAGGCCTTGTATTACTTTGGTCTGACTTTGATGCGAGTTGAGGTCCATAGACCTCAAGTTTACACAGGCATTCCCTGAAATTGTGTCAAAATCGTGGTAAAATCGTGCGACTTTCAAGTCGTGGCAATGTGAAACGGGCGTAAAGAGCAAAGCTTGCTGTCAAGTTTGACACCACCTTACCCATGGCTACTAGCTTGTTTATAGCCTTGTAGTGCGTTAAAGCTCATTTACTTCTTATTAAGGATATGTAAATATTTTAATGTTGATCTCTGGGCCACAGGTTTACTGCTTTTGTTTGTGTATCTAATTTAGTAGTTTGCAGCATTTTTATAATATCATTGCTAATGATTAGTAGCCAGAAAATATGTGATTTGGGCTGCCTAGGCCAAAAGCTCAGTAACCGTGTTTTTGTTGTTTGTGGCAGGCTAGACCTGAATTTTAGAAAAATAAATAAATAAAATATTATTTATTTATTCCAAAACTCACATATTGAGTACATTACATAGATCACATCACTAAACCATGAATGTCTGTTATCTGTATCAGACATACCTACTCTTCATACAAATTAGTATCTCAGACATTGAGTTGAGCTTGCCAGACAAAAACAGTAGAGTGACTGTTAAGGCAAAACCTCCCTCTCTAAATCAATCAACATTGACTATTTTTAATCCTTGTGCTGCTAGCATTCGTAAATCGATAGGAAATTATATTATAATTTCTGGTTTTAGACTTTTTTTTTCTCCATTTCATCAGCTGCTTCCTGGTTTCCAAGCTTAGGCAAATTATGTCATACATCCCAGGAGTGTTCAGGAGGGGTTTGCCTGCATGCTTGAGCTAAGGACAGACCGATTCCAAGAAGAAAAAGCTATATGAATCATCTGCCCTTACTGAATATGGCTGAGTTCGCAAACGCTGTGGGGTATTTTTCAAAGTGATTTGTGAGCAAAATAAAGCACAGAGACATGGATGGATGAGTAAGTTTGCTTTGAATATTGAAAATGAATTAAACGTTTTTGGTTAATGGTGTTCAGATGCAGGGTAGTAATGCTTTATTGCGCAAGTGGGTTCTCAAATTTTAGGTGGTGAATAGGGGAATGGGAGTGTCAAATATATATTTCTAACATGAGTTTGTGGGTGAGGTTAGGGAGGGTGACAGTGTGTGTCTCCTGAACTCCCCTCCAAGTTGAAGCCTGTCTCTGTGCTGAAGCTTGGAAACAAGTGACAGGGTAGGGCACAGAGGGGCTTCATAGACAGTGGCTAAATGGTTAGCAATTCCATCTAGCATCACTAAGGGCCGTCTTTTTCAAATCCCAACCATGGCACTACATGCCTGGAGTTTGCATATTCTCCCTCTGACTGCGTGGGTTTCCTCTTACTTCAAAGACATGCTGGTTGGTTAATTGACTCCTATCTAATTTGTCCCAGGTGCATGCATGAATGTGAGTTAGGTACCCTAATGCCTCGTACACACGTTCTGAATATCGTACGACCGTTCTCGCTTGATAGTTGCAAGTAGAAATTAAATAGCTAAAGTCACGAAAATTTTCGTACGACAGACAAAAAAATCGGAAGTGATGTCATATGTTGTAATGTATTTGTATTGTATTTTCAGACCACAACTATACTGACTAAACGAAAAGCGCACGATCTGGAATCGTACAAGGAAAATTTTCATGTATGTCCGATCGAATAATATCGGATGAGCGGTCGTGATCGGCTGTCGAAAGTAGTGTACGCACGATCCGAATATCGCACGATCCTTCCTCGGACGACCATTTTCGCATGATATTCGGATCGTGTGTAGGGGCCATTAGACTGTAAGCTCCTTGAGGGCAAGGACTGATATGAATACGATATTCTATTATATATATATATATATATATATATATATATACACACACACATATATACAGTGGGGACAGAAAGTATTCAGACTAGAGGTCGACCGATATGGGTTTTTCTCTGTCCGATGCCGATATTTAGAAATCGAGGTGGCCGATACGTGATGCCGATATATTAGGTATTTTTTTTTTTCCTTCATCTCATAAAATCAAACAGTTAGACCCCTTTCACACTGGGGCGTTTTTCAGGTGCTTTTGGGCTAAAAATAGCGCCTGTAAAGTGCCTGTAAAACGGCTCCCCTGCAGTCTCAGTGTGAAAGCCCGAGTGCTTTCACACTGAGGCGATGCGCTGGCAGGATGTTAAAAAAAAGTCCTGCAAGCAGCATCTTTGGAGCGGTGTATACCACCACTGCAAAGCGTTTCGGCAGCGGTGCTTCAGGGGCGCATTTAACCCCTTCCTCGGCTGCTAGCTGGGTTATAAGCGCCCCACTAGCAGCCGAATAGCGCCGCTAAAATGACGGTAAAGTGCCGCTAAAACTAGCAGCGTTTTACCGTCAACGCATGCCCGCTCCAGTGTAAAAGCAACCTTAAGTGATACAGAAAATTTTTTACATTTAAAAATTAAACAAAACAAACCTCCAATCAGTTCACTTGTATGTAGAATTTAGATTTAAAAAAAACTATATCTTAAATATTAAATACACAAAAACAGGTAATCAAAACTTTTGGACGAAAAGAAATGGGCTAACTTTACTGCTTAGTTTTTTTTAAAAATTGTATTAGTGTATTCTTAAAAAAAAAATTGCGTTTGAAAGACCGCTGCGCAAATACCGTGTGACAAAAAATATTGCAACAACCGCTATTTTATTCCCTAGGGTCTCTGCTAAAAATATATATTTGTATAATAATGTATAATAATGTTTGGGGGTTCTAAGTGATTTTCTAGCAGAAAATACAGGATTTTTACTTGTAAGCAACCAATGTCAGAAAAAATTTAGTCTTTAAATGGTTAAACTGAGAGCTTCTACACACAGAGTTCAGTTCATTCATAAGTGTAAACATTGTATCTCTTCAGGTTCTTTTTATCAGATTTGGCAGGCTGCCCAGAGAGGAGAGAAGTTGCTTCACAGAAGATTTCAGGCAACTTGTATTGACTTCTATTACGGAAGTCATTTTCAAGTTGTGCTGAAGTTATATCGGCACAATCCGCGAATGCCGATTAAGTAAAAAACAGCAAATATCGGCCGGCCTCTAATTCAGACCCCTTTACATTTTTCACTCTTTGTTATATTGCAGCCATTTGCTAAGTTCATTTTTTCCTCATTAATGTACACACAGCACCCCATATTGACAGAAAAACACAGAATTGTTGACATTTTTGCAGGTTTATTAAAAAAGAAAAACTGAAATATCACATGGTCCTAAGTATTCAGACCCTTTGCTGTGACACTCATATATTTAACTCAGGTGCTGTCCATTTCTTCTGATCATCCTTGAGATGGTTCTACACCTTCATTTGAGTCCAGCTGTATTTGATTATACTGATTGGACTTGATTAGGAAAGCCACACACCTGTCTATATAAGACCTTACAGCTCACTGTGCATGTCAGAGCAAATGAGAATCATGAGGTCAAAGGAACTGCCTGAAGAGCTCAGAGAAAGAGTTGTGGCAAGGCACAGATCTGGCCAAGGTTACAAAAAAATTTCTGCTGCACTTAAGGTTCCTAAGAGCACAGTGGCCTCCATAATCCTTAAATGTAAAACGTTTGAGACGGCCAGAACCCTTCCTAGAGCTGGCCGTCCGGCCAATCTGAGTTATTGGGGGAGAAGAGCCTTGGTGAGAGAGGTAAAGAAGAACCCAAAGATCATTGTGGCTGAGCTCCAGAGATGCAGTCGGGAGATATGAGAAAGTCAACCATCACTGCAGCCCTCCACCAGTCGGGGCTTTTTGGCAGAGTGGCCCGACGGAAGCCTCTCCTCAGTGCAAGACACATGAAAGCACGCATGGAGTTTGCTAAAAAAACACCTGAAGGACTCCAAGATGGTGAGAAATAAGATTCTCTGGTCTGATGAGACCAAGATAGAACTTTTTGGCCTTAATTCTAAGCGGTATGTGTGGAGAAAACCAGGCACTGCTCATCACCTGTGCAATACAGTCCCAACAGTGAAGCATGGTGGTGGCAGCATCATGCTGTGGGAGTGTTTTTCAGCTGCAGGGACAGGACGACGGGTTGCAATTGAGGGAAAGATTAATGCGGCCAAGTACAGGGATATCCTGGACAAAAACCTTCTCCAGAGTGCTCAGGACCTCAGACTGGGCCGAAGGTTTACCTTCCAACAAGACAATGACCCTAAGCACACCGCTAAAATAACGAAGGAGTGGCTTCACAACAACTCTGTGGCTGTTCTTGACTGGCCCAGCCAGAGCCCTGACTTAAACCCAATTGAGCATCTCTGGAGAGACCTAAAAATGGCTGTCCACCAACGTTTACCATCCAACCTGACAGAACTGGAGAGGATCTGCAAGGAGGAATGGCAGAGGATCCCCAAATCCAGGTGTGAAAAACTTGTTGCATCTTTCCCCAAAAGACTCATGGCTGTATTAGATCAAAAGGGTGCTTCTACTAAATACTGAGCAAAGGGTCTGAATACTTAGGACCATGTGATATTTCAGTTTTTCTTTTTTAATAAATCTGCAAAAATGTCAATTTTGTGTTTTTCTGTCAATATGGGGTGCTGTGTGTACATTTAATGAGGAAAAAAAATGAACTTAAATGATTAAGTGCTGCATAAATTTACAGCGCTATATAAAGTGCCTTGAAAAAGTTTTCATACCCCCTTGACATTTTCCAAATTTTGTCATGTTACAACCAAAAACGTGAGATGGGTTAGAAAGATGAATGTATCTCAGTCCCATTTAGTAAATACACAACAACTATTAATAGCCCACGGGACTTTAACGAGAAACCCCTCAAAAAATATAAAATGTAAGAAAATGTATTGTTTACAAAAGTGTTTTACGTACATTTAAAACAGGTTGTCATACATATATACAAAAAAATTAAGGTGCATTTTCAAATGCATATCGCTGGAACATAAAAGTTGAAAACCTTGCATGGAATGTGGCTGGTTTATACTAATATCCACTGTCAGCTTAAGGAATCTGTGCTGACATTCTCGACGCGTTTCGCAAGATAGGAAACTCACTTCCTCAGGAGATAAAAAAAAATACAAAAATATAACTAAAAAAAGGGGGGAAATGAGAGAAAAAGGAAAACAGAAAAAATAAAAAAGGGAGGGGAGAGAAAAGAAAAAGAGAAACACATGTCAGACCTCACATTCCTGACTTACAGTTGTTGGAAAAAATTGTAGTGAAATTCCAAGTATGTATAAAGGTAAGACTACACATAGAAAAAAATCAACTGAACTTCCAAATGTGTTCAATGTAAGAAGCCGGATGGAGCCACCGAAAAGGTCCACAAAGTTTTAACTGGGAGTTGTGGAAAGGTAGGGGATAGATAGGCCAGACACTCACGATGCACGCCCCCAGACATCACTGCAAAGCCCAGTGATGGGAGAGTGCACAGGTTCTATAAATTAAATAACAATGAACCTAGTAAGTTTGCACACAAAAAAAACAAAACAAAAAACAAGTGAAAAAACACAAATATATGTGTGCTACAAAGAAAAAGTGCAAGGTAATGTGAATAAATGTAAAAGGTGTGTGTGTATAAACGCACTCATCAATATATGGGTGCAGTGTGTACAATATCAAACACCAAATATGCACAATATCAAATGTGTATGATGTCAAATGTGTATATAGTGACCAAGGCTGCTTGTAAAAAAAGTGAAAATAAATCAATATAATCAGAAATATTGATTAAAATAACTAAATCAACTAATGGCCGAATTGTGATTTGTTATGATGGCCTTAAAGTGGTTGTTAAGCCACTTTAACCTGTATACACCATCAGCACTGCCTCCTATTGAAGTATCCCCCTCTGTGTGTGATTTATAAAAATAAATGCTGCAAATACCTCATTTCACAGCCGAGATTGCGATCACATGACTGGCCAGCATTCTCCTTTCCTCCTTTGAGAGATGCAGTCGGCGGGGCTGAGATTCCTCTGCTGATGTCTGGGGGGGGGGGGGGGGGGAGGAGGAGAGAGCTGGCTGGTCATATGATCGCACTCTCGGCTCTTAAATGAGGTATTTACAGCATTTATATTTATAAATCATTCACAGAGAGGGACACTGCAATAGGAGGCAGTGCTGATGGTGTATACAGGTTAGTGTTATGAGAGCAGCAGGAGGGGGAGGGGCGGCTCACACAGAGAGGGGAGAGCAGATAGCAGGCTGCTGATGACAGAGGCACGTAAACCGGTCAGTTTAAAGAGGGTTGGGGAGAAACTGGAAGGATCAGCCAGGTTTTTTAGGTGTTACAGGGGGCCAAAATGACACAGGACAAGCACTGTGTCCTATAACATGCTTTAAAGGAGCAGGATCCTTTGTTAACCCCCCCCCCCAAAAAAAATGCTTTAATTAATAATGTGCAATGTACTCATGATGGTGATAATGAAAGTGCAAGAATGGAAAAGAAACAGTGGTGTAACAATGATATATATGAAGTGGCAAATGATGAAAAAAGTCCCGAATGTCACAACAGAATTTGATCAAAAAATTAATCAAAAACAGAAAAGAAACAAAAGACAAAGGCACATGAGACAGAAAACATCACCCATGAGTCATCCAAGGGTGATGCATCAACTCCCATACCGGGTATAACAATAAGTCATGGATCTACAAAACCAACACAGTGTAGAACCGACAGCAAATGATGTCCATTTACCTGAGCTGCTACTATTGCATCCACCAACCTGATCCCATCCACAAACAGAACCACTATATACAGCCCGAGCATCAAACAAACCCCACCCTACCAGCATCACCATGGCAGGAAACCGCCATTAGGCCCAAGTCAAATAGGAAGGCGGCGACAAACCGCCACCTACAACACCTGGCCAATGGTAAACCACACAAGAGGCCAGGGCTGGACGCAGCTGATACTGAGCCTGCCCGAGAAATCTAGGCTGTATCACGCATGCGACGAAGATGGCAACATCGGACATGTGCGAATGACGCAAACCGTGCTGCAATCGCTTCACAGACCCGGAAGTATGCTGGCTAGCCATGCGAGAAATTGGCTCCATGGAGATAGCAGGTGAATCCCATACATCCCCAGGAGCAGAAGTGGAAGGGGAAGTAAAGCCAGGTCGGGGGACACCCAGGAATTCACCAAGTGACACTGATGGGGAAACCATAACGAATCTCCGATGGTTCCCAAAGGTGACAATGACAGCGGGATGGACAGATGGGGTTGCAACTCCCAGAAAAGAAAATCGGACCAAAAGGAAAGGAAAACAGAACAGACGGCACATAAAACTTTTATTAAATTGTTTTAGTAAAAAAAAAAAAATATATATATATATATATATATAAATATAAATTAAATAAAATAATAATATATTTATGTATGTTTTTATATCCGGATATTTCTGTGCTTCTCCTGAGGAAGCGAATTTCCTATCTCGCGAAATGTGTAGAGAATGTCAGCACAGATTCCTTAAGCTGACAGTGGATATTAGTATAGACCATCCATATTCCATGCAAGGTTTTCAACTTTTATGTTCCAGTGATATGTATTTGAAAATGCACCTTTATTATTGGTATATATGTATGACAACCTGTTGTTTTTAAATGTATGTAAAACACTTTTGTAAACAATTACATTTGCTTACATTTTATATTTTTTGAGGTGTTTCTCGTTACCCGCTTGCCGACTAGCCGCCGCAGTTTTACTGCGGCAGAATGGCGTGGCTGGGCGAAACGATGTCACCTTACGCTGCTTCGCCTTTTGCCCACTATGGGCACAGCGTGTACCCAGAGCTCCTGCGATCGCTCGTAACAGATCCCGGTTCTTTCAGGGTATGAACACCCCCTCCTAAACCGTACCAGGCCACATGCCTTCAACATGGGGGGTGGGTGCTTTGTTTCAGGGGGGCCCCAAAGCACCTTGTCCCCATGTTGATGAGGACAAGGGCCTCTTCCCGACAACCTTGGCCGTTGGTTGCCGGGGTCTGCGGGTGGAGAGCTTATTGGAATCTGGAAGCCCCCTTTGACAAGGGGGTCCCCAGATTCCGGCCCCGCACTCTATGTGAATGAGTATGGGGTACATGGTACCCCTACCCATTCACCAAAAAAAAAGTGTCAAAAATAAATATATAATTCTGATCTGTTCTCCCCTCTCCGGTTTTTCTGTGTCCTCCCCTGATGTCTTCTGCCTCTGCCGGTTCTTCTCCCTCTGTCCGCTGTCTTCTGCCGGGTCTCCTCCACTATCTTCTTGCTCTTTTGCCTGGTCTTCCTTGCTGTCTTCTCCCTCTGTTCTTCCGATGTTGACTCAACACTCTCTCCCGCACTAATGCCGGGTGCGTGGTGTGCCACTACTTATATTGACATGGGGCGGGGTCACCGGAGGCCTGCCCCTTATGATGTCACCGCCCCATCATGCCCTGGGCGGTGATGTCATAAGGGGCAGGCCTCTGGATGACGTCACCTGGTGACCCCGCCCCATGCCAAAAGAAGTAGTGGCACACCGCACACTTAGCATTAAAGCGGGAGAGGGCGTTGAGTCAACATCGGAAGAACAACAGAGGGAGAAGATAGCGGAGGAGACCCGGCAGAAGACAGGGGGAGAAGAACCAGCGGAGGACCAGAAGAACTGGAGAGGGGTGAACAGATCGAAAGAGAAGACAGAGCTGCTATAATAATTTTCTTTAACACTCTGTGTGCTATGTTTTATTTTTGACACTTTTTTTTTTCCTTCACATACAGTGGGGGGCCGGGATCTGGGGGCACCCTTGTTAAAGGGGGCTTCCAGATTCCAATAAGCCCCCCGCCCGCAGTCCCCGACAACCAGCGGCCAGGGTTGTAGGGAAGAGGCCCTTGTCCTCATCAACATGGGGACAAGGTGCTTTGGGGTGGGGGGGCGCAGGGCCCTCCTGCCTCAAAGCACCCACCCCCCATGTTTAGGGCATGCGGCCTGGTACGAATCAGGAGGGGTGGGCGCTCGCTCGTCCCCACCCCCTTTCTTGACCGGCCAGGCTGTGTGCTCGGTTAAGGGCCTGGTATGTTTTTTGGGGGGACCCCTACGCAGTTTTTTCGGCGTGGAGGTTCCCTTTTAAAAGCCATACCAGACCGAAGGGCCTGGTATGCTCTTGGAGGAGGAACCCATGCTGGTTTAAAAAAAAAAAAAATTAAAATAATTGGCGTGGAGTTCCCCTTCAAGATCATCAGAGCACAAGTTGCATGCCAAAGTCGGATCAGTCCAGACGGCGATCTGATTTTGATCCGACTTCAGTGATATTCAATGGGCTGAAGTCGGACTAAAGTAGTGCAGGGAGCATTTTTAAAGTCGGACCAGTTAAGACGGCTCCCCTAGGGAAACATTGATTTTCACACGTTTTGCGACATGAGCTCCCAATGTTGGCGCGTTTGTCGTACCTGCGTGAACCCGGCCTCAGGCTACGTTTCCACTAGTGCGACTCCAAATTTGCGATATTTTGAGTGCGACTTTGATCCAACTTTACACTCTCTGGATCAAAGTCACATCAAAAGTTGCATCAAAGTAGTGCAGGCTTTTTTTCAAAGTCGCTGATTTTCAAAGTAGCATAGATGGGAACAGGTGCCATTGAAATCAATAGGCTGTGACTTGTCATGTGACTTTGTGTCCAAAGTCGCATGACAAGTCGTGCTAATGGAAACGGAGCCTAAAGGGGGCTGAATACAAATGCACGCCACACTTTTCAGATATTTATTTATAAACAAAATTTGAAAACCATTTATCATTTTCCTTCCACTTCACAATTATGAGCCACTTTATTTTGGTCTATCACATAAAATCCCAATAAAATACATTTATGTTTTTGATTGTAACATGACAAAATGTGGAAAATTTCAAGGGTATGAATACTTTTTCAAAGCACTGTAAGTACCTGTAATAAACAAGTAAATTTGGTCCAATAAAATCGAATTCACCTGAAACTGTCCTACTTGTCTTTGCCAGAGGTAATCCGCTCTTCCATTCATTTTATTTCATTTACCCTGGTTATCCTTACTGAATCAAAAAAATTTACCTAAATTCAAAAAGTGAAGTTTTTCATTGTTCTATAGAACATCCTGGAATGCTGATTGTGCAGAAACAGTTCCCGGAAAAAAACTGCCCTTTGTTTTGCATTCCTCCTGAAAAGTAACACGGCACTTCCAGATATGTAAATGTGCCTCAGCCCCCACTCACATTGGAGCGACTTGCCATGCGATTTGACGACAATTGCACTGTTCAAATCAATGCAACGCCGCCTTTGCGATACCGCATCGATTTGACATGCACTACTTTTGACGATTTTGGGTGCGACTTGAAAAGACATCTGTACATGAAGCCGCACAGATGTCTTGAAGGTTGCACCCGAAGTCACACTGACATGCGGCTTTGAAATTGTGCGCTTTTTTTTTTTTTTTTTTTTTAGATGAAGTCGTACAATTTCAAAGCTGCAGTCAATGTGAACAGGGGCTAAGTGCTCCTGTTCCTATAGCTCCATAACTATATACAGTGGATATAGAAAGTCTACACACCCATATTTAAAATGTCAGGTTTCTGTGATGTAAAAAAAAAAAAAAAAAAAAAGGAGAAAAAGTTAAATCATTTCAAAACTTTTTCCACCTTAGGCTGGCCATACAGTATACAATTTTCTTAAGATTTACCTTCAAATATGTAGTGCAAGGGCCTGCCTGACGGCATGCACATTGAAAGTGTATAGGTTCGACCTATATGGTTTTGGTAAATCTGAAGGAAAATTGTATAATGTATGGTCAGCCTATAAACTGTACAACTCAGTTGAACAACAAACTGAAATCTTTTAGTTGGAGGGAGGTAAAAATAAAAAAAATAAAATACTATGGTAGCATAAGTGTGCACACCCATAAACTAATACTTTGTTGAAGCACTTTTTGATTTTATTACAGCACTCAGTCTTTTGGGGTATGAGTCTATCAGCATGGTACATCTTGACTTGGCAATATTTGTCCATTCTTCTTTGCAAAAACACTCCAAATCTGTCAGATTGCAAGGGCATCTCCTGTGCACAGCCCCCTTCAGATCACCCCACAGATTTTCAATCAGATTCAGGTTGGGGCTCTGGCTGGGCCATTCCAAATCTTTAATCTTCTTCTGGTGAAGCCATTCCTTTGTTGATTTGGATGTATGCTTTGGGTCTTGTCATGCTGAAAGATGAAGTTCCTCTTCATGTTCAGATTTCTAGCATAATCCTGAAGGTTTTGTGCCAGTATTGACTGGTATTTGGAACTGCTCATAATTCCCTCTGCCTTGACTAAGGCCCCTGTTCCAGCTGAAGAAAAACAGCCCCAAAGCATGATGCTGCTACCACCATGCTTAACGGCGGGTATGGTGTTCTTTTGGTGATGCGCAGTGTTGTTTTTGCGGCAAACATAGCTTTTGTAATTATGACCAAAAAGTTCAACCTTGGTTTCATCAGACCAGAACACATTTTCCCACATGCTTTTGGGAGACTTCAGATGTGTTTTTGCAAAATGTTACCGGGCTTGGATGTTTCTTCGTAAGAAAAGGTCTGTCTTGCCACTCTACCCCATAGCCCAGACATATGAAGAATACGGGAGATTGTTGTCATATGTACCACACAGCCAGTACTTGCCAGATATTCCTGCAGCTCCTTTAATGTTGCTGTAGGCCTCTTGGCAGCCTCCCTGACCAGTTTTCTTCTCGTCTTTTCATCAATTTTGGAGGGATGTCCAGTTCTTGGTAATGTCACTGTTGTGCCATATTTTCTCTGCTTCTGCTTGAAGATGACTGTCTTCCCTGTGTTCCATGGTGTATCTAATGCCTTGGAATTTCTTTTGTACCCTTCTCCTGACTGATACCCTTTAAAAATTAGATCCCTCTGATGCTTTGGAAGCTCTCTGCGGACCATGGCTTTTGCTGTAGGATGCGACTAATAAAATGTCAGGAAAGACCTACTAGAACAGCTGAACTTTATTTGGGGTTAATCAGAGGCACTTTAAATGATGGCAGGTGTGTACTGACTCCTATTTAACATGAGTTTGAATGTGATTGCTTAATTCTGAACACAGCTACATCCCCAGTTATAAGAGGGTGTGCGCACTTATGCAACCACATTATTTTTTATTTTTACTTCCCTTCCCTAAAAGATTTCAGTTTGTTTTTCAATTCAGTTGTACAGTTTATAGGTCACATTAAGACCCCCTTCACACTGCAGGCGTTTTTCAGGTGCTAAAGGGCTAAAAATAGCACCTGAAAAATGCCTCCCCTGCTGCCCCAGTGTGAAAGCCGGAGTTCTTTCACACTGGGGCGGTGTGCTTGCAGGGCATTAGAAAAAGTCCTGCAAGCAGCATCTTTGGAGTGGTTTAAGAGCAGTGTATACACCGCTCCTCCACCGCCCCTGCCCATTGAAATTAATGGGCCCCGCTGCAGAAGCGCCTGCAAATCGCTTCGGCAGCGGTGCTTTTCGGGCGTATTTATCAGTTTCTTTAGCCGCTAGAGGGGGTTAAAAGCGCGCAGCTAAAATGACAGTAACAGTGGCCCGCTGGCAGTGTGAAAGGGGTCTAAAGGTGGAAAAAGTTCTGAAATTATTTATCTTTGTCTATTTTTTTATTACATAACAGAAACTTGACATTTTAACAGGGGTGTGTAGACGTTTTATATCCACTATATTTGCAGAGTGACATCCTAAGACACTGCTACCATTTGACTGCTAGTCTAAGGAGATTTGGATTAAAACTTTGTAATGTCACTGTTGTGCTGCTCACTGTTCTGCTTGCTGAACTCTCTGAGAATGAGAAGGCAAAACTCTGCCTCTACTAAGATGGCTGCCTCCAGACACAGCAAAAACTAGACGTGGCAATTCTGTAATGGGGAAAAGATCATCTAGAGAGAGACCACAAGCAATACTGGGTCTAGTCCTTTATTATCAGCCTGCCTTTTTTTGGGCACAGATTTTAGAGTTCTGTTATTCATTTTTTTTTTTAGTTTATTTTTCTTTTATATAAACAGGAGAAAAATGAACAATCCTTCTGTATGTTACATTCCATTTCTGCACATACAGCCAGACAAGAAATAAAAAAACAAAACAAAAAAAAAAAAAACATGATAATAACTCGTTACATTCCATTCCATCTACTCCTGTCTGTTTCTAATATATTATCCAATAAAGATGGATAAAAGAATGAACCCAAATAAACATAAAGAAGTCACAAAAGAGGCAAAGAAGACAAAGGAATAAGAAGAGTAATCTTCCTCTCTCATTTCCGCCCTCCATGTTGTTACTCCTTGCCGCGTCAGGAGGGGTGTGCTTCCCCCAGACACGGCCATAATACGCCAACTACCTCTCAGTATTCCAACTGCAGTTCCTTTTTATAGTCCATTTCCCCCTCCTTTCCTTACCGCCCTCCCAAAACAAAAAATAAGAGTTCAGTTATTTTTTAACTCAACGCATTAAGATAAAAAGCCTTCTGTGTGCAGCAGCCCCGATCAACCCCCTTAAACACTTACCTGAGGTCCCTCTCTGTCCAGCGATGTCCATGAATGTCTCAGCCATCGGAGATTCTCCCTCCTGATTTGGCTGAGACACGGCAGCGGTGCCATTTGGCTTCTTCTGCTGTAAATCAAATTCAGCTAGCTTATCAGGGGGGTGAGGGAGCGGGGCCGGATCGGGGCTCCGTGTTTGAATTGGCACAGGGAGCTGTGACTCGGCTCGGGTGCCCCATAGCAAGCTGCATGCTGTGGGGGCACTGAACAGGAGGGAGGGACCAGGAGCACAGAAGAGAGACCTGAGAAGAAGAGGATCCTGGTGGCTCTGTGCAAATCCACTGCAACAGAGTACGTATGTATAACATGTTTGTTATTTTTATAGGAAAAAAAGCAAGACTTTACAATCACTTTAAGGCCCACCCGCTGAGAGACCGCATATATGCGTACGGCCAGTGTGAAGAGGTTAAGTGGATGTCACATGACTGCAATCCCTCTCCCGTCTGAGTCTTAAGGGCAGCTGATGGGCAAGTTTACTGGGGGCTGTTGACATCACTTCCTCCAGAAGTGACCCTGCTCTTTTGTAGCCAGTGGGTGTATACAGGATGAGAGAAGCTGATCATGGGTTCCTCTGTCTGTGCTCTCTCATGAATGAGTACGCTTGTGCATCCTCATTCATGAATCAAAATTAAGAAATAAAAAAAATTAATCACCGGGTAATGGCTGCAGCAATATTCCATAACCCCCAGTATTGTTTTTTTCAGCCGGCGATTCTCTAAGGCTTCATGTACAGGGGACGTTGTTCAACCTCTCCTGAACGATTTAACTTGACAGCTAGAAACCGGCATCTAAAAACGGCCGTTTAGCCTCATTTTACATGCCGCGTTTATTCTCGTTTAGCCGCGTTTGTGTCTAGAAGCGTTTGAAAAAAAAAAGAGTTACCGTGTTTAGCCGTGTTTGGCATTTGAAATGCGTCTACACAGCTTCTAAACGCATTTTTTTGGGTTCCAAAAACGGCCTCAATACAACTGCCTAGAAACGACAATAAATGACCCTGTCTACATGTACTGATAAGATAACATAGAGGAGAGTTCAGGAGCAGTTGAAAAAAATGCCCAACTGCTCCTAAATGTCCGTTTACCAGCAGCAGTGTACATGAGGCCTTACTGATAAAAATGTTCCGAGCGGCGAATTCGATTATCCAAGTAAGCACGAGAATCTCTGGAAAACTGCTTCCCGGTGATTCTCGAGCTTACCTGGATGATCGGTAGATCGGAGAACCGATCTGACAGTAGAGGTGGCTGGCCTCTGCTCATCTCTATGGTCTAGGACAGGTTCTCCAAACTTTCTAAACAAAGGGCCGGATTAAGACCTTAGGGGTGCCGAATTTTGGCCAGTAGGGGAGAAAATGTCTTGGCGTAAGTTGGAGTAAACAATGGCCCATCTTTGGTATTAGGGGGGAGGACTAGTGCCCCAATATTGGTATCAGTGGGTTCATTAGTGTCAGTGGGAGAAGTAGCACCCAATCATTGGTGTCAGTGAGAGCAATAGCGCCCCATCATTGGTGTAAGTGGAAAGAAAAAGTGCCCCATCATTTGTGTCAGTGGGAGGAATAATGCCCCATTATTGGTGTCAGTGGGAGGAAAAGTGCCCCATCATTTGTGTCAGTCGGAGGAATAGTGCCCCATTGTTGCTGTCGGTGGCGGGAATAGTGCACCATCATTGGTGTCAGTGGGAGGAATAATGTCCCATTGTTGAGGTCGGTGGCAGAAATTATGCCCCACTCTTCGTGTCAGTAGGGAGAATAGTGCCTTTTATCAGAGAAAAAAATGTATGCTCCAAGGGCCAGATAAAGATAAGTTAGATAAAGATAGATCAATTCGACTCTAAACTGGTAACCTGTAGAAATTTTTAAAGCGTCGCCTATGGTGATTTTTAAGTACTGTAGTTTGCTGCCACTCCACGAGCGCACAGTGTTATCTTTCATATTGTACAAAAAATTGGGTTATATATTGTTTTTTTAATTATTTTTTATTCATTAAGATTATATTTAAAAAAAAAAAAGGAATGTGTTTGAAAAACCCGCTGTGCAAATATTGTGTGACATAAAAAATTGCAACAATCGCCATTTTATTCCCCATGGCAGTGATGGTGGACCTTGGCACCCCAGATGTTTTGGAACTACATTTCCCATGATCCTGCAGAGTGCATGAGCATCATGAGAAATGTAGTTCCAAAGGTTCGCTATCACTGCTCTAGGGTCTCTGCTATAAAAAAAAATGTTTTGGGGGTTTTAGTAATTTTCTAGCAAAAAAACACATATTTTACATATATGAGGGAAGTGTCAGAATTGGCCCGAAATTGCTATTCCTTTTAAAAAGGAAGTTAAAAATTTCCATGAAGTACAGTACAAGACACAGGTCTCTTTCCCCTCTGTTCTGGCATTTTCCTCTTATTGCTTGCTAAAAATAAACCTGGGGATTGCTAGGAGTGGGAAAGGTTATAGGAACTTCCTAACAACTTTGTCAGTGATCTCAACTGAAGGTGGCCTGTGGTCCTCAAGATTTAAAGTAGCCTGTGTATTTTGCTGGACACCAAGAAAAGGATTTTACAGGCAAGACAAAAAATCCTTTTATTCTGAACCAAGCAAATACCTCTAAAGATGAGAGGGAATACCTACCTCTTCTGTCAACCCATGCTGATAACTCTGCTTCGATTGCTATAACTGGCCCTTATGAAGTCCACTGAAAATTTGACAAAATTGATTTGTAAATGTAAAAGTTTTTACAAAGAAAATATAAATGTCTATGCTTATCTGCTGTGTGCAAAGGAATTGTACAGAGCGGCCATGTACCTCCTCTCAGGTCCCCTGCTGGTGTTACTCTTTGTCCAGTGCCCCCCTGGGAAGCTACTTCCCAGGGGGGCACTCGTGCGTGCTTGCTCCCAAGCCCCGCTGCTGCGTCCATTGACACAGATAGCTGGACTCAGCCCCGCCCCCCCAACACTGGCTTTGATTGACAGCACTGGGAGCCAATGTCTCCCGGTGCACCAGCAAAGTCAGCGAGACCCGAAAGTGAGGGGAGAGAAGAACTGCAGACGTGCACAGCACTGGATCAAGTAAGGGCTCAGGTAAGTAAAAGGAGGGGGGGGGGGTGCTGATATCTAAACATTTTTTACCTTAATGCAAGGAATGCATTAAGGTAAAAAACGTTTAGGCTTTAGAACCACTTTAAGGCAGTGTCAGTCCAGGACGTCTCCAGCAGCGCACTGACTTTTCTCCTGCTGATTTAAAAAGATTGAAAATTACTTTTTGAAATTGCATAAGCGTGTCATAACCTATGAGATTTGGGTGATTGGTTATAGATTTGCTTTAAACTGTAAATCCTGTATTGCAATTTCTGTAGCTTGGCATAAATGAATTGCATACGTGTAGTTATGTGTTATTGGGATTTACAGAAGGGAACAGCAGTTGTAATCAGTTATTCAATCTGTCTGAGATTGCATAACAGAATCGTTGGAGTGTATCTAAGGCCTGTTAGACTTTGTGTTTGTTGAGAATGCCAGCCTGACAGATTGTAGTTGTTCTGCCCTTTGCTTTATTTCTAAAGTTAATTGTGGTTACTAGCCCATAGTCTAGGTATTTTGTGTTATATGGCTGATGAATTAGTTCTGTTTGGCTGAGAATCCTTATAACACATGTCAAACCGTTCTGAGTGGGTTGTTTGTTTGTGCTCTCTTTGTTATGTCCTGATGTCTTGCGGCACTGTTATTATTATAAACTCTACTTTTTCACAGTCTTATTCAGTGCATGATGTTTTCCCACAGCAGCATAGCAATGAGATGCTATTTGCCAGCTTCATTACATTTCTGAAACGTTTATTTCCATTTACAGGCCAGGAATGCTGTAAATATTATAATTAGTCCTGGATATATGATATACTTTATTGAATATGCAGTTGTTTTTATACCGTTTGACTTTTTAAAATCACTTTATTAGATAAGACTAACATTAGGGTTCTGATGAAAATAGATAATGATTTTTTTTTCTGGTCACCGCGTTTTTTAAAAACCACTTCCGTATCAGCTCACGCCGATATACGTTGGCACTTTGAAAAGGGATATCGTTGTTATGGCAGCAGCTAGCTACCATAACCCTGGTATCCTCTTCTTCAGTGAGCGACAGATTCACCGCAAGATCACTTTTATCGGTGGCGGGAGAGGGCCCCCCCTCCCGCCGCTCTCCGGTGCCCTCCTATCGGGTCCCCCACCAGTCTCATTACCATTGCAGAGCGGAAGCGACATCAAAATGTCACTTCCGCCCATAGCTCTTAGAGACTTTTTTTTTTTAATTTAATTTTTTTTTTTTGACAATTTTTTTTTTTTATTGCATTTTAGTGTAAATATTAGATCTGAGGTCTTTTTGACCCCAGATCTCATATTTAAGAGGTCCTGTCATGCTTTTTTTCTATTACATGCGATGTTTTGCGTTCCTTGTAAAAGGAATAAAAGTGACACATTTTTTTTTTAAAGAACAATGTAAAGATAAAAAATTAAAGGTAAAATAAATAATAATATAAAAAAAAAAGTGCGCTTGTAAGACCGCTGCACAAATACGGTGTGACAGAAAGTATTGCAACAACCGCCATTTTATTCTCTAGGGCGTTAGAAAAAAAAAAAAAATATATATATATATATAATATAATGTTTGGAGGTTCGAAAGGGGCTCTGTTAATACACACTGTTCCTGCATTTTACATGCCATTTATAAACTGCAGGGGACAGTGTCTATTGGAGTGTTATTTGCATCATGCTAGAGAGAATGCTCAGTGATGAGAGTAGAGCTTGGTTACATATCTGACATGCATGACAGATGATGTGACCTGGCTCTCCTCCTCCTGTTATTTGATTGCTTTGGAGTTTTGAAGTAAGGGAAGTCGGAGGGCTTGTTTTATAAAGCAAACTGCTTTTATATACTGTATGTGGATTAGTATTATTTTTTTCTAAAGTGCATTGGTATAGCTGGGGCAAGTTAATACCATTGCTTTATAAATGGGCCTCTCAGTGAATAATTGGTATTTTGTATGACCTGAAAACTATAGTTAATGGAGCTACTCTGCTAAAGGGAAAAAAGCATAAAAACTTCACAAGGAAGGACTTATTTACATACATTTATTTTACACTGAAAGCAAGCTATGCTTGTTTAACCGCTTCAGCCCCGAAAGATTTTACCCCCTTCCTGACCAGAGCACTTTTTGCGATTCAGGACTGCATCGCTTTAACTGACAATTGCGCGGTCGTGCGACGTTGCACCCAAACAAAATGTACGTGTTTTTTTTCCCCACAAATAGAGCTTTCTTTTGGTGGTATTTGATCACCTCTGTTTTTATTTTTTGCGCTATAAACAAAAAAAGAGCGACAATTTTGAATAAAACACAATATTTTTTACTTTTTGCTTCAATAAATATCCCCCAAAAATATATAAAAAATATATTTTTTTTCCTCAGTTTAGGCCGATATGTATTCTTCTACATATTTTTGGTAAAAAATTCGCAATAAGCGTATATTGATTGGTTTGCGCTAAAGTTACGAAATAAGGGATAGTTTTATGGCATTTTTATTATTACTTTTTTTTTTTTACTAGTAATGGCGGCGATCTGCAATTTTTATCGGGACTGCGACATTATGGCGGACACATTTTTGGGACCATTGGCATTTATACAGCGATCAGTGCTATAAAAATGCACTGAGTATAGCAAAAGGAAGACACACTAAGGAGAGATGCTGGTGCTGCTCACCCCAATATGGACAAAAAAATGGGAAAAGTCCCCCAGGGGGGGGGTTTAGGCAGCTAGATGTAGATAATGAGAGAGATAGATGTTGAATGAAGAATAAAAATTCTTTATTGGAAGGTAATTACATTCATTAATTACATCAGTGTTAAAATATGAGCTCAAATGGGGATATACCCATGCCAAGTGCAGGAAATAGCAAACATAGGGGTTATACACAGCATATAATATTGACTATTGCACAACAATTTCTGATGCGTTTCGACCCATAGTATTTGGGGTCTCTTCAGAGGATGAGTTTGCTAAAGAAAAGAAGATTTATAATAACATATCAAGTTTGTTTGAAAACAAGATATAGTGTGTGCAAAAATATTTGGTAACACGTTGCACATAATTACCACTGCATTTGAAGATACCCCTCAGTTAGAACCTCCCCACACAGCCGCCAGACCATTCTGCGCGCCTCCACGCTCCAATGAGACACCAAGAAGAGGACGAGGATCCACTCAATGCGGCTTACAAGGAGTCACACATTACAGGTGCCTCCCACCGAAGCGCCCCAGGGCGGGGCCAGAACCTACGACAATTGTCAGAGAGTTAGCTCATGGACAGACCCATATCAATTTATAGTTTATTCAAATTATTTATTGGACAGTCAGACACTGTTACAATAATCTATCATATACTATGGTAATTGAATATATAAAGAGGGGAATAATAATAATATTGAATTCATGATAATATTGAATTAAATAATACCATAAAAGATTAAGGTGGCTGGTGTAAATAAGCCAAAGGTGGCCTTGTCGTCAAACTAGCTGTAAGGTGAGGGATGATGACAAAGGGAGTGTGAAAGGTGATAGTGTAGGAAACAAAATAAAAGTGATAAAAAAATATAATGGATAAATATATAAATAAAAAAATATATAAAAACTGGTATGGGGGTGGTTGTGTGAAAAACCCCAAAAAATAGTGAGAGGTCAATGGATATGTGTGTTGTGTGCGGATGAGGTAAAACATGATATTGAAGAGTGCGTTGGCCAAAAAGAAAATTGCATGCAGAGTCCAAAGCTAATAAGCCTAATAGTGAACATTAGGTGAATAAAATATTATAATCAAATGGAATCTAACTAAACACTTAAAGAGTTAGTAAATGGATGGTTGTAACTTACTCCTGTGATTGAGGAAAAAGTCTGGCCGTTCCAAAACTGCGGCGGCTGGTCGGCAAGTGGGTAGCCTCCCTGGCGGTATTCCCGAGTGTGGCTCGGGGTTAAATTTCAGTCCCATTACCGGTAACCCCAGGCCACACTCGGGATTACATTGCAGGATCCTGGTGCGGCGCTACTTACCTTGTCCCCAGGATCCTGCGATGTCCCCCACTGTGTCTGCGGGCTCTGTCTCCCCTGAAGCCTCTCCGTGCCAGGCTCCGTTCCCTGGGAGCGTCGCGAGGCACGGGGGCGGAGCCTGGCGGCAAATTAAAAAAAAATGTAAAAACTATAACACATACAGTACTGTAATCTTACAGATTACAGTGCTGTATGAAATTATTTCACATCCCTTTTGTCCCCAGTGCTTTGTCCAATGCCCTGCATGCAGTTTTATGTTATATATACTGTTCTTTCTGCCTGGAAACTGGAGATTGTCCATAGCTACCAAAAAGTGTCCCTTTACGTCAAAAGTGGCTTTAGACCAGCTAGAAAACAGTGATAGTAAATTAGATCACTTGCAGAATTGAGCGATAGTGAATCGTGGGGAAATTTATTTCATTATTATTATATATATATATTTTTTTTATTATTTATTTATTATAATTTATGTTTTTGTGTTTCAAACTTCATCATACCCAGGATATCTACTAGACTTGTTTAGACAGATTTAAGTGCGTTATTGATAAGAATTACAGACCTACAATATAAAACGCCAAATTTCCATGCAAAATAATTGTACCGCTTTCAGTACCTAAAATCTGAAATAATCATACCGGCAGGGAGGTTAAAGCTACAAAAACATGAAACCTAATAGAAGGTCTAAGGAACTGTGGCTAAAACCATAGGTAAAATACAGCGCAGCAGTGTGAAACCGGCCTTAATTAAAGTGAATGGTAAACCCTCACATATACCCAGTGAAGTGAACAGCCGCAGATGATACACAGTGATGAAACAAATCTCCCTACATAAGGTTTACCTGTATATCGGCTGTCTTCATCTTTATATACTGTTTAGAAAGTGCACATGGTGTTAGGACATTTTCTCTTCCTGTTTAACAGGAGTGTGAAGTCTGGGCATAGAGCCAAGACAGCTGATTGGAGGAAAGGCACACACCCCCTCTCCACATAGGCAGAGACTCTTAGAGGTGTTCTGTGACATGGCAAGCTGCCTGCTACTCTATTGATAGCTCCCTCCCTGACACAAAATTCAGCCTGCTTTTAACTCATGTGTTGGAGAATTTGTCATAGGTTCTCAGGATGATAACAGAAGAACACAGCAGGAGAAAGCCACTGGACACAGTGCTTTGAAGAGAGATAAGAAAACACTGCAGATATATGTGCCCAACTCAAATTTCATGAATCAGGTTTACAGCCACTTTAAATGAAGAGTGCGTAGAGGGCTTTATGAAATCTGCTTTACATTGTTTGATCTTTGTTTGTAAACCCATGAACTTGAGCCTGTTTTTAGTTACATATATATATTTCTTTATCGTATATCACGGGACACAGAGCCATAGTAGGTACTAAAAAATTTAAAACAGGTAATTTTTCTCCTTCATTGATGTACGCTGATGAGGCGGCAGTGATGGGCACCGATAGGCGGCAGTGATGGGCACTGATGGGTGGTAGTGATGGGCACTGATGGGTGGCAATAATGGGCACTCAGTTACACTGATAGGCAGCACTGCTAGGTGGCACTGATTGGCACTACTGGTGGGCATTGATAGCTGGCACTTGTGGGCATTGATAGGTGGCACTTGTGGGCACCGATAGGTGGCACTGTGTGCACTGATAGGTGGCACTGTGGGCACTGTTATATGGGCACAGATGAGGCAGATGTGCCTCTTCCACTTCGGGACCGATGTCCCTCGCATCCGAGCCGGTGATTGGCTTTTTTTTCTACTCACGCTGTCAGCGTGAGTAAAAAAATAATCCGATTACTGATCTTTTGTTTACATCATGTGATCAGCTGTTATTGGCTGACAGCTGATCACATGGTAAGGGGCCGGGACCGGCCCCTTACTTGGATCGGTGATCACCCGAGTCTCAGTGACTCGGTGATCACAGCGCGCTCGGCAGGGCGTGTGCACAGGGGAGGCCGTCATGTGACGGCCTCCTGGGAATTCAGTTCCGCGCTGTGGCCGTCATTCGGCCATAACGCGGATGTGAAGTGGTTAAAAAGTAATTTGTCATACCTAAAAGTCACCACTGGGAGGTGTGTAGAGCATGTACCTTTCATGCTTTCCTCAAATCACTCTGTAATCAGCAGAAGCTGCACACTTTACTGGGGCGAGCAGTCCCAGGACTCCGGTAAGGTTTTTTTTGGGGGGGGGGGGGATTTTTTGGGGGAACTTTTTTCCTAAAACTCCCCCCACCTGGACAGAAGTTCTCCCCCTCTCTCTGGATAGAGGGGGAAGCCAGAAACGATCGGTGGATGCCGCCCCATTTTCCACCGTTTGCATGGCAGTTTGTCACAGCCTCCTCGCCGCCCCCCCCCACACATGCCCATCCCGTCGGATGGGAGGCTCGCGGGGGAAACACTCTTTTAAAAAAGAGGAGGAGGGCGTGGCTTTGGCGCGCGGCAACGTCCAGCGCGGGAGTACTTTTAAAAAGCTCCATTTTGCTGTCTGCAACTGTCGGAAGGGACACAAGAGCAAAAAGGGGGCATGTAAGTGGTGACACAGGCATTCCCTTGGCACATTTACTAAAGCACCAGGCTGAGCACTAATAGCAGTGGCAGTTGCTGGACTATTTGCTCAAGCAGTGGGTGCAATTTCTTCTGGTAGTACCTCTGCATTTGTGCATTGGGCTATGGTCAGAAGGGGAGGTAGAAACACCTCAAAATAGGGCTCAAGAGGGACTCCTTCAAGCTCTAAAAAGCCTAAACTCATCTCTACAATGGCATCCTCCCCTGAGAGATCTGAGGTGGCTGGGCAGAGTGAGCCATCGGGGCCGTCAAATGTTGCAACTGTTTCCAACACTGCAGCCCCTGTCTATATTGCTGAAGAGATTTTTTCCACAGTCCTGATAGGTTTGGAAGATAGATTATCGGCTTTAATCGCATCCCAGTGTTGGACAAAACGCGACGGGTCCCCTTCCATTGCCCATGACCCTCAAACTGAGGATCTCTGGGCGGGAAGATGAATTTCCCTCAGGGGACCATGAAGAGACTGATGACTTCCCTTCTGGGTGGTCAAATGCGGAAGGATCAGCTTCACAATCTGACGTTGGTGCAATCTCTTACTGCGATGGTCCGTTCCACATTTTTGCTATCCTTAACTGAGTCGGTTGATAAGCCCACTTCTTGTTTGGGTTTGCTAAAGCCTCCTAAAACTGTGCATGCCTTTCCTGTCCATTCATTGCTGAAAAAGGTTATGTATTCTGAGTGGGATCACCCAGATGAGCATTTTTTTCCTCCTAAAAAGTTTTAGGAGCGTACCTAGACGATCTACTCTTGATAGACCAGTCGGTAGCCAACTTAGACCATAGTATGATCACCACAGTCAACTACCTGGAATACCTAGGTTGGATTCTCAATCTAGAGAAATCCTCCTTAAAACCATCAAGGAGATAAGAATACTTGGGTCTGATTATAGATACAGCCCAAAAAAGGGCGCTTGCCGGCGGTATAGCCGCGCCGTCCCATTGATTTCAATGGGCAGGAGCGGTAAAGGAGCGGTATACACACCGCTCCTTCACCGCTCCGAAGATGCTGCTGGCAGGACTTTTTTACCGTCCTGCCAGCGCATCGCTCCAGTGTGCAAGCCCTCGGGGCTTTCACACTGGAATGAAAGCAGCGGCACTTTCGGGGCGGTTTGCAGGCGCTAATATTAGCGCAATAGCGCCTGCAAACCGCCCCAGTGTGCAAGGGCTCTTAGATTTATCTGTTGTATCGCATACATTTTATCAATAACTATGTAATGCTATGGTCATCTTTTATACTGTGCATGTTCATTTATTTCAGGTACTTATATAGCGCTGTCCATTTACGCGTCGCTTTACATATACATTGTACATTCACATCAGTCCCTACCCTCAAGGAGCTTACAATCTAAGGTCCCTAACTCACATTCATACATACTAGGGACAATTTAGACAGGATCCAATTAACCTACCAGCATGTCTTTGGAGTGTTGGAGGAAACCGGAGTACCTGGAGGAAACCCACGCAGGCACAGGGAGAACATACAAACTCCAGGCAGGTAGTGTCATGGTTGGGATCTCCCCCCCCCCCTCCTCCCCCCCCTCCTCCTCCCCCCCTCCTCCCAAATTCCCCACCCCTGCAGTTAATGTGTTTTAAGCCCATATCATACTCATCTCGATGTAACTTAAAATAGGCCATTCCTCCTTGCTTTCCATTATTTGGTCACTTGGCCTTATATAATATTTTTTGAATGTTCATTAATGACACATTACCCCTGCTATGCTATATCCCAAAGACTCTGACAATGCTACTCCCACCTCCTATGCTGAAATCTATTGTTCCTTTCATTTCTATTGCTCAAATAAATAGTCAATGAATAGACGTATTGTCTTCTCCTCATGGCGCAGTCTTCTCCCAGTTGGAGTGCCTGAGGATGCTAGACAATACTCCGCGATTTACGCTCGGCCCGTGGAAAGGCTTACAATATCCACAGATGCGGGTTTTCTACAGACTTGTCACTTATACCTATTACTGGCTTTTACTGATTGTAAGTTATACTTATTCTTTCTGTACACATGGTTAAACATCAATAAAATGTTAAACAAGAAAATAATAAAAAAAATCCTTCATAGGTTTGATTTCACTCAGAAATAAATGATTCTGTTATTTATGAAAAAGTTAGTGCAGCTACCTGCTTATCTGAATAATAGATTTGGCTTAATACACAAGTAATGTTTGATCTAAGTGAAACTGTAGTTAATGTTAAACAGGTTTGTGTACTTTGCTCTTATTCACAGGGTTATTTTACAAGTATGCTGTTGAAGCAATTTATTTCTTAGAAACCTCAGCAGAGGAAGGGTTTTGCAATGTAATCTCATATACATATAATAATCTTTACTGCCAGGGAGCACTTACAGTGGTAATAAAAGTTTGGAGTTGTCTTACTTGCCTGCTCTTGGCTTTGCACAGAGCAACCCTAAACCTCCTCTTCTTGGGTCCCCACCGGCGCTTCTGGCTCCTCACCCTTGACCAGTGCCTCCAATAGTAGACCACTTGCTATGGGAGGCACTTGCTATGGGAGGCACGCTCTCAAGCCCTACTCTATGAGTTCATAAGACACATGAAGTCGTGGCTTGGCCCGTCCCCTGCTCTCTCCTCATTGGCTCACTGGCTGTGATTGATAACAGAGGGAGCCAATGAATCCTGGTGAAGAGAGGGAGTCCCAGGACAGCCGAGACTCTCGTGCACATCGCTGGATCGAGAGGGAGCTCAAGTAAGTATTAGGGCGCTGTGGTGAAGCCGCACACAGAAGGTTTATTTATCTTCATGCATACAATGTATAAAGGTAAAAACTTTCAGCCTGCACATACACTTTAAAGCGTTAAACTAATCTAAAACAGATGCTTCATTTTTGGGTAGAAGCCTTCTGGTTAACCACTTCTCCCCCGCCGGCCGTTATATGACATTTTTTACTTTGAGCGGGGATATTTGAACGATACCTGCAGCTACAGGCATCATTCAGATATTGTCTTTTAGAGCCAGCGATTCCCTACACCATAAGAATGATTTTAGCGGCTGGTCAGCAGCTTGATCGTTCCTACGGGCGGCAAGAGGGGACCTCCCGCCATCCTCCGGTGCTTCTACCGACTCACCCCTGCCATCGATGAGTCAGAGAACGGATCCGCCGGCCCCGGATGCTGACCATAGAGTTTCCAGCAGACCAGATGGTTCCCGGAGTCTCTATCATTGTTTGGAGACCGGGCGCGATGTTATGATGTCACGGCCGGCCTCTGCATTCAAACAAACGGCGCCACCTTGGCTGAGAAGCTGAGATTTTTTTTTTCTTTTTGTGAAGTTTACATTCGTTGTAATAGGAATAAAAGTGATAAAAAAAGTGTCAAAATAGAAAAATAAAAGTAAAATTAAAAATAAAAAAATAATTAAAAAAAAGTAAAGCGTCCCTGTCCCCGTGGACTCTCACACAGAAGCAAATGCATACGACATATGAAAATGGCGTTCAAACCACACATGTGAGGTATTGCTGCAAACGATAGAGCGAGAGCTATAATTCTCGCCCTAGACCTCCTCTGTAACTCAAAACATGTAACCAGTAAAAAAAATTACGCCTATGGGGATTTTTAAGTACCAAAGTTTGGCACCATTTAACGAGCATGTGCAATTTTGAAGCGTGACATGTTGGGTATCTATTTACTCGGCGTAACATTCTTTCACATTATGCAAAAAAAAATTGGGCTAACTTTACTGTTTTGTTTTGTTTTTTGTTTTACTATTTTTTTTTTTTTAAACCGTTTTTCCCCCAAAAAAAACGCGTTTGAAAAATTTCTGCGCAAATACCGTGCGAGATAAAAAGGTCTAGCAACCGCCATTGTATTCTCTAGGGTCTCTGCTAAAAAAAAAAAAATATAATGTTTGGGGGTTCTATGTAATTTTCTAGCAATGATGATTTTTACATGTAGGAGAGAAATGTCAGAATTGGCCTAGGTGGCAAGTGGTTAAGGCTGGGTTCGCACTTAAGCACGAAGGCAGCAGGTGTTTAATGCGTCTCCATTCACCTTTTCGGATCCGATTTCAGTCAGAATTTTTGTCTGAATTTGGACCTGAAACGGACCAGAAGACGCACAGGACTCCTGTGTAATTCACACTCGAGCCGCTCCTGACATGCGAATGGGATGCAGGGAAAAACACATCCAATTCGCAATAGTGTGAACCCAGCCTAAATCAGCTAGAGATTTCTTAGCGGAGTTCCCACGTCTGTATACCCGCTAAAGTCCTTACAAGGGTGTCCTATATTGTGTTTGGGTTTCCATTTATTTAAAGTCATATAGAATGCAGCAGGAGCAATAACAATCACCCTGTTGCCTCGCATGTAGAGGTGAAGCCTTCATTTCAAAACGGGGTGCTTACCAATTGAGTTTCTCAAAGCTTTATAACATTGAAGGACTACAATGAGCACTAATTTCTTACAAAATATTTTCAGATATCTGCACGTTAAATATAGTTACATTGATCCAGCTTCATCCAATCATTCAGTGGCGGCCCGTGTATTGTGGGCGCAGGGGCGCCGCCCCCCATCCTTGCACCCAGCCCCTTTCAGGACGCTGGATGCATGGATTCCTATGGCGGGGGTGGTATTTTTTTTTTTGAAGCACCTGATTAGAGCCAGAGGCTCTAATAGGCTTCAAAATAGGGTGGGATTGTGGCGCAGAGAGTGCGCCCTAATCCTACCCAATTGTGTGACCATAGTGAATTAATTTTCTGCCAGAGCTGCAAACCCCTGCTAGTGTGTGTGTGTGTGTGTGGGGGGGGGGGGGGTGTCAGTGGGCACAGTGACTGCATTTGATGGGCACAGGTGGCTGCATTTAGTGGGCACAAGTGGCTGCATTTGATGGGCACAAGTGGCTGCATTTGATGGGCACAAATGGCTGCATATACTGGGTAAGTGGTTGCATTTGGGCACAAGTGGCTGCATTTGATGGGCACAGTGAGGCTGCAATTAATGGGGGGGGGGGGGTTCAGTATTTTTCAGATTGTTTGCGCCCGCCCCCCAAAAAATTTTGAGGACCAGCCGCCACTGGTCCAATGTAATTATGTTTGTTACACTAGCTTCCAGGCCCCATGCTGAGCAGAATGGTTGATCCATTATGAACACAGGAGGTCTCTGAATGGAGTGATGGTATTATTGACATGATGCAAGCTGCACAAGCAACGGGGGAAAGAAATCACATATTCTGAGGTGCATTTTATGCTTAAAGTGGTTGTAAACCCACAATAAAAAAACAAAACCTGCAAGACAAAGGCATAATGAGTTAGTATGCATAGCATACTAGCTCATTATGAAATACTCACCTTAGATAGAAGCCCCCGTAGCGGGCCCCATACACCGCTCCGGCTGGCGGCATCGCTCCCGGAGTTACTTCCGGGTATCAGTTTAGATCAACAGATCCATAAGATTTCTTCCCTTGTAATATCCTTATTAACAGTGGGGGTGACTCGGCTACAGATAAGTTGGCTTTGCTAAAAATGATAGGCTAATGGGCAATGACATATAGCATTGACATGTTATGTGGCGCGTTATAGAACAGGGCTTGACAAATTTGCTTTGAATCTAGAAGCCAGTTTGTTCGCATGTTTGCCGATATGTAACGCAATCAACGTTTTCATGCGTAGGCATGTGCTTACATTTGTACGTGCGTATATGTGCAGGTGGGAGAATTTGCTTGAGTGTAACCTACATTTTTTACAACTAAAAAGAAAAAAAATGTATTTTTTTACTTAACCACTTCAATACAGGGCATTTTCACCCCCTTCCTGCCCAGGCCAATTTTCAGCTTTCAGCTCTGTCACACTTTGAATGATAATTGCACGGTCATACGGCATTGTACCTAAATTAAATTTTGATACATTTTTTTTCCCACAAATAGAGCTTTCTTTTGGTGGTATTTGACCATCTCTGCGTTTTTTATTTTTTGCGCTATAAACAAAAAAAGACTGACAATTTTGAAAAAAAACACAATATTTATTACTTTTTGCTATAATAAATATCCCAATTTCTTTTTTTTTTTTTAAAAACATTTTTTTTCTCAGTTTGGGCCGATATGTATTCTTCTACATATTTTTGGTAAAAAAAAAATCGCAATAAGCGTCTATTGATTGGTTTGTGCAAAAGTTATAGCGTCTACAAAATAGGGGATATATTTATGTCATTTTTATTATAAACTTTTTTTTTTTTTTTTTTTTTACTACTAATGGCGGCGATCTGCGATTTTTATCAAGACTGTGACATTGCGGCGGACAGATCAGACACTTTTGACACTATTTTGGGACCATTGACATTTATAAAGCAGTCAGTGCTATAAAAATGCATTGATTACTGTATAAATGTCACTGGCAGGGAAGGGGTTAAATGTGTGTCCTAGGGAGTGATTCTAACTGTGGGGAGAGGGGGCTGATGAGGGGAAGAGACCAATTGGTGTTCCTATATACAAGGAACATACGATCAGTTCTCTCCCCTGACAGGTGACCATTGCGGCCGTCAGGCACTCGCACCGGGTCCCCAGTGATGCGGCGAACACGCGCTCTTCACAATACTGGGAAGACAGGCGTCATATGACGTCCGCCCGGAGGGAGGAAGGGTTCCTGCCGCTGTCATTTTACAAGTGGGCAAGTGGTTAAAAGTCCCATATGTGATGATTTTTTTGATGACAGGTTCTCCTTAATGAGACGTTATTTTCCAGTGCATGTCAGGAAGATGTTTTGGCTTTAATTCTTGATTTCAGTAACGTGTCCCCTCTCTAATTTTGGTTTGCTGCTTGCTTTAAAGTGGTTCTAAAGTAAAGACAATTTTTTTACCTTAATGCATTCACCCCCACCAAACATTTGCCTGAATCCTCTCTTGATCCAGTGCTGTGCCCATCTGCAGCAGCCCTGCTCTTTCTGGTCCTCTTTTCATAGGACTCACTGGGAACCATTGGTTTCTGCTGCTGTCAGTCAAATCCTGTGAGAAGGGAGTGGGGGGTGTGGCCGAGGCACGCTGTGTGCGTCTATGAACACACACAGCCGAGCATGCAAGCACGAGTGCATCCTCAGCCCACAGAGGGACCCCATAAAATAGGTAAGCGATCACTCTGTGCAATACCACTGCACAGAGCAGGCAATTATATATATTTTTTTAGGGGGAAAAAAAGAGCATTTAGAACCACTTTAACCACTTGCCGACCAGCCAACGTCATTATACTGCGGCAGGTTGGCTCGTTCCCACAAATTGCCGTAGGTGTATGTCGGCTCTTTTAAGAGCTATAGCAGGCGTACACATGCCTGCTGCACGGTGGGGGAGCCAATGTGCGTGGCCAGCTCCCGCAATGTCTGCCGGACACCTGCCATCGCTCCACAGAGAGCCAGAACGGGGATCCTTTAATGTAAACAAACAGATCCCCATTCTGACAGGGGAGGAGAGGTCTGCTGTTCAGTGGCGACCCGAGCACTGTGGGCGCACGGGCGCCGCCCCCCCCCGTCCATGCACCCGGCCTCTTTCAGGACGCCAGACACATGGATTCCTATGGCGGGGTGGGAGGGGGGTGGTATTTTTTGAAGCACCTGATTAGAGCCAGAGGCTCTAATAGGCTTCAAAATAGGGTGGGCTTGGGGCACAGAGAGTGCTGCCAGAGCAGCAAACCCTGCGAGTGGGGGGGGGGGGGGGGTCAGTGGGCACAAGTGGCTGCATATGATGGGCACAAGTGGCTGCATATGATGGGCACAAGTGGCTGCATATGATGGGCACAGTTGGCTGCATATGATGGGCACAGGTGGCTGCATATGATGGGCACAAGTGGCTGCATATGATGGGCACAAGTGGCTGCATATGATGGGCACAAGTGGCTGCATTTGGGCACAGGTGGCTGCATTTGGGCACAAGTGGCTGCGTTTGATTGGCACGTGGCTGCGTTTGGGCACATGTGGCTGCATTTGATGGGCACAGTGAGGCTGCAATTGATAGGGGGGGGGGGGTTCAGTATTTTTCAGTTTGTTTGCGCCCCTCCAAAATTTTGAGCACCAGCTGCCACTGCTGCTGTTCCTAGTGATCAGGAACAGTGATCTCTCTCCTCCTCCAGTCAGTACATTCCTCCACAGTTAGAAACCCCTCCCAGGGAACACATTTATCCCTTGATCACCACTAGTGTTAACCCCTTCCCTGCCAGTGTCATTTATACAGTAATCAGTGCATTTTTATAGCACTGATTGCTGTATAAATATCAGTGGTCCCAAAAAAGTGTCCGATCTGTCCGCCGCAATGTCACAGTCCCACTAAAAATTGCTGATCACCCCCATTATTAGTAAAAAAATAATAATAAAAATGCCATATATCTATCCCCTATTTTGTAGACGCTATAACTTTTGTGCAAACCTATCAATATATATATATTTTTTTACCAAAAATATGTAGAATGTATGTAAATGTAAATATGTATTTTTTAAGTATTTTGTTTTGGATATTTATTATAGCAAAAAGTAAGTGTCGATCATTTTTTGTTTATAGCACAAAAAATAAAAACCTCAGAGGTGATCAAATAGCACCAAAAGAAAGCTCTATTTGTGGGAAAAAAAAGGACTTCAATTTTGTTTGGGTACAGCGTTGCACGACTGCACAATTGTCAGTTAAAGCGACGCAGTGCTGTATCACAAAAAAATGGCCTGGTCATTAAGGGGGAAAATCTTCCAGTCCTTAAGTGGTTAACGAAGAACTCCAGGAATAGTATAACTTTATACACTTGTTTTGGGCCAGCTTGGCTTGAAGAAATGATGCAGATGCTTACTTCAGTGTGGCCGATGGTAAATTTTGTAATTTACTATGCTACATACTGGAAGTGGTGTTCTCTTCCAGTGGATGGACCAGTGATGGTCCCCAAAACCCTGAGTGTTGCTTTCTGTAGCATTTCTGCCACTCAGGAGAAGCCTTGTATTTTTTCAGTGACTACAAGGCTCCCTCTTGTAGGCCAAGCTGGGGAGGCAGGTAGATGACATTGCAATCTCTGCTGAGTGGCGGTGGTGCTGGAGCAAGGGACTCTATTTAGTACACCAAGGGGAAGTCACCAACAACAGCCTGTCTTCATCAGTAAATTACAGATTCACGGTCACACGGAAATGACATGCATAATTTCTTTGAGCCAAGCTGGCCCAAACTAAGTTTATAAAGTAATCCTATTCCTGTAGTTCGTCTTTAATCTATGGCCCCTGGCCCCTTAGTATTGATGCCTCTCTGACACAGCCAGCCAAATAGCATTTTCAGAAGGAGGCTAATAATGGCAGCGCGGATATTTATTTTATAACATCTTATAACAGTAGTATTTTAACCACTTCAACCCCCTGGGGCATACCTGTATGTCCTCGGGTTAAAGTGGGTATACTATGATGATGCCTGCACCTACAGGCATTGTCCCAGTATCAAAATGTTCAGCACACGCCTTGCACTTTCATGTAGACATGATCCAAGGGGATATACAGTCGCTCATTCACTTTTACAGGGTGCGACAGGGGGCATGTGTGATCAGGGAGCCGGTACAACTGAAGCTTGGATCCCCGGGACACTCACAGGAGAGGAATGTACATCCCCTCTGTTATATAGGACAGAGGAGATGTACATTCCTCCCCGTGAGTGTCCCGGGGATGCAAGCTTCAGCTTCAGTTCCCTCGGATGAAACAGCTGTGGTAATTACTAAGGTGGTGAAACTGATCATATCACCTGTGCAAAATAATGGAGAGCCTGAAAACATGACCTGCTGGGGTGCCTTCAGGACTGGAGTTGAGAAACACTGATGCAGGAAACCAGAAGACAAAGATTTTGTCACTTTTGGTTTCAGTTTGATGTTTACAAGCCGTTACCGGTTTGATCAGATGTTTTCAGGACAGAGGAGAGTTCTGGGATCTAATAGAATCGGATCTCTCCATAAAGAGGATTATTGCTATCACAAGGGATGTTGTTAATTCCTTGTGATGGCAATAAAGTTGATTAAAAAGCAGTGTAATTTTTTTTTTAAATCAAGAATATATATATATATATATATATATATATATATATATATATATATATATATATATATATATATATATATATATATATATTATTTTTTTTTTTTAAAGCACTCCTGTTCCCCCATGCTAATACATGAATGTAAACGCATACATAAGTCTTGCACACATATGTAAATGGGGTCAAATATATGGACAGAGACCAGCATCAAAATCTACAAAAAGTATGGCGAGAAAATGTAGGTGATATGGGACTTTTATGGGTGCATTACAACGCAGAAATCAAAGTGTATGTAAAAGTATATACAAAATGTATTATTGAACAATATTATAAAACCGATGCATACAATATAGTCATAGCCATAGGTGTGCGCAAACATCCTATTATTGACAATGATTTACTGTAATCACATTCGTATTTTCATCACGTTCGTGTTTTCTACATGTTTCACCATATGACTTCCTCAGGAAAGAACGTGAAGATTAGTTTATTAAATATGAAGACCTATAATTAATAGACTTTAGATGTGCACAAAGAAACAAACATGAGTACACCAATAATTAACAAATCATATATTGTTTATATACATGTGGCTGCAGTTCTACACATGGCAAGTAACACCTATAAAAATTAAGGAGGGGTGTAAAGCGTTATGGTAAAGAGCAGTTCCAAAGATGACCTGCCGATATAAACGTACAATAATCACATCTAATTAAACTGGATAGGAGTGAGATATGAGAATTCATAACAGGCTTAAAATGATATGCTCAACTCAATCAAACCCGACTTCTCTTCAAGAGTGATGAATACTGGGAGCCTTGATTGCTGATAGATGACACCAAATGCCTAGCAGTTTGGATGACCATTACATGAATCTAAGGGTACATAAAAGTATAAGGAGGGACCCTTTTCATACAACATTCACAGTGTTATAAATCCCGTTAATGTGCTTAATTTCAATCTCAAATAAACTTGCCTCAGTTTTAAGTCAATGAAGCCCACCCATGGGTCAATCTATACTCCAACCGGCAAAGAAAGAGACAAAATAAAAGCCCCTCACCGCAGACAATATTTACACCTATTAGGGATAAACAAAGTGAGGGTATTGCACTGCTATTGCTTGCTATGTCAAATAAAGGTATCTCCTCAAACGCTTGTCTAGGCCAAAAAGTACCTGTTGTCCTGTCACGATCAGCGCAAGGCTCCCAACAAAATGGCTACAGCCACGCGGGTCCTTAAATACCCCTCCCCGTTGCGTCAAAGCACGGCGCATTGCATCATGCCGTGATGACACACCGCTGATGCAAAAAGGGGAGGGGCTGCGTGACACGAAATCCAAGAATCCAAAGGCCGTGCCGTACGCTCTGGACACGGACGCCACCGCCGCACATCACGGAACCAAAAGGCCATGCCACAGGGGCACCTCAGAGCAGGTGTGCACAGGGGAACCCCAATGATAATTGGGGCGATCCCATGAACGCCTTCAGGCGTCCGTACGGGGACCCAAAGCAGAAGGGCAAAAGGCAGTGCCGAAGCAAAACTCAAATAGGTAGCGCCCCCTAGTGAAAAAAATAATAATAATAAAAATTCAAAAATCAAAAGGGTCTCGACAAATGCAGCCATGCACAATTACATAAGGTCAGATAAAACATAAACACATTCAATTTACAAGGGTATAAGAACCCATGACAACAATTAAAGAAAAAAACATACAATCCAAGCAATATATTGTATTTACCTCTGCACAGAATAAACAAAAATTATAGTCAACACAGTAGCAGCTATGAGGACCGGATACCGGCAAACACATCGCAGGATATTGCCGAATCTAAAGAAGAAGAACAGGGGACACGGACAAAGAGTGACACCAAGCATCAGAGTCCAATAGAGTGGAAAACCACAAATTACCAGAAACCTTTACAGGAATGGTTTGTAGCTAATTCTCTATTCAAGCTAGGGTATCGGGTCGCTTGTAACAAATAAATCCGCCTGGTTTCTAATTGTAGAATTTGCCCATCAATGTCACCCCCACGTTTGTGATGGGGACTGTGTTCAAGGCTAAAGAAAGCAATAGAGTTGAGATCAAAGTTATGATGTAATCCTACATGCTTTCTAATGGGCACTTACATTTTACGTTTGGAAATTATTGAAACATGGTCCCTAATCCTGCAAAAGAGGGGACGCTTCGTCTTTCCTATATAAAATGCTCCACAGGAGCATGTCATTATGTATACAGCTCCAATTGATTGGCAAGTGGTTCTGTATCTCGGGGTCCACATTGTGTTATTGGGAAGGATGACACTATTCCCTTTCAAAATAAAGGGACAAAAGTTGCATTTTCCACATGGGTATGTGCCCGGTGTCATGGTCTTACTGATATCACTGGTTTTGTGGTGGCTGGTCACTAATGTATCTCGCAGGGATCTTGAACTTTTATAAGTGATTTTGGGATAAGGTTGAATAAATTTCATAAATAAACTGTGTCTATGAGGTAGGAGCATAATTTTTATAGGTGTTACTTGCCATGTGTAAAACTGCAGCCATATGTGTATAAACAATATATAATTTGTTAATTCTTGGTGTGCTAAGTTTCTGTTTTTTGTTGCTTTGTGCACATTTAAAGTTGATTGATTTATAGGTCTTCATATTTAATAAACAAATCTTCACGTTCTTTCCTGAGGAAGCCATATGGCAAAACATGTAGAAAACGCAATGAAAATACGAATGTGATCACAGTAAATCATTGTCAACAATAGGATGTTTGCGCACACCTATGGCTATGACTATATTGTATGCATCGGTTTTATGATATTGTTCATTTAAGAATACATTTTGTATATATTTTTACATACTCTTGAGTGATTTCTGCATTGTAATGCACCCATAAAGTCCCATATCTCCTATATGTAAATGGGGTTTGCACCACATATGTGAGAGCGAGAGCAATAATTTTAGCACCAGACCTCCTGTGTAACTCTTAAGTGGTAACCTGTAAAGGCTTTTAAAGCTTCACCTATGGATATAAAAATTTACGTAGTTTGTCTCCGTTCCACAGGCGTACACAATTTTAAAGCATATCATGTTTGGTGTCTATTTACTTGGTGTAACATCTTTAGAATTTTACCAAAACTTGGGTTGTCTATTGTGTTTATGTGCACTAAAATTCATTAATGTGTATTTTTTACTAAAAATTTGCATTTTGAAAATGGCTGTGCAAATATGCGACATAAATCGCAACAACCAGCATTTTCTTCTCCAGTATCTCTGCTTTCAAAAATATATATAATGGTTGGGGGGTTCTATGTAGTTTTCTATAAAAAAAATGTACATTTATGTGAGAAATGTCAGAATTGGCCTGGGGGTAAGGTGGTTAAAGTGGATTTCCAGCATTAACTTATCCAGTGTTTAAAAATGTCCCCTTTCCCCTCCTAACACCTATGCTAGCCAACATATGTAAAAAAGATGCATGTGCTTACCTATTTTTAGCCCGGTCATGTGATCCCCTGTGTCAGCCAGCAGGGGCTGCAGGGGAGAGGAGCGCGTGCTTGACAGCGGCGGTAAAGCCTGGAGCAGTGATGTCTAAACAACTCAAAACAATCTCCTGCGCTCAGGGATCTAGTCCATATGTACGTGGTGTAGCCAACCCTTTGGGCAAAATGTGGAAAGTCTAAGGTCTTGCTGCCCTCCTCAGAACAATGGGTGTCCTTGGAGCTGAAACATATAGAAAGACATGGAGGGTGCACCGACCTTGTGCATTATCATAGAATAAAATGTATTTAAATAATCAAAACAAGAATCATACTCACAGACAAACGTTTAAAAGAGGCTTAGTATTGCTCAAAGAATTTGAGGCTGTGTCTTCTAGACCCCTACGACCTGGACCGGGTGTGTAGGAGGAACCAGATGGTATCGCAAGCAGCTTACGCATTACGAGGGAGTACCCTCTTCCTCAGGGTCTTAGCGGTAACCTATGATGTCTCCCATAGGCTCCTATGGCCCATCCGTTGTCTGCGCTCCTGCCTCTCTCCTGCAGCCACTGCTGACTGACACAGGTTGCCGGATCCCGTGCCTGGACTGGAGCAGGCTGAAAATAGGTAAGCACATGCATCTTTTTTACACAAGTTAGCCAGAATAGGTGTTTGATGTGGGAGCATTTTTAGGACTAGATAGTTTAATGCTGGAATTCCACTTTAAGGATTCATTTACAAGAGCATTACTAGCCCAGGCCTGTGCTCTCGGTCTACAAAATGTATTAAAGCCGTATTTTTATGGTAAATAAATGATCTATTAAAACAACTACTCTTCAGTAACTCTGTATAGGATTACAGAAAGTTTGGTCTGGCACTTTGATTTGTGTTACTTCTTTTCTGTGTACAGTAGCCAGTCTATATTTCTTTTTATTATTTCTGCATAAGTAGCACATTCGAAATACCCTTCTTTTCCCTTCCAGGCTTAGTGTGAAGACCAAGAGTGGTGGTTTCAGTAGCCAGCCCATTGTGTAGTCTTAGCTTACAGCTAGACTTGTGGGATGCAACATGACCTCGGCTGTGGTGGATAGTGGTGGCTCAGTGGGAAACTTTGCCAGCAATGGGGTTGAGAATCCAGAACAGGTGAGAAAACTATGTAAAGTGAATGAGTCATTAGCTACCACTGTATGCTCATGCTGTAATGTATTTTTAAAGAGCTCAGAACATCCGTACACTTTTTCAGTGATTGCACATCATGTTTACTTTGAAGCTACTGGATATATCTATCTATCTAAGTCTACATATAAGATAGTTTCCTTACTACAGGAGTTCAGTTTTTGTGTAATCATTACTCAGTGTAATTAAAACCTTGTCTTTTGCAAGTTCTTCAACATATGCATACCAGCAGAAATAAAAATCTTTTGTTTCTCCTAGTTACTCGGCTCACACTCACTAGTGATTAAATCTAGTTAAAATCAAATGCATGTTTTGGTCTAGAGGATACGTCACTTTCAGTATCCCTTGATCCTCCAGCGGCCGATGCTTTCCTCTTTTCCATTTGGTGGGCTGACCCTCTGCATCCTCACTTACATTGCAGAACTGTTTGTCCTGCATAGTACATGATGAAATCAGAATGCCTGCCATCAACGGAGCAAAGAAGGGAAATGGCTTCGACCCCTAAACAAAAATGGGCATTTAACCCTTTCAATGCAGTGAGAGCCCCATTGCAAAAGTAACTTTTGATTCTACCCAGTGATCAGCTTTAATTTTTAGGAGTGACTTTTATTAATTCTATTGGACAATCTAAGGATTCCAAGTTTGGGAGGTCTTGTTGGATAGATATCCATGGTAGTGTTCAGGGAGGGAGGGTTTTTAGGCAGAATAATTGATACAGATAGGTTCTTGGAGTCCAGTTAATGGCTGCATGTATATATATATATATATATATATATATATCTATCTATATCAATCACATTCAACCTACAATGCCTTGAAAAAGTATTCATACCTCTTGAAATTTTCCACATTTTGTCATGTTACAACCAAAAGCGTACAGTGGGGACGGAAAGTATTCAGACCCCCTTAAATTTTTCACTCTTTGTTATATTGCAGCCATTTGCTATACTCATTTAAGTTCATTTTTTTCCTCATTAATGTACACACAGCACCCCATATTGACAGAAAAACACAGAATTGTTGACATTTTTGCAGATTCTTTAAAAAAGAAAAACTGAAATATCACATGGTCACAATATCACAAGTATTCAGACCCTTTGCTGTGACACTCATATATTTAACTCAGGTGCTGTCCATGTCTTCTGATCATCCTTGAGATGGTTCTACACCTTTATTTGAGTCCAGCTGTGTTTGATTATACTGATTGGACTTGATTAGGAAAGCCACACCTACCTATCTATATAAGACCTTACAGCTCACAGTGCATGTCAGAGCAAATGAGAATTACGAGGTCAAAGGAACTGTCTGAAGAGCTCAGAGACAGAATTGTGGCAAGACACAGATCTGGCCAAGGTTACAAAAACATTTCTGCTGCACTTAAGGTTCCTAAGAGCACAGTGGCCTCCATAATCCTTAAATGGAAGACGTTTGGGATGACCAGAACCCTTCCTGGAGCTGGCCGTCCGGCCAAACTGAGCTATCGGGGGAGAAAAGCCTCGGTGAGAGAGGTAAAGAAGAACCCAAAGATCACTGTGGCTGAGCTCCAGAGATGCAGTCGGGAGATGGGAGAAAGTTGTAGAAAGTCAACCATCATTGCAGCCCTCCAAAAGTCGGGGCTTTATGGCAGAGTGGCCCGACGGACGCCTCTCCTCAGTGCAAGACACATGAAAGCCCAAAAAAGAGCACAAGGAGAGAGGTGTCTCTGGGTGTAGAAGTTTAAAATACAGTTTTATTAAAACACATGTACAGGCAACTCACAAGTGTGAAGTCATCAAAGGCATGTAGTGACAGTATCGATCGTGGAGATAAAATGTCAGATCGGTCATAAGTGTCCTCCTGCTTGCCGCGCGTGAGGCTGTTTATGCTCCGGACACGGCTAAATGTTGAAGCCGGCCACGGTGGAGACGAACTCAAAGCGAGGCCTGGAAAGCAGATGGATGGCAGGCGAGGGGGAATGACGTCACTGGTAAGCGACGCGTTTCCCGTGCGTACGGGCTGCAATGACGTGGCAGCCGCGCTCCTTCATCAATATAACATTCCTGAGATCTTCAGGATACAGAAACACTGGGAACAAGTAAAATTATACAAAAGAATGGTAAATAGAAGAGAATAAAATTGTATATATAAAAAATGAGAATAAAGGATGTGTAAGGTTCTTCTTTGTGTATCTGAAAGAATTATTTCACGGTCACAAAGTTGTATACAAATATATTTTAAAAGGGTAAAAATGGAATATCATGGGAATATTGGTATTTTGGTATAGCGCTCTATGTGTACAAAAAGTACAATGAAAATTTGAAATAATAAAATAAATGGTTATAATGAAAAAACTGAGAACCGGTAATTGTGTTGTAGGATGATCAATAAATGAAAAAGAATATCTTTTACGGCTAAATGTGTAGAGTATCAAAATGTGTGGGTTGTGCGAGGCTATGTGGTATACATACCTCCAATAACCTGCCACCCCCATAAACGAAGGGGATCATAAAAAAGGAAAAAAGAAAGAAAAACCAACTTGCAGACAGAAATGTGGATGATGTAAGTAAAATCAGACAAAAACTGAAGGGGGAGAGAGGCTGTTTGAAAAGACAAAGCACAATTTGTTTAGAGAATGGTGGCGATCTCAATGCTCTCACTGATACCTCCTGGCGAGAGTACATCTAGAGTATAGATCCAATAGGTGTCATGGGCACAGAGCTTCTTGAATCTCTCGGCCGCAGGTAGGGACTTAGGGATCTGTTCTACGACCCAGACCCTAAGCCCCACTGTGGAACTTAGGTGGGCCATAGCGAAATGTCTAGGGACACTGTGGGGGTCAGTGCCACCCTCAATAAGTCTTCTGTGTTCGCCGAACCTTTGTCTCAAGGTCCTTATTGTCCGGCCTACATAGATCAGGCCACACGGACAACTTAGGCCATAGACGACAAAGTCAGACGAACAATTGAAAAACTCTTTCAGCATGTATGTCTTCCCCTTGGTCATAAAAGATTTCTGTCCATGGTGGACAAATTTGCAAGTCTTACATAAGGCCTTTCGGCATTGGAACATGCCTGTCAGAAGAATCAATATGGGTACAGATGGTGAGACTGAGATGGGTTTGAATTTGCTAGGGGCAATTTTTTGTTTCAGATTGGGAGCCCTGTGGTAAGTGACTGTAGGACGGGCAGCTAGTAGCATTTTAAGATGAGGATCTTGCTGTAAGATGCCCCAATGTTTGCATAGTACCCTCTCCATACTTTTGTGTTTATTGTGAAAGGTGGTAACGAACCTGCTAGAACCATCCTGCGTAGGTTGGTTTGTTGTGGGTTTCCCATGAAGGTAATGTTGATAAGCTTCTTCGACCAGGGGTTCTGGATACTTTTTGTCGAGAAACTTGCTTTTTTAGGGTTGTGCTAAGTTCGACATAATCTGAGTCTTTTGTACAATTTTGTCGGAGACGACAGAATTGTCCTTTGGGAATATTAGAGATCCACTTGGGGAAGTGGCAACTCTCAAAGTGTAGGTAGGAATTTCCTGCCGTAGGCTTTGTGCAGTTTTTAGAGGTGATTGTTTGATCATCATGTCCTAGTTCCAAATCCAAAAACGCTATGGTATCTGGGGCAGTGACTGATGTAAATGATAACCCGTAGGGGTTATTGTTACAGTGCTGGACAAAGGGGGTAATGACACATGAAAGCCCGCATTGAGTTTGCTAAAATAACACCTGAAGGAAGATGTTGAGAAACATGGCTTAAATCTGCAAGGCCGCAACTTGGTCTTCAGTTCATACATTTACCAGATTCTATCAAGTAGATGTAAAAGGCATGAGGACATCGCCTTTGGGCGCAGTGTACTGCAGGTTGCAGTCTGAGTCCTCTAGTCTCTTGGTGCCCTACTTTGTTGTGTCTCCATCCCTTCAGTTGGCATTGCTATGGGACATCCCACATAGTAACTACTATGGCTCTGTGTCCCGTGATGTATGATAAGAAAATAGGATTTTTATAACAGCTTACCTGTAAAATCCTTTTCTTTGAAGTACATCACGGGACACAGAGGTCCCTCCCTTCTTGGTATACACGTGTATTGCTTTGCTTCAAAACTGAGGTGCTCCCACCAGTAGGAGGGGTTATATAGGGAGTGCACTTTTTAATTTAGGGCGTGCCAGTGTCCATCACCTGAAGGTGGCCTATAACCCACATAGCAACTACTATGGCTCTGTGTCCCGTGATGTACTTCAAAGAAAAGGATTTTACAGGTAAACTGTAAGCTGGCCTAAAAGCAAAGCGCTATGTGTGGTGGAAAACTAACACTGCACATCACCCTGAACACACCATTCCCACCAGGAAACATGGTGGTGGCAGTATCATGTTGTAGGGATGCTTTTCTTTAGCAGGGACAGGGAAGCTGGTCAGAGTTGATGGGAAGATAGGTGGAGCCAAATACAGGGCAATCTTAGAAGAAAACCTGTTAGAGTCTGCAAAAGACTTGAGACTGGGGCAGATGTTTACCTTCCAGCCGGACAATCCCCTAAACGTACAGCCAGAGCTTCAAAAGAATGGTTTAGATCAAAGCATGTGTTAGAATGGCCCAGTCATATTCATGTGTTAGAACGGCCCAAAGTCCAGACCTAAAGTCAATTGAGAATCTGTGGCAAGACTTGAAAATTGCAATTTACAGACGCTCTCCATCCAATCTGACAGCTGTAATTGCAGCGAAAGGTGGTTCTACAAAATATTGACTCGGGGTATGACGTCACGCCATCCAGACTCAAGGACGGACACTGACAGATGACGCTGTGACGGGGAGGCGGCCGCTCCCCCACCCCACCACAAGCCCACACCGCGCACCAGGATACCAGGCGGGCGGGGACTCCACCTGCGCTCAGCATGACGTGGGTGTGCCGAGCGCGGCGGTGCCGCGGCACCTGACACCCAGGCACCCATGCTAAAGTCCGTGGCGAGATGGGGAGGCACAGGAACCCATCAACCAGTGCCACCTAATACCTGGACCCACAGAAATGCCCTTGTCTCCAAGGGAGCTCAGCACGTCCCCCATTGAGGGATAGGGACCGTGCTGCTGTGCGCGTCCGCGTTGGGATCTGGTGGCAGATGGATGGGTGAAAGTCCTGGGCGATTGTACTCAAATGAGTGCTCTGTAAACAAAAATTTAATCAAATTACTGTGTGATCATGGATTAGTTATCACTCTAGTGAAATGACACGAAAATCCTGCCCTTCACGTGGGTGCACCCTTACAATAAAATGGACATTGCAGTTACAGTACAGTGTAAACATACGTTAGGTATTGCAACCAAATGATATTTTTACATTTCTAATAAATATTTCTCAATCCTGAGAGAGAATTCCAAAAAGGGGGTTCAAAGGAGAGTCCCAATAGTGGTTAACAATCAGGTCCAAAATGACAACACAGCGTCAAGGTTGAGAGTGGTGAGGCGGCAGGGGCATTCGGAAAAAGGTCCAGACCCGTGGCACTAGGGTCTGGGTAAGTTGAATTGACATAAATGAGCTGTCAGGGGCTATAGAAAGGGTTTGTAGCTGATGCCCTCATTCAGGCCTGTAAAAGATAAATCCACTTTGCTTCAAGCTGTAAGAGTTGCTTATCGATGTCCCCACCCCTATCATGTGGGGGAATATGTTCTAAAACGAAGAAACCAATCGTTGTTAGATTGTGATTATGGTATAATCCCATGTGTCTACTAATGGGAGTTTCCATTTTTCGTTTTGAGATTGCTGAAACATGGTCTCTAATCCTACAAAACAAAGGACGTTTTGTTTTACCAACATAGAACGCTCCACAGCGGCACTTCATTATGTAGACCGCCCCAACAGATTGACAGGTGACTCTATGTCTGGGCGTTCAAGAAGTGCCTTTGGGGAGAGCAGTATTGTCACCTCTCAAAATGAAGCGACAATAATTACAATTGCCGCATGGATTTGTGCCTGGTTTGTCTCTTTGGCTTGGCCTATTCCCAGTATGATGACTTGCTACCATGGTGTCTTTGATGGATTTGGATCTTTTATAAGTAGTTTCTGGAAAGGGCTTTATATACGTCTTGATTTTGTCATCTGCAGTGACAAGATACCAGAGTTTCTTATAGATCTTCCGGACCTTGTCATGTTATCTATTATAGTTGGTCACTATCCTGGTTGATACAGCCTTTTTCTTTTCTTGGTTTGTAAATCAATGCATTTCTGTCTTGCAATTTTACCTTATTATAAGCTCTCTTTAAGCATGTCTTACTGTAGCCTCTCGTAATTAACCGTTCATATAAAAAGGCTGCCTCTCTTTTAAAGTCTTCCTCTAAGGTGCAGTTAGGCTTCAATCTGAGGTATTGGCTATATGGGATACTCCTGATTAGCTGCTTTGGATGCGAGCTAGTTGCTTGCAATAATGTATTGCCAGAAGTTGGCTTTCTATACAGAGTTGAGCATAGGTTTATTGCCTCGTTCACAAAGATTTCTACGTCCAAGAAGGTGATTTTTCCCTGGCTGTAGTTATATGTGAATTTTAAGTTATCCAGGTATTAGGTGGTGCTGGTTCATGGGTTCCGGCGCCTCCCCGTCTCCCTGCAGACTTTAGCATGGGAGCCTGAGTGTCAGGTGCGGCGTCGTCGCCCCGCTCGGCACGCCCACATGAGTGGGTTGTGGCCGGGGTCTCCGCCAGCCTGGTATCCTGGTGCGCGGTGTGGGCTTGTGGTGGGGCGGGGGAGTGGCCTTCTCCCCCTGTCACAGCATCATCTGTCAGTGTCCGTCTTTGCATATAGAAAAAACAGATTGGATAGTCAAGGAGAAACCGTCTGTAACGATAATCCAATGGGAGGGGAGTGTACCAATATCTTAACAGAAGTAATAGTGTAGACACTCTACCCACCCAGGTGCAAGGGGTCTATTGCTTATAGCCCAGGTAATTAAATAATAATGAGGCTATTAAAACAAGTTCCTCTGAATCAAACCAACAGTATAAACAAAGTTCCGGGGAAGGGAAGAGAGCAGGAAAGAAGCCCAAAGGGCTGGAAAAGGATTCTTCAGAGAAGAACACCCATGTACAGTAATAGAATTCTTTATTTAGAAAAAACAAAAAATTACACCCACAATAAATATAATAAGATATCTCAATACCTCCACCACAAGTTTAAAATTAATGATAACGTTATCATGAACAGGTGATCACCATGGATAACACCCCTCAATCATACAATCATTCACCCACTAGTAGGAACTAATGCTACAAACTGAAGAAAAATAATATAATAATAAGCTATGATAAGCTAAACAAATAAAGAAAGAAAAAATCTTCAGTTCATGGAGAGCAATTTTGGTTTGTACACCAAATAAAGCAGAGCCTGCCCTGATACAATACCTCAAGGGGAGCAGATGAAAATATAAGCAGTGTTACTGTAGAAGCGATCCTAGATGATAATATTAGCAGTCCCCTAATGTACAAACAGTTGAAAAAGGTGTAAAAACATAGCGTAGCGGCACTATTAAATATGTGAGTTTATCTGATGAGGAGAGCAGGTGAATAAGGGGGTAAAACTCGTTCCCTTGTGACAGTCTGTGTGAGGCGGCTTGAATAGGAGCCTACTACATTATCATGGCTGAAGCACATACTCATAGATACAAGGGTAAAGGAGAGCTCTGATAAATTTCTCTTGTCGAAAGAAACTGGTCAGCTAGACGCCCCTGTTTTTACAGGGTCTACCACGGACTTCTTACCCCTTCATCTCCCACTATTCCTGCCCTGGGAGCAGCTGTCTTTATATGAATATGGGTGGTCGCATTTATTTTTATTGAAGACTGTAGTCCAAATAGCCAGCACTATCCATGGATGAGTTGATCTTATAACTTTATGGATTAATTAACTTTGGGTCCACTGACTCTGAAGGAGATCTAAAACCTAACCGGGACTATCTAGTTTCTATACACCTGGACAGACATCAGTGTACTGTGGATGTGAATTCAGCTTCCACCTGGAACTCTATCACGTGGGTTGCTCCTCCAGTGCTGCCCGGTGCTGCACTGCCAGTGTGTCGTTTTGCCTGTCAGCTGAGCGGTCTGGTCCTGGTGAAATTTCTGACTATTCCCGTAAGGACCGGTAAGCTTGTGATGAGATCTCTATCATGTGGGCTTCTTCAGTACTGTACGGCCGGTGAGTGCATCTGCCTGTAAGCTACGCAGTCCGGTCTCGTGGATACCGCTAACTAACCCTGTATGGACCAGTAAGTTTTTAAACACTTGACATTGTCTAGATATACTTAACTGGAACCTTCAAAAGGGATATGCATCTGCAGGTGTTCAACATATCCTTTACCCCTGTATTTGTGAGTATGTGCTTTAGCCATGATAATGACGTAAGCTCCTATTCAAGCCGCCTCACACAGACTGTCACAAGGGAAGGAGTTTCACCCCCCCCCCCATTCACCTGCTCTCCTTATCAGATAAACTCACATATTTAATAGTGCTGCTACGCTATGTTTTTCCACCTTTTTCAACTGTTTGTACATTAGGGGACTGCTATTATTATCATCTAGGATCGCTTCTACAGCCTCCTGCTTATATTTTCATCTGCTCCCCTTGAGGTACTGTATCAGGGCAGGCTCTGCATTATTTGGTGTACAAACCAAAATTGGCGTGAACTGAAGATTTTTTCTTTCTTTATTTGTTTAGCTTATCATAGCTTATTATTATATTATTTTTCTTCAGTTTGTAGTATTAGTTGCTACTAGTGGGTGAATGATTGTATGATTAAGGGGTGTTGTCCGTGGTGATCACCTGTTCATGATAACGTTATCAATTTTAAACTTGTGGTGAAGGTGTAATTTTTAGTTTTTTCTAAATAAAGAATTCTGTTTATTATATTACATGGGTGTTCCTCTCTGAAGAATCCTTTTCCAGCCCTTTGGGCTTCTTTCCTGGTCTCTTCCCTTTCCCGGAATTTTGTTTATAGTGTCCGTCTTTGCGTCTGGACGGCGTGACGAAATACGTCGTGCCTACCTGGTGCAATGGGGAGGAGTACAAATAGACCCATGCGGCATTGGTTAAGCTGCTGGAGTCCCTGGGAGCCACACTGTCCACGCAGCTGCAAACAGGTACAACTACTTTCATCCAGAGATACTACCAATGCAGTGTATTACATTGCCTTAAGAGGTGCCATACTCCTAGTCCTTGGGGGGGTAATATTTTTCTAGATACAATTTACGTCCATTTGTAGATTGTATCATCCATGGTTGTGTCATTGCCTCGCCTCGCTCAGGAGTCTTCATATACACGGACCCAACAGCACATACAGGAAAGCAATTTTCTCCTATAACGCTTATGGTAGGACAGTTTACATTGATCTTTCTTTCGGAAACTAAATTTTGGGTCTCTTCTTTATCTCTATAGGGCTGTAGGTAGAGAACTTTAACTTTGGATATAGCCATATATTCGCAGCTGCACTTTGTTGGACACTATAGGGGCTCCCAGTTGTCCATTTAACAGAAACTCTCTATGTAAGCACACATTTTGTTTATAAAATGTCCAAATATTCTGATTTAACTAAATATTCCTAGCGACATGCATTGTTATTGACATGTCACATCAATATGTTTAGATCGTTTCATAGTTAATATAGATTTTACAACGGTACATAAGCCATTCAATGGTACTCTTCTCTGTGGGCGATCTGGTTTGGTCAGTGTCTCTCCTCGGGAGGGCCTTGGTGCCCAATTGCTCGCTCTGATATCATCTACTATGTGCTTGGTTCATTGTATTTTATGCACTTTTTCAAGTCTGAGATCTGTAAACTAAGATCTATATATATATATATATATATCTATTCATTAGAGAAGAATGTCCACGCATGTTCCTGAGGAAGCCTTGGGATGGGTGGACAATGGCAAACGGTGTACATATATTTTGTATATTTATACCTTTATGTATATATTCTTATATATAAAAATATTTTTTCTGAAATTGTACTCATGTTTTTTTTGTATGGTTTCACATGTTTTTTGGTGGTTCCTAAATCCCCTGATGAAGCCATTACTGGCGAAAAACGTGTCAGGATAACATATGAACCTATAGCCACCATGCAACCGGACATTCACTTGTTCAACCACCAAAATGAAGATGTACAATGAGTGATTTTATCTGATCTACAATAAATGTGATGTTTTAATTACCTTTTGTTTCCATTATTATATGTTGGCACCATTATAATCCCACCCCAACCCTCCTCCAATATATTTGACTTTTTGGAATGAGGTGTCGGATGCTATGTGGCTACCCGTTTCGGAACAAATACATAAATCACTCCTGAATGTGTCTTTACTCTGCAACCAGCTATTGCTGCAATTTATATTTGTCAAACAGCTAATTGGACTTGATGCCCTAGAACAAGTCATGAGTAGAATCTTGTGGCTTGTTCTAGAGCATCAAGGTGAATACCTGGCATCCGTAGACATGCAAGATGCCTTACCCAATCCCATTTACCTTCATCCTTAGCGCTTTCTGCGTTTCACAGTAGGCGACACAAGCATTGTACAAGCATTTGCATCCAGAGATGGAGACTCTGGACACAGGATATTCTGACCTCTGGGTTCATCGACAAGTTACCTCCGCTTGTTGCCAGGGCCAAGGATCCCTTAGCACTGGCATTAGATGCTCTGATTACTTCCTGAACTCGATACAGACTAATTTATGCTGTTCCTTAAGTGCGATGTCCGCATGGACTGCACCACAAAATAGAGCAGGGCAAGAAACTGGTATACCAAACTGGCCCAGAAGAATCTGGTACTCGGTTTCTTCTCGTACACAGACATCCTCAGACTTCTAGCTGATGACCCCTGGCCCCTTCCAGACAGACCAGACTTGCTCTCTAAGGGCCTGCTATTCCATCCTGCTTCTCAGTCTCTGGCTTTAACGGCAAGGCTTCAAGCCCAGGTTTTGAGGGACAGGGTCTTAAGTGTCAGGTTTTGGCCTTTTACCACCTTTAAAATGGCCAGTGCTTCATTAGGACCTCTATTTGGTTCTCTCTAAACTACAGCAACCACTCTTGGAGCCGATCAGAAAACTCCCTTTAGATGATTCCTCCTGCAAGCTAGTCTTCTGTCAGACCTCTAAGAAGCCATTCCTCATTCTTCACAAGGAATAAGTATTCTTGCTCACAGACCCATCTTTATTCCTAAGGTGGTGTCAGCCTTCCAACGCAATGAAGACCTAGTCCTTCCTTTGTTGTATCCTACTCCAAAGAATCCCAAAGGAGATTGCTCTTTGCTGCCTGGATTTGGACAAAACTTTCAGAATTTAAATTGAAGCTCCAAATTCTATAGGGAAGACTGACTCCTTTTTGGTCCTACCCTCAGGACCTCGCAAGGTCTTCATGATCCACCATCATTAGGTGAATAAGACCAATAATCCCAAGAGCGTACACACTAAAGTGCAAAGCACCTTTTGCACTTTACATGCTCACTCTACAAAGGTAGGAGTTCTCTGGGAATTCCGAAATCGGGCCCCTGTTTCCCAGCTTTGTAAGGCCGCCATTTGGTTCTCTGTTCATACTTTTTCAAAGTTCTACCAGTTCTATATCCAATCTTCTGTGGATGCAACTTGCAGGCCCAAAGGGCACTCAGAATTGGGTTGACCCTTGTTCTTGTTTGGCCCATTTGGCACAGTTCTCTTTACCTTGTTGTGACCCACACATCTTAGTTGTTGCTTGAGAATGCCCCCAAGGTCTATGAATATCAAGCCTGTGTCCTGTACATTTTAAGAAAAAGGGAATTTTTACTTACCTATAAATGACATACCTTGGGGTATAGAACAGGGCACCTGCCCTCTTTTTCTGCATTACTCTGTATTGCCTGCTACAAAACTGAGAACTCATGGAGTGGGGTAGGGTTATAGGGAGATGCCTAGGGTCCTCAAAATCTTTGACAGTGTCCACCTGAAGGTAGCTATCACCCAGAGTCTATGAATATCCAGCCTGTACTGTATTTAATTTATGCATTTACAGGTAAGTCAGCATTGCTTTTTTGTTTCTATGTACAGCATTATGTTTTTCTTTCCAGGGTATAAAAGTTTGTAACCCTTTCACGCTGACCGTACGCAAATATGCGTTCATGGCTTTAAGGGGTTACATCGGGGTCATCGGCAGCTGCAGGCATCACCCAGGTGCTGTTTTTCAGAGCCAGCGGTTGGCTTTTTAGTGATAACTGATGTGGCTAAAAGCCACTCGACTGTTATCCTAAAGGAGCGGGATGGGATGTCCACCCCCACTGGGAGGCCCGAGCCACCAGCCTGCGCATCCGCCGGCTAGCCTGAGACCCTAACAAACCCGAATTTGGCTTTGATTGGGTCTCCAATGTAATATCCCAGAAGCAACGTCACTTCTGGTTTACTCGGCTGCCAATGGCACTGTTTAAAAAAAAATTACAGTGTTCAGAATCGCTGATTTTGGCGATCTGAATACTTTTAAGTGCAAAGTAGGGATTTTAGACCCCTGATCCCTCCATAAAGAGTACCTGTCACCACCTATTACTGTCACAAGGGATATTTACATTCCTTGTGACAGCAATAAAAGTAATCAGATTTTTTTTAAAGTGACAATGTAAAAAAAAAAAAAAAACTTAAGAAATTGCACACGTACACTACCGTTCAAAAGTTTGGGGTCACATTGAAATGTCCTTATTTTTGAAGGAAAAGCACTGTACTTTTAAATGAAGCTAACTTTAAACTAGTCCTAACTTTAAACAAATATACTCTATACATTGCTAATGTGGTAAATGACTATTCTAACTGCAAATGTCTAGTTTTTGGTGCAATATCTACATAGGTGTATAGAGGCCCATTTCCAGCAACTATCACTCCAGTGTTCTAATGGTACAATGTGTTTGCTCATTGGCTCAGAAGGCTAATTGATGATTAGCAAACCCTTGTGCAATCATGTTCACACATCTAAAAACAGTCTAGCTCCTTCCAGAAGCTACAAAACTGACCTTCCTGTGAGAAGATTGAGTTTCTGGAGCATCACATTTGTGGGGTCAATTAAACGCTCAAAATGGCCAGAAAAAGAGAACTTTCATCTGAAACTCGACAGTCTATTCTTGTTCTTAGAAATGAAGGCTATTCCATGCGAGAAATTGCAAAGAAATTGAAGATTTCCTACAACGGTGTGTACTACTCCCTTCAGAGGACAGCACAAACAGGCTCTAACCAGAGTAGAAAAAGAAGTGGGAGGCCGCGTTGCACAACTAAGCAAGAAGATAAGCACATTAGAGTCTCTAGTTTGAGAAACAGACGCCTCACAGGACCCCAACTGGCATCTTCATTAAATAGTACCCGCAAAACACCAGTGTCAACATCTACAGTGAAGAGGCGGCTGCGGGATTTTGGGCTTCAGGGCAGAGTGGCAAAGAAAAAGCCATATCTGAGACTGGCCAATAAAAGAAAAAGATTAAGATGGGCAAAAGAACACAGACATTGGACAGAGGAAGACTGGAAAAAAGTGTTGTGGACGGATGAATCCAAGTTTGAGGTGTTTGGATCACAAAGAAGTACGTTTGTGAGACGCAGAACAAATGAAAAGATGCTGGAAGAATGCCTGACGCCATCTGTTAAGCATGGTGGAGGTAATGTGATGGTCTGGGGTTGCTTTGGTGCTGGTAAGGTGGGAGCTTTGTACAGGGTAAAAGGGATTCTGAATAAGGAAGGCTATCACTCCATTTTGCAACGCCATGCCATACCCAGTGGACAGCGCTTGATTGGAGCCAATTTCATCCTACAACAGGACAATGACCCTAAACACACCTCCAAATTGTGCAAGAACTATTTACAGCAGAAGCAGGCAGCTGGTATTCTATCGGTAATGGAGTGGCCAGCACAGTCACCAGATCTGAACCCCATTGAGCTGTTGTGGGAGCAGCTTGACCGTATGGTACGCCAGAAGTGCCCATCCAACCAATCCAACTTGTGGGAGCTGCTTCTAGAAGCGTGGGGTGCAATTTCTCCAGCTTACCTCAATAAATTAACAGCTAGAATGCCAAAGGTGTGCAATGCTGTAATTGCTGCAATAGGAGGATTCTTTGATGAAAGCAAAGTTTGATGTAAAAACAATGTTATTTCAAATACAAATCATTATTTCTAACCTTGTCAATGTCTTGACTCTATTTTCTATTCATTTCACAACGTATGGTGGTGAATAAGTGTGACTTTTCATGGAAAACACAAAATTGTTTGGGTGACCCCAAACTTTTGAACGGTAGTGTAAGTCGCGCCCGCAAATTTAAAAATGCGTTCAAATAACACATGTGAGGTATCGCCGCGATCATCAGAATGAGAGCAAAAATTCCAGCAAAAAAACCTTCCTCTGTAACTTTAACCTGATAACCGTTATTTTTTTTTTTTTAAAGCGTCGCCTATGGAGATTTTTAAATACCGAAGTTTGTCGCCATTCCACGAGTATGCGCAATTTCAAAGCATAACATTTTAGGTATCTATTTACTCGGCGTAACATCATGTTTCACATTATACAATAAAATTGGGCTAAGTTTACTGTTTTTTTTTTTTTTTAGTTCATGAAAGTGTATTTCTTCCCCAAAAATTGCGTTTGAAAGACCTCTGCGCAAATACCGCGTGACATAAAAAAATTTGTAATGATCGCCATTTTATTTTCTAGGGTCTCTGATAAAACAATATATATAATGTTTGGGGGTTCTACGTAATTTTCTTGCAAAAAAATGATTTTAGCTTGTAAGCAACAAATTTCAGAAATAGGCTTGGACACGAAAGGGTGTATCCTGTACTGTATTTCAATAATATGCAATTTACAGGTCAGAATTACAGTTAGAATTCCTTTTTTTGTTTTTATGTACAGTATTATGTTTTTCTTTTCAGGGTATGAAAGTTTGTAATGAACAGTTGTGATATTGAACTGCAGTGTAAAAAGCCAGTAAAAACGAATGTATTTGTATTATACTGAATGTTTAGTATTGTATTATTATTTGACTTATTTTGTATATGTATTGTATTATTTATTTTGTGTTCTGCGTTTTTCTTTCCAGTGTATAAAAGTTTGACACGAAGAGTTGTGATTTTGAATTGCAATGACAAAAGCCAGTGAAAACGAATTTTACTACTTTGAGGAAAAATTCCTCTCTCTAGTAAACAATACAAGAAAATGCTTTTGTAAATTGGCAAAATATCTATGAAGAAGATTTTGCTGTCTTGTCTTATCTACCCTGGTTGAGGATATAGTGGAAATTCTAATATCATACACCTCTTAATGAGGCACTTCAGTCCAAATTCTTAAAAAAAAAAAAACCCCTGTAGCAGTAAAGTATATTGGTTATTAGAATTCGGGGCTTAATAATCGAAAATATGCTGTATTTACAATTTAAATTTTTTTTTATGCAGTGCTGAGCTATATTGTAGTATGGGCAGTTGAAGCCAGCAGGCGGTCTCTTCCTGAAACCTGACACACATGCTGCTAAACATAGTAAACTGCTCTGCCACCCTCAGCACCAGCCACCGCTACATAAAGTGAACTGCTGTTCTCCCTGCACCAACTCCTGCTGTATACAGTAAACTGCTCCTCTCTCGCACCAACTTTTGCTACATACAGTGAACTGCTCCTCACTTGCCCGTAGCAGTGCTCACTCTTGCTCCCATCGCCTCCTGTGCAGACACGCCCCTTTTGATGACTCTTCAACCTCTGTCTCACTGCCCCAAGACTCTTGGGATACAGTTGTGTGAAAAAGTATTTGCCCCATTCCTGATTTTTTATTTGTTTTGTATATTTCTCACACTTAAATGATTCAGATCATCAAACAATTTTTTATTATTACACGAAGATAACCCGAGTAAATTGAAGATGCAGTTTTTAAATTATTATTTCATTTATTAAGGCAAAAAAGCTGTTCAAGCCTGCCTGGCCCTATGTGAAAAAGTAATTGCCCCCTCCCATTCTGAATCATGAATGAACTGTGTTTAACCACAAATTTTTTGAAAAGCTGAGTTAAATTTCACATCACAAAAAGCCACACATCATGCCACAATCTAAAAATAAAAGATCAGATTATAAACAAAGTAATTTACATGTATCGGTCTAGGAGGGGTTTCAAAGCCATTTCTAATGCCGCGTACACACGAGCGGACATTACGGCGGACTTTGCCCGGCGGACTTTTCGACGTACTTTCCGACGGACTTTCCGACGGACTTTGTGAATGAACGGACTTGCCTACACACAATCCACCAAAGTCCGTCGAATTCGTACGTGATGACGTACGACCGGACTAAAACAAGGAAGTTCATAGCCAGTAGCCAATAGCTGCCCTAGCGTGGCTTTTTGTCCGTCGAACTAGCATACAGACGGACTTTTCGACCGGACTCGATTTCAACGGATAAATTTTAAACAAGTTTCAAATCTAATTCCGTCCAACTTTTGAGAAAACAAAGTCCGCTGGAGCCCACACACATCGAATTGTCCAACGAAATCCAGTCCGCCGGGCAAAGTCCGCCGTAATGTCCGCTCGTGTGTACGCGGCATAAGGCTTTGGAACTCCAGTGAACCACAGGGAGAGCCATTATCCACAAATGGAGATAATTGGAACAGTGTTGAAACTTCCCATGAGTGGCCGGCCTACAAAAATTAGTCCAAGAGCATGACAACGACTCATCCAGGAGGTCATAAAAGAACCCAGAACAAAATTTAAAGAACTGCAGGCCTCCCTTGCCTCAGGTAAGATCAGTGTTCGTGATTCAACAATAAGAAAGCGACTGGGCAAAATGGCTTCCAAGGCCAAAGCCACTGCTGAGAAAAGAACACAAAGACTCATCTCACATTTATCAAAAAACATCTTGATTATCCCCAAGACTTTTAGGCAAATATTCTGTGGACTGATGAGACAAAATTTTACTTTTTGGAAGGTGTGCGTCCCGTTACATCTGGCATAAAACGAATACAGCATTTCATACCTAGAACATCATACCTACAGTCAGACATGGTGGTTGCGGGGCTGCTTTGCAGCTTCAGGACCTGGACAACTTACCATTATTGATGGAACCGTGAATTCTGAGCTCTACCAGAAAATCCTAAAGGAGAATGTCTGGCCATCAGTTCGTGAGCTCAAGCGCACTTGGGTTATGCAGCAAGACAATGATCCGAAACACAACAGTCCACCTCCAAATGGTTCAAACAAAGCAAAATTTTGGTTTTGGAGTGGCCTAGTGAAAGCCTGGACTTAAATCCAATTGAGATGCTGTATCATGACCGTACTTGGGCCATTCATGCTGGAAAACCCTCCAATGTGGCTGAATTAAAACAATTCTGCAAAGAGTTGGACAAAATTGATCCACAGCAATGTGAAAGACTCATTGCCAGTTATCGCAAACACTTGATTGCAGTTGTTGCCGCCAAGGGAGGCACAACCAGTTAAGTTTAGGGGGCAATTACTTTTTCACATAAAGCCAGGTAGGTTTGGACAGCTTTTTTGCCTTAATAAATGAAACCATCATTTAAAAACTGCATTTTGTATTTACTCGGGTTATCTTTGTGTAATAATAAAATTTGTTTGATGATCTGAGTCATTTAAGTGTGACAAATATGCAAAAAAAATAAAAAATCAGACAGGGGGCAAATACTTTTTCACACAACTGTATGTGATGATATCCCAAGAGTCATCAGAACTAAAACTTTGTCGTTCGCCTAGGCGATCAAAGGAGAAAAGTGCAAGGAGACACTGAATGAACTATTAAGGTATTTTGAGCTAAAAATAAATAAATTTATTCTTTTCGATTATATTATAGGAGGGGCAGATAATCACAATGACAGGAACTTTAAAAAAAAAAAGGGTAAAGGTCTGCTTTAAAAAACTGCTTGATATTTCCCTGGGTGGGTTCGGGGCCATGCACCCGCACAGATGTCAAGTTGGGAACAGCGTCCGTGTCTGTGCAACTGCCGCATCCAAATTGACATGAATGAGACTACTTGCATGGGGATGCATAGAACCCCTGTGCAACCTCATACAGGTAAACACAGCCCTCCACAGGCGTATGCTTTAGTATGCCCAGTGTGAATGAGGCCTAATAGAAACAAGTGTTCTTGTTTAATCCTTTTGGTAATTTTATGAAAAATGTACACTGTAATACCTTGTAGATCAGTATTATTATGTGGATTGCTGCAGCATGCAGGGCTTGTGAATCTCCAGGTTAAAGATACAGTATTAAAGTGGATGTAAACCCAATGTCATCCTTTCTAAACTACTGCCATAGGTGTTATCTATAAGGATATACATGCCTCCTGCATGTATCTTTTACCTGTCAAATGTCACCCCTCTGTCTGTTATGAGACCGAGATCTGAGAAAAACTGCAGATTCTGTGGGTGGGTCTGTTGTCTGGAGCTCGGTGAGTGGAGTTGTGATGTCCGTAGACTCCCCGCCCACCTCTACACTCCCCTTGTCAATATGCATTTTCTCCTGTGTATTTCATACACTGAACTTCTGCTATGATCTGTAACATCCAGTGAAAAGACAGGAAAATAGCCACATGACTTCAGCATGCCAAATCATGCCGAGGTGTGGAACAGCCAATCCTTGCAGAGCTGCTGAAGAAAGGAGTGGGGGTGGGAATTAAAAAATTATGCATGCGTTAGGCTAGTGCACGAGATATGTAAATCACCTGTCACTCACAGCAAGGGGGAGGATTTGACAAAGTTTTTCTCTGTCAAATTTTATCTCACTGAACAATAAAAGAGGATTGCTCAGAGCTGGATTAACTTTGTGTCTAGACTGGGCTCAAATGATAGGAAATCTTATACTCTACATTATGACATAGTAAAAAAAAAAAATTCGGGTTTACATCCACTTTAAGGTATGTGTAAAAATAATTGGCTTTGGTAACTTTTACAATCTCTTGTAGTTAGTTTTTTGCTGTGTATATAGAATAATAAGACAGAAATGCTTGCCCATATTTATGTGCCCTTTGTGTGGTTTGCAGATTTTTTTTTTAACAAAGACAATTGATTTATAGAACTTAACAGACTCGGAATTGACTCTCTTGGGAATTGTCTGATCCCACAGGAAGAAGTTCAAGTCATTGAATACCCTGCTGTCATTGTAGAACCAGTTCCCGGCGCACCTATGGAGGAGGGCTATGCTGCCCAGGTGCTGGTGTATGATGATGAGACCTTTATGATGCAAGATGTTGCAGAAGAGCAAGAGATTGAGACCGAAACTGTGGAGATAGGTGGGTTTTACTTACACTGCATAATATACACGTAAATCTCAGCAAATTATAACAGAGAGATTCAAGCTGCAGTGCCTAAATTAATTCATAAAACATAAATAAATATGTATAGAATGAATGTTAACATTCTAGAACAAGCTACACTGTCTTGAGTGCTAGCTTTACAAGTGGATAATCCACTAGGGCAGGGGTGTCCAAACTTTTTTCAAAGAGGGCCAGATTTGATGAAGTGAACATGTGTGAGGGCCGACCATTTTGCCTGACATTCTTTGAACCATTAAAATTCGGTCTAAGTGTGTTCGTTTGAGCACTAATACACTGCCCAACAAGAATTCTCTGGCCTTTGTCGCGCTCGTTCCCGACACACAGACGAATGCTCTGCTCTTTAGGGGTACCGTTAATTCTCAGTGCAATTAAAAAAAAAAAAGGTCGGGGACTTCTTTCCCTGCATTTTTGTGGGTAGGGAAGCCCATTGAAATGAATGGGCTGCCCTATACGTAGCACGCAGCCACACAGATGTGAACCAAGGGCTTGTTCACATGTCAGGTTGGAGGGGCAGTAAAACCACATGGTTAAGCTGTTTTTACCACCCCCAACTTCTCCCCCTTTAGCTGCAGAGGGAGCAGCTGGGGGTGTACACATGCTGTGGCTGCAGCTGGCTGTATACCCAGGCTGAATGGGGCTGCACTGCAACTATCCCGCAACTGTGTGCATTGCACAGTTGCGGTATAGTGATGTTGCATTTACGGGCTTAAAACAGGTGGTGAGGAGGCAACATAATGCCTCTTTACCGCCTGTCAAATGCCTCTGAAAAGCGATCTGTGCATGGATTGCTTTTCAGAGGAGCAGCAGTCCTGGCTGCTATCACAAACAAGCCCTACAAAAGCAGTTATGATGGTACAGGAACTGGGGGGGGGCAGATTAAAAGTAACATACACGCAGACACATGCAGACACATACACACACATACAGACACATGCATACACATACATACATACAGACATACATACAGACACATGCACACGCACATTCATACAGATGCACACGCACATACATACAGACACATGCACACGCACATTCATACAGATGCACACGCACATACATACAGACACATGCACACACACATACAAACACATGCACACATACAGACACATGCGCGCGCACACATACAGACACATGCACGCACACACATACAGACACATGCACGCACACACATACAGACACATGCACGCACACACATACAGACACATGCACGCACACACATACAGACACATGCACGCACACACATACAGACACATGCACGCACACACATACAGACACATGCACACACATACAGACACATGCACACATGAACACACACACACACACACACACACACACACACACACACACACACACACACATACAGACACATGCACGCACACACACACATACAGACACATGCACACACATATGCATACAGACACATGCACACACACCCACACATACAGACACATATACACACACACATGCACATACAGATACACGCACACACACACACACGCATTTTTACAGACACATGGACACACACATACAGACACATGCGCACACACACACACACACACACACACAGACACAAACACACACATGCAGACACATGCACACACACACATGCAGACACATGCACACACACACATGCAGACACATGCACACACACACATGCAGACACATGCACACACACACATGCAGACACATGCACACACACACATGCAGACACATGCACACACACACATGCAGACACATGCACACACACATGCAGACACATGCACACACACACATGCAGACACATGCACACACACACATGCAGACACATGCACACACACACACACATACAGACAGACACACATGCACAGACACAGTTTTAAAACGAACTAGCTTCAATCGCAGTACAGTACCTTTCCAACTTCCTCATTCAGCCGGGTACTGCACTGTAGGGGGAAGCAGAGAGCACAGCACACTCCCCTGCACTTTACTTTCACTTTTGAGGCTGACGGAGCTTCTCACAGTGCCGATGTACAGTTCGGCAGGGGATCGGGCTCATCTGACAGCCCTGATCCCGCGGCACACTGGCCGAGAAAGGCTGGTTTAGATAACCAGGCGGGCCGTTCAAAACCGGATCGCGGGCTGCGATTGGCCCGCGGGCCGGACTTTAGACATGCCTGCACTAGGGAGTTGGGGAGATCAGTCTGCAGCGGATTCAACATACAAATATATTGATAAGACCGTTGAATCTGTAAATTAGGTTAACAGTAGACTAATGGCTAACACACTGGGACTAGATGTGTGGGGGTCTCTGGTAGCAAAAAAAATCCTACGCAGCACCTTAAGCAGAACTACACTGCATCTGAGCACCACAAACCAAAAACACAATTTAATTCATTTTTAATCTTCAATGCAAACTCAACCATCCATCCATGTCTCCAAGCTTTATTTTGCTGAGAAATCACTTTGAAAACCACCCCCTAGCGTTTCTGGCTGCAGCCATCTTAAGTTAGGGCAGATGATTCATGTAGCATATACTTCCTGAAATCCATCTGGCCTTAGCTCAGGCATACAGACGGGGAGGGTGTTCTTAACTCAGCAAACCCCTCCTGAAGACTCCTGGGATGTATGACATCATTTGCCTAGGCCCGGAAACCAGGAAGTAATTCAAGAAGTGTGAAAAAAGTTGAAAACAAGTAAATATGATATACTTTCCTATCTATCTATCTACTAATGCTAGCAGCATAAGGATTACAAATAATCAATGTTGATTGAGAGACAGAAGTTCCACTTTAACTCCCCCCCCCCCCCCATCCTGTCCCTCCATTCAGCCAATGAGAACAGGGAAATAAAGCCCTGTGAGAGCACCAAACCGACCAACTGACCCCATTTAACAGCCAAAGACCAATAATGAGGCACCAACACAATGACATGTTGAGGGGGAGAAAGCCAAATGTTCGCTCATACACAGACGTGTTGAGTATTTAATTTTACTGCTGGTTGGAGGGGATGGGGGAGTGAAAGAAATGTGAGTATATGCTGCTGGAGAGAAGGGAAGTAGAGTAACCTTTTTACCTGCTTTGTGAAAGAATATGATCACTTAAAGCTAGCCACATGTTTTTATACTTTTTAAGGCCAAGATACAGGTACTCTTTAAATCCTGAAGTCCAGGCAAAAATTACAATCAACCCTTTATTCTAGCAATTTATAACATGAACATATTTTTTATAACTATATATAGAAACATGCAAGTACATAAAATCTGCCTTTATATCCCCATGTATACCAAGAGTCCTAACGAGAGAGGCAAGAACAACACTGTGAGCTAGTCACACTGTCTGTAACACTGGGTGCATTAATATGGGGGGGAGCTCCCAGGGGTATCCCCTACTGCTCTGTTACTTTCCAGTAAACATGTTGAGGACAGTGAGGTTGACCAAACTCTATTTCTTATTTTTAAGAGAGAAAAGTGCAGTCACCCTTTTGGCTGTACAGTGTGGAAGAGGTGTGTGTAAATCAGAAGATTAAATAGAATTGCAAATGCTCAGTTTGCATGTATGTATTTCACTTTCAATCTTTTTATTGGTTTTTGTGTAAAGTACAAAAAGAAAAGAAAAGTAATAACTGGTATGCGGTCAGACATCACACTATCAATGAATCATACAAAAAAACATAATAAGAGAAACATGTCTGAATGGAGAACAAACATAGGCCGGATTTGTTTCAATATAGCCTTTGGTAGGGGATATCCCTCTATAACGCAAGGGCATCAGTAGCATTCAAAGGACATATAGGAACAGGCAAATAACATCAAATTCCGGCATGTACAGTTTGGTCCATATATATTTGGACACAGGCACAATTTTCATACTTTTGGCTCTGTATGCCACCAGAATACAATTTAAACAAAACAATCCAAATGAATTTCAAGTGCAGACTTTCAGCTTTAATTCAAGGGGTTGAACATAAATATCAAGTACAAATTTTAGGAACTGCAACCATTTTATACACAGTCCCCCATTTTCAGGGGCTCAAATGTAATTGGACAAATTAATATAATCCGAGATAAAATGTTCATTTTTATTACTTTGTTGAGAATCCTTTACTGGCAATGACTGCCTGAAGTCTGGAACCCATGGACATTACCAAAGACTGGGTTTCCTCCTTTCTGATGCTTTGCCAGATCTAACTGCAGCTGTCTTTAGTTGTTATTTGTTAGTGGGTCCAAGTAATTTTCTAGCAAAAAATATTTATTTTAACTTAAGAAAAGTATAGATCAAAGTATAGGGAGTGGCGCTGTGTTAGGAGTATGACTAAAAATTAGCAAGAAGTACAAGTGTAAAAATAAATAAAAATAAGAAATTTTCGGTATGATCCAAAAATTACTTACAGGAAAAAATATCCTTGTGTTAGTAAAAACACCTTAACAGGTGAAAAATAATACTATATGTGCAAAAAATCGCAAATATTAAGCAGCATTACTAAATAACATAAATACATCTTCACATGAATAAATATAAGTAATAAAGTGCCAAAAGCAATGATTGTCCACCAATAATGTGTAAATGTGCAATAATTATATGCAATAAAAATCATTAATAATGTGTCAAAATCGCAGGTAAAAAGCAAAAAACCCTATGTTATTTGGTGCAAAAAAGTTCATAGCAATTGTGCAGAAAGTTCTTCTTAGGTGATAAAGTGCCGTGCTGTAACAACTGGTGATCCCCCCAATGTGGTTGCACTCACCGGAGCACTCCACCCCTGCAGGGGTACGAGCGTATACTGTTGGTCCTGTCACTCAAGTCCTATAGGTGTCAGTTTCCTTCCACGCGTCCCATTTCCAAAAAGTAGCTGTACACACAGAGAGGTGGGGACTTCCTGTCCCTTGGTATTAAAAGTCTCCACTGGATATCCGCTTATATTTCTTCTATTTCAGGCAAAGTGTCCTATGAAGGGTATATGAGGCAGTGTTCTATGTCCAAAAATGTAAGCCGTCACACAACAGATATACAGCGGTCAGCTTGTTGCGGCTTCAGTATACTGATTGGTCAATTTTGCCCACAATATTGGCAAAAAGTTCTGGCAGCCGTCTAATTGGGCAATCAGACAATTTATTTAACACACAGTCTCTTCCAGCAAGTCCTGTCTAATGATTCAAGGGAAAAAGGAGTGCGTCAATATATTACCACCCTGTTCAGCGTTGTGGTTGCTGTGTCCCGTTCGATCCTTGCATGGGCTAAGATCCTACCATATTAGTGCCTCTGTGATGGCTCTCGTGCAGAAGGACAAGCTGGTTCTTCAGAGCTGGACCGCTGGGTCCACAAAACTTGCGGTATTGATCGTACACAATGTGCTGTTCGGGTGGATGTAAGACGAGCGTTTCCTATCCCGCGGTTCAGTTTGAATGGGGCATGTCGTAAGCTGGCGTCACGTGACCGTTGTGACGTCAACGTGTTTCGCTAGATGATTAGCGTAGCTTCGTCTGGACTTGGTGGGGCTTGGGGCTGTCAGTTCCTTTTATTGATGAATGCGTTCCGACAGTGCCGTCCTAAGTTCTCTAAAAGGGATATACACAGTTCATATTCCAGTTTCCAAAGGTCCATTCAGCTTGCTGGTCTATCAGAAAGATGATAGACCAGCAAGCTGAATGGACCTTTGGAAACTGGAATATGAACTGTGTATATCCCTTTTAGAGAACTTAGGACGCCGCTGTCGGAACGCATTCATCAATAAAAGGAACTGACAGCCCCAAGCCCCACCAAGTCCAGACGAAGCTACGCTAATCATCTAGCGAAACACGTTGACGTCACAACGGTCACGTGACGCCAGCTTACGACATGCCCCATTCAAACTGAACCGCGGGATAGGAAACGCTCGTCTTACATTCACCCGAACAGCACATTGTGTACGATCAATACCGCAAGTTTTGTGGACCCAGCGGTCCAGCTCTGAAGAACCAGCTTGTCCTTCTGCACGAGAGCCATCACAGAGGCACTAATATGGTAGGATCTTAGCCCATGCAAGGATCGAACGGGACACAGCAACCACAACGCTGAACAGGGTGGTAATATATTGACGCACTCCTTTTTCCCTTGAATCATTAGACAGGACTTGTTAGAAGAGACTGTGTGTTAAATAAATTGTCTGATTGCCCAATTAGACGGCTGCCAGAACTTTTTGCCAATATTGTGGGCAAAATTGACCAATCAGTATACTGAAGCCGCAACAAGCTGACCGCTGTATATCTGTTGTGTGACGGCTTACATTTTTGGACATAGAACACTGCCTCATATACCCTTCATAGGACACTTTGCCTGAAATAGAAGAAATATAAGCGGATATCCAGTGGAGACTTTTAATACCAAGGGACAGGAAGTCCCCACCTCTCTGTGTGTACAGCTACTTTTTGGAAATGGGACGCGTGGAAGGAAACTGACACCTATAGGACTTGAGTGACAGGACCAACAGTATACGCTCGTACCCCTGCAGGGGTGGAGCGCTCCGGTGAGTGCAACCACATTGGGGGGATCACCAGTTGTTACAGCACGGCACTTTATCACCTAAGAAGAACTTTCTGCACAATTGCTATGAACTTTTTTGCACCAAATAACATAGGGTTTTTTGCTTTTTACCTGCGATTTTGACACATTATTAATGATTTTTATTGCATATAATTATTGCACATTTACACATTATTGGTGGACAATCATTGCTTTTGGCACTTTATCACTTATATTTATTCATGTGAAGATGTATTTATGTTATTTAGTGATGCTGCTTAATATTTGCGATTTTTTGCACATATAGTATTATTTTTCACCTGTTAAGGTGTTTTTACTAACACAAGGATATTTTTTCCTGTAAGTAATTTTTGGATCATACCGAAAATTTCTTATTTTTATTTATTTTTACACTTGTACTTCTTGCTAATTTTTAGTCATACTCCTAACACAGCGCCACTCCCTATACTTTGATCTATATTTTTGGGGGATCACATAGGTGTCCCCTTCCTACCTAGGGGGGCTGCAGGTGTAAGTCAGTCTATAAGCGCGGATCCGTTGATATATTTATAACTTAAGAAAAGTCTCAGAAAAAGATTTAGACTTTAAGTGATTAAACTTCCTGCATTTACACGTTGTTGAAAACGTGGCAGACTGCCCAGGTTATTTATTTACACAGAAGTTCTATCCCTTTGATCTAAGAAGGAAGCTTAGTTACAATGTTTCAAGTTAAAAGACTTGGCAGAATGCCCAGATGCTTTCTTTTGACAGCTGAGTGAGCAGATAAAGTCTCTCCACTTGTTTATATGAAAGAATCGGCAACCTCTGCAGGAGAGATCGCCAGGGGAGGTGAATCGAGATCACGATTTTTTTAATGATTAATTGTACAGCTCTAATGGACAACTCCTTTGAACGCATGATGTAGGTTCACAGCAATAGATTCCAATGCAAATGCCACACTTATGCCCCGTACACACGGTTTGAATTTGTTCGGACATTCCGACAACAAAATCCTAGGATTTTTTACGACGGATGTTGGCTCAAACTTGTCTTGCATACACACAGTCACACAAAGTTGTCGGAAAATTTGATCGTTCTGAACGCGGTGACGTAAAACACGTACGTCGGGACTATAAACGGGGCAGTGGCCAATAGCTTTCATCTCTTTATTTATTCTGAGCATGCGTGGCACTATGTCCGTCGGATTTGTGTACATGCGATCGGAATTTCCGACAACGGATTTTGTTGTCGGAAAATTTTATATCCTGCTCTCAAACTTTAAGTGTCTCAAAATCCAATGGAAAATGTCCGATGGAGCCCACACACGGTCGGAGATTCCGACAACACGCTCCGATCGGACATTTTCCATCGGAAAATCCGACCATGTGTACGGGGCATTAGAATCAACTCCAGACCTTTTAATTGACTACTTAATTGATGAAGAAATAAGGAAGGAGTAACCCACATCTGGCCATGAAACTGCTTTTGATTCAATTGTCCAATTACTTTTGGTACCTTGAAAAAGGGGGATGGCTATTCTTAAGAGCTGTAATTCCTAAACCTTTCCTCCGATTTGGATGTACATACCCTCAAATTAAACCGGAGAGGGTGCACTTTCAGCCCGCATAAATTATATAACTATTGCTTGAATATGTTTTGGTAAATACCTGAAAAAAACTAAAATTGTGCCCGTGTCCAAATATATATGGACCTAACTGTATGTATTTCATGTGTTTAGTTGCTTTGTCTGAGTCTAGCTTTAAAAAGGATTGTATCTAAAAGTTTGTTAAATTACTGCACGCTGAAATATTTATATGTAATCCATCCCAGTGATTGTCATAGACGGCTTCTTGTAAAACTTAAAAATTATACTCAATACTATAATATGATATACATCTAATTTAAAAATCCATCCCGGTTATACAATTTACCCAACATTTATGCTTGCACTTAAATCTCTGTATAATTCCTCTAAAGGCCCATTCATATTTACGTTGAGCAGCTTTACTCAACGCAGGCTCAACACAATGATCTGATGAAATTGGTGGTTTCTAACAGGCCCAGCAAGCTTTGGTGAGTGCTGGGTGAAAATGGAACATGGTGAATTTTAAATGCATTACAGCTTTAAACTTACGTTAAGGAAAGAAAAATAAAGTATGTTGGATTCTGCTGTAAAAAAAAAAAAATAATGCACATCAATGCAAAGCAACACATTACAAAACGCATGTCAATGCATACCAACTCAAGTTTTATTGGTGTGAATACAGCCATGAATTTCGGATGCACATGCATTACAGATTGAGCAGATCCAGCTTTTCTTGATTTTGCCATATGCAGTGAATACATATTATGATTGATCTAGATGTTTGATACCTCAGCCAAGATTCAAAATGAGTGGCAGTAGAACAAGGACAGCGCACATATATTCCGATAAAGTCCTTATAAGATAATAGCAAAAATGTTCTCACAGAATAGGAACAGAGTATACACATGTACTTTAGAAAGGTACACTTTGAAGGATATGCTAAGAACAGAAAGTGGTTTTCAGCCATCTGGCATTGCATATATGTCATCCTGATGATGTTTTTACCTAACTTAATGTAAAGTCTTATTTTGTGCTTGTACCTACAGGTAAGCCTATATTAAGGCTTACCTGTAGGTACTGTGAATATCTCCTAAACTTGCACAGTTTAGGAGATATTCAGAGTACACGCAGTCGATGACATCATCAGCGCATGCGCTCTGAAGGTCAGAGCCCGTGCCGTAAACGGCAGATTCTGCACGCATGCGCGGGAGTGACATCATCGCGGCTCCGGCCACTCACAGAGCACAACCCAGAAGAAACACCGGGTAAGATGTCGGCCGTGTCAGCGGTGTGTGGGCGCCTCTGGAGGGTGTCGTTCTAAGGTAAGTATTTCATAATAAGCTAGTATGCGATGCATACTAGCTCATTATGCCTTTGTCTTACAGGTTTGGTTTTTTTGTTTATTTTTCCAGGGTTTACAACCTTCTTTAATTCACTTCAGCTGTAGCATGTCTACTCATGTACTGTTTGACCACCGAGTTTGCATTTTAATGCAAAACTGAAGTGTAGTTGTGTTTTTTTTTTTTTTTTCTTTTTTTATTTTCCAGTCACTAACCTATCCTTTAAAAAGCAGCTATATCTGCAGTACTTGCCCTGCCTCTTGCTCTCTCCCCTAGCAGACTTGCCCGTTTTACTATCCAGCATCTATTCTCTTCCTGGGTTGTATGACACACAGGTCATTCAGCTCAAATCCTGAAATATAAGACACATACATCACCACAACATGCTGTACACACAGTAAAATGATGCAGAGAATGATGCTGACAATATTATGGAGGACTGCCCAGATTCAGGGAAGAGGACCCTGCGCATCATGTGGCTGGGAAGATTTCTGACGCTAGGCGATTATGGGGGGTCATTCATTGGTGGGGGGGGGGGATGGGTAAGGGAGTGGGGGCTTGTGGGTAGTTGGAGTTGAGCTTTAAAGCAATATGCTATAAAAATACAAGCCTGGCTAATTCTACTTTATTTCCCAAGACTTACTAATTGTTAATGAATCTAAAATCGTAGGATCAATCACTGCAAAAGGTGCAGGGTTAACCTCAAATGTTAAAAAAACGGACATTTGCTTATAACTTCTGGATCTGCTAATCATTCGGACTTAAAGTTTCCACTGAAAGCCTTATCTGTGATGATGTTTCCAAAAACTGTAATCCTTCCTATGGCTCCCTGTATTCTAAAAACGGCCAAGATTTGAACTGCCTATGGCCGGCCTTAGATGACAGGTGTTAAACCTTTCATGGCCAGCCCAAACCTAGATGCTAGATCCAAATTTTGGCAGCATCTATATGCAAGTTAACTTGACTATAAGGGCTATATGTGCATGAACTTTGATACAAGTGTATGGCCATACAGCATTGGTATATCTGTATTTACAATGCCCAGTAGCCCCAGATGCAACATATTTCAACCCACTTTACTGTATTAGAAAATTTGTTGTGCTCCTATTATCTCATGTAAATGCTGGTACCTATGATTACACAGGCATGGACATGCTTTTCCAAAATCAAGAATTGCGATTATAATACTTTAAAAAAAAAAAAATTATGTTTTTTTTTTTTCTTGCAGCTTGTGTACCAATTTTTTAGCTGAAGTCTGCCAGCTACTTCACTCTATGTGAGGTACAATAGTTTTGCCAACCTGGCCTGCTAGTGTGTAAAGTAATGTAATCACTATTATTGGCTATACCCTCTGTCCATTCCAGAGACCCAGGCCATGTCTGAGTATGTCGCCGAGAATCTGGAGAGAGGTTTCATCCGGAAATCCTCGTCGCCTGCAGGAGCAGGGTTCTTTTTCGTTGCTAAAAAGGATGGTACCCTCAGACCCTGCATCGACTATCGAGGGTTAAATGCAGTGACTATCAAAAACCGATACCCCTTACCTAGGGCTGGGAGATTTTCCCCCCCAAAAAAATCTGCGATTTTTTTATAAAAAACTCGATTCACGATTCGAATCCGATTTTTTTTTTTTTTTTTTTTTTATTATATTAAAGTGCATCAACAAACAAAATTTCAAAAAAATTTAAGTGCATTTTAAACATTCTTTGCAAGGAAAATGTGCCTATCAACAACAGCAGGTTGAGGCAAGCTCGGTGACAGGTGACAATATCCCCACAAAACAACAAAAAATCCTGAGGTAACTGACTCTAAGCCCCGGTTCACACAGGGGCGGCACAACTTGCAGGTCGCCTCACCGAGGCAACCTGCACACGACTTCCACGGCGACTTGCAAAACGACTTCTGTATAGAAGTCTATGCAAGTCGCCTCAAGTCGCCCCCAAAGTAGTACAGGAACCTTTTTCTAAGTCGGAGCGACTTGCGTCGCTCCTATTATAGAACGGTTCCATTGTACAGAACGGGGGGCGACTTGTCAGGCGGCTAGGTCGCCTGACAAGTCGTCCCTGTGTGAACCGGCACTGAGACTGGCCATACTTACTACCTATAGATTATCTACAGATTTCTACGGTCAGGTCAGATGGAAAAAGTGGAAAAGATTCCTCCATCTATGCTGAACTGTGTGGATGGAAGAATCCATCTCCCACTGGCCCAAGCTTCCATATCTTGCGCTCGTCGGTCCTGCTGGCTCTCACAATACCTGAACATTCTGATTGGGTGCAGGCATTGTTTAGGTTGAGAATCCAGCGGGGCTGACTAGCAAGATACTGAAGCTTGGCCCAGTGAGAGTTTCCTCCATCCACACAGTGTAGCGTACATTACAATACACACTACATCCCTGTATATACTGACACAGTACATCCCTGTATATACTGACACACTACATCCCTGTATATACTGACACACTACATCCCTGTATATACTGACACACTACATCCCTGTATATACTGACACACTACCTCACCGTATATACTGACACACTACATCACTGTATATACTGACACACTACATCACCGTATATACACTGACACACTACATCACCGTATATACACTGACACACTACATCACCGTATATACACTGACACACTACATCACTGTATATACACTGACACACTACATCACCGTATATACACTGACACACTACATCACCGTATATACACTGACACACTATATCACCGTATATACACTGACACACTACATCACTGTATATACACTGACACACTACATCACTGTATATACACTGACACACTACATCACTGTATATACACTGACACACTACATCACTGTATATACACTGACACACTACATCACTGTATATACACTGACACACTACATCACTGTATATACACTGACACACTACATCACTGTATATACACTGACACACTACATCACCGTATATACACTGACACACTACATCACCGTATATACACTGACACACTACATCACCGTATATACACTGACACACTACATCACCGTATATACACTGACACACTACATCACTGTATATACACTGACACACTACATCACTGTATATACACTGACACACTACATCACCGTATATACACTGACACACTACATCACCGTATATACACTGACACACTACATCACCGTATATGCACTGACACACTACATCACCGTATATGCACTGACACACTACATCACCGTATATACACTGACACACTACATCACCGTATACACTGACACACTACATCACCGTATACACTGACACACTACATCACCGTATACACTGACACACTACATCACCGTATACACTGACACACTACATCACCGTATACACTGACATACCGATAATATATCACTGTATACTGACACACTACATCACTCAGTGATGTAGTGTGTCAGTATACGGTGATGTAGTGTGTCAGTATACGGTGATGTAGTGTGTCAGTATACGGTGATGTAGTGTGTCAGTATACGGTGATGTAGTGTGCCAGTATGCGGTGATGTAGTGTGTCAGTATACAGTGATGTAGTGTGTCAGTATACGGTGATGTAGTGTGTCAGTGTATACGGTGGTGTAGTATGTCAGTATACGGTGATGTAGTATGTCAGTATACGGTGATGTAGTGTCAGTTTACAGTGATGTACAGTGATGTAGTGTCAGTATATACAGTGATGTAGTGTGTCAGTATACAGTGATGTAGTGTGTCAGTATACAGTGATGAGCACATTGCTGTGTGATGTCATATGGGGGTATTGTCATATATTGAGCACAGTGCTGTGTGATGATGTATGGTAATGATGTAATGTAGTATAAGAAGGGTGAATATATGGAATGGGATGTGACTTCTCTCCTCTGAGGTATTATTCTTTCTGGCAGTGATCACGTGGCTATCTCATGAAATACACCATACAGGCAGCACTCACCCTCCCTTCTCTCTATCTCTGCAGCCCGGGACTGTCCCTGTGATCCCCCCACCCCCCTCCTCCTCCTGATATCACAGCCCTCCAATACACAGCGGCGTTCCACCAACAGCCTCGCCCACTACCCCACCTACACACCCACCCACCCATGCACAGCGTCAGGCCTCGCGGACTAGGCCGAAGCCGCGGCCTCGCCTGAAAAATCGCGCACGCAGCTCCTCAGGCCCGGCGCGGTGCTGGTGAAAAAAAAAAAAATCTAAAAAAATCGATTTGAAGAAGATTTGAATTGATTTGACCTCTCAACTCGATTCAAGATTCAAATAGATTTTTTTCCCAGCCCTACCCTTACCTCTAATATCTGAACTATTTGACAGGTTGAAGGGGGCTTCCATTTTCACCAAGTTGGATCTCAGAGGTGCATACAATCTCATTAGAATACGGGAAGGTGACGAATGGAAGAATGCGTTTAACACTAGGGACGGGCATTACGAATACCTGGTTATGCCTTTTGGTTTGTGTAATGCTCCAGCTGTCATCTATGTGGATGACATTCTCATCTTTTCTGAAAATCTGCTTGCCCACAGAAACCATGTCCGCACCGTACTTCAGAGCCTTAGAGAGAATAATCTCTATGCCAAGCTGGAGAAGTGTTCCTTTGAATGTCCTGAGGTCCTGTTTCTGGGATGTTTTGTTTCTAGTTTGGGTCTTCGCATGGATCCCGGAAAGGTCTCGGCCATTACCAACTGGCCCCTTCCTGCTAGCCTCAAGGCCACACAGCGCTTTCTTGGCTTCACAAATTATTATAGGCAGTTCATAAGGAATTACTCTTCCATTGTCGCACATATTATCGCTTTAACCAAGAAGGGTGCGAATGCCAAAGACTGGCCTCCCGAGGCTGTCTCTGCGTTTCACGATCTGAAACAGGCCTTTGTTTCTGGACCTCTCTTGAGGAGACCAAATCCTGAGGACCCATTTTATTATTGAAGTAGACGCTTCTTCAATGGGGGTGGGAGCTGTGCTTTTTCAGTTCTTTGAGAAGAGACGTCAACCATGTGCGTTCTTCTCCAAAAAATTTTCTCAGGCAGAGAGAAATTATGCCATTGGTGATCGGGAACTTCTTGCAATTAAATTGGCGTTGGAAGAGTGGCGCCATCTCTTGGAGGGTTCCCCTCACTACATTACGATCTTTACTGATCACAAGAATCTACAATACCTACAGAATGCTAAACGTCTGAACCCCAGACAGGCCAGGTGGAGTCTCCTCTTTTCTCGTTTTAAATTCATGATTACGTACAAACCTGGTTCCTGCAACGGTCAGGCTGATGCGCTCTCTAGGTCATTTGACACTTTGGAGGAGGAGTCCACCCCTGATCCTGAGCCGATCATTCCGACCTCATGCATTGTTGCCCATTCTACCACCCTGGAATCAAAAATTCCTCCTGGCAAGACCTTTGTTCCCACGGAGCCAAGAGCTAAGATCCTTTGTTGGGGACATGATTCCAAGGTGGCAGGTCATGCTGGGTTCCTCCGATCCTTCCTGCTCATCAGTCGTCTCTACTGGTGGCCTAACCTCTGCTCAGATGTTAAAGATTACATTAAGGCTTGTCATGTCTGTGCTCAGTCTAAATCTTCCACACAAGCCCCTGCTGGTCTTCTCATGCCTTTGCCCATTCCTAAGGAGCCCTGGTCTCACATCGCCATGGATTTTATCACCGATCTTCCACTGTCGGAGAATAATACAGCCATTTGGCTGGTAATCGATCGGTTCTCCAAGATGGCTCATTTTGTTCCTCTTCCTGGTCTCCCTTCTGCCTCTGCCTTGGTTCCCATTTTTGTACGAGAGATTTTCCGCCTTCATGGTGTTCCTTCCCATGTCGTTTCGGACAGGGGTGTTCAGTTTGCGTCCCGTTTTTGGAGAGCCTTTTGCAAATCCCTCAACATTACCTTGGATTTTACCTCTTCTTACCATCCCCAATCCAATGGCCAGACTGAGAGGGTTAATCAGTAGTTGGAGGTCTTTCTCCGTACCTTGGTCCCAGCTCATCACGATGATTGGGCATCACTACTCCCGTGGGCAGAGTTCTCCCACAATAATCATGTCAACGTCAGTTCTCAGAAAACGCCCTTTATCACTGTTTATGGAAAACATCCTCAACTCCCTCTTCCTATGACCTGTTCTTCCGACATTCCAGCCTTGGCTACTGTTCAGGAATCATTCAATTCCATGTGGGCTGACGTTCATGATTCCCTCCAGAAAGCTGCCAACAAATTTCAAGAATTTTGCTGTCCGTCGCAGGCGTAAGCCGCCTTCTCTTCAGCCAGGAGACAAAGTCTGGCTCTCCACCAGGAACATCAAACTCCGGGTTCCTTCTCTCAAATTTGCCCCAAGATTCATTGGTCTGTACACCATAACTTCTAAACTGAATCCGGTTTGTTTCAAGCTCCAGATTCCCAAAAGCCTCAAAATCTCTAACTCCTTCCATGTTGCCTTTCTGAAACCTTTAGTCCTCAATAAGTTCTCTAGTCCTCTTTCTACCGCAGCGCCGGTCTCTGATCAGGAGTACAAGGTTAGCCAAATTTTGGATTCCCGACTCTGTAGAGGCATTCTCCAGTACCTCGTGCATTGGAAGGGGTTTGGTCCTGAGGAGAGGCCGTGGATCAAGGCTTCTGAGGTCTTTGCACCTCGTCTGTTGAAGTTTCATTTGAAGTTCCCCTCTAAACCTGGTCCCAGGCGGGGAAGGGGGAGGCCTCTGAAGAGGGGGGGTACTGTCATGGTTATGCAATAGAGTTTTATCTATCAGCTTACCTGTCTCCATGTGTTCATCTCTAAAGACCAGCTGACTCTCACCTGACTGCTTTTATTAACTCTCCTCTAGCATGGCTCCACCCTAGCTCCTATCAGAGAACTCTTTATTAACCTCTGCACTGCAGGCCAGCCCTGCTGATCAACCTTTGTGTGTTTGGCTTCCTGTTCCTGCCTGCCGTGTGCTCTTTGTTTTTTTCTTTTACCGACCTTGGCGTGTTCTCTACTATTCCTGTCTGCTCGTGACCCTGACCTATGGCATGTCCCCGACTATCCTCGTTTGCCTGCGACCCTGAACCTTGGCGTGAACTCTGTTGTCCTTGTCTGCTTGTGGCCCTGACCTTGGCTTATTCCTTTACTATCCCTATCCTCCTGTTGCCTACTGTGGGTGTGAGCTGGAGGACCCTGGGGGTCGCGACCTGGAGCCAGTAGCAGCCCAGTCCATCCTCACCACTAGAGGCTCTGGTGAACACCTGCTGGCTCTTAGACTCTGTGCCCCAGGGAATCCTACGCTCTAACCCCGGTGGGATACGTGTTGGTGTTCCAGCGGCCCTGCCTTCCTTACCACCCGAAATCCCATCTACAGCAGTCAGCCGTAGGGTCCACTGCCTTGCGGTGCACTCCTGATCCCAACGGTGTGCATCTGTCACCTAGCCTCAAGATGACCTGACAGTCAGCCAACCCCTTCTTGGCTATTTACACTGCCTGGTTCATTTCTCCCAGTCCTTCGCCTTGGTCAACATATCTGAAGATTCTCTGCTGTGTTCCGGTTAAAGACTTGCCTGGCTGACGTCACTTGTGGTTCCTGATCCCGTTTGCTGTCTCCGATTACACTGATCTTTTGGCTTCCTGATTTACTTGCTTGCACTGACTACCCGCTTTGATTACCGAAGCCTGGCTATGTTTTGACTACGTTTACTTTTTGTACCATTTTTACCACTATAATAAAAGGTGTGATTTTTTTTTTTTCTTTACTGCTTTTTCTGTCTCTTCCTGACAGGAGATCACTGAAGTAAGGCATTATTTGGCTTTTGAGGATAACAGTTGACATGAAATCACATGACCCCTCCACTTTTTCGCTTAGTCATCAGACATAGACTTGTAAGATGATGGGTAAATATGGAGGTAAAAATTTGGGGTGTCCAGATGTTTAAGCGGAGCTACAGTCATTTTTGTGTTTATTAAAAGTCGGCAGCTACAAAATGTTTAGCTGCTGACTTAATAAACACACAGTCACCTGTCCCATGATCCAGCCATGTGGTCAACCGAACTATCGCTTCTCTCCCCCTCCACTCTCTGGTGTCGGCATTTCAACTGTGGGCACCCGACTGTGACAGCTTGCGGCTTCACAGCCGGGTATGTGCTGTGCCTGCTGCCCAGCAATCTTCTGGCACCTGTGACGTGTTCTAGAAAACTGCAGGGAGCGAGGGGGAGAGGACAACTTCCGCTCGGATCGCCTAGGCCATCCAAGCGTAAGTGGGAGCAGTTACCTGTCAAAACTAGGTATGCACCCCCCCCCCCCCCCCCCGTCACAAAAAAAATTGCATGCCAAATGTGGCAGGGGAGGGGGGAGGAAGCCTTAAACCAGAACTTCCCCTTTTGGGTGGAGCTCCACTTTAAGAGAGCTGCTTGTCCTTGTTGCAATCGCAGATAGCTTATGACTTCATCCTCCACTTGTGCAGCGTTTGACTGTAGTGCATGTACATTGCTGGTTTATTCTGCAAGAAATGTAAGTTTCCTTGCTTGTCTGAAGGCAATGTACTGACAGAAGTGTAGATGTGGCTGCATTAAGTATGCATTGACATTGACCACAAATATCAAAAAGTCCTTGTCACCAGAGCATTCATTTCTACAAAAAATCTTTCCATAATATTACATGTGCATTTAATGTATTTTATGCTTCTTATTTATCTATAAAAGCCTCCTTTGTGTAGACATCCAGTGTCACTATGGTGGCATTGTACTGCTGTGGCGCTGATCATGTACAATGGCTGGCTGCTCTGATATCACTGTGACATCTGTGCACACACACATCCGCACCAATGTGTTGTTGGGAGCAGCGGCTGTCAGGCCACCTGAGGCCAGGTGACAGATACACACCGTTGGGATCAGGAGTGCACCGCAAGGTAGTGGACCCTACGGCTGACTGCTGCGGATGAGAGTCAGGGTGGCTGCTGGAACACCAACACGGATCCCACCGGGGTTAGAACATAAGATTCCCTAGGGTGCGGAGTCTAAGAGCCAGCAGGTGTAAACCAGAGCCTCTAGTGGTGAGGATGGACTGGGCTGCAGCAGGATCCAGGTCGCGGCCCCCAGGGTCTCCCAGCTCATGCCCACAGTAGGCAACAGGAGGATAGGGATAGTAAGGGAATAAGCCAAAGTCGGGACCACTAGCAGACAAGGACAACAGAGTACACACCAAAGGTTCAGGGTCACAGGCAAACAGGGATAGTCGGACACGCCAAGGACGGTAACAGAGACAAACGTAGAGCACACGACAAGCAGGAAACAGGAAGCCAAACACACAATGGATACACAATGGTTGATTAGCAAGGTTGGCTTACAATGCCCAGGTTAATATAGTGTTCCTAATTAGAGACGAGGGTGGAGCTATGCTGAGGGAAGATTATTTAAACAATCAGGTTAGGGTGGCTGGCCTCTAAAGGTGAACACAGAAGGAAAGGTGAGCTGACAGACACACATTACTGCTTAACCATGACAGTACCCCCCCTCTTACGAGGCCCCCCCCTCCCCTGCCTGGGCCCAGGCTTAAAGGGAAACTCCAGATGGAACCTCCTCAATAGACGAGGAGCAAAGACCTCAGATGCAGTGATCCAAGACCTATCCTCAGGACCAAACCCTTTCCAATGTACGAGGTACTGAAGAATGCCTTTACGGAGGCGGGAATCCAAAACTTGACTAACCTTGTACTTTAGATTATCCTCAGAGACCGGAACCGAGGTAGGGAGAGGACGAGAGGACTTATTGAGGACTAAAGGCTTTTTAGGATTGGGTAAGGGCATGAGAAGGCCATCAGGAGTCTGAGCAGGGTCCTCTAGACTCTTAAAGATGATCTGAACATCCAGCACAGGACCATCAGACTGGGCAGAGGTCAGTGGATCCCTGAGGTCAGGTTGGTTAGAAGGTGACGTGTCACAAGAGTCAAGCTGGATAGCTGAAACAAACAGAATGCAGAGAGCCCTGAGAAAAAGATTGAAAACCCCACCTGGCCGAATGAGGCAGTCTACCAAAGGATTGATTGAGCCTCTTAAACAGGTTTGAATGGACGTAGTAGCAGTAGGGTGAGGCCAGGTTACAGAAGGTCCCGAACAAGAAGTGGAAAGCTCACTAGGCATGGGCTGGACTGGCATAACTGGTGCAGAGGCCGACTGAATAGTATCGCCAGGTGTAGCGACTATCTCAATCGCATAATAGGGCGTAGCGACTGTGGAACTTGCGGGCAAGTTAGCCTGGCTGTGCGTCCAAGGGACTTTAGGGACAGGCAAAGGTAAATGGTTATGCAAACTGGAGTGAATGGCTCAGGTTCATAGATGCTCTCCTCATCCAGAGTGCCACATGATCTAGAGAGTGCATCAGTCCGACTATTGCAGGACACATCCCAGAAATCGCTATATACAGCGGGAAGAGCAGAAGATACTGGGATGGTGGCAACAGGAAGTTTCTTTTTTGGGGTAACCTTGAGTAGGCAGGAAAAGGAACAGGAGGAACCCCAGTCCAGTCAACGTGTGGAGAATGGAGCCGTAACCAAGGAGGACCTAATATGATAGGAGAAGAAGCCTTAGGTAAGACAAGGAAGGATATCCACTCCTGGTGGAGTGTCCCTACCGACACCTTAACAGGGAGGGTCTGGAAGCAGATAGGGCCCCTTGGGAGAACAGTGCCATCAATCGCCAAGACCACCAATGGCGTTGTAAGGGGCAAAAGGGTAAGTCTCATGGAATATGCAGTTTCCCAATCCATGAAATTGCCAGCGGCTCCGGAATCCAGATGTGCCGAGACCGAACGAGAGTAAGTGTCGACATGAAGGAATACAGAAAGGAGAAGACGAGAAGGTGAAATTTCAGGGTCTAATACTCCACCTTCCAGATGTATTAGCCCCAAGCATTTTTCTGGACGAAGAGAACAAGTATCACGAAAATGACCTTTGACCCCACAGGTGAGGCACAAGCCCAGAGTTCTGCGCCTATCGCGTTCTTTGGAAGATAACTTGGTCCAGCCCAGCTGCATAGGTTCCTCAGCAGGCAGGGGGTGCTCCTCAGATCGAAGAGAAGGGACAGGGAGCTCAGGCTGCCTAAAGAACGGGGAGTGCTGGCGTCTTTTTTTTTTTTTTTCCTGGGCCCTCTCCTGAAAGCAAATATTGATCTGGTTACACAAGGTGATGACACCGTCCAGATCAGCAGGGAGGGATCTTCCTGCTAATTCATCCTTCACTCCATCAGAGAGGCCATGTAAAAAGGTTGCAACTAGGGCCTCATTATTCCAGCTCAATTCAGCTGTGAGGTTACGGAACTGAAGAGCATACTGTCCCACAGAAGTGGACTCTTGATGGAGACGTAAAAGAACGCTGGCCGCTGAGGAGACACGACCTGATTCCTCGAAGATATTCCGAAAGAGTTTCAAGAAATCAGACAGGCTAGAAACCACTGGACCATTCAGTTCCCACAGAGGAGCAGCCCAGGCTAACACCTCGCCCGACAGGAGAGATATAATATAGGCTACCTTCGCCCGATCGGACAGGAAGTTTTGGAGCTGGAGTTCAAAATGAATTGTTCACTGGCTGAGGAACCCCCTGCAGGCCTTGGAGTCCCCAGAGAAGCGGCCCGGAACTGGCAGTTGTAATGAATGTGTGGCTGCGACTGGTGCAATAGGTGCTGCAGCAGATAGCGGTTGAGGTTGTTGAACCGGGGATCCTAATGAGGCCTGAACCTGTTCAAAATGGGAGGCCAAATCGCATCACCTGGGTCTCAAGTTTGCGGACTAAGCCCTGCAATGGATCATCTGCAGGAAGCGGCGCGTCAGCCGGGTCCATGGCTGATTAAACTGTCATGCCACCTGAGGCCAGGTGACAGATGCACACCATTGGGATCAGAAGTTTACCGCAAGGTAGTGGACCCTACGGCTGACTGCTGCAGGTGAGAGTCAGGGTGGTAAAGGAAGGCAGGGCCGCTGGAACACCAACACGGATCCCACCGGGGTTAGAGCGTAAGATTCCCTAGGGCGCAGAGTCAAAAAGCCAGCAGGTGTTCACCAGAGCCTCTAGTGTGAGGATGGACTGGGCTGCAACTGGATCCAGGTCGCGTCCCCCAGCTCACGCCCACAGTAGGCAACATGAGGATAGGGATAGTAAGGGAATAAGCCAAAGTCGGGGCCACTAGCAGACAAGGACAACAGAGTACACGCCAAAGGTTCAGGGTCACAGGCAAATAGGGATAGCCGGGGACACCCCAGAAGGTCAGGGTCACGAGCAGACAGGAATAGTCGAGAACACGCCAAGGTCGGTAACAGAGACAAACGTAGAGCACACGGCAAGCAGGAAACAGGAAGCCAAACACACAATGGTTGATCAGCAAGGTTGTCTTGCAATGCCCAGGTTAATATAGTGTTCCTAATCAGAGACCAGGGTGGAGCTATGCTGAGGGAAGATTATTTAAACAGTCAGGTGAGGGTGGCTGGCCTCGAAAAGTGAGCTGACAGGCACACATTACTGCATAACCATGACAGCGGCTTTGTCCATGAAGCCACTGCATCCCAATTTACTTAAATGAAACTACCTGCATGTGGATACATGGAACATCTGTGCATCCCTGTGTGGGTAAACATGGTTGTCATATAGGGCATGGATGCATATGTCCCATTGAAAGAGGGGCGTTTGCATGTGCTGTGCTCTCTGAAGAGTGATCCATGTTTAGATTGCTTTTCGGGGGGAACATTCAGGGAACGGGGGTGAGGAGGCATTGTATCTCCTCTCTGCCTGCTTTAACCCCTTGGAACCTGCACAAGCACCCCCATTTACTTGAATGGGTTGCAGTTGATGAGCGTACAGGCCTTGGAACACGCACAAGCACCCCCATTTACTTGAATGGGTTGCAGTTGGTGAGCGTACAGGGGGTATAATTCCTGCCACAAGTGCGAAGCAAAGCAATGCTGCCACGGCATGTGTACACCCCCAGAGTCTGCCTTTGCAGCTAAGGGGGGTAGCGGTTGGTGAGCTGTAAAACCGTGGTTTTAATGCTCCCTCAGCCTGTGTAAATGAGTCCACAGTTAGTACAGCTAGTCGCAGTGTCTCTGATCACCACCATACCAGTCATAGTGTAGCTAGAACAGTGTTCTGATTGGCGCCACACCAGACCAGTGCATCCAGCAACAGTTATCCTGATCTTCGGCACACCAGTCCTAATGTCACCAGATCCGTGTATGCTAGCAACAGAGTTCCTGATCACCGCCACACCAGTGCACGTTATTGGACATGTTTCTACCTGCTGCCTGGATTGATTCTTTGACTGTTTTTTGACCATGCTTGCCATCTGAACTGACCCATCTGCATATCTGACTGACTATGTTCCTATGAGACACCAGTCCCAGCCATTGCTTTCAGGTAACTGCACTTTTGGAACCACAGGAAATTTTTTTTTTATTCTTCCTTTTTTTCAGCCTCTTGTACCAGTAAATATTTTACACTGCCCGATGTAATAAAAAGCTAATCAGTTGCTCACAATGTAGGATAGATATATGTAAATCCCAACTGATATGTGTATATGAAAAATTGCAGCGCCTCTATAACCATATACATGTTAATCTTATAAAACAAAACCAAACCAAAACACAAAATAAATGCATATAACTTGTATAAAGTGCACAGTGCAAAAAATGTTGTGAATTAGATATATATATATATGTATGCAGTCTCAACTCTAATCCATCCCAAAGATGTTCTATCGGGTTGAGGTCAGGACTCTGTGCAATCCAGGAAAATTCCTCCACCCCAAACTTGCTCATCCATGTCTTTATGGACCTTTGTTCACTGGTGCGCAGTCATATTGGAATGGGAAGGGACAATCCCCTTACTGTAACCACAAAGTTGGGAGCATGCAATTGTCCAAAATGTCATGGTATGCTGACGCCTTAAGAGTTCCCTTTGCTGGAACTAAAGGGCCAAACCCAACCCCTAACCCCCCCCCCCCCCCCATTAATGCCCCCTGCACCAAATAGTTTGGACCAGTGCACAAAGCAAGGTCCACAAAGACATAGATGAGGAACTTGACTGGGCTGCACCTCCTGCCCTCAACCCGATAGAACACCTTTGGGATGAATTTGAGCTGAGACTGCGAGCCAGGGCTTCTCTTCCGCATCATTGCTTATCAAAATAGTCCACATAAAATGCAAAACTTATAAAAAAAAAATATCCTCCAAGTGGAATCATCCAAGTGCTCCCGCCCCCCATTAGACATTGCACACTCATCAGACTCTAAAGTATGTAAAGCATTAGAGGATTTTCCCACCAGCTGGTAAATCTCTGCTGCAGCGCTCATACTTCACAGCTTGTTTTCCACACTTACCATGAACGCTCACCCACAAGGAATTCAGTCCTGCTCTTTTAAAGTGGAACAAAAAAAAAGGAACCTCCTAGTGTAGCAATAATATTGTTTATTTCCCAAAACATAGCCAGCAAAATAAAAACAAGATAAACCATAAAGCAGAGAGCTAAGAACTCGCATAAGTGTCGCTGCCTTCCCATAAGCAGCAGCCAGTGATGTCAGCGTGTTTAGACTCTGCCCTATGTATTTCCCCCAATAGGACACCATCAGGGGTTGATCATTCAGCCCTTAATGATGTCCTACTGGATGAAATAGGTAGGGCGAAGTCTGAACATGTGGATGGCATTGGCTGCTGCTTCCAGGAAGGTAGCAGCGTTTATGTGAGTTCTTAGTTCTCTGTTTCATGGTTTACCTTGGTTTTATTTTGCCAAGAATGTTTGGGGAAATAAAAGATTTTAATGCTACACTACGAGGTTCCTTTGTTGTTTAACTTTTAATGTGTGGGACTGGATACGTTGTGGAAGAGCGTTTATTTTTCTAAGTGGTGCAATGTGGAAAACCAACTGTGAAGTACGACCACTGCAGTGGAGAAATACCTGCTGGAAGGAAAATCCCTTAATGCTTTACATACTTTGAAGTCTGGTGAGTTTGCTTCCTCTATTGACTGGATCAGGTGACAGGAGCACTTAAATTATTCCACTTGGAGGAGATTATTTGAAGATATCACTTGGAGAATATTTTTGCATTTTATGTAGACTATTTTATTGGTGAATGGGACTTATTTATTTGTATTTGATTTTACATGTATCATTCACAACATAATATATTAATATTGTGCATACTGTATATGTTGTTTTGTGATAGTCACATATAGTTTTGTTTTATGAGATTTGCATATACATGTTTATAGAGGGATTGTATTTTTTTCTTATACATGTACGAGTAGGCTAAGCATGCTTGGCTTATAGAAACAAGGACTGATATAGATGATGCTATTCTAAGATATATTCCCTGACTGTACAGAGGCAACCATTACAGTACACTGTTTTTGACACAGTTGGTTGATTTTGTGTGATACACAAGATTCAATGTCTGAATATATACTTAGTCCAAACATTGGAAAAATCTCATGTGGTATTGTCATACTCACAAGAAGCAGCAGAATGTGTTTTGGGGTGTAACTCTAATGCTGCGTACCCACGATCGGAATTTCCGACAACAAATGTTGGATGTGAGCTTGTGAGCTTGTTCCGACCATGTGTAGGCTCCCTCGACAACAAAAATTTGAGAGCTTTTTTGAAAAAAAAAAAAAAAATTTTGAGAGCTGGTTCTCAAATTTTCCGTCAACAAAATCCGTTGTCGGATTGTGAGCTTGTTCCGACCATGTGTAGGCTCCCCCGACAACAAAAATTTGAGAGCTTTTTTGAAAAAAAAAAAAAAAATTTTGAGAGCTGGTTCTCAAATTTTCCGTCAACAAAATCCGTTGTCGGAAATTCCGATCGTGTGTACACAATTCCAACGCACAAAATTCCACGCATGCTCGGAATCGAGCAGAAGAGCTATTGAACTTTTCATGGCTCATCGTACGTGTTGTACGTCACCGCGTTCTTGACGTTCGGAATTCCGACAACATTTGTGAGACCGTGTGTATGCAAGACAAGTTTGAGCCAACATCCGTCGGAAATAAATCCAGGATTTCGTTGCCGGAATGTCCGATCGTGTGTAAGCATATGCCTATGCTGTGTGTGAGAAATAGCTTCCTAAATTGAAATGTTTGTGTAATAAAATAAATTTTCATTTTCTTTCCGCATTTTCCAAAAACTTGTGGCAAAAAATTAAGTCTTCAAAAGACTCGCCATGCCTCCTTAAAAAGTACCTTGGGGTGTTCAACTTCCAAAATGTGGTCATTTGTGTATTTTTACACTGTCTTGGCACTGCAGGGCCTCCAAAAATGTGAACGGTAGTCAAAAAACTAGACTTGTAGTTTTATACCCCTAGAAAACCTGAATGTGCTCCTCTGATAGGCCCCTCTATAAGGCTAGGCTGTGAAAAAGTCTCATATGTGGTATCACCATACTCTGTAGGAGTAGCAGAATGAGTTTTGGGGTGTTATTCTAAGTATGTCAATGCTTTTTGTTAGAAATATCTGCTTGAGAACTTTGTGTAAAAAGTTTTTTTTTTTCATCTTTTGTGCATTTTAACATGTGGCAAAAATTGCCTCACTATGCCTTTTAGACAATACCTTGGGGTGTTTTCATTCCAAAATTGGTTCATTTTGTGGGTGTTTTTCCTGTCCTGGCACATCAGGGACTCAAAAAATATGATAGGTAGTTAGAAAATTGGACGCTTAATTTATGCTCCTTGAAAAAAGAAAAGGTGTGCCTTGGCTTTTGGGCGCCTCTATGTGTCTAGGCTGTGAAAAAAGTCCCACACGTGGTATCCCCATACTCAAGAGGAGTAGAAGATTGTGTTTTGGGGTGTAATTGTAATTATGCCTATACTGTGTGTGAAAAATAACTTATGACATCTTTGTGGAAAAAAAAATTAATGTAATTTAATTAATTTTTCAAAACATTGTGACAAAAAATTACAACTTCAAAAAACTCACCATACCTTTTACTAAACATCTTGGACTGTCTTCTTTTAAAAAATGGGTCATTTTGGGGGGTATTTATGCTGGTCTCTCATTTTAGGGTCTCAAGAAATGAGACCGTCAGAACATCTGGATTGATCAATTTTTAAATGTTCCATAGTTTGTATGTACCTTCCACAAGAACGAAACATACACCCATTTGTTTTTTTTTTCCACCCAAAAAATGTAGCCGAATACATTTTGGTTCAAATCTGTGAAGAAAGATTTTTTTTTTTTCCCCAAAGTTTTATAACTTTTTTTTTTTTGTTCTTTATTCCTTTTTATATATATAAAAAAAAAACAGCTGTGATTAAATACCACCAAAAGAAAATTAATCTGTCTCAAAGCAAATTATATAAAATTAATTTTCGTACAGTGTTGCTTGTCTGAGTAATTGTCATTCTAAGTGTAACCCCGCTAAAAACACAAAAACAGTCTGGTCTGGAAGGGGTGAGACAGTCTGGCCTTCAAGTGGTTAAAGAATGTCACTGATATATTTTGGTTGGCAAAGGTACATGGTGTTTCATTCATTTTAGCATGGAATTGAATCATCCATCACAAGTATATGGGGATGCATGTTTACATACAAAAGTTCTCAGTCATATGAATGTGCATTCGGAACTCCAGCTTCCACATCCAGAGAATATTCTGTATACATTTCCCTACAGAGTATATAAAGTTGTATGAAAGCTCAGTTTGGTAGTTAAGCTGAATTCTCATGCCTGTTCCCTGCTCTTCCACAGGTAAATTTCCTTCAAAGTGTAAGCGCCCCTTTGTTGCAGTTACGCTTAAATTGCTCCCCCGTCTCCAGCCAGTCTTATATTCACCAGTCCCCAATACAGCGAGATGCACTAAGCCATCTATGAAAATTTTTCGCACATGTGCAGGTCACTTTTCACTTAGCTCTTTTGGATATTTCTTATTCTGGATAAGAGTACTGAGTGGTTTGGCAGTTCATGGATTAAATCTTTTGAGATTAGGTACAATTATTGTAAGGCTCGATTTGAGTAGGGTACAGTACAAATGTAACTGTCACAAAGGTTCTAAATTAGGGGCCATGTGAGATGAGCGATTTATTAACAGCAATTCTTTATTTTTTCGAAAGCATTGCTAATTCACAAATTTTACAGCAATTGTAGCTCATTGGCTTAGTGATTGAGCTTCTGCAGTGTTTCATGTCAATGTATTCACCTCTATGGCTTAGCTACATAATGCTGAATTAGAGCAATTTGGAGCAGCAGATGCCATAGAAATTATGTACTACTAGTTTAACCTGGATCAGTGACAAATTGCCAACCAATATAGCAATTAAATCGCTAGCTACAAATTGATGCTAATGGCTGGCATTGGTCATTTGTAGCAACGATAAATCACTACTTCTAAATTAGCAGTGTGTCATGGCCCTAATATTACAAAGTTTCGAGTTTAACGTGGAACATAAGGATAATGTAACTTTTTTTCTTAAGTGTTCCCTCCCTCTCCTACCTATCCTGCATACCCTGTATAAAAGAAAGATCTGTGTACTTGCCGTTTTTTAATCCGGTCAAGTCCTGTCAGGTAAATAGGTATATTACTTATCTAACAGTTTCCCAATTTCTCTTTGGGATTAATAAAGTATTTTGTACGTAACACGTTAGATGATATCTTTTATTGGCTATTTTAAAGTGTTACTAAACACTTTATATGCTGTATATGCAGTAAAGCATGCTTGTTATACGCACTGTGGAACCTAAGGGGTTAATCCTCTGCATTATAAAAAAGGCTGTTTGATCTTAGCTTTTCTGATTCTTCTCTCCTTCTACTGTCCCCTGATAATTCCTTGATAACAGTTTATGGAGTCAGGCTGCACATGCTCAGTTTGGTGTATATTGGTAGAGACTTTTTTTCTTTTCTTGGGAGCATGCATGTGATCAACACAGGGCCAATCAGCACTGTCCAGACAGAGGGTCAGGGGTCTTGCAGTCTCATAGGACAGTTAGAAAACTCCTCCTAAAAGCTTTAACCAGTGCTTGGCTGGACACTGATAAGTCACAAGACCACTCTAACTGCTGATGAGAAAAGGTATTTAGCAGTCTATATTTACTAGAATAATAACATTTCCATGTTCTGTGTACTGTGAGAGACCAGATATAGTGAATGCAGGGTCCTGGGTTTAGTAACACTTTAAGTTATTAACCATTTGCTGACTACCATACATACAGTGGGGAAAATTATTATTTTATCCCCTGCAGATTTTGTAAGTTTGTCCACTTAAAAAGAAATAAAGGGTCTATAATTGTATCAAAGGTGTATTTTAAATGTTAGAGACAGAATATCAACCAAAAATCCAGAAAAAACACGATACAAATGTTAAAACTGACTTGCAGTTCAGTGAGTAAAATAAGTATTTGATCCCCAAGCAAAACATGACATAGTGGAGAAACCCTTGTCGACAAGCACAGAGGTAAGACATTTTTTGTAGTTGGTTACCAGGTTTGCACACATCTTAGGGATTTTGGACCACTCTTCTTTACAGATCTTCTCTAAATCCTTAAAGTGATACTAAAGTCTCCTTTTTTTTGTTTCAGAATAACAAACATGTTATACTTGCTCTGTGTAGTGGTTTTGCACAGAGCAGCCCAAATCCTCCTCCTCTTGGGTCCCTTTCGGCGCTCTTGGCCCCTGCCTCCTGTTCAGTGCCCCCACAACAAACAGCTTGCTATGGGGGCACCCGAGCCAAGCCGTAGCTCGATGTATGCATTCAGACATGGAGCCACGTCCCGGCCCCACCCCTCTCTCTCCTCATTGGCTCACTGACTTTGACAGCAGTGGGAGCCAATGGCGCTTCGCTGCTGTCTCAGCCAATGAGGAGGGAGAGTCCTGGACAGCCGAGTCTCTTGCGCAACATCGCTGGATCGTTGGGAGCTCAGGTAAGTATTAGGGGGACTGCTGCACACAGAAGGCTTTTTACCTTAATGCATAGAATGCATTAAGATAAAAAACCCTCTGCCTTTACAACCACTTTAAGGTTTCTTGGTCGTTGCTTGGCAACTCAAAGTTTCAGCTCCCTCCATAAATTTTCTATAGAATTAAGGTCTGGAGACTGGCTAGGCCACTCCACGACCTTAACACCTTCTCGCCGTGGGTGGCGGTCGGGCGGGGTTTTCCATTGTTCTGACTGGATGTCATGTGATGTCCTTCAGAACAAGCCGCTCGTGCACGCCCCCACAAAAACATAAAGGCTCACCGGAACATATTCACCCCATAAGCTTGCCATACATTATTCACTTTAAGACCAGACCTTTTTCTGACATTTGTTTAGTAAACATATTTTTTGCTCGAAAATAACCTGGAACCACCAAAAATTTTATTTATTTATTTATTTATATATATATATATATTAAATGTTGGGACCTCTGCGCTACTAAATAAATTGTTTTGATGTGCAAGATGTGTGTGAAAACATAGGAGTGATGCTGCAAAATCAAGTAGTGCTCACTGAATCACCATAGAAATTTACTGTATAGATGAGATTTTGCGCAAACACATTATGTAATGGTATAACAAATGGGTAGTGCAGAACCAAAACCAAAAAGTGTCCAATAATAATGAAAGCGTAATCTTCTAATTTCTTGATGGACACTTGGCTAGATGGTGTATTTTCACATATATTAAATAATTAGATAATTTCCTTCCCTTGAAACAAGTCTCCCATTGCCCTTACCTTAAAGGGCTTAAGATAAAGCCTTGATGTAGATGTAGGTAATGGTCTGGGAGTAGCTGGAATCTGTCCCCTGGTGGTGGTTCCCGGTGTGTTGATATTCAGGAAACTTCTAGATGGGAACGATTCCGGATCCTAGGCTCAAACCCGACCAAGTGGGGAAACAGAGAAGGGAAAAAAAAGGAGGGTTTCCGATGGTGTAGTTCGTTAAAAAATAGTTTTTATTGCACCAAAAAGAACTTTCCAAAAAATGGATAAAAATCACTACACACTGTGGGTACAGTGTGCAGCGGTGACAGGTAAAGATGGCGGCGAGACGCCGGCACCTAGTACAAAACTTCCGGTTCACACTGACAGGCTTCTGGGTAAAAGGCAGTGTGTAATCTCGTGTAGAGTGGTTGACGGGATCCTACGCGTTACGTCACGTGACCTCGTGACTTCACGAGGTCACGTGACGTAACGCGTAGGATCCCGTCAACCACTCTACACGAGATTACCCAGAAGCCTGCACACTGTACCCACAGTGTGTAGTGATTTTTATCCATTTTTTGGAAAGTTCTTTTTGGTGCAATAAAAACTATTTTTTAACGAACTACACCATCGGAAGCCCTCCTTTTTTTTCCCTTCTCTGTTTCCCCACTTGGTCGGGTTTGAGCCTAGGATCCGGAATCGTTCACATTTAGAAGTTTCCTGAATATCAACACACCGGGAACCACCACCAGGGGACAGATTCCAGCTACTCCCAGACCATTACCTACATCTACATCAAGGCTTTATCTTAAGCCCTTTAAGGTAAGGGCAATGGGAGACTTGTTTCAAGGGAAGGAAATTATCTAATTATTTAATATATGTGAAAATACACCATCTAGCCAAGTGTCCATCAAGAAATTAGAAGATTACGCTTTCATTATTATTGGACACTTTTTGGTTTTGGTTCTGCACTACCCATTTGTTATACCATTACATAATGTGTTTGCGCAAAATCTCATCTATACAGTAAATATATATATATATATATATATATATATATATATATATATATATATATATATATATATATATATATAATGGCGGTCGTTGCTATATTTTTTTTTTGTCACACTGCATTTGCGCAGCAGTCTTTCAAGCGCAATTTTTTTAATTAATTAAATAAAACAGTAAAGTTCGCCCAATTTTTTGTATAATATGAAAGACAATGTTACAATGCCTAACATGTCATGCTTTAAAATTGCGCACGCTCATGGAATGGCGACACACTACAGTACTTAAAAAAATCTCCATAGGCGATGCTTCTAACATTTTTACAGGTTACCTGTTTAGATTTACAGAGGAGGTCTTGCGCTAGAATTATTGCTCTCCCTCTAACGATTGCAGTGATACCTCAATGTGCGGTTTGAACACTGTTTACACCATATGGGGAGCTTTTTAATGTTTTTTTTCTCTCTCTACTTTTTATTTTTACACTGTCCCTTTAATTTTTTTTTTTTGCTTTTATTCCTATTACAAGGAATGTAAACATCTCTTGTAATAGAAATAAGCATGACAGGTCCTCTTTATTGAGAGATCTGGGGTCAAAAAGACCCCAGATTTCTCAATTATCTTTAAAATGGAAAAAAAAAATCATTTCTGTCTGCTCGAGAACAGGAAGTGATGTCAGACGTCGCTCTGTGTCCTCCTAAGGGCATAGAGCCGAGTGGGGTCTATCTTGTCTTCACTTGGCTTTCTGCCTAGCCATTGTCCACACCATACAGGGGTGGATCCAGAGTCTAGTCTTGGGAAGGGCACTGCCAGAAAATATGTTTTTTTTGCGCTTAATTTATCGAGGAAATGGCTGGTGTTAGCGCTTCAATCATCCCGGCACCATGGTCAATATGGTGTCAGGATGATTGAAGCACATTATTTCTATTATTACATTGTTATATAAAATGAAATGGTTCAACTCACCATAATGCAGAATCATTAAAACCCCCGAGTGTGTCACCTGCCACCAGATGCGGATTGTCACTTGCCATGCCACCTGCCACACGTTGCGGATTGTCACTTGCCACGTTGCCTGCCACATGTTGCGGATTGTCACTTGCCACGTTGCCTGCCACAAGTTACGGACTGTCACTTGCCACATCACCTGCCACCAGATGCGGATTGTCACTTGCCACATGTTGCGGATTGTCACTTGCCACGTCGCCTGCCACACGTTGCGGATTGTCACTTGCCACGTCGCCTGCCACACGTTTTGGACTGTCACTTGCCACGTCACCTGCCACACATTGCGGATTGTAACTTGCCACGCCGCCTGCCACAAGTTGCGGACTGTCACTTGCCACGTCACCTGCCACAAGTTGCGAATTGTCACTTGCTGTGTCACTTTCCTGCTATCAGGGGCGGTGGCCTGCAGTCAGTGTGAGTGACTGTGTGGAGTATGGACAAGATGGAGGGAGGAGGTGCTGCAGCCGGGAGGGGCCAACACACTCAGGGGCGGCCGCCTAGAAGGAAGATTGCTGGCGCTCTGCCTCTGCCACACAGTGCCACTACTCCTGCAGTCTGAGACTGCAGCAAAAACTGTTCCCCTAGGCTCCTCCAGGCAGCTCCTGTCACCGTCACATCGGCTCTGAGACTCCGAGTCCGACGTGAGTCACATGACTGACTCAATTACGTCACTCATTGCTAGACGCCAGGCGGCCCAGGCGTTAGCAATGAGTGCAGCGTTGCCAGGCCAACGGCTCAGCTCCACCCACCTCCAGGCTCCTTCTGGTCCAGGCGCAGTGTAACACACTAGAGTCTCTCTCTCTCTGCGCCGCTGATTGGCTGATGAGAGAGAGACTCGGGCATAACAGAGCTTCAGCCTGCAAGTGACTGACAATCAAATCATGTCAGTGTGATATTTTCGGGGGGGGGGGGCAATTGCCCTGTTCCCCCTCCCCCCCTGGATCCGCCCCTGGCACCATATCGGTCCTGGGCTCACCGACTGCTCCAGTAAGCTCAGAAGCGGCAGGAGGGCACCTCTCCCACCGCCTATAAAAGTGATCCAGTGGCAAATCCACCGCTGGGATCACTTTTATCTTAAAGTCGACCGCCTGTAGAAAATAAAGATTACCGGGGTTATGGCTGCAGCTAGTTGCTGTCAAAACCCTGGTATTTTAACTGTTAAGTATTGACGTATTTTTAGGGGGTCGGCAAGTGGTTAAACAACTTTCTTATTCAATTTTCTTTAGATTTACTTTCAACTATGTATTGCAAGGGCTTGCCTGATTGCATACAAAATTAAAGTGCATACAAAACACTGCAGGTATATGTGCCCAGCTCAAATTTCATGAATTGGGTTTACATCCACTTTAAGCTAAGTAAATTTACTTTTAAAAAGTTCCTATTACTGATTATTCCAATAAAAGACTCACCAGATAAAGAGGACTTACAATCTCGGTTTGATCAAATACTTTGGAGGACAGAAGGGATCAGGGGGTCTCACAACAATCTCCCAATAAAAGAGTACTTGTCACTGTCCCAGCTATCACAAGGGATGTTGTTTATCCCTTGTAATAGCAATAATGTTGATCAAAAAAAGAAAAAAATAGAGACCGTAAAAAAAAAAAAGGAAATAAAATTTCAAGTGCCCCCACCCCCTGTGCAAATGCAAACATGCACGTAAGTCCTACATAAATATTTAAACCATAATTACACCACACATGTGAGGTATCACTGCGAATGTCAGAATGACAACATTAATTATCGCACCAGAGCTCATGTTTTACTCTAAATTGGTAACCTGTAAAGGCTTTTAAAGCATCGCCTATGGAGAGTTTTAGGTACTGTAGTTTGTTGCTATTTCACAGGTGTGCTAAATTTCACATCTTGACATGTTTGATATCTATTTACTCGGTGCAACAAAATCTTTTATATTTTACCAAAAGACACACCGTGTGTGTCCATTAGAACACATAGTGGCACTGTTGCCTGTTTGTGTAAGGTGTTAACTGCAGAGTTAAATTAAAGTGAAGTTCCACCCAAAAGTGTAACTTCCACTTTAAGGCCTCCTCCCCGACTCCTGTTTGAGATACTGAGCTTTTGGGGAGGAGGGGGGAGCAAGTACTTGATTTTTGCAGCTTCCTTTTCCCACTTCCGTTCTGGTCGCCTTAGGCGATCGGAAGCAGAAGTTCTCCTTCCCAAAGTCTTCTGGGACACATGACAGGTCCTAGAAAACTTATGGACCAGGCACAGAGCGCAGCTTTGCTTGCGCATGCCCAGTGGGCACCTGGCTGTGAAATCGCAAGCTGTCACACCTGGGTTCGCATAGTAGAGATGCCAGCGCCGTCAAGGGAGGACACAGGAAGAGTGCTGGATCCTGGCGAGTGTGTGTTTATTAAAAGTCAGCAGCTACAGTTTTTGTAGCTGCTTACTTTTAGTAAACAAACAAATGACTGTAACTCCGCTTTAATGACGCCAATGAGGATCACTCTGGTGCTTAGATTTGTTGTCCCTCAAGCTGAAATATCTTGGTACTAATTATTACTTATCAAATGGCAAAGCCTACAGTGTAAAATTTCTTGTATTTTTATAGTTGTAATTGCAGTTTGCCAGTATATTCATGCAGGAACACTGACAGCACAAAAAGTATACAGTATGTAAGAGTTTAAACACTGAAATGCAGGTGAATTAAAAGTAATGTTTTTAAAATGCCCAATTCCTTTTTCTCTTTAGGTACCATGCACACTGGATGCTTTTAGAGCTGCTGTTTTTGGCTTTAGATGGATTTTTTTTCTGCAGCCAATAAACTCCTCAGCGTGGTAACCTAGGTGTCCATGCACACATAGGCAGGGGTGTTTTCTGGCTGGAAAAAACCCCCCAGAACTAATGGATTTTGAGAGTTTTTGAGCTGAAAAAAGCTTAAAAACTCTGAAAAACGTGGCTATTTAGAGTTTTTGAGCCATAAGCTTTTGTGGGAGTATAATTTTGTTAAAAAAGCTAAAAAAAATGGTACTGCAAAAACCCTGAAAAACTAATTCTACAGCTAACACTACTGGCTTTTTTTTTTTTTTTTTTTACAAAAGGATTTTATTGCAAAAAATGAATTCAACAACTTGGTTCAACAAAGAGATGCTTACATCATACATGGCATAAAGGAAAAGATCCCAACAGAGGGGCATAAAAAGAATGTTACGTAATTCTCAAATACGATATAAAATATCAGCTGAAGTCCTTAAGACCTTGATGAAGTGAGCATAATATTCCAGACTGTAGTGTATGGTGGACTCAAACCTAGACACCCAAACATGGGCATAAAGAATACAAAACAGTTCAACTGGTAGAGAGTGCACATAAGTATACGATATACAAATTATAAGATGTAATCACTGTAACCATGCTCGCCAATCCCACGCCTGGCGGTCTGGTGAGTAATTAAGACATTTATACATAAAAAGAAAAGAGCTAGAATGAAAGCTGGAAGATAAAGTTAAAAGGAAGGGGAAAAGCAAAGGAGCCAAGAGAAGAGGAAAAAGAAGGGAAGGAGTCCAACGGGGTGTGCAGTGGGAGATCACTTAAATTGAAAGGAGTTTATTATCGAAGCTGGAAGGCTGGTTGTATGTTATTCACGGCAGACCCTAAGAAATTTATTATGGTTATTTCTCGTTTATCACAATATCTTTCATACGGTTCTTGACTGCTAAGCTAAGCACAGGGGTGTTCCAAGCTCTCGCAATGGTCAACTTAGTTGCAGTAAAAAGATGTAGAGCCCGTTGGCACTCAGGACAAAGCAGTTCTGAGATCGGTTTACGAAGAAGTGTCTCGTAGGGGTCTCTTTTGAGGTTAGTGTGAAACATGTTACTAAGAAGGATATAAACCCTGACCCATAGTCTGCATACCTTAGGACATGCCCACCAAATATGAGCCATAGTTCCTTCTTGCGAACAGCCCCGGAAGCAGAGAGGGAAGTAGGATGGTGAATAGTACCATCTATATAACACCTTGTAGGCATTCTCCAGTATGGAAACATTCTTGGAGCTTTTTGAAAGGGCTATTGTCATGATCTGCCAGTCCTCTGGGTCTATCTGTCTTCCCAAATCTTTCTCCTATTGTAGATAGTAGGACCACACTGGGGGTTTTCTAAAGGAAATAATTGATGAGTAAAGTAAAGATATTAGTCCCAGGGAATGGGGTTAAGCTCTGCTCTTTCAAAAGGGGTTAACTTATATCGGGTAGGTTGGGGTTTTATCAGTTGTTGGAGGAAGTGTCTAATTTGTAGATAACTGGAATGTTCCCGCAAGGGAATATCGTGGGAAGATCTAAGGGGCTTCGAAGGTTGGTATTCTCATAGGGGTGAACAGAGAATGTGCTATTGGATCTTTTTATAACTTCCAGTGTGCATTAAGCCTTAAAGCAGAGTTGCACCCAAATATGAAACTTCCACTCATTTGGCACCTTTCGGAGGGGAGGGGGGAGCGGATACCTGTCTTTAACAGGTATCATGTTCCAACTTCGGGGAGCCACAGCTGTGGCTGTTGATGTCACGGCTCTGCTCCCTCTTCCTTCCTCCTCCTTTCCCTGCACCAGGCCAGTAGGAGAGAGGAGCGGAGCCTCGTGCATGCGTAGTAGGGTTCCCGGTGTGAAGAATACACTGCTGGGTTCTCTTATCCGCAATGGCGGCGGCAGCATCCGACAGCTGATGGAAACATCAGCTGCATCGACGACTTTGACGGACTCCAGGACAGGTAAGTGTCCAATTTATTAAAAGTATGTGAGGCTAGCCATATTAGTACACCCCGAGATTCCTCCGACCACCTCTGCACTATGTCTCCACCGAAAAAGGCTTCCGAGGCTACTGACAAGCTTGCCAAGTACCGTCGCCTTGAAGAAAAAGTATGTGAGGCTACTGGCTTTAAATGTTTGCAGCGGTGGGTGGACCCTCGCTTTAAATGCACTCCAGCACCACCCCTTCCTCAGCAAGCTGTTCTTATCTTTACCGTACTGTTGGCATTCTCTGCATTAAAGTAAAAAAACCTTCCAGTGTCTATGCATCCCCCTCCTCTCCCTAAGTATTTACCTAACGCACTCTGGATCCATCGCTGCCTTTTCCGGGAGCCTCACTGTTCCTGTATTTATGGCCTTTACTGAGAGCAGTGGGAGCCATTGGCTCTTCCTATTGTCAGTCAAATTCTGTGAGGAGGGAGCAGGGGGGAGAGCTGAACCACGCTTTGTGTGTCTTGCTATGGGGATACTCACAGATGAGGAGAAGCAGGGGACCCTAGAAGAGGAGGTTCAGGGTCGCCCTGTGCAATATCATTGCACAGAGCATGTATGTATAACTTTATCATGTTAAAAAAAAACACTACAATCATTTTAAGTAACACTTAATGTTTATAACCTGAAGGTTAATTGATCTTTAACAGGAAGGACTGAAATCAAAAAAGTACATGCTCTCAGCTACATAAACTCATGAACAACCAGAATTGGGCGAACAGGATACAAATAAGACAAGGAACAGATATGTAAAGCCTGAGGCTTATAAGACTTAGTCACCAAGTGAAATTTTGCACGTGTCACACTCAGAAACAATTTACATAGAGATAATAGTTTATAACAACAAAAGACTGCAGCAGTAGTAGACAGAGATTTTAATCTGAATATCATATATCCATTTATATAGGAGACTGTGTGATGCACAAAGCATATGTGCTGCTAATTGATGTTCCCTGCGGACTCTTGTCCGACTCATCTACTACGTCCTGCCTCAACAAATCCTTGACAGGTTACTGTTGAGGACAGCAGTCTTCAAAGACCCAGTGAAAAGGAGGTTTAGAGGTCCTCCTTAACCACTTGCCTACCTGGGCAATTTTTTAAATTTATTGCACAAAATCTGCAGTTTATTGCTAGAAATTACTGTAAACCTACTTAAAATGATATACAGTGTTTTCTGAAAGCCAAGGCCCTAGGGAATAAAAAGGTGGTAGTTGCAATTTTTTTGTCACACGGTATTTGCCAAGTTATTTATCAAATGCATTATTTCAGGAAACGTGCACTAAAATGAATTTTGGTGAAAACAAGCACAATACTATACCCATTTTTTGGTAAAATATATAATAGATTGGGTTGAATCAAGTAAATAGATACCAAACATGTTAAAATTGAACACACCCTTAAAATTGCAAAAAACATGCTACCCAAAATTCTCCATAGTCAACCATTTAAAAGCTTTTACAGGTCATCAGTTTTAGCTGTAAACTATAGCCCTAGAATTATTGCTCTCCCTCTGATGTTCAGGACTATCACATCTGTGGCGCAATTGATGTTTACATACATGTGCTTGCCTTACCCTTTTTATATTATTATTATTTTGCTCTGTAGCGCTCGACCATGCAACAAATGGTTACTATAACTAGCGCTTAGCACTCTGGGCCAAGTGCATGGTGCCCGACCTTGGATTGCTCATGACTGATCTCTCAGTGCTACCAAAATTGGAGCTCCCCCCAGTTGCCTTGCACTACAGTAACCTCCCTTCAAAATTTTCACCTGGCTCATAAGTGGAGATGTGCAGGATTCTCTGGCCATGGAGCTGGTCTGCAGAGATGGCCTTTAAGAAATGTCTGGAAAGGATTGTGTTTAATGAAGAATGACTCTTGGAGAGGCCTTAAATCCCTTTTATTAAGGAAGTCCTGGGTGGAAAGATTTGACTCTTACCTAGTACTTGCTTAGTAGCTAAGGTGTCCGCAGGAAACATCTGCTGCTTCTGGAATTCCAAAGATTTCCTTTCGTTCATCCTAGGCCTCTACTTCTAAAGCCAAGTTCTCCACTTGGTTCTTTCACAAGTCCTGAATGTCAAAACCAGTGAAGTCCTCCTGACACTGAAGGGATGCACCTACTTCTACAAGTAGAGAACATATGTTGGCCTTTTTTTTGCAGCTGCCTAGCATTTGAGTTTTGGGTCTAGGACATGGTGCCCCAAAAATACAGACTGGAACTTTGATCCCTGTCTCCCCCTCTCCTTCCAGCCTCCTCTGCTTCTCCAATGAGATAGTGGGCCTTTCAGGCTGCCTTGCAGCATCTTCACTCTTTGTGAATGGTTGTTCAAGGTTCCTATTTCATAGCTTTTATTCAAACCTTTTTATGGTCTCGAAGCCCAGCGGGGGCATCCGCCCCATCCAAGACCTAAAGGTTTTCAACCCCTTCTTGCAGGTCCAAATGTCGTGGATAGAATAGGCCCGATTTGTAATTGCATTGCTGCAACAAGGGTAATTTCAAGTGTTAATAGACATCAAGGATGCATTTTTTCTTATATATTCCCATTTTTCCCTGCACCAGCAGCTTCTGCAATTTGCGGTAGATGAGCAGCACTTCTAGTTTGTGGCTCTCCCTTTTTGTCCAGCCCCCCAGATCTTTACCAAGGTGCTTGCCTCTCAGAAAATCCACATTATCTAATATCTGGACGATCTCCTCTTGAAGAGGCTCACTGCCCAAGCTCTCATGGCTAATATCCAATGGCCGATACAGACATTTTAGAGCTTCAGGTGGATCCTCAACCTCCAGAAGTCTGTGTTGGGTTCAACCCACCATTTGGGAGTATCTAGGCTTAATCTTGGACAGGGCTAGGCTACTGAGCTTTCTTTGGTCCTATTTTGTATGAGAGTACTGAGTCTCATGAATGCCTCGTTCAAGGCCGTGATGTTTGCCCAGACTCACTTTAGGCCTCTGCAGCTCATTGTGCTGACCTTACATCTGGGTTTGTTTCCCAAGACCAGGATATCGATGACCAACCCTGTGCTGTTAACCAAGACGGTTTTCACAACAAATGCCAGCCTGTCCTAGGAAAGGATGTGATCCATAGGACATGTACGTGACTTCCATCAGCATTTTCACATCAAGTGCCATTTGTCTCTTTCTGCTGAGATGGACCAACCTGCTTCGGGGACAGTGGATGAGGGTCCAGTTTGACAACACCACAACTAGGGCTTATATCAGTTATCAGGGCAATACTAGAAGTTTGCAGCAATTTGAGAAGCTGACCTAATTCTGACGTGGGCCAAAATACAGATTCCATACCATTTTCACAGTCCACATTCCTGAAGTAATCAATTGACAAGCAGACTTTCTCAGTTGTCAGTGCCTGTACATAGGGGAATAGTCTTTTCACCCTTAACTGTTCCAGGATGTCTGTCACTGTTGGAGGATGCCAGACTTAGACCAAAAACAAGTTGGTTTGTGGCCAAGTTCAGGGATCCTGAATTCTTCGCAGCAGATGCGCTGGTGACCCTGTGGGGAAACTTCCAGCTGATATATGTATTCCTTCTGCTGTGGATTCTTCCGTCGCTGCTTTGCAGGATTGAGATGGAGCGCATTTCAGTGATCTTGGGGGCGTTAAACTGATCCAGAAGGACCAAGCCCAAGTCCTGAGTTCTCTCTGACTCCATTATTCTTACACTGCTTAAAGCTAGGAAATTGACCTCTAGGAAGGTCTGTCATCTTAAATGGGCCTACGCCATATGGTGCATAGCCTGTCCTTTCCACACTCTGGGCTGGATCAGCACTTGGCATGAGCATCCTGAAGGGTCACTCTTTGACCTTGGCTATTCTCTTTTAAAAATCCCTGGGGACTTTTATTTGCTGGTAAAGGCCTTTGGGTCTTGCCCCGGGGTCCTAATCTGGTCCTGTCGGCTCTACCGAAGCCTCCCTTTGAGACTTTGTCTTGTGAAAGGGAATCCTGTGTCTCGTTCCACTATTTCTACCTGGATTGTGCAGATTGTGACTAAGCTTTGAAGATTAGGAATCTTTCATTTTATGTAAAGGCTCACTTGACTCTGTAAATTGGTACCTCTTGGGCTTTTTGGCTGCCACCTAGTCCTCTGTTCACATTAAATTTTATCATGTGGATATTCGCTGCAACTTCAGGTGTAAAAGGTGCTTCAAGTCGCTCTTTGAGTTTGAGAGTGTTATTCTGATGCTTTGGGCTTGTTGGCCTTGTTGCTGTGTTGCCCACTAGTCGGTTGCATTGTTTGGGGTTGTGCCATGGTCTTGATTAATTGACTGTACTGTACAATCAAATACTCCCCCAATACTTACCTGAGCCCCATCTCTATCCAGCGATGTCCACAAGTCCCTCGGCCATCCGGGACTCTCTATCCTGATTGGCTGTGAGACACAGCAGCAGCGCCATTGGCTCTTGCTGCTGTCAATCAAAGTCTGTTAGCCAATCAGATGAGAGAGGGACGGTGGCAAACCACAGCTTCGTATTTGAATGGACAGAGGGAGCTGATGCTCGGGTGCCCCCATAGCCAGCTGCTTGCTGTGGGGGCACTCGACAGGAGGGAGGGGCCAGGAGCAGCGAAGAGGGACCCGAGACGAGGGGGATCCAGGCTGCTCTGTGCAAAACAACTGCACTGGGCAGGTAAGTATAACATTTTATTAAGAAAAAGAAAAAAAAATACTTTGCAATCACTTTAAGAAATTAATTTTTTACTCATCTGTGAAATTGTTTTATTGGAGCACAGGACAAATGCTTCCATTAATCAAGACCATGGTTTATATGCTGCCGCCTTCAGGTAAGGTCACTGGCAATTTCATGTGAGGACTACTGTACTTTAGGAAAGGGATTTTCCTGGTAAATCAAAAATCCTTATTTTCTTTATCAACCATTGAGGGACACGGGAATAGTTAAACAGTTTATCTTGTCACCTTCAGAAGATTGGGACACTGGGAAAAAATATTAAGTTGGCTCTCATATAACCTCTGTCATGCATTTTTTTTGCTAGTGTCCTAGGAGGTTTGAAGACTTTTTTTTCTTCAGAAAAATTCTAACTAATTTTGCTCGCCTTTTTTATTTTTCTTCATTTAGGGTATTTGGTACACCATAGACCGGTGTTTTTGGTCAAGATATCAGTTATGCTGCTTGAGCTAGTCTTTACAGAGCAGCAATCCAAAACAGCGGTTGTTAATGTAATATCACAAATTACCTGGAAGAAGCAATATGTACAAAGAAGAGATGTGCAAGAGTATAGGGCCAGAGGAAAGAGGTGGCACAAATAAGGGTAGTATAGCACACAGTGCATATTACTGAGGATAGGTGATCAAGACAGGAAGCAATTTTAACCATTGTTGTTGGGGCCTAATTATAGATATGATTTGAAATTAACTTCATATATAGGAGCCAGGAACTCCAGGTCTGCTAGGGAGTCCCCTGCCTATAATGCAATCCTGCAGTGAAATTTTCACTCGCATAATAATAATGTGATGATAATATGGCACAATTTCCTTGCGCACTCAGCAATAGATGAGTATACCATAGATTTCAAGTGATGAGGAATCGCTGCACAAACAACCTATTACCTTTACTATTAAATGTGCAGACTGTGTGTACTGTATAAAGCCTCAGCTACAGTCCTGTGTTCTGGCAGTGAGATGGTAACTTCCTATCTCACTACTGGAACAAAATTGAGTTGGGCTCAGCATGGGTCAGCCATTCACAGAGGGGCTTTGTATTCTCTTAATGAGTACAAAGTTTACTCTGAAAGGCTGAGCTAAGTTGGAGACAGAGACGTCATCCCTATATTCAGCTCAGTTTTTTAGTTGGTTTGTGCAAATTTAATGGACCAATCTACTTGCAGATGCTCTAAGCACACTCTGGCACCATCCATGGCAGAATCTAATTCTGATCCTATTGGGCCTTCATCTCGGAGGCCCTATTATCATCTTCAATTCATATTGAGTCTTTACAGCCTACTCCTGATGATACTGTATTTCATCAAATTCCATATTTACAAGGAGTTGTTTTTAACCTGATTGATGCACTGTTCTACCTGCAGTTAATGGGTCAGCATGCTGTTCAAGACAAAGGGTCTTATGGCTGCAAAGATGTTACCAATAAACTGAGGATTTAAAAGGTTCCCTCTGTGAGGACTGGAAACAACTTATGAAGTTGTGCCCTCCTGATATTGTGAAGGAGCTTTTCCCTTTGAAAGGGAATTTATAGATGATTGGTCCCTGCCCACTACAGTCATCCATCTTAGAAAGCATAAGCTTAAAAAGTTGATGGTGTCCATATCTTTAGGGATTTCTCTGAGACAGTTGGACTATCCGTTTGAATTAACTGGAGTATTTCTTTGTCCTCTAGTGATCACTTTGATTTTGAAGCCATGTTAATGGATCATATGCCTTAAAGGGGTCCCCTTCAGCACAGTGTCAAACCCTTGTGTTCTTGAACTTTTGGAACAAATCTCTGGAGCGTCACGCTTCAGCTGCAATGGCTTTTTGCAAGCATCTAAGCTTGTGTCTCGCATAGGGGAGTTGTGTGTTCACATGTGTAGGGTACTTTGGGATGCTGAGGTCACACCTAAAAAATGTCTGATTTACTTGCCCTTGAAAGCGGTAGTGAGCATCACTTGCTCACTTGTACCTACAGGTAAGCTTAGAGTAAAGCTTACCTGTAGGTGCAAGGAATACCTTCTAAATGTGCACTGTATAGGAGATATTCACTACTTCTGCAGCCGGAGACGTCCATGGCACATGCACACTGCGCTGTCAAGAGACAGCATGCTGTCCCTTTAGAGCTCTGTACTGTGGCCGTGACTCCCATGCGCATGCGCAGGAGTGACATAATTTGCGGTTTGGCTATTCATATGGCCAGAGCTCGCAAATCCAGAAGGAAGACCGGCTGAAGATAGAAGCCCTGTGACTCGTTGCTGGAGGGTAAGTCTTTAAGGAAAGTCTTTCATAATGTGCTAGTATGCGATACATACTAAGTTGTGTATGCTCTTAACTTGCAGGGGAAAGATTTTTTTGTTAAGAGCCTTTACTACCCCTTTAAAGGAAAACATCTCTTTAGAACTGCCTTTGACCCTATATGCCAGGTTCAAGGCAGGTGATCTGTGGATAGGTCAGAGGAACCCCAGCCTTCATTCAATATTGCATTAGTAACTCCTAGGTAATCAGAGTCAATATCCCACTCAAGCTGCAGATCCCAAAGCCAGGACTTCTGTCTCATCTGCTTGACTTTCTGCATGAAGGTCGCCCCACACTTTTGCAAGTGGAGCCTAACGTTTTCATCCTGCTGGTTCCCTTCTAATTGACCTCTTTGCAACTGGGATGTTCAGATTTCCCTCTATAGCTTACACTGTAGACTTGTCTAAGGCATCTCCTTTATCTTCCCTTCCTCACCATTCTGTTATTACTGCACCCCATTATGCATTTTCTTAGGTTGGTCTGAGTTTCTCACACCCTAAAATTTCAGATTCCTGATTTGGTAGGAGCCTGTCCTTCAGGATGGTATCCCACTTGATGTTACATTTCTTACTGCAGAGGAGTCCCTTTCTGTAATGAATGATTGCACCCCATGCGGTGCTTGATCCCCCCCCCCCCCGAGGGACCTATTGACATAGAATCAGTTTATACTGCTTCTTTACATTGAAAAGAACCTCACTCTTTAGTGTCCTCAAGCAGTCCTGGACCTTGATCACAGCGCTGACTTTTATGTCCACCCTAGTGCATTCCCTTGGAAGTGAGTCGGTCTCCTAGATTTTTGAAGTTCCTGCAATGTTGAGGCCCTATCATCTGTCATTTTTGTCCTTTTAAAGGTGGTTTGCTGTTCCACCTGTGTTTTTTTTTTTTTTGTAAACGGTTGGGTGGATCTTTCATTCACTGATTGTGACCCATAGTTCTTCTGGTAGCACTTTTTTCCCTTTAGTGGTGCTATATGTCCTGGTTGTGAGCACCAGGTTGATCTCCTTTTTAGGCATTGATTCCTTCAGATACTCTATTAATTTAATTTTTCCTTCTTTGGATCTTAGCGGCTTTTCCTACCCCTCAGTTGGACTGCTTTTGAAAATTCTGACTCTTTAGGAACTTCTACAGTTTTTGTGTCCCCCAATGGATGATCTTTTTCTTTAAGTTTTATTTAGGGACACAGACCCCGTCCCTCTATTATTATTGGCCTTATGTGCTGCTTGTTAACAAAAGTAGGGCATGACAGTTGGAGGCGGGGTTATCCAAGGGTTGGCTTAATGTTAGCCAGTTTCCCATCCTCCCAAAGCTATAACCCATTAGTGTAAAAATTCTTACAATTCTTGTGCCCTTCAGTGGACTTCAAGAAAAATATTTTATAGTAAGTACAAAAATCTAATTTTGCCTTGCAATTTGTCCTTCCCCTCTAACCTTAAAGTCTAATTTCACCTTTACAGAAAATCTGTAAGGTGAACTTACACTGGATCCCCTTCCCATTGCACCCGGTCCCGCTAGCCTGGAGTCCGGCGATCCCGCGCACTGATAGATTGCATCGTTGCTGTACCGGTCCGGGGGTTTGAAATCCCCGTAGCTTTCTCTCCTCTTCGCTTGCGGTGACAGGAAAGCTCAGCACAGATCAATTAGAATGCTCCTAAACGTACCGCCTGATGAGGTACGTTTTGGAGATTAAGCTCTAAGCCCCGGACAATGAGGCGGTCGACCGGATGTCTCCTATTGGGTCATCGCCGCACTCCAGGTTAGAGGGACTGGGGGGTGGGGGGTTTGAGGAGGAAGTCCTGTTCAAATTCACCGTACAGATAAAGTGGATGTAAACCCTCTCATATACCCAGTGAAGTGAACAGCCTCAGATGAAACAAATCTCCCTATATAAGTTTTACTTGTATATCTGCTGTCTTCATCTGAATATATCCTTTAGAAAGACCTCTTCGTGTTTAAAGTTTTTTCTTCCTGGTTAGCACTGGGAGTGGATTATTGGCATACAGCCAATACAGCTGATTGGAGGAAATGCACACACCCTCTCTCCTCATAGGTAAAGGATTGTGCACAGCTCTGCTCTTAGACAGCAAGCTGACTGCTAATCTATTTATAGTAACCTCCCCCGACACACACTTCTATCTTCCGTCTCGGAGAACGTGTGAGAAGTTATCAGGCTGATAACAGAGCTACGGAGCAAGAGACAGCTACGGGACTCAGTGCTTTGGAGAGAGATAAGAAAACACTGCAGATGGATGTGTCCAGCTCAAATGTCATGAATTGGGTTTACATCCACTTTAAGCACTTCAGTATTGGTCCACAGATACCCTGTTTCCCCAAAAATAAGACCTAGCGTGATTGTCGGTGATGGCTGCAATATAAGCCCTACCCCCCAAATAAGCCCTAGTTAAAGTCCTTGTAGGTCTTATTTTCAGGGTAGGGCTTATTTTCGGGGAAACAGGGTAGGGCTTATTTCGGGGGTAGGGCTTATATTGCAGCCATCACTGACAGTCACGCTAGGTCTTATTTTCGGGGAAACAGGGTATGATGGGAGGCTGAGTAGTAATGAGGTGCCTAAAGTGAGGAAGGGTTACCAAGAGCTTCCAAACAAATGATTAAATTAGATCTAAACCCAATCGCCAAAATCTCATATAATATTTAACATGGTAATAAAATATCAAAAGTTTTCAATCTTTTTAAATCTGCAGCTTTCTAAAAAATATGTGGTCCTCCTGTCATGATGGTCCTTGTTCAGGCACGTTCCATGGGGGGGGGATTTGTCTTCCAATTGGGCTCCTGCGTTGTCACCCTGTCAGAGGCACCCCTTGAGGAGAGACTACAAGCGACAATACAAAAACACTTTGTGCAGCCAGGGTTTACCACTGTCACTATTGCCAAGTGTGTGTATACAATAAATAAATATATATACACACACGGTCTTTCTGGAAAAAGTCCAGCTTTTGTCAATATAACAAGAATGGTTTGTGCGACATCTATGTAACCTGGCAACCAAGGAGAGTGGACTGAAGTGCGCATACGTTTAAAAATGATGACTTCACTATACTAGTCAGTAGTAGTGCTAAATGTTGAGTGAGCATTTGTACTGTGTGGCTGTTGCATTCAAAACGACTGAGAAAGTAAATCAATGAACCTGCATCAAATTTTGCATTGAGCTTCAAAGATGGTCAAGAATCTGAAAGTAATCCATATTCTGGAAGGCATGCAACAAGCAGAACACCTAAGAAAGTTGAACGTTTACGGACTGCATTTTAGAATATCTGCGACTGACAGTGCGGGAACCAGAAGCTGATCTGGGGATTCCAAAAACTACTGTGTCTGAGATTTTGACGCAGTATCTTGGCATAAAATGTGTCTTGGCAAAATGTGTTCGGCAGCTACCGCTATCAGAGCAGAAGGAATATCGTGCTGTGGTTGCTAATGACTTGCTTCAAACTGCTACCAATGAACGAGGTTTCCTCAAGAAGGTCATAACCAAAGATGAATTGAGGATCAACAATCTATGATCTGGGAACAAAAGTGTTTTAACCAGTGGAAGAGATGCTGGGAGAATTGTGGGAGGGCCCAAGGTGCCTACTTTGAAAGGGACTGAGGTGCCATTGTTTTATGTACAATGTTTCTTGTATCTTCTTCAATAAATTTCTCTATTTTTAATATTACATGGCTGGAAACTTCCCGAAATAACCGTGTGTGTGTGTATATATGTGTGTATATATGTGTGTATATATATATATATATATATATATATATATATATATATATATATAGTACTGTGCAACAGTTTTAGGCTGGTGTGAAGAAAGTAAGGTAAGCTTTCCAAAATATATATATTTTATTGTTTGTTTATCAATAAACAAGAAAAACTGAACAGAAGAAAAATCTAAATCAGATCAATATTTGGTGTGACTACCCTTTGGCCTCAAACCAGCAACAATTCTTACACTTGCACAAAGCAGGGATTTTGTAGGATCAGAGCCAGGTGTATGATTAACCAATTATACCAAACAGGTGCTAGTGATCACCAATTTCATATGTAGGTTGAAACGCAGTCATTAACTTAAACAGAAACAGCTGTAAAGGGAGTCTTAAAACTTGATGAGGAACAGCCAAACTCTGCTACTAAGGTGAGGTTGTGGAAGACCATTTCATGCCACATGTCATAGTAGGACTGAGCACAGCAACAAGACAGAAGGTAGTTCTACTTCATCAGCAAGGTCTCTCAGGCAAATATTTAAAACCAGACTGGGGTTTCAAAGTGTGCTGTTGAAATATTTGGCAGTAACAGGAGGCAGTTTGTTCGCCGAAGAGCCAGAGAGCGGTACAATGAGTGTCTACAGGCAACAGTGAAGCATGGAGAAAGGTTCCTTGCAAGTTTAGGGCTTCATTTCTGCAAATCTTTTTGGAGATTTGGTCAGGAACAATGGTGTCCTCAATGCTGATAAATACAGGCAGATATCTATCCATCATGCTATACCATCAGGGAGGCGTGTGATTGGCTCCGAGTTTATTCTGCATCAGGTAAAAAAACAACCCCAAACATACAGCCAATGTCATTAAAACTATCTTCAGTGTAAAGAACAATGAGTCCTGGAAATGATGGTTTCGCCCCCACAGAGCCCTGATCTCAACATCATCGAGCCTGTCTGGTATTGCATGAAGAGAGAAGGATCTGAAGTACATCCACAGAAGATCTGAGGTTTGTTCTCCAAGATGTTTGAAACAACCTACCTGCCGAGTTCCTTCAAAAACTGTGTGCAAGTGTACCTAGAATAATTGATGATGTTTTGAAGGCAAAGGGCGATCACACCAAATATTGATTTGATTTGGATTGCTCTTCTGTTCACTTTCTATTTTGTTAATTGATAAAAATAAACTAATACTTCCATTTCGGAAAGCATTCTTAATTTACATATAAAAGAATAAATGCTGTGCTATCACCAATAATTTATTTGTGAATAATAACCAATGTCTGTAATCTGGTGTTCTATGGGTTTTTAGCAATCATCAGTTGCTCAGAAAAAAAAACTATCAACCAATTGTAAATAACAAATCAGTAAAATTCCATATAAATGTGAATTTAGTAGTCCCATACAACTTTTGCTATATACAGTGGGGAAAATGATTATTTGATCCTCTGCAGATTTTGTAACTTTCCCACTTACAAAGCAATGAAGGGTTGATAATTGTTATCATAGGTGTATTATAAATGTATTATAAATGATAGATACAGAAGATCAACCAAAAATCCAGAAAAAACACACGATACAAATGTTATAAATTGAGTTGCTGCTCAGTAAGTAAAATAAGTACCGTATTTATCGGCATATAACACACTTTTTTTCCCCTGAAAATCAGGGGAAAATCGTGGGTGCGTGTTATAGGCTGATCCCCGCCAATTTTTTTGATCGGAGCGATTGCCGCGATCGCCGCCGACATACGCAGCCGTGTGTAAATTCAAATATGGCGCCGAGACTGCAGGGACTCGTCGGAGCCGAGATACACATACCCGAGAGTCCTCGGCTTTTCTCGGCGCCGCTTACAGTCCCGCCCAGTCCCGTCATTGGACCTGTGTGATGTCCATCATAGGGCGGGACTGTAAGCGGCGCCGAGAAAAGCAGAGGACTCTCGGGTATGTGTATCTCGGCTCCGACGAGTCCCTGCAGTCTCGGCGCCATATTTGAATTTACACACGGCTGTCGGCAGGGATCGCGGCGATCACACAAGGCTGCACTGGGGCACGGCTGCACTGACAAGGCTGCACTGACATGGATGCACTGGGGCAAAGCTGCACTGACAAGGCTGCAATGGACACTGGGGCAAGGCTGCACTGACAATTCTGCACTGGGGCAAAGCTGCACTGACAAGGCTGCACTGACAATTCTGCACTGGGGCAAAGCTGCACTGACAAGGCTGCAATAGACACTGGAGCAAGGCTGCACTGACACTGACAAGGCTGCAGATGGACACCGATAACGCTGCATTGATGGGCATTTTAATGTAAGTTTTTCTTCCTTAAACTTTACTCCTAAAAGTTTTTTTCCTTAAAATTCCCTCCTAAACTTGGGGTGCGTGTTATACGCCGGCGCGTGTTATACGCCGATAAATACGGTATTTTGATCCCCAAGCAAAACATGACTTGGTACTTGGTGGAGAAACCCTTGTTGGCGAGCACAGAAATAAGTGGTTTTCTAAATTTTTATGTTTTTTTAAATAAAAGAACAGTGAGCACTATACAGGTTCTCATTGTCTTTTACGATGTAAATACATGCTAAATTGTCCATCCACCTACCTGAGCTGCTGATGTTCTCTAATGCCCTGTACACATGACCGGTTTTGCTGTGGGAATAAACGCCGAAGGTTTCTCCGATGGAACTCCGATGGAAGTTCCATTCAAGCGGTCTTGCCTACACGCGGTCAAACTAAAGTCCGACTGTCCAGAACACTGTGACATACGACGGAACTAGAAAAAGGAAGTTCAATAGCCAGTAGCCAATAGCTTCCGTCTCGTACTTGCGTCACAGCACGCGTCGTTTTTGGTCCGTCGGAACATCATACAGACGAGCGGTTTTCCCGATAGGAATTGGTTCCGTCGGAAATATTTACAACCTGTTCTATTTCTAAGTCCGTCAGAATTTTTGAAAAAAAAGTCTGATGAGGCATACACACGATCGGAATATACGATGTCAGACTTTTTCTGTCGGACATTCCGCTCGTGTGTACGCGGCTTTAGTGTCGGAGTCCTTGCAGATTAAGAAGGAAAGGCGCCCATCTCATATTGGAGAGTATATTGACCTTTGTTGAGGGAAGTCAATACAGAGAGGTGAGAGCTTGCTCATAAGGGATTCATTGTGGTGGTTTCTACTTGCACTTTCTTTAAGCATTTGCCTGGGAATGATATACACTATATTACCAAAAGTATTGTGACACCTGCCTTTTAAAGCCAAAGTAAAACCATCCATAAAACTTGTCTGGATTTCGTCCTCAACACTCCACAAAAACTTCTCTCCTAAAACTAACAAACAATCTAATAATGGCCAAAACCAATGGAAACTATTCTGCACTCCTGTGACTGTACTCTTCGCTGGCTCTCTTCCTACTTATCTAACTGCACCTTTAGCGTTTCTTACAACTCTACTTCCTCCTCTCCTCTTCCTTTCTCTGTTGGGGTCCCTCAAGGTTCTGTTCTTGGACCTCTCCTATTTTCAATATACACCTCCTCTCTCTGTCAGCTTCAATACCACCTCTAGGCTGATGACACCCAAATCTATTTCTCTACCCCTCAGCTCACTCCCTCTGTCTCCTCACGTATCACTAATTTACTATCAGATATATCAGTCTGGATGTCACACCACTTCCTCAAACTCAATCTATCCAAAACTGAATTTTTATAATTCTTCCTCCCCCATGTGTCCCTTCCCCTGATCTCTCTGTCAAAATCGATGGCACAACTATAAGCCCATCCCCGCATGCCAAGGTCCTAGGTGTAGTCCTGGACTCTGAACTCTCCTTTAAGCACCACGTCCAATCACTGTCCAAATCTTCCTGCCTCAAGCTCTGCAACATCTCCAAAATACGCCCCTTTCTAACCAATGACACTACAAAGCTCTTAGTTCACTCGCTGGTCATCTCTCGCCTCGACTACTGCAACTCCCATCTCATTGGCTTACCTCTACATAGTTTATCGCCCCTTCAATCCATCATGAATGCTGCTACCAGACTCATCCACCTTACCAATCGCTCTGTGTCTGCTGCTACTCTCTGTCAATCCCTTCACTGGCATTCGCTCACCCAACAAATTAAATTCATAATACTAACAACTACTTACAAAGCCATCCACAATTTAGCCCCCAGCTATATCACTAGCCTAGTCTCTACCACCCTACTCGTTCTCTTCGTTTCTCTCAAGACCTCCTGCTCTCTAGCTCCCTCATCACCTCCTCCCATGCTCGCATCCAGGACATTTTTTCAGAGCCTCTCCAATCCTATGGAATGCCTTACCCCAATCTGTCTGCTTATCTCCTACTCTATTAGCTTTTAGATGATCCCTGAAAACCCTTGTCTTCAGAGAAGCCTACCCTACCCACGCCTAACAACTGTATTTTCATTTTCTCCATCAGCTCACCCACCACAGTTATTACCATTTGTTCCACTTGTTCCTCCCTTCTAGATTGTAAGCTCTAACCAGCAGGGCCCTCTGATCCCTCCTGTATTGATTTGTATTGTAAGTGTACTGTCTGCCCTCATGTTGTAAAGTGCTGGGCAAACTGTTGGTGCTATATAAATCCTGAATAATAAAACTGTTTAATTTCCGGCACGTGTCGGAGATATAACACGACCATTGGTTGTGCTCTCAACCAAACTGTCAAACCATCCAATGGCTGGTGTCATAACGGATCACATGTGCAGCATCATGACAGCTGTAGATTAAACAGAGGCTAAGATGGCAGCTTCCTTGGCTGAAAACGATACGGGGGTTTACTTTAACTTTAATGGCATCCCAGTCTTAGTCCGTAGGGTTCAATATTGAGTTGGCCCACCCTTTTCAGCTATAACAGCTTCAACTCTTCTTGGAAGGTCATCCACAAGGTTTAGGAGTGTGCCTATGGGAATGTTTGACCATCCTTCCAGAAGTGCATTTGTGAGGTCAGGCACTGATGTTGGAAGAGAAGGCCTGGTATATAGTCTCCACTCTAACCACATGCACAATTCCTAATTTACAGTATTTTTTCACACCTGCCTGAAACTTTTGCGCAGTAGTGTATATGTGTGTGTGTATAATATATATATATATATATATGTATATATATATATGTATATGTGTATATATGTATATATATATGTATATGTGTATATATATATATATATATATATATATATATATATATATATATATATATATATATATATATATATATATATATATAGAAAAAGAGTCCAAGAGGTTGCTGCACTTAAAAATTTCTTTGCTTTATTTCTCAAATTGTTCAGTAGGGATTTACAAAGCAAGTATAATCCAAAAACACAGGCACGAAATGCCTACACAGTTTCAGACACAGGTAGATTCAGATATGGATGGATGGATGGATTACGTCTCGGGCTAGTCAGCTTACGCCCTTCCTAAGATCCATTGAAGCACATCTGAGGGTTTCAATCCAATCATTCATTTAAATACAGGTTAAGTGAAGTACTTCACATATGGAATCAATATGGCTAATTAGTTCAAATCGCATACCATTTAACATCTATATATGCATATATTTATCTATAACATGCCATTAAAACAAGGATAAGCAACAGGTGTCGAATCTCTCATTCTCATCACTCTCATTATAGAATATTTGAAATACCTATAAAAACGCAGGGAAATGTTGCATTCATGAGTAAATACAAAAAGAAAAAACAAAAAAGATATCCCCATCATGAAGTTATTTTATCTGGCTACTTTCATATACTTATTCCAACAGTTAACCACTTCATTACCTGCCCATAGTCATATGACGTCCACAGATGGGATCTCCCATCCTGGGTGGACGTCATATGACGTCCTGGGATTCCCGGCCGCGATGTCCGCCGGGCACCCGCGATTGCCGGTTACCCGGACCGGCATGTGGATCTGTGTGTGTAAACACACAGATCCACAGCCTGTCAGCTCTGAGGAGAGCGATCTGTGTTCCCAGAACGGAGGAACACTGATCGGTCTCCTCCCCTTGTGCGTCCCCTCCCCCTACAGTTAGTAATCACTCCCTAGGAAACATATTAACCCCTCCCCGCCCCCTAGTGGTTAACCCCTTCACTGCCTGTCACATTTACACAGTAATCAATGCAATTTTATAGCATTGATCGCTGTATAAATGTGAATGGTCCCAAAAATGTGTCAAAAGTGTCCGATGTGTCCGCCATAATGTCGCAGTCACGAAAAAAAATCGCGATCGGCGCTAAAAAAATAAATAAATATATATTTTTTTAAAACGCCATAAATCTATCCCGTATTTTGTAGACGCTATAACTTTTGCGCAAACCAATCAATATACGCTTATTGCGATTTTTTTTTACCAAAAATATGTAGAAGAATACGTATCGGCCAAAACTGAGGAAAAATTTTTTTTTTTTAAAAAAATGGGATATTTATTATAGCAAAAAGTAAAAAATATTGTGTTTTTTTCAAAATTGTCGCTCTTCTTTTGTTTATAACGCAAAAAATAAAAACCGCAGAGGCGATCAAATACCACCAAAAGAAAGCTCTATTTGTGGGGAAAAAAGGACGTCAATTTTTTTTGGGTACAACGTTGCACGACCGCGCAATTGACGTTTAAAGTGCGACAGCGCTGAAAACTAAAAATTGGCCTGGGAAGGAAGGGGGTGAAATTGCCCTGTATTGAACCGGTTAAACAAATAAATAAAGATCCAAATCAACATTTAAGCCATATGGAGCAATAGTATTCAAAAAATGTATCCAGTATACTTCTCTTTTTCTTAGAATCAATTCACGGTTGCCCCCTCTCCTATTTTTCTCAATACCTTCTAGGACCATATACTTTAGTTGTGATACATTGTGGCCAAATTCCAGAAAGTGTCTCGCCAGCGGTAATTGGGTTAATTTATCTCGTATTGAGTATTTGTGTCTCGCTATCCTATCTTTGATTTTTTGTGTAGTCTCCCCTACATAGACTAAACCGCATGGGCACTTTATGGCGTAAATTACATATGAAGATTGGCATGTGTAGTAACCCCGTATGGGGATGTTGAAACCCCTATGTGGATGTGTAAAGTATTTACCTTTAATCATAGAGTTACATTGTATGCATGACAAGCAGGGATACGATCCCAGATTTTTAGGTCCCAGGAAGGTTAGTTTGGCTGCTGCAGCCACAGGTTGATCAGATTTAATCAATCGATCTCGTATCGTTCTACCTTTTCTATAGGAGGACATGGGTGGATTCCAGAATTCCTGTACCATGGGGTAACTGGATCTTAAAAGATTCCAATGTCTTTTGATAATTTGATTAATTTTGTTGGAGAAGGGATGGTACTGCATAATAAAGGGGATTCTCTTCTTTTCGGGGTGATCGATTACTATCCGTATTAGGATGATCGATATTAACTAAAGCTTGCGGATATCTTCTACTAATAAGTTTGTTTTTTATTTCATCAAGTCTCTGATCACGGCACAGCGGGTCACTCACGATCCGCTGCACCCTCATCATCTGACTTTTTGGGATGGATGAAAAAACGTTTGGGGGGTGAAAGCTATTAAAATGTAGCAATTGATTGCGATCTGTGGGTTTCACATATAAGTCAGTAGTGATCTGCCCATTGTTCAATTTAAGAAAAGTATCAAGAAAGGAGATCTCATTTTTACCAATTTCAATGTTGAACTTTAATCCAGGTACTAAATAGTTAATGTATTTATCAAATAAGTATAGGCTTTCCATGTTGCCATCCCATATAGCGAAAATATCGTCCACAAATCTGTACCAACATTGGCAATGTTTTAAAAATAAATCATTGACATAAATAAAGGACGTCTCTATCATATTCATAAATGCGTTCGCATATGGGGGTGCAACATTTGAACCCATCGCTGCTCCATTCAGTTGTAAGAAATGAGTATCCCTGAAAAGAAAATAGTTCTCTTCAAGAGTAATTTTCAAAAGGTCAAGCAGAAATGAAATCTGTTCGGTTTTATAGATGCCTGATTGAATTAACAATCGCTGACATGCCTCTATTCCTAAATCATGTGGAATGATAGTAAATAAGCTAGAGACGTCCCATGATATCAGGATGGAATCTGATGACAAGTTTATATCTTGAATTTTTGACAAAAAGTCAGTAGTATCTCTTATAAATGATTTAGTGTTTAATAGCAATGGTGTCAAACACTTATCCAGGTATTGTGCTAGATGTGTTGTCACAGATTCCATCCCTGATACAATGGGACGTCCGGGGGGATTTTTAGGGTCTTTATGAATTTTTGGTAACATATACAGTACCGGTGTAACTGGATATTCACATATCAAAAACTCCATAGTTTCATCATCAATGATTTTTTGTTTAACTGCCTTAGTTAGAGTTGTTTTTATCCTTTTTTGCACTTTAAAAACAGGACAGCAATCAAGTCTTTTATAAGTAAGGGTATCACTCAGATGTTTCATTATTTCATTTTCATACATGGATGTATCCATGACCACAATAGCTCCCCTCTTGTCAGCCGGCTTGATAGTGATATCATGCCGGGCTGACAAGGAGTTTAACGCTGCAATCTCATCTCTATTTAGATTGTGGGGTATATGGTCTCTCTTATCTCTGTCACACAAAAAACGTTTTATATCATTTTCCACTTTGTCTATATATACCTCTACAGCAGCACATGAAGTGGGTGGTACTTTAGTGCTTTTTGGTTTTAAACCCATGTTTTTGATCGATAATATTGATATATTATTGATAAAATAACTTCATGATGGGGATATCTTTTTTGTTTTTTCTTTTTGTTTTTGTATTTACTCATGAATGCAACATTTCCCTGCGTTTTTATAGGTATTTCAAATATTCTATAATGAGAGTGATGAGAATGAGAGATTCGACACCTGTTGCTTATCCTTGTTTTAATGGCATGTTATAGATAAATATATGCATATATAGATGTTAAATGGTATGCGATTTGAACTAATTAGCCATATTGATTCCATATGTGAAGTACTTCACTTAACCTGTATTTAAATGAATGATTGGATTGAAACCCTCAGATGTGCTTCAATGGATCTTAGGAAGGGCGTAAGCTGACTAGCCCGAGACGTAATCCATCCATCCATCCATATCTGAATCTACCTGTGTCTGAAACTGTGTAGGCATTTCGTGCCTGTGTTTTTGGATTATACTTGCTTTGTAAATCCCTACTGAACAATTTGAGAAATAAAGCAAAGAAATTTTTAAGTGCAGCAACCTCTTGGACTCTTTTTCTATATACAAGGTCGGTGGGAAGACCTGATTGCTGGCACTAAATCGTAAGCAGAGTGCGGTTCTCCTCCACAAGTGAATATATATATATATATATATATATATATATATCAAATTTAGTTTAGCCAAACTAATGCAGTTGGTGTTTAGCCCTAATGTCGGGTTTCAGGGGTCCAGGGTGTTCAGAATGGTAAGTACTATTATTAAAGTGTTTGTAAAGGCACAAGGTTTTTTACCTTCATGCATTCTATGCATGATGGTAAAAAACCTTCTGTGTGCAGCAGCCCCCCTAAATACTTACCTGAGCCCCTCTCAATCCAGCAATGTCTACGAGAGCCTTGCCTCTCTGGGGACTCACACTCCCAATTGGCCTTTCGCAGCAGCGGGAGCCATTGGCTCCAACTGCTGTCAATCACAGCCAGTGAGCCAATCTGGAGTCAGAAGGGGTGGAGCCAAGTCGCTGCTCCATGTGTGAACGGACACACAGAGCAGCGGGTCAGGAGCGTGCCTGCTTGGATGCCCCCAGAGCAAGCTTCTTGCTCTGGGGGCACCCGGCAGGAGCCAGGAGGAACCCAAGAAAAGGAGAATCAAGGCTGCTCTGTGCAAAACCACTGCACAGAGCATGTAAATATAACATGTTTGTTGTTTTAAAAAAAATAATGGTTTTTTTTTTGTTTTTGTTTTTTGCGCCATCAACAAAAAAAGTCTGACAATTTTGAAAATAAAAAACAATACTTTTTACTTTCCGCTATAAAACATGTTTAATGAAAAAATTTACAAAATCATAGTTCTAAATCAATTTAGGCCAATATATATTCTGCTACCTGTTTTTGGTAAAAAAAACTCTAAATGTATATTGATTGGTTTGTGCAAAAGTTATCACGTCTACAAACTCTGGGATATTTTTACTAGTAATGGTGGCAATCAGCGATTTTTAGCAGGACTGTGACATTGCAGCGGACAAATTGGACACTCAGTGCCGGTTCACACTAGACGCGGCACGACTTGCAGGTCGCCTCACCGAGGCGACCTGCACACGACTGCGGGGTGACTTGCAAGACGACTTCTGTATAGAAGTCTATGCAAGTCGCCCCCAAAGTAGTACAGGAACCTTTCTTCTAAGTCGGAGCGACTTGCGTCGCTCCGATTAGAACGGTTCCATTGTACAGAACGGGAGGCGACTTGTCAGGCGGCTAGGTCGCCTGACAAGTCGCCCCAGTGTGAACCGAGCCTAAGTGACACTTTTTGGCAGGGTGGAGTTGATTTAAATCACTAGTAAAAACGCTTAATTTAAATCTACTCGATTTAAATCATAATTTTTAAAGAGCAACTGTCATCTCTGTCCGGCAGCGGGTCCTCCTCTGACCCGCTGTTGACTCACCGATAGTCATTCACTTTAATGGGACGGCTGGTGATGCGACACAACAAGGTGAAGGATGTTGCGGCAGCAGGTGAGTTGATGCCCGCTAACAGGCGCTGCCATGATGGATCTGAAATGACAGGTGCTCTTTAAATGTAAGGACTTATTCTTGCTGGTAGTTAGAATCTTTAATATTTGCAAACAAAATTAAGGTTTCTTATTTAGAATAATAAGCTGTCAGGTTAGTAAAACAGTGATATCAGTGCTGATTTAATCATACAGTTTTTAGTGTACATAGATTTGCAAAACAATGGGATAAAGGAATATTCCTGAACTTTTTTTATTTCATGTTTACTGTGAAATTGTGTGAATACATCAATGCAGTGCATGTTATCTCAGCTTGCAGAGCTTGGATTCATTGAATGAGTTTACCAAAAATGTAAATATTGCAACATTTACAGCATCATGCTATATAACCAAGCTCCATTTCATGCTTAATAAACTAAATTATTAATATATCCTAAATGGAAAACTATCTTTAGATAGATAGATTTTTACTCCAAAAGCATTTTATTAAAATAAATTTAAATAAAAATCCCAAAAATCCTATTTAAATCAAAAAAAATCAGTATTTTTTTTTTTTTAATCATTGATTTATATCCACCCTGCTTTTTGGGGACCAGTGACACTAATACAGTGATCAGTGCTAAAAAAAAATGCACTGTTACTGTAGTAACGACACTGGCAGGGGAGGGGTTAACATCAGGGGCGGTCAAAGGGTTAAGTGTGCTCCTAGGAAGTGATTTCTAACTGTGTGGGGGATGGCTTAACTGGAGGAAAACCGAGATCCGTGTTTCTGCTTAGCAGAAACTCAAGATCTCAATTTTCCTCTTTGACAGAACGGCGGTCTGCCTTGTTTACATAGCAGACTGCCATTCTACCTCTCCTGTGAACGATCGGCAGGTCGTGGCAGCGCGCCACAGACACCAAAGAGGAAACCACGTACAGGTACATTGTTGCACGCAGCCGGCCTGCCCTGCCACAGTAAGTGGGCGGTCTGGAAACTGTCAATAATGGCCTGTTCATATCATAACTCTGTACACTACAGCACATGCTTTTGTGTATTGAAGTCTATTGCATTAGTAAACCAAATTCATTTCGAATCGGCTTTCAAGGCACATCAACATATGAAAAAAATTAAAATAAAGGTCCAGTACCAGTTGTTTTTTTTTTTTTTCGGCTTTCAAGGCACATCAACATATGAAAAAAATTAAAATGAAGGTCCAGTACCAGTTTTTTTTTTTTTTCGTCAGAGCAATGCACTGCATTTGTATCTGTGCATTGCGTTGCACTTCAACATAGGTGCTTTCTAAAGCACTGTAGATGTGCCCTGGGGCGCAATTACCTTTGAATGGGAAAACACATCTACAATGCATTACCATGAATTACAAAAACACATGGTATAATGTGTCATGGTGTGAACGAGCCCTTGGCCCCCCATTTAACTATTTCCTTGCATTACAAAGGTTTGACATATCTTAAGGAAATTGTACAATTATTGCACAATTAGATTGTAACCTGTTTGGCAAGTTTAGAATGTATAGTCAGTGTGCATATATAGCAGAGAGAATGCTAGTATATACATAGATTGTAAAGGTCTCTGGTACGAATTCTATGTTATCTGCTTTACTAGTGTAAGGAAAGCATATAGAATAATACTGATCAGCTATAACCAGTGATTTTAAAGGTGCCTGTTCATATTCCAATCTAATCACTTTTTTTTTTTTTTTTTTTACACAATGCAACAATTTGTACAGTCTAAAGGAGTGCAAGATTACCGCATGTACGATGCCAATTCCAAAAAAGTTGGAGCGCTGTGTAAAATCTACATAAAAACAGAATGCAATGATTTGCAAATCTCATAAACCCATATTTTTATTTACAATAGAAAACATTTCAAATGTACCATTAACCACTAGGCGTCCGCGCTATAGCCGAAAGACGGCTACAGCGCGGACGCTAATTGCCGGGAGGCTGTCCCTGGACGGCCTCCTGTTTACTTCCGCATTGCTCTCGCGGGCGCGCATCGAGGAAGTTCTGTGCTGCCCGTGTCCCTTGGACACAGCCAGTCACAGATTGCTGAAAACGGCCAATCCTAGCGTTTTCAGCGTGATAGGCGGTGCCAATGAAAGATGATCTCATATGTAAACATATGAGATCATCTCTCATCGCCGGTGTTCTGCGGCTCTCCCTCCTCACACAGAGACAGCGTGTGAGGAGGGAGAGCAAACCGCTGCGGCGGTAAGTGAAAAAATAAAGTGTCCCCACTGACATCTGTCCCTGTCATCATGTCCCTGCTGTCACGTCCCTGCCATCTGTCCCTGCTGTCATGTCCCTGCCATCTGTCCCCACTGTCATGTCCCTGCCATCTGTCCCCAGTGCCACGTATAAGTGCCATCTGTCATCAGTGCCACATAGTGCCATCTGTCATCAATGCTACCTGTCAGTGTCACGTGCCATCTGTCATCAGTGTCACGTGTCATCCGTGCCACGTATCAGTGCCATTTGTCATCAGTGTCATCAGTGCCACGTATTAGTGCCATCTGTCATCAGTGCCACGTATTAGTGCCATCTGTCATTAGTGCCACGTATTAGTGCCATCTGTCATCAGTGCCACGTGCCATCTGTCATCAGTGCCACATATTAGTGCCATTTGTCATCAGTGTCATGTGTCATCAGTGCCACGTATTAGTGCCATCTGTCAGTACCACGTATTAGTGCCATCTGTTTTCAGTGCCACATATTGGTGCCATCTGTCATCAGTGCCACGTATCAGTGCCATCTGTCATCAGAGCCACATCAGTGTCAGTGCCACGTATCAGTGCCATCTGTCATCAGTGCCACAGCAGTGCCACGTATCAGTGCCATCTGTCATCAGTGCCACGTGTCATTGTCCTGGTGCTCCAGGGCCTTCAGAAGTGTAATAGGTAGTCAACAAGTTAGATGTGTAATTTATGCTCCTAGAACACCTGATGGTGCTCCCTGCATGTTGGGCCTCTCTATGTGGCCAGGCTGTGAAAAAGTCCCACACATGTGGTATCGTAATACTCAGGAGGAGTAGAAGAATGTATTTTGGGGTGTTATTTGTGGTATATACATGCCATGTGAGAGAAATAACCTATTACAATGACAATTTTGTGGGGGGGAATCTTCATTTTGCAAAGAATTGTGGGAAAAAATTACAACATCAAAAACCTCACCATGCATCTAACTAAATACCTTGGATTGTCTACTTTCAAAAAAGGGGTCATTTGGGGGGTATTTGTACTGTCCTGACATGTTAGGGTCTCAAGAAATAAGATAGGCCGTCCGTACATCAGGTGTGATCAATTTTTTATGATTTGCACCATAGTTTGTAGACTCTATAACTTTCACAAAGACCAAATAATATCCACTAATTTTGGTTATTTTTACTAAAGATATGTAGCAGTATAAATTGTGGCCAAAATTTATGGAGAAAAATTAATAATTTACAAAATTTTATCACAGAAATTAAGAAAAATGCGTTTTTTTTCTAAATTTTTGGTCTTTTTTCATTTATAGCGCAAAAAATAAAAAGCCCAGAGGTGATCAAATAACACCAAAAGAAAGCTCTATTTGTATGAAAAAAAGGACACAAAATTCATTTGGGTATAGTATTACATGACTGAGTAATTGTCATTCAAAGTGTGAGAGCACCGAAAGCTGAAAATTGGTCTGGTCACGAGGGGGGTTTAAGTGCCCAGTTGTTAAGTGGTTAAAAAAAGGGTAATATTTAAATGTATTTAAGTTGATGGCAGCAACATGTCTCAAAAAAGTTGACAGGGCAACAAAAAGCTGGCAAAGTAAGTAGTACTAACCAGGAAGGGCTGGGAAAACATTTTGCAAATATTTAGGTTAATTGGCAACAGGTCACTAACATGATTAGATAAAAAAGGGCATCCTAGAGAGTCAGAGTGTCTCAGATGTAAACATGGGAAGATTTTCACCGATCTATAAAAAGCAGCATCTAAAAATTGTCGAACAATTTCAGACTTTTGGGACGGGGTCATGTTTACCACAGTATAGCACTGTATAGCATTCTCTCTTTTAACACTCCGTAAATATCTGCGAACTGAGGAGACCAGTTGCTGGAGTCTTGGGAGAGGAATGTCTCATTCTTGTCTGAGCATATGCTGCGTTAAAACCTGGATATATCTTTCAGCATTTATGTTGCCTTTCTAGATGTGTAAGCTGCCCATTCCATATGCAATAATGCACCCCCATGCCATCAGAGATGCAGGCTTATGAACTGAGGGCCGATAACAAGCTAAAAGGTCTCTTTCCACTTTAGTCTAGAGGATGAGGTTCTCTGGGTGGAAGTGGGAAACAGGTACAGTGTCTGTCAAAAACAGGACCCCCCAAAAGAAAAACTAAATGCCCAATGTTAGAGGAAGCGGGAGGAGTCAAACAAGTGGAACTTCCCCTTTTTGGGTAAGGTTCCCCTTTAAGTACTGTAGATGATGATATATTTAAAGTCTTTGTAATTTTATGTTGAACATTATTTTGAGATTTTTAAACACAGCTTTTCACAGATTGGTGAACCTCTGCCCACCTTTACTTCTGAGACACTCTGACTCTGTAAGATGCTCTTTTTTATACCCAGTCATGTGACTGACCTGTTGCCAATTACCCTAATTTGTTGCAAAATATTCTTCCAGTTCTTTCACGTTAGTAAAAGCAAATAATGCAACACTCAAAATCAGTGTAAGTCCTTTGCAGGCTTGTAATAAAATCTGGTACAGACATAAATACAAAGAATAGAGCCGGCAACACCAAATGTCCTAGTTGCTTCTTTATTGGTGCATAAAAAAAGTGAGCAAAAACATACAGGGGCTCACGCGTTCCGGCTTACAAGCCTCGATCACAGCACAATTTTCAAGTTAAAAAGCAGAACATATATACTGTTTGCCAAACCACACCTTTCAATTAATTGTTTAATTGAAACAGCAATTAAGAGATGTCCAAAACAGAAGGTGAGGTGTACTTTTTAGCAATGGAGGAATGTTTTTACACATTATCTACGCAATAGAAAATGACAAACAAGTGTATAAAACAAGACAAAAAGGTTCCTCCAAAGAAACTAAATGAGAAACAGTTCTGCATCATATCTTGAGTTCAAGCCATATGTCTAGCTATGCTGGGATATGTAGTCCCATGCTGGCAGTACAGACATGGAAAATACTTTCCAGCAATGGATATATGTTTGTACATATTATCTACACAATAGGAAAGAACAGAAAGTGTCTAAGACAAGACAAAAAGGTTCCTCCAAATAATATAAATGAGAAACAAGTCTGCATCATATTTTGAGTTCAAACCATGTGTGTAGTCATGCTGGAATATGTAGTCCCATGCCGGGCTATATAGTTCCATGCTTGGATATGTAGTCCCATACAGGGACTATTTGAGAAACAGATCTACATCATAATCTTGAGTTTAAACCAGATGGTGTTCTAGATTGGAGACTAAATATCCACCAGACTTCTCTTTCCAGCAGTTTGCAGTGTGCAGTGGAAATCTCCACCCCTTGGTGTTTTCTAACTTTTTCCAAACCACAAAATGAAAAAGATCCCATGTCACCAGAATGTTCATATTTAAAATGTCTGGAGACATGGGATAGACCCTTATCCTTAACATAGGAGGCCCCATAGAAACGGATTCTGATTCTTATAGGTCTAGATGTACAGCCAATATACTGTAATTTACAAGATGTACATTCTATTAGGTAAATTACATTATTGCTGTTGCAGTTAACAAAATCCTTTATGACAAACTCTCTGCCAGTCGCACAAGAGACAACAGCTTTGTGGTTTCTGGCGTGTTTATCACAAAAGCGGCAGGTGCTAGTGTTGCTGGGGTATGATCCCGTAGCACGCAGCCAGGTCCCTGTATGCCGAGATGAACAATACAAACTAGGGGATAAGCCACAGCCCAGGGTGCTGACTTGGCGGCTATAAAATCTACATCATGAAGAAATGACAGATGCCAAATCCTGATCGATTTTTAGGATAGGTAATGTTTTGAAATTGTATTTTTTACAGATCCAAAATCTGGGGAATATGTGGTCACAAAAGTGACAGAATTATATGCACCAGCACCATGGACAGAGCCCCGCTTCTGATGTAATGCACCATCTAAAAGCTTAGATCTTTCCTTGGCAGCAGCAATATGAATTGCTCTATCTGCCATCTTTTGTATCCACGCTTTCTGAGCCTTTGTGTGATGTTACTGCATTCCCTCTCAAAACTGGACTTCTCAGAGCAATTTCATCTGGCTCTAATGCATTTGCCAACGGGTAGCGACCAAATGGTGTGCGCCAGGTGACAACTGCTCGCTAGAAGCAATGAATTTCCAGCGCACTCCTTGCGGAATGTACGTGTATGTATCTCGCCACTACTGCCATTACCTACAAGAACAATATCCAAAAAATATATGGTAATGGCATTACTCTCAATATTAACCTCCAAATTTAGGGAATTGTTCATGTGGGGTGCAAGGGAGGCAAGATCCAGAACAGCACTGTCCCAAATGAGAATCAGATCATCAATATAACAGTGCTACATGGGTTGGTGTGTGAGAACAAAAACTCTTCCTTCTACCAGCCCATGTAGAGATTTGCCAGAGATGGAGAAAATTTGGCGCCCATGGGGGCTCCCTTCCATTGTAAAAAATAGGATTGGTCAAACATAGAATAGTTGTGCTCCAAAAGAAAGTGTACTGAGGTTTGGGTGAGGTTCCGCTTTAAGTACTGTAGATGATGATATATTTAAAGTCTTTGTAATTTTATGTTGAACATTATTTTGACATTTTAAACACAGCTTTTCACAGATCGGTGAACCTCTGCCCATCTTTACTTCTGAGACACTCTGACTCACTAAGATGCTCTTTTTATACCCAATCATGTAACTGACCTGTTGCCAATAGGCCTAATTTGTTTCAAAATATTCTTCCAGTTCTTCCTCGTTCGTACCACTTGGAGTACTTTGCCAGCTTTTTGTTGCCCTGTCCCAACTTTTCGGAGGCGTGTTGCTGCCATCAATTTTAAATTACCTTATTTTTCTTTCCTTAAAATGGTACATTTTCTCAGTTTAAACATATATGTTTTCTAGTTTATACTATGAATAATAGCAGTAAATATAAAGTGGAACTAAACTAATCGATGTAACTGTTTCGAAATAACAGTTACATTCCTGGAATACCGCAAATGCTAACTGCCACATTTGCTTGTGTCCTCAACAAAACTGTCAAACCACCAAATGGCTGGTGTTAAAGCTGATCACTTGTGCAGCATCATGGTGGAAGCAGATCAAACAGAAGCAGCTTCCTTGGCTGTAAAGGATAAGGAGGGTTTAGTTCTGCTTTAAGGCTGTGAGCAGATCAACCTCTTCAAATTTAGCAGTGCCTAAAAATGAAGAGCAACTGAGCATGTGCAGAACAGGGTGAGACAATGTATTACTGGATTTTAAACAGTATAGAGTATAGTTTTACATAACTATGCCTGCAAAGGGGGCCAGCCTGGAGTGATCTAGCAGGACTTCTACTTTCAGTTTCAAAAAACAGTTCCATTCTGGCATATCTTCTCAACCAAACTGTCAAACCATCAAATGGCTGTGGCTGGTGTCATAACTAATCACGTGTGCAGCATCAAGGCAGTTGAAAATCAAACAGAGGCCAAGATGGCAGCTTCCTTGTTTGAAAGCAATAGAAAAGGTTTAGTTCCCCTTTAAGAGGAACCCCTACCCATCCCCCTAATTTTGTGTTTTTTTTTGCTGGGTTATGCACAAAAAACTAATTTGCACCCAGCGATCCAGAGATTTTCTGTACAGATCCATCACTGTACACCCAGTTCTGTGCTTGCATCTTTTCGGATGTCATCTGGGAGCTGGCTGTCCCCTATGGGCTTTGCAGCTGCCCCTTGATGACAAGTACGTGGTACATCATCAGTGTTCACTTGCTGCAAGGCTCAAGGAGAGACAGTCGGACCCTGATAATGCATGTGTCATAGGGTACCCCAAGGCCTCCTGGGATGTGTGATGTGGGTATCCCAGGAGGCTGCAGGCAATTAATAAGTCATTCTTACATAGGCGTGAATCCAAAAAAAAGGTTTTTTTTTAGAGAGGAGGAGGCAGAAATGGATAGACAAAACGCGAGGGGGGGGTGAAGGTCCCCTTTAACCGCGTGCCGAAAATATATATACATAGTGGCAAGGCAGCTATCCTGCACTTCTGGGTCTAGGGTGCGCCGCCGGCGATCAGCTCCCGCTGTGATGACCCAAACATCCGGGCCAGCTGATTGGGACCCAATCAGCTGGCCCGGCGGACTAGATGTCTGCTGGGACCCACTGATCATTTGGGACACAGGCAGAATGGCAGTCTGCCTATGTAAACAAGGCAGACTGCTGTTCTGTCACTACAGAAGACATGGATCCTGTGTCTCTGTTAGCCACTTAAGGACCGAGACTCTTTTTGAGATTTGGTGTTTACAAGTTAAAATAATTTTTTATTGCTAGACAATTACTTAGAATCCCCCAAACATTACATATTGTTTTTTTTCTAACACCCTAGAGAATAAAATGGTGGTCGCTGCAATACTTTTTGCTACACCGTATTGGCGCAGCGGTCTTACAAGCGCACTTTTTTTTTTTGGAAAAAATACACTTTTTTTAAATTAAAAAATAAGACAACAGTAAGGTTAGCCCATTTTTTTTTTTTATATTGTGAAAGATGATGTTACACCGAGTAAATTGATACCTAACATGTCACGCTTCAAAATTGCGCCTGTTCGTGGAATGGCGACAAACGTTTAACCTTAAAAATCTCCATAGGTGATGTTTAAAAAATTCTACAGGTTGCATGTTTTGAGTTACAGAGGAGGTCTAGGGCTATAATTATTGCTCTCGCTCTAACGATCACGGTGATACCTCACATGTGTGGTGTGAACACCATTTACATATGCTGGTGCTACTCACGTATGCGTTCGCTTCTGCACGTGAGTTTGGCGGGATGGGGTGCATTAAAAATTAAAAAAAAATTCTTATTCATTTTACTTTTTATTTTTACACTGTTCTTTAAAAAAAAAATGGTGTCACTTTTATTCTTATTACAAGGAATGTAAACATCCCCTGTAATAGAAAAAAGCATGACAGGACCTCCCCTCACTCGGCTCCATACCACAGAGGGCATAGGGTCCGATCACTGCTGCCGGCGGCTCCGGTAAGTGGTGGAGAGCATCGGAGCGTGGCAAGAGGGGGGCCCCTCTCCTGCCCCCCGATAAAAGTGATTTTGCAGCGAATCCGCCGCAAAGACCACTTTTATCTGAAACCGGACCGCTCGCTGAAGAAGAGGATACTGGGGTTATGGCAGCTAGATGCTGCCATAGCAAAGATATTCCTCTTCAAAGTACCGATGTATATCGTCATAAGCTGGTCCGGAAGTGGTTAAACAGGGGCACCGATCAGTGCTTCACATAGTACAAGCACCTCACCCACAGTAACCAAGCACAGGTTAGGCACACAGTTAACCCCTTGATTGCCACCGATCAGTGTCATTAGTACAGTGCAGTGCATATGTTTAGCACCGATCACTGTATTAGTGTCACTGGTTCCCAAAAAAGTGTCACTTGGTGTCATTTGTCCACCGCAATGTTGCAGTCCCACTATAAGTCGCTGATTACCACCATTACTAGTATAAATAAATAAAAATTCCTTTATATATACCAAAGTTTGTAGACGCTATAACTATTGCGAAAACCAATCAATATACGCTTATTGAGATTTTATTTTTACCAAAAATATGTAGCAAGAATACATGTTGTCCTAAATTTATGAAGAAATTAGATTTTTTTTTTCCATTTTCTTTTATTGAATATGTTTATGGCCCCTTTTACACTGGGGCGGTTTGCAGGTGTTATTGCGCTAAAAATACCGCCTGCAAACCGCCCCTAAACAGCCTCCGCTGTTTGTTCAGTGTGAAAGCCCGAGGGCTTTCACACTGAAGCGGTGCGCTGGCAGGACGGTAAAAAAAGTCCTGCAAGCCGCATCTTTGGAGCGGTGAAGGAACGGTGTGTTCACCGCTCCTTCACCGCTCCTGCCCATTGAAATCATTTGGACAGCGCGGCTATACCGCGGTAATACCGCGGCTATAGCCACGCTGTACGAGCGGGTTTAACCCTTTTTCGGCCGCCAGCGGGGGTTAAAACCGCACCGCTAGCGGCCAAATACAGCCGCAAAAACGACGGTAAAACGGCGCTAAAAATAGTGCTGTTTTACCGCCGACGCCCCCACCGCCCCAGTGTGAAAGGGGCCTTAAAGTATTAACTAATTGCTTACTGGGCACTTAAACCACCTTCCTGCCCAGACCAATTTTCAGCTTTCAGCGCTGTCGCTCTTTGACAACTGTGCGGTCATCCTACAGTGTACCCAAATTTAATTGTTATCATTTTGTTCACACAAATAGAGCTTTCTTTTGGTGGTATTTAATTGCTGCTGGGTTTTTTATTTTTTGCTAAATAAAACAAAAAAGAACCAAAAATTTAGAAAAAAAAAACACAAACCTTTCATAGTTTGTTATAAAATTTTTAAAATTGGCAAGTTTTCTCCTTCACCGATGGGCACTGATAGGTGGCGCTGATGGGTTCTGATAGGTGGCACTGGTAGGTGACACTGATAGGTAGCTCTATCTGTGGCACTAATTGAGACACTGGTGGGCATTGATTGGCAGCACTGTGGGCACGGGCAGCTGACACTGGTGGGCACAGAAAATGCAGCCGTGGCTTTCTGTGTGAGGGACCGATGTCCCTCTGACAGAAGCCGGTGATCGGCTTTTTTCCCTCACTCTGATAGCGAGCTTATGTTTACATGATGTGATCAGCCGTCATTGGCTGACATCTGATCACGTGGTAAGAGGCCGGGATCGACCCCTTACTCTGATATGTGATCAGCCGAGTCTCATAGACTCGGTGATCACAGAGCGTGACCCACAGGGATGCGCAGACAGCGCTTGCTCAGGAGGACGTCCATGGACGCCCTTCCGGCAATTAAGGCCCACACTGTAGCCGTCTTTCGGCTATAGCGCGGGAGGCAAGTGGTTTAGTAAAGAATGTTGTTTATTTTTCAAAATTGTCGCTCACTTTTTGTTTATAGTGCAAAAAATAAAAACTGCAGAGGTGATCAAATAATACCAAAAGACAGTTCTATTTGAGGGAAAAAGGGACGTCAATTTTTGTTTGGGTACAGCTTTGCAGGAACGCGTACTTGTCAGTTAAAGTAATGCAGTGCCGTATTGCAAAAAATGGCCTGGTCATGGGGGGGGGGGGGGGGGTAAACATGCTGAAGTGGCTAAATATCTTTTTCTGAAAAAAGCAAAAAAAAAAATCATAATGTTGTAAAACTTTTCCCCCATAATGTATAATGTTGGTGATTGATGTGTAGGCAGAGTGTATCTGCTATTGGCCGGTGTGTGGATGTTGCTGTATGAGGAGGAGGAGGAGTGTGATGTGTGCTGGTGAAGGGCAGCACTTCCTGTGTGTACGCGGAGGGATCAGGCGGCGGATATACACGGCTGGCAGTGTAGTGAGCGGCGGATTACAGCCGTGCTCTTCCTGTAGTTGGCGGAAGGATCCGCGTTCCTCCTCCCCTTCGCACTGTGTGTCTGTATCCCCGCTTCCTCCTCTACACTGCTGGGTCTCAATGTGAAGCACAAGCTCCGGGATAAACATGGCGACTTCGCTGCATGAGGGATCCACCAATCAACTCGATCTGCTGATCAGAGCAGGTAAAGCGAGCCCGGGGCGGGCATGCATGCATGCAATCGAGGGAAGAGGGGGGTGCTGGATTGCGGGCGGCTCCGGCGAGCATGCACGGCCACCCCCGGCCCTGTGTGCAGGATACTGGGATGGGATGGAGCTGCGCACGTTGTGCTTGCAGAGAGCAATGGAGGCCACGTTAGGAAGTGTGATCACCTTGGCTGGACATAGGAGGAGGAGCGGGGTGAGGAAGATGAGGCCGACATGTGTGATGGGAGTGCAGCCTGCAGTGCTGCTGGGATCCTGGAACCAGGAAGTGTGTCAGATTGTTGTCTGTGCCACGCTGTCTGCATGGTCGCCGGGCTCGGCTCTCTCCGGGTAGTTTCTGGGGGCAGCACAGGGCTGGATCCCTTGTATACAGCCAATCACTGATCGCCGGACACTGGTGTCCTCCACTAATGTCACACCGATCTCTGCTATGATTTGTACACTGCACACCTCACATCCCGGCTATGTGCTCATCATCAGCCCTGACGTGCAGTGCGCCCGGGATGTTATTGTCCGTGTGTGTATATATGTCTGTCTAATCTAGGTGCTCATGGTGATAAATCTGGCCTTCAGCCCTTGATTGGTGTGTGTAGATTTAGGTATTGTCTGATTGTAGTCGGGCTGTCATTGGGATGGCGGCCACTGATTAGTGTCGCTTGCAGCGTTCTAATCACATACAATTCTTTATGTAACGTATGGATGGGGGGGAAAGGGGGTTCGATAGCGGAAGCGTAGAGATCAAACGGGCTGGAGGGCTCGGGTGATGGGCAGCCTCTGGCAGCCAATCCGCTCCCGGGGATGGTTCGAAATCCGAGAGGTGGCCTATGAACGCTCGGCGTAGAGGCTGTGCTGGGGGCCAATGGATGCTCAGGGCGGCTTTGATTGGCAGCGGAATGTGAGCTCACAATGCGGATGGAATTGGAGGGAAGAGGAGAGATGTAAACACGGAAGTGATGGGCGGGGCTTCAGCACCTGGGACACTGCAGCTAGGCAGACACGTGAACGATGCACATTGTTGGTGTGCAATAGAACTAGATCGGCCTTTTATGGAGACTTCTTATCTATTAGATTAAATAAAACCAAATGATTTCCCAATAATTAGAGGCTTTGGGATCCTGATTATTATGCTGCACACGTTATTGCTGTACTACTGTTTATTAAGCTAGAGAAGATTACACATGAACTGTACTCTGAGTGTAACAATTAGCTGATCCAATGATTTTTGGCTGCAGCAGTAAGGGAGTCGGTGACTTGGAAGTGTTGAAGCCATTGAATATGCGTGACAGCCAGGAACTCAGGATATACAGATACAGCAATGCCAAAGGTTTTCATTAAAGTGTTTGTAAAGTCACTAAAGTAACTTTACATGTATCCCGTGTAGATATACTGCCATTAATGAAAGTTTAAATGTTAGAAATGAACAGGGGGGAAATACCTTTTCTGACACTGCAGCTGTGCAGTCACATAATCCCCCTGTGCTGGCCAGCCTTGATCTTTGTAGAGAAGTGGGAGGTGCTGAGATTCCCCTCTGATGGCTGATGTCACAAAGTAAATGCCGCCCCTCATGCTTCTCTCTATAGAGCAAGGCTGGTCAGCACAGGGAAATCATGTGATCGCAGTGTCAGGAAAGGTATTTCCCCTATTCATTTCTAAAAAACACTTTCATTAATGGCAGCATAGCTGCATGGGATTACTTTCCTATGTGCTGCATTATGCAGCTGAATAAAGGCGGGAGGGGTGGAGAGGTAAGCGCTCTCAGGATGACAGGGAGGGAGAGGGACTGTAAGATGAGGGATCAGGGCTGCAGATGACGAGGTACGTAAACTGACCACGGCGGTCTGGGCTCAGCAGCCATGATTATCGTGGTCAGCAGAGGCAGGGTGACTTAGGAACTGGCAGGATCAACCAGGTTTATTACCCGTTAGGAAGAAAAGAATTGCACACCACAAACACTGCTGTTGTTCATACCTTATAGCAGTGGTTCTCAACTCCTACCCTTAGGACCCACTAGCAGGCCAGGTTTGCAAGATAACTGAAATACATGACAAGTGATAATCTGCTGCCCAGTGATTGCAGTATTCTAGTCTGCATCTCCCAAGGTAATTCCTTTAAATTTGGCCTGTTAGTGGGTGCTGAGGACAGGACTTGAGAACCACTGCCTAAGGCTCGGTTCACACAGGGGCAACACGACTCTGGCCGCGACTTTGCGAGGCGACCTGGACACGACCTGAGGGCGACACCACAGCGCGACTTACAAGGCGACTTTAAGTCGCCTCCAGGACAGGCGACTTTCCAGTGGCCAATCAAACATTCAGCTCTGTGGGAGGGAGCGGGGAGGGAGGGGTTTGCTTGAGAAAACCATCTTCTCTTCCTGTATTGTTGCTTCAGTTAAGACACGATCCGACTTTGGAGGCAACTTCCATTGAAATCAATGGGTACAAGTCGCCTAGAAGTCGGATTGAAGTAGTACAGGAACCTTTTCTGAAGTTGGAGCGACTTCAGTAGCGTACATTAAGACGGCTCTCATTCACTTGAATGGAATTTCTGATGTCAAGCGACTTGGGGCGACTTGAGGATCCCCCCCCCCCCCCTCCAGGGTCACATTTGGCACCTTTCAGGGAGGAGGAGGGAGCAGATACCTGTCTAATACAAGTATTTGCTCCCACTTCCTGGCATAGCTAACCGCGGCGCTTGCGGTGACCTATGCCACTTCCGGCGCCTACCCCGTCCTCCCCCCACTGTATTCTGTGAGACACAGAACACAGCAGGGACCTGAGAGGGCGTGCAGCGCGACTCGCGCATGCGCAGTAGGGAACCAGGAAGTGAAGCTGCACGGCTTCACTTCCTTATTTCCTTACCGAGGATGGCGGCGGCAGCAGCCGAGAGCCGAAGGACGGATCGGCTTCGGCTGCCGACATCGCTGGCTCCCTGGACAGGTAAGTGTCCATATATTAAAAGTCAGCAGCTGCAGTATTTGTAGCTGCTGGCTTTTAATATTTTTTTTTCAGCGGACCTCCACTTTAAGCATTCACACTTGGGTATTGTTTGGCGTTTTTGTTTTATATTGAAGCAGTGCTTCTTTTTGAGGTATGTATGACTTATTCTGCATTCACGATTTCTCATTCCCACATCTGCCCGCGATTCAAACCACTAAAGTGTGAATTTAGCCTTAGGCTGGCCATACATGTTCAATTCTCTTGTATAATTTTCCTTTAGATTTACCAAAAACCATATAATGAGGTCAAAACGAAACCACTTTTAATTGTATCCAATTGGGTAGGCCCTTGCACTACATAGTTTAAGGTAAATCTAAAGGAAAATTGTACAAGAAAATTTAACATGTATGGCCAGTCTTAAAGCTTGTTCCCACTGGAATGCATGTGTTCCTGTGCAATCTCGCACTTTGCAGTTTTGACAGCCCATCCATGAATGTGCTGCAGAATGCATAGGAATGTGGAAAAAGCTGCAATTTTATAGTAAATCTGTTACATAAACAGCTCCATTGCTGCTTGCACTGCCTTGCTGTACACTAATTCAGAAATCTCTTCCATTGATATCAGTACATTACAAAGGAGGCAGCTGTCAGCAAGGCATTTTTACGCTGCCCAGAAGTTTTAGCTACCTTAAAGCGGTTGTATACCCTCAGAAAAAAAAATTAAAATGTTTAAAAAAACAAAACAAAAAAAAAACCTGCATACTAGCTCATTATGAAATACTTTAGAACGAGTTCCCCACATCACAGGCTGGTCCACGGGAGCTGACATTTTGCCCTCGGCGTGTCTTCCGAGTTTGCGGCTCTGGCGTTGAGCCTGCCGTTCTGTCAGTAGGGAAGACCTGGATCCTGTGTTTCTGCTAAGCAGGAACACGGATCTATGCCTTCTCCTAGTAGATCCACCTCCCACACAGCGAGTAAGCACTTGCTAGGAACACATTTAACCCTTTGATCGCCCCTGCTGTTAACCCCTTTTTAGCCAGTGTCTAGTACAGTGACTTGCATATTCTTTAGCACTGATCACTGTATTGGTGTCACTGGTCCTGAAAAAGTGTCAGATGTCAGTTTTGTCCGCCGCAATATCGGAGTCCCGCTATAAGTTGCTGATCGCCGCCATTACTAGTAAAAAATAAAAATATCCCATAGTTTGCAGACACTTTAACTTTTGCGAAAACCAATCAATATTCTCTCATTGGCATTTTTTTTTTTTACCAAAAATATGTAGCCAAATACATATTGGCATACATTAATGAAGACATTTTGATTATTTTTTTTCCTTTCTTTCTGGATGTGTTTTTATAGCAAAAAATAGAAAATATTAAAAAAAAAATTTGGTCAAAATTGTATGTCTTTTTTTTTGTTTATAGCGCAAAAAAAAAAACTGTAGAGGCAATTAAATACCACCAAAAAAAAATCTCTATTTGTGGGGAAAAAGGACATACATTTTGTGTACAGCGTGGTATGACTGCACAATTCTCAGTACTGTAACGCAGTGCTGTATTGCAAAAAGCGACCTGATCAGGAAGGGGGATAAATCCCCCGGAGCTGAAGTAGTTAGGTCCTGTCTGGTAGCTGAATAATCCCTTTCCTTTACCATTTAGTGAATGCAAATAGTTTGGTTTACTTTAGCTTCAGGCACAATGCTCAGTCATAGCCCAAGGCTCCAAATTTCCAGTGTCAACAGATTACAGTACTCAATACCATTTGACAAGTCTCTTAGTGACTGCATGGCTTTTTCTTTATACTTATCTTAATTTTTTGTTATTACAAAGCATCAGTCGCCTGTCATGATAAAAAAAATCATTATGAAAACTCTCACCCTTTCTTAGCGCACCTTCCTTAAATTGATTGTAAGGGTTTGGGTTTTTTTTAAAAAAAACTAACATATTATACTTACCTCCACTGTGCAATTCCATTTGCACAGTGGCCCTGAACCCGCTCTTCTGGGGTCCCCCGGCGGCTCCTCCCCACATCAGATAACCCCCTTGGGGAAGCGCTTCCCCGAGGGGGTTACCTTGCGGGTGTGCTCCCGACTCCCCTAATCCCCCCCCCCCCCCCCGGTCATTGGATTTGATTGACAGCAGCGGAAGCCAATGGCTGCGCTGCTATCAATCTATCCAATCAAGGGCCGAGAACCCCAGACAGACAGACAGACAGAGAGAGAGAGAGAGGGCGTGCGTCCCCGGCGGTTCAAGTTCCAGGGCCCAGGTAATAAAAACGGTGGGGGCTGGGGGGCCAGTCACTGCCAGGTAGTGTGAGAACTGCTTAGCAGCTAAGTGTAGTGTTGCTGAGATTTAGCTGGGCTGTGGATGCTGCCTATACTTCCCAAGAATGCTAAGCCAACCTTATCATCTTGATCGCCATGTGTTGTCAATATCCAAAATAAACAGTCAGTATCCACAGACTTTTAGTAGCATTGTTTTTCTTTAGAGCACTTTCTTGCAAGCCTTTCTAATCACTGTATACATGGCATGTCAATGGGAATGCTTCAAATAACATGTCCACCTGTCATAATTTTCCTTTACAGGCTAAAGGAGCTGTCCAGTTATAATGTTGGATGTGATTGTGTACCTAGATGAATATAAGCTGCATCTTTGCAACATTGTTGTATGATGGGCCAGAAGTCTCCTAACTTGTAACCATATTCAGGTTTAACGTGTAGCAGCCAGCTTAATGGGCCCATTTCACACAAGCATTCCGATCAAGTCCACCTGTCAGTTTTTCAGGTGGACCTGATCAGAAGGTCAATGGCGATCTATGAGCAGGCAGGTGTACAGTAAATGGACTTGTCTGTGGAAAAAAAAAACAGAATAGTTCTGTGTTCTTTTCTGTTTTGATGAACTAGATTGGAGGTAGCCTGATGTAAATGGACAGCGGATTCCGTTTACACCCGGGCCACCCATAGAGCTCAGCGGGGTCTTCCTGTGTTTACTCTGCAGAAACTGAGAGGGTGTGGATGTGACATCTAGTCCGCTTGGCTCTGGTCATAATGCATTAACTTCCTGAAATCCATCCACCTTTAACTCAGGCATGCCCGCAGGAGTGTGCGCTTAGTTGAGAAAACCCCTCCTGAAGACTCCTGGGATGTATGACGACATTCGCCTAGGCATGGAAACCAATAAGTAACTAAAGAATAAAAAAAAAAAATGGTTTTAAACAAATATGATATACTTTCAAGTAGAGCTGCACGATTCTGGCCAAAATGAGAATCACGATTTTTTTGCTTAGAATAAAAAGATCATGATTCTTGCGATGTAAAATCTTTCACATTATCCCCAAAAAATTGGGCTAACTTTACTTGTAAGTTTTTGTTTTATTTTTGTTTTTTTTTAATTCATTAAAGTAATTTTTTCCATAAAGATTGCATTTGAAAGACTGCTTCGCAAATACAGTGTGACATAAAATATTGCAACAACCACCATTTTATTCCCTAGGGTCTCTAATAAAAAATCTATTTAATGTTTTGGGATTCTAAGTAATTTTCTAGCAAAAAAAAATGATTTTAACTTGAAACCAACAAATGTCAGAAAAGGGTTTACTGTTTCAAGTGGTTAAACTTTCCACTTACACAAAGTCTATTTCATTGACAAATTGTTACAATGTTTCTAGTTAAGTTCACTGATAAAGAATGTTCTAATTTGATGGCTGTGGCTTCAGAAGAGCAGAGAGAATTCTTCGCATAGCAAGAATTGTGAAACACTTTTTTCAAGGTTGCAAAGGGGAAAAAAATCTCGATAACGATTCTTGACGATTATTCGTGCAGCTCAACTTTCAAGCTACTAATGGTGGCAGCCTAAGGATTAAAAATAGTGTTGACTGAGTGACTTTCCACTTTGACGGGTGGTTTTGAGTCCAAGATAGTCCATATGAAAGATATTTCTTAACCACTTACGGACCGCTGCACGCTGATATACGTCCTAACTTTGAAGAGGAATATCGTTGATATGGCAGCAGCTAGGTGCCATAACCCCGGTATCCACTTCTTCGGCTGGTGGTCCGCTTTCTGATAAGAGTGGTCTCTGCGGCGGTGGGAGAGGGCCCCTGGAGCCGTCGGCAGCGGCGGAGGCGATCGGATGTTGCCCTTTGCTGGGTATGGAGACGAGTGAGGGGAAGATGGGCCCCCACCCGTCTCCATAACATTGCAGGGCGGAAGAAACGTCAAAACGTCACTTCCGCCCATAGCTCTTAAAGGGCCATTTTTTTAAAAATTCTTTTTTAATTGCATTTTAGTGTAAATGTGAGATCTGAGGTCTTTTTGACCCCAGATTTCATATTTAAGAGGTCCTGTCATGCTTTTTTTTCTATTACAAGGGATGTTTACATTCCTTGTAATAGGAATAAAAGTTACGCATCCTTTTTTTTTTTTTTTTTAAACCGTGTAAAAAGAAAAAGTCAAATTAAAAAAAATAAAAACATTTTAAACGCGTCCCGTCCCACCAAGCTCACGTGCAGAAGCGAACTTATACGTGAGTAGCGCCTGCATATGAAAACGGTGTTCACACCACACGTGAGGTATCGCCGTGATTGGTAGAGCGAGAGCAAGAATTCTAGTCCTAGACCTCTAGGGCTGCAACTAACGATTATTTTCATAATCGATTAGTTGGCCGATTGTTTCGATTAATCGGTTAATAACCTTAAAAAAAAGTGTGGTGTATAATTTAGTTAATATGTAAAGTTTAAAAAAAGGCAATTTATTCCTAAATATCTTTATATGCAGGGGTACATATAAATAACCAACTATATGGTTTAGGATGTAAAATCTTTAATCCTCTCTGAGAATAACAGACAGAAGAGATATACTCTATATATTAGAGGTTGAATCTGGTAAATATCATCAGACTCAGATCAAATTTTTTTTATTTAAAGAAAAATAAAAAAAAAATTGTAGACTGTTTTACAGATTTTCAAACAGAACTGTAATATTACATGCATTTCTGCAGCTTCTCCATTGAAGTATATTGAACCAAAAAAGCACCTTTTTTGCATTAAAAAAGGTCCTTGACCCTTTCCAAATACACAGCAGCTGAAAAAAGCATAGATGTGAACGTTAAACTGTAGTGCATTTCTGTAAAAAGCACCAAAAATCACATGGGTGGGAACCAGGCCTAAGACATTTAGTAACATAATGGAGTTAAAAAATAAAAAAAATAGCCCTTAGTTTTTTTACTGTGCAACAGTGAAAGTAATATTTACAGTAGAGATTTGCTCTTTTTTGTACTATATATAGGGCTAATTTTAGCTTTTTTAACCCCATTATGTTACTGGCCGATTAATTGATTACTATTTTCATAATCGATTAGTTGTTGATTAATCGATTAGTTGTTTCGGCCCTATAGACCTCCTCTGTAACTCAAAACATGCAACCTGTAGAATTTTTTAAACGTTGCCTTTGGAGATTTTTAAGGGTAAAAGTTTGTTGCCATTCCACGAGCGGGTGCGATTTTTGAAGCGTGATATGTTGGCTATCAATTTACTCGGCGTAACCTTATCTTTCACAATATAAAAAAAATTGGGCTAACTTTACTGTTGTCCTTTTATTTTTTTTAATTAAAAAAAGTGTATTTTTTCCAAAAGTGCGCTTGTAAGACTGCTGCGCAAATACGGTGTGAGAGTAATGCAACGACCGCCATTTTATTCTCTAGGGTGTTAGAACCTCCAAACATACATACATTTTTTTTTCTAAGTAATTTTCTAGCAAAAAAAAACCTTTTTAACTTGTAAACAACACGTCTCAAAAAGAGACTTGGTCCTTAAGTGGTTAAAGCGGTAGTAAACTGCTGAAAAAAATTCTAGGACATAATGAAATACTTACCTTAGAATTAAGCCCTCCCTCCCGGTCACCGCTGAGAAGGCTGACATGTTCCCCCAGCCTTTCTTCTGGGGTCGCGGGCTCTGACGTTGTGAGTGGCCGGAGCCACGATGACGTCACTCATGCACGCAGGATCCCTCATTTACGGCAAGAAGCTCTGAAGATCCTGCACGGTATGCCGGACCTTCAGAGCGCGGCTGCATGCAGGGTGAATATCTCCTAAATGGTGCATGTTTAGGAGATCATTTTTTTACAACAGGTAGGCTTACCTGTAGGTAAAAATCACAAAGCTGGCTTTACAACCGCTTTAACTTGGTAATGGCAGACCAAGGCTGCCATTGCTAACCTCTGCTACTGAAAATGCTAATTGCCTGGCTCTCGTGCTGATTCAATATTTTGAGTTCCTGTCCTGAAACATCTCTACCAAGGACTTCTGACTTTACTTTGACTATCCAGATCTGTTTGCTTGTTCTGGGTCAGTGGCACAGTAAGGAAACCAGGTGGTCAGAAAAACTGAAATGAGCCTTTTCAGGAATGACTGCCCCCTTATTTTTCTGATTTACGTGTAAACCCCAACTGGGACACCATTTAGTTTGTTCTACCAATGTGTATCATTAACTTTTTTTTTTTTTGGTCTTAGTGCTGCTGATTTTCTTAAAGCTCTTGGCAGACGCGCTCTTCCTGTCCCATTGGCAGTTGCTTTTCATTGCTCAGGATGGGTCGGAGTGAACTCTTCCTGATGGAAAGCATTTGGGAAACAGGGACAGAGTATTGGCTCAGGGGGTGCCTGAACAAGAGTCTTCATGGCAGGAACATCAAGTTTTACTATAACAAAAGCTGTGAATAAAAAAATAATTATTTTTGAAATTACATTAAAACGGAGGGCCACCCTAAAAAAATAAATCTGCATTAATATTCTTAAAAAATAAAAACATTTGAGAAAATTTTTTTAACTTACCAGAAACCCCTGTTGCTAGGCAGTCTTCCTAATCTGCCTCTTCCGCGGCGCTTCCTCCTTTTCGGCGAGCAGCCCCGTTGCCTTCTGGAACATGTGTGTGTCCCAGAACACAACGGGGCCATTCACAAAGCGCCGCGCGACTCGCGCATGTGCAGTAGGAAACGGGCAGTGAAGCCGCAAGGCTCCACTGCCTGTTTCCCTTCGTTAAGATGACGGCGCCGGCAGCCGATCCAATGGACGGATCGGGGGGGGGGGGGGGCGATGTCGCGGGCTCGCTGGACAGGTAAGTGTCCTTATTAAAAGTCAGCAGCTACAGTGTTTAGCTGCTGACTTTTAGGCCTCATACACACGGACGTTTTTACAGCTGCTTTTTTGAGCTTTTTTTGCAGCTTAAAAAGGCCTGTCTATGTTAGTCTATGGCTCCATGCCCACCTAGGCATTTTTGAGTTGCAAGTGGCATAGGCGTTTTTAAGCTGAAAAAAAACCCATTGCGGCCGAAACACCGCTTTAACTTTTTAGTGAGAGAGTTTAGTGATCGAGTTTACATCTACTTAAAAGGTAATCAAATGTGCGTTTCTTGTACCAGGAAGCATCTTGATGACCAGTATTGTCATATGTATATTAATGAAAAAGGGAGGAAATAATTTTAGTTATGGAAACCTTATTCATATGAAAGAGCTTTTCTAGATCTGATGAGCACAGCCTAATAAGAATTTTGTTCCAAAAAGGTCTCTCTGATCTCGGCGTGCTCCATGTGAAACTCTGTCATCTGTAAATTCTTCAGGTATAAAGTACTGGCTCTCAATATACCAATCACTTTACAGAGAGAACAGTGGAAGGAGCAAAACACTCAGCATTATATGGCATGTTCTATTGAAAGCCACCCTAGTAAACAAATATATTTTGAATGGCTATGATGCACTTTTTGCTGTATGACTCTCCATCTTAGCACTACAATATAATATAGCTCATCTGACAGCCGTAGTGGAGCTACGTTTAAACTGTTTACTGTATCACAGTGATGTTTAATCTATAGCAAAGCTTTACAACACACATTTAATAAATTCTGCTGACCGTTTATTAGGAGAACATGCACTTTAGGGGTCTGTCCACTGATCAGGTGGATGACAGGCCTGCTCCACTTATGCAGAGCGAACACTGACATTATGGGTGGTCGGATGGAAATGGACCACCTGTCCATTTTCATCTGACTGTCATCCGTCTGTTTTTAGCGGATAGGATCAGATGTTGGCCGTTGCCAATGGACACATGTCCGTTGACATCCGCTGCACCATAGAGAGCAGTGTATGGTCTGACCAGGTCTGCTTAAAAAACTGAAAGGTGGACCTGATAGGTCTGCCCTTGTGAAAAGGGTCTTAGGAGTGACTGAAATGATGCATGCAGTGTGTTGTGGGGTTCTGTCACTTTCTCCCACACTTGTGTCAGCGGGAGTATGATTTCTCATTAAACCTATGCTAAGCTTTCAAATTGTAAAAACCATCTCTGACATAGACATTGGCATAGCCAAATTGAGTGCCTGACATCCCATTTGTATCATCTAGTTGTAAATACAGTCTAGAGTTCTTGTGTGGCAGCTCTGCTCATACAGCTTCAGATTTATGTTTATTTTGCCTCTCCGTCTGGTAGTACTATTACTTTCCAGCAGTTGTAATTCATGTAGGGTCACAGGTTGTTTTAATACTGTGACTTCTGCATCTTCTCTAATATTTTAGTCTACAAAATACAAATCCCATGTGAGTTTTCCATACATATTTAATAATGAGGCACGTTGGATTTTACTTTAAGCTGCCTTTTATTAGCACATTCATGACTCTTGCTTTCCTCAGTATGTTTCTGGCATAGTTATATCCATAGAAACACCTACTAGTGACTGATTGCTGAGAGCAGACTTGCATATTCTTGGCAGTCTTCCAAATGTGGCCGCTCTTTGTAAAAGCCTTAACTGCTTATTGTCCTTTTGGAAGTGTGATCTATTCAGTGCTCTCTTCCAGATTCCCAGGGTTACCCATGGTTCCTAGTTGCTTCCTGTAACACTTTCATTGCTGTGCTTTTAGTTTAGCTGGCTCTGTTTTTCATGCAACTTGATCTGGCACTTGTATTTTGTACTGCTGTTATTGCTTTTAGCGCCAATAGTATAGTGAACGCTCAATGGAAGTGTGAATACAGCATTCTAGCAGGAGACATACACCTCCTGAAAACTATTTGTTGCTCAGCAGATTTATTTTCTTGCAGTTGTTCTTTAAGAAAAAAAGGAAACTTTGCTGCTACTTAATGAGTCAGGAATCTCCTCAGGGTAGATCAGCCTAATTGAAAAGAAGTTTACAACTCTTCCAATAAAGGGGGGGACCAAGGATAACTATCTTTATATGCAAGTATATAAAAACCTTTACAACCTATAGAGCCTGGTCCAGTTATTCAAGTAACAAACCTAAAGTGAAGCGCTCTATAAATAAATCTATCCTCTTATCACACAATATAAAAAAAATATATATATATATCACCATCAAATACAAATAAAGCACAGAAGCAAAAATATCCTCAAAATGCGTGTCTCAAATAAATCTGTGCAAAACGTCCAAAAACAAGAATGATCAGTCTCATGTACCATACATTCTTCGTGTGAAAACCAGTTTCTTCTATGTCCATAAAAAGCTCACACATTATCCACCTTAGGAACAATACTGATGTGCCCATCAGGTGTCCTCTCGCCTGGTTTGTTGGGCCCCATGTAAATGTGGTAAAAAAATCAAAAGCTTGTGTCCAAAGTCTCTATTCATAATCGTCATCCTCCCTAGCAAAGGTGTCATAACAAATATATAGGGAAACAAAGCAAATATTGCAGACTGCAAACCACTTTATTTAAAAACATATCGTAAATGCACTCACACAGTAGAAATACACAATGTGCTTGTAAGGCAAAAAACCTCAGCAAGATGGTGTCCTGGCTCCGCCCTACGTGATGACGTCACTGCCAGCCTGATGCGTTGTGCCCAAGTAACAAGGATCATTTAAAAAAAAAATACAACTTAAAACAGAACCCCTTGGGGCTATTGTCATACTAGGTATTGCAGTAAATATATTATCATTATAGTGCGCTATTTTGGTCTAATTTTATAGGAACAGTTACCAGTGATCTCCAAGCAGTGTTTATAGACAAACTGTATCTTCATCAAAATTACAATATTATACATTAGTTATGATTAGCAGCACCCTAAATATTTTTTTTTCTGATTGTATTTAATGTTAAAAAAAAAAAAGTTACCAGTCAGATACTAATTTTAGAGATCCGGTCAGTCTATAAAACGATTTGTAAAAAGAATGTCAGGTGCCTGTGTCCCTCACCGCATTAAATGGCTTCTTCCTCCGTCAGTGCAAGAGTCGACAGTGACCCAGTGCTCAGACAAAGGAATCCTAACATGTGGGGGTACAGGCATCAGACACATCTAGAAGTGTCAAATGATTTTGAGTCTGAAGGTTGCACTACTAGAATGAGGAAAAAAAGTAGGTGACACGGGCCACCGGAAAGTGGAGTAACAATGGCTCTTCTCTTGCATGGAAATTCAGGTATAATTTTTAGAGAGACTGATCGCTTTCTTGTTGAACTTTGACTCGAGGTCCAAAACAAATATGGAGACTGATAGGGTATTTTTAAGCATTGCTTGCAAGTATCTGGCTGTGTCTGCTTTGCTGGTATTTAGTAACAAATGCCACTTGTGATTGTAAGAGCTCCTAATAGCACAGGGAGCTGTTGATAAATTTCCCTGTGGGTGGGTACAGTTCTAAAAGCCATATCACACAAGCAATGCTGTCATTGGCAGCAAATAACTAGCAACAGTATCGCCAGAGAGAGCACTCCTATGTCTATATCATGTTACTCCCTTACTGGCCAAAAGCTGCAAAATCTCATTCTTCAGTGAAGAAGTAGGAATGGAACATCATTTTCCTGGTTCAGCAAGTGAGGGCAGCAACACTGAAGAGTGAGTTCTCTCTGGTGATTTGCTGCCAAAGATAGGAATGCTAATGTGAAATGGTCCTTAGTCTATTGTGTTGCAGAGTATTAAAGTAATGCATGTGCATTGCTGTTAACATCAGCGAAGGATTGTGCAATGTCCCAGCACATACAAGTATCCGCTCATGTATATTATATATATGGCCAATTTTACATGTTTAATACCCACTTAGCGTTCAAAAAGCTGCTCATCTTATGTGGAAAACTACTGCAACCATTTTCAAATTTTAGAAGCCTGTCTAGAGGTATACCCAAAATTAACTTTAGAAATTCAGTGTCAATAAACTGTTCCCAGGTCTTGTATCAGCCTAAGAAAGAGAGGTGCAGTTTCAGATAATTCTCCCTCAAAGCTCATGTAGGATGGTCTGTTAGGATTCCTGCTGTTGCCTTCTCTTGTTCAGAATGCAGAAGAAAGGGTCACCTAAAGATAGGCTCAGGCACTGCTGGCTGCGGACTTGGAATGGATCAGCTGCGAGCACATTCCCATAAATGGAAAGAGCAATTGGAGATGACACCTTGCTTCATGAGTGGGATGTGGAGCAGCAGGTGCTGCTGTGGCTTAGGGACACAAAAATGCTTGGCAGAGTGTGTAGCCAGTATACTGTGCGTTGCTCCCAATTCTTTATGAATTATCAGTCAATAGCCTTTTTTTTTTTTTCCAATCTGCAATCAGTCTTCCTTTTTTTTTTTTCTCTCTGATCTCAGGATACTGCTTTGCAATATGTATATCGTGCAAGTCATCTTTAAATAGAGGCCAAGAGAGAGTCAAAGATTGCATATTAGATGCCCTGTCTTTGCAAGTAAAAATATTAAAGTGATTGTAAAGGATTTTATTGGCCAAGTCAAAGGCAGGCTAATGATATCACAACCTCTGACAATCAGCGGGAGCTTTGTATTCATTGGTAGAATACATTGCTTGCTCTGAGTGGCTGAGCGCCACTGCGGTAGACTCTTCTGTGCTCCAGATATGAGACAGGAAGTCTCTGCTCGCACCTAGAACACAGTGCGGTATGTTGTCTGTAGTCTGAGCTACATACCGTTTATAACGCACATCTAGCAGCCTCACATGTTAGTGAGGGACATACTTAGTTTGTTTGGGCCAGCTTGGCCCAAGCAAACTATGCAAAGTGTGTGGAAAGGAGTTTTTCTAATGGAATAATTCCATATGCATTTCCTTCTACGGGAAGGTTACAAACAAAGCAGTATCTGACTTGCATATTTGCATTTCTTTTTCTATACTTGGATTAAGGATAACGGTGACTAGGATTGTATTATAATGTATTAGTAGAAGCAGATGTGGGCTATAAGTTGTTGTAGCTGAGCTAGCAGCCAGACCCCTTTTTTTTTTTATGTGGAAAGGCATCGAATTGCTTAAATTGATACTAAACTCAAATTGGTTATATTAAATTATCGATTCTTTTTGTGTATATGGATAATGGCACGTATATTTTTTTTATTTTAATAATAAAAAAAAAATCTAAAGTATATTGATATACAGCTGTCACTTGACCCCACTCTTTCCCAGCCTGTCTGCAGGAAAAAATTGGTGGGAGAACCTTTGGAATACAAAGGAAAAATAAATAGAAGATGTTTTAAATCATCATACAAATATGTATTTGAACTCAAATCTTTATTTTTGTCAAAAAAACAAAACAAAAAAATAAACAGGGTGTAGGCGTTCTAGTGGGGAGGGTCTGCCAATAGGGTTTCATGCCCCTCCAGCCTATATCTATTGCTTGTATGTGCTTAGAATTACAAGGTGACGCCTCCATCAATCAACATGTAATATCCCGCCCCCATAGTTTTTAGTTGTTTAGTAGGCATGGAACAGGAGGGAGGCAGTGGGCTGTCGTTTATCTGTAGTGTATACACCCACATGGGTGACTAGTCACGTGGGCTGCACAGACAAGTATAAAGAGGACATGAAGAGCTTAGAGGAGAACTGAACCTGAAGCATGCTCAGTAGATGTGGCAATAGCTGCTCTACACAATCTCGGTCTTCATCGGGGATGCAGGCAAGGAGGGAGGGACAGTGAACAGTAAGGACCCTTTCACACTGGGGCGGCGTCGGCAGTGAAACGCCGCTATTAGCGGCGTTTTACCGTCGGTATGCGGCCGCTAGCGGGGCGGTTTTACCCCACCGCTAGCGGCCGAGAAAGGGTTAAATACCACCACAAAGCGCCTCTGCAGAGGTGCTTTGCCGGCGGTATAGCCGCGCCGTCCCATTGATTTCAATGGGCAGGAGCGGTATACACTCCGCTCCTTCACCGCTCCAAAGATGCTGCTGGCAGGACTTTTTTTCCCGTCCTGCCAGCGCATCGCTCCAGTGTGAAAGCCCTCGGGGCTTTCACACTGGAATGAAAGCGGCACTTTCGGGTCGGTTTGCAGGCGCTATTATTAGCGCAATAGCGCCTGCAAACCGCCCCAGTGTGAAAGGGCTCTAAGGTCAACCAGTTTTTGTTTTCTTTTCTTGCAGAATACAGAAAACAAATCCCATAGTGACGGAGTATGAATAGCATGTAATACAGCATGTACTGATGGTTTTTAATGATGTGGGTTTAAAGACACTTTTTAACCACTTGCCGACCGCCTACCGCATATATACTGCGGCAGAATGGCACGGGCAGGCAAAATCACGTACCCATACGTGATCTGCCTCCCGCGGGCGGGGGGTCCGATCGGACCCCCCCCCGGTGCCATCGGCGGTCGGCATCTGACTGGGAGCGTCGGGAGGCGAGGGGGAGACCATCCGATCGTGGCCCCCCCCTCGCGATCGCTCCCAGCCAATAGGAATCCTCCTCTGCCTGTGTGTCGTTTCACACAGGCAGAGGATGTGATGTCATCTCTCCCCGGTCTGGCAGTTTCCGTTCCAGCGCCGAGGAGAGATGACAAGTGAGTGCACAACACACACACACACACAGTAGAACATGCCAGGCATATTTACACCCCCGATCCCCCCCCCGATCGCCCCCCGATCCCCCCCCAATCACCCCCCCCCCCTGTCACAAACTGACATTAGCAGTATTTTTTTTTTTTTTTTTCTTTTTTTTTTCTGATTACTGCATAGTGTCAGTTTGTGACAGTTAGTGTTAGGGCAGTTAGTGTTAGGCCCCCTTTAGGTCTAGGATACCCCCCTAACCCCCCCTAATAAAGTTTTAACCCCTTGATCACCCCCTGTCACCAGTGTCGCTAAGCGATCATTTTTCTGATCGCTGTATTAGTGTCGCTGGTGACGCTAGTTAGGAACGTAAATATTTAGGTTCGCCGTCAGTGTTTTATAGCGACAGGGGACCCCCATATACTATCTAATAAATGTTTTAACCCCTTGATTGCCCCCTAGTTAACCCTTTCACCACTGATCACTGTATAACTGTTACGGGTGACGCTGGTTAGTTTGTTTATTTTTTATAGTGTCAGGGCACCCGCCGTTTATTACCGAATAAAGGTTTAGCCCCCTGATCGCCCGGCGGTGATATGCGTCGCCCCAGGCAGCGTCAGATTAGCGCCAGTACCGCGAACACCCACGCACGCAGCATGCGCTTCCCTTAGTGGTATAGTATCTCAACGGATCAATATCTGATCCGATCAGATCTATACTAGCGTCCCCAGCAGTTTAGGGTTCCCGAAAACGCAGTGTTAGCGGGATCAGCCCAGATACCCGCTAGCACCTGCGTTTTGCCCCTCCGCCCAGCCCAGCCCAGCCCACCCAAGTGCAGTATCGATCGATCACTGTCACTTACAAAACACTAAACGCATAACTGCAGCGTTCGCAGAGTCAGGCCTGATCCCTGCGATCGCTAACAGTTTTTTTGGTAGCGTTTTGGTGAACTGGCAAGCACCAGCCCCAGGCAGCGTCAGATTAGCGCCAGTAGCGCTAACACCCACGCACGCACCGTACACCTCCCTTAGTGGTATAGTATCTGAACGGATCAATATCTGATCCGATCAGATCTATACTAGCGTCCCCAGCAGTTTAGGGTTCCCAAAAACGCAGTGTTAGCGGGATCAGCCCAGATACCTGCTAGCACCTGCGTTTTGCCCCTCCGCCCGGCCCAGCCCACCCAAGTGCAGTATCGATCGATCACTGTCACTTACAAAACACTAAACGCATAACTGCAGCGTTCGCAGAGTCAGGCCTGATCCCTGCGATCGCTAACAGTTTTTTTGGTAGTATTTTGGTGAACTGGCAAGCACCAGCCCCAGGCAGCGTCAGATTAGCGCCAGTACCGCTAACACCCACGCACGCACCGTACACCTCCCTTAGTGGTATAGTATCTGATCGCATCAATATCTGATCCGATCTGATCTATACTAGCGTCCCCAGCAGTTTAGGGTTCCCAAAAACGCAGTGTTAGCGGGATCAGCCCAGATACCTGCTAGCACCTGCGTTTTGCCCCTCCGCCCGGCCCGGCCCAGCCCACCCAAGTGCAGTATCGATCGATCACTGTCACTTACAAAACACTAAACGCATAACTGCAGCGTTCGCAGAGTCAGGCCTGATCCCTGCGATCGCTAACAGTTTTTTTTGTAGCGTTTTGGTGAACTGGCAAGCGCCAGCGGCCTAGTACACCCCGGTCGTAGTCAAACCAGCACTACAGTAACACTTGGTGACGTGGCGAGTCCCATAAGTGCAGTTCAAGCTGGTGAGGTGGCAAGCACAAGTAGTGTCCCGCTGCCACCAAAAAGACAAACACAGGCCCGTCGTGCCCATAATGCCCTTCCTGCTGCATTCGCCAATCCTAATTGGGAACCCACCGCTTCTGCAGCGCCCGTACTTCCCCCATTCACATCCCCAACCAAATGCAGTCGGCTGCATGAGAGGCATTTTTATGTCCTCCCGAGTACCCCTACCCAACGAACCCCCCAAAAAAGATGTTGTGTCTGCAGAAAGCGCGGATATAGGCGTGACACCCGCTATTATTGTCCCTCCTGTCCTGACAATCCTGGTCTTTGCATTGGTGAATGTTTTGAACGCTACCATGCACTAGTTGACTATTAGCGTAGGGTACAGCATTGCACAGACTAGGCACACTTTCACAGGGTCTCCCGAGATGCCATCGCATTTTGAGAGACCCGAACCTGGAACCGGTTACAGTTATAAAAGTTAGTTACAAAAAAAAGTGTAAAAAAAAAAAAAAAAAAAACACAAACAAAAATATAAAATAAAAATAGTTGTCGTTTTATTGTTCTCTCTCTCTCTATTCTCTCTCTATTGTTCTGCTCTTTTTTACTGTATTCTATTCTGCAATGTTTTATTGTTGTTATGTTTTATCACGTTTGCTTTTCAGGTATGTAATTATTTATACTTTACTGTTTACTGTGTATTATTGTTAACCATTTTTTTGTCTTCAGGTATGCCATTCACGACTTTGAGTGGTTATACCAGAATGATGCCTGCAGGTTTAGGTATCATCTTGGTATCATTCTTTTCAGCCAGCGGTCGGCTTTCATGTAAAAGCAATCCTAGTGGCTAATTAGCCTCTAGACTGCTTTTACAAGCAGTGGGAGGGAATGCCCCCCCCCCCCCCCCCAACATCTTCCGTGTTTTTCTCTGGCTCTCCTGTCTCAACAGGGAACCTGAGAATGCAGCCGGTGATTCAGCCAGCTGACCATAGAGCTGATCAGAGACCAGAGTGGCTCCAAACATCTCTATGACCTAAGAAACCGGAAGCTACGAGCATTTTATGACGTAGATTTCGCCGGATGTAAACAGCGCCATTGGGAAATTGGGAAAGCATTTTATCACACCGATCTTGGTGTGATCAGATGCTTTGAGGGCAGAGGAGAAATCTAGGGTCTAATAGACCCCAATTTTTGCAAAAAAGAGTACCTGTCACTACCTATTGCTATCATAGGGGATATTTACATTCCCTGAGATAACAATAAAAATGATTTAAAAAAAAAAAAAAATGAAAGGAACAGTTTAAAAATAAGATAAAAAAATAATAATAATAAAGAAAAAAAAAAAAAAAAAAAAAAAAGCACCCCTGTCCCCCCTGCTCTCGCGCTAAGGTGAACGCAAGCGTTGGTCTGGCGTCAAATGTAAACAGCAATTGCACCATGCATGTGAGGTATCGCCGCGAAGGTCAGATCGAGGGCAGTAAGTTTAGCAGTAGACCTCCTCTGTAAATCTAAAGTGGTAACCTGTAAAGGCTTTTAAAGGCTTTTAAAAATGTATTTAGTTTGTCGCCACTGCACGTTTGTGCGCAATTTTAAAGCATGTCATGTTTGGTATCCATGTACTCGGCCTAAGATCATCTTTTTTATTTCATCAAACATTTGGGCAATATAGTGTGTTTTAGTGCATTAAAATGTAAAAAAGTGTGTTTTTTCCCCAAAAAATGCGTTTGAAAAATCGCTGCGCAAATACTGTGTGAAAAAAAAAAATGAAACACCCACCATTTTAATCTGTAGGGCATTTGCTTTAAAAAAAATATATAATGTTTGGGGGTTCAAAGTAATTTTCTTGCAAAAAAAAATTATTTTTTTATGTAAACAATAAGTGTCAGAAAGGGCTTTGTCTTCAAGTGGTTAGAAGAGTGGGTGATGTGTGACATAAGCTTCTAGATGTTGTGCATAAAATGCCAGGACAGTTCAAAACCCCCCCAAATGACCCCATTTTGGAAAGTAGACACCCCAAGCTATTTGCTGAGAGTCATGTTGAGTCCATGGAATAATTTATATTGTGACACAAGTTGCGGGAAAGAGACAATTTTTTATTTTTTTTATTTTTTTTTGCGCAAAGTTGTCACTAAATGATATATTGCTCAAACATGCCATGGGAATATGTGAAATTACACCCCAAAATACATTCTGTTGCTTCTCCTGAGTACGGGGATACCACATGTGTGGGACTTTTTGGGAGCCTAGCCGCGTACGGGACCCCGAAAACCAAGCACCGCCTTCAGGCTTTCTAAGGCCGTAAATTTTTGATTTCACTCTTCACTGCCTATCACAGTTTCGGAGGCCATGGAATGCCCAGGTGGCACAAACCCCCCCCCAAATGACCCCATTTTGGAAAGTAGACACCCCAAGCTATTTGATGAGAGGTATAGTGAGTATTTTGCAGACCTCACTTTTTGTCACAAAGTTTTGAAAATTGAAAAAAGAAAAAAAAAAATTTTTTTTCTCGTCTTTCTTTATTTTCAAAAACAAATGAGAGCTGCAAAATACTCACCATGCCTCTCAGCAAATAGCTTGGGGTGTCTGCTTTCCAAAATGGGGTCATTTGGGGGGGGTTTGTGCCACCTGGGCATTCCATGGCCTCCGAAACTGTGATAGGCAGTGAGGAGTAAAATCAAAAATGTACGCCCTTAGAAATCCTGAAGGCGGTGCTTGGTTTTCGGGGTCCCGTACGCGGCTAGGCTCCTAAAAAGTCCCACACATGTGGTATCCCCGTACTCAGGAGAAGCAGCTAAATGTATTTTGGGGTGCAATTCCACATATGCCCATGGCCTGTGTGAGCAATATATCATTTAGTGACAACTTTGTGCAAAAAAAAAAAAAAAAAAAAAAAATTTGTCACTTTCCCGCAACTTGTGTCAAAATATAAAACATTCCATGGACTCAACATGCCTCAAAGCAAATAGCTTGGGGTGTCTACTTTCCAAAATGGGGTCATTTGGGGGGGTTTTATGTCATCTGGGCATTTTATGGCCTTCAAAACTGTGATAGGTAGTGAGGAGTAAAATCAAAAATGTACGCCCTTAGAAATCCTGAAGGCGGTGATTGGTTTTCGGGGCCCCGTACGCGGCTAGGCTCCCAAAAAGTCCCACACATGTGGTATCCCCGTACTCAGGAGAAGCAGCTAAATGTATTTTGGGGTGCAATTCCACATATGCCCATGGCCTGTGTGAGCAATATATCATTTAGTGACAACTTTTTGTAATTTTTTTTTTTTTTTTTTTTTTTTTGTCATTATTCAATCACTTGGGACAAAAAAAATGAATATTCAATGGGCTCAACATGCCTCTCAGCAAATTCCTTGGGGTGTCTACTTTCCAAAATGGGGTCATTTGTGGGGGTTTTGTACTGCCCTGCCATTTTAGCACCTCAAGAATCGACATAGGCAGTCATAAATTAAAGGCTGTGTAAATTCCAGAAAATGTACCCTAGTTTGTAGACGCTATAACTTTTGCGCAAACCAATAAATATACACTTATTGACATTTTTTTTACCAAAGACATGTGGCCGAATACATTTTGGCCTAAATGTATGACTAAAATTGAGTTTATTGGATTTTTTTTAGAACAAAAAGTAGAAAATATCATTTTTTTTCAAAATTTTCGGTCTTTTTCCGTGTATAGCGCAAAAAATAAAAACGGCAGAGGTGATCAAATACCATCAAAAGAAAGCTCTATTTGTGGGAAGAAAAGGACGCAAATTTCGTTTGGGTACAGCATTGCATGACCGCGCAATTAGCAGTTAAAGCGACGCAGTGCCGAATTGTAAAAAGTGCTCTGGTCAGGAAGGGGGTAAAACCTTCCGGGGCTGAAGTGGTTAAACATTGTACATAATTGTTTTGAATGAAGACATGCACTAAGCCTTGATGCAATTTGCCACTTTAGCATCTTTCATGGCTCACCAAAATAAAACAAAATGGTTGCCAGGACAGTGATGTTGGCAAATGGGTATTTGGCCAGATGTCTGGATGCCACCAAAGGAAAAGCTTTGCCTAGTCTTTAGCGGATCCAGTGATTCTAGATTGATTGGTTCCCCGATTCTACAATATGCTTCCTGGTTTCTGGAGCACCTGCTATAATCATTGAGACTAGAGTATTCCTATGGAGAGGGAAAAATGTCTCACAAAAGGGTGCATCCATGTACTTATGCTGTAATTGTACTGATAATTGGCTAGAACCATCTACTCTTGGCTGATGTGAAATAAGTGTCTTCATTGGGCTAGTATTCTGCAAGCAGCTTATTCAGTTTATGGAAAAATTGCATAGAAAGGTGTGTGGGTTTTTTTTGTTTTTTTTTAAATACAAGTAGAAAATGCAATATGTCATCAGTGGTTGGTAAATGTATTTCAATTAAACGAAAGCGCCTCCATTGATTTTATGGTTTTAGACAAATTTTAGTCTTTAAAACTGTAGTCCAGAATGCATTGCAGTCACTCATTTGTATTTTCCTGTGTTTTTTTTTTTTTTATTCCCCCCCCCATGGTTGCCGCACATCTTTACAGTTGAAGCATCCGTACACAGCAGCAATGTGCATTGCACAGACAAGACGATTGAGGCGGCAGAGGCTCTGCTACACATGGAGTCTCCCACCATTCTCCGGGACTCCAGGAGCCCAGGTATTATTCACTGTTTATAATCTATTTCCTAGCTTACACTTTAAAATATTCACTTTTTTTTTTTTTAGATATGGATGTAAAAAGTGGTCAGCTTGATTTAAATAACTTTATCCATATGCTATAATTCTAAGCGTCTTTATTTGCTGTAATATTTTGTTATGTGCATAGGGATAATTGTTGAGATTGGATATTTCTTCTTGACTCCTGGCCCTCTAAGAAATAAAACTACTTCATGTGGTTAGTATAAGGTTTTTAGGCAGAGATGTTGTTTTATAGCAATGAAATACAAGTCTCCCTTGGGCTGCTAATCTACAGTTTTTTTTATATTTAGCACAGTACCTAGCATTCCTGTAAAAACATCAACGTTAAATTAGAAATAATTTAGCTAACTGCTGCAATAATGAATGAAAATATGTGCTCACTAAAATAGGATATTTATAAATCCGTTAATGTGACAATCCCAAAACATTTGCAGGTGGATTAAAATATCCATTTTATAAAACATACATCAGGAAGATTCACCTGCAATGAATATTTGGCCAACGTCACACTCACTACTTTATAATTATGCTCCACTGCTTTAATTTTTACATTTATTTCTTGCTCGTGTATCTTGGGCCAGCCATAGACAGTTCAGGTCTTGGCTGGTTCAGCAGGTATGGGCCGGCTGAATGTACCAAGTTTGATCAATTAACTTAAATACAACCAGCCTGCTGGATTTTACATGCGATTATTGCTAGCGGCTGTTATAGCCACTAGCAATAATCATGGTATTCTCAATGGAGGGGACAGCTTCCCCCCGCCAGGGGAATACAATGGCTCAATGAGATGGATTCCCCTGTCAGCGTTGTCTGATAGGAGAATTACGTGAATCTTTTTCCCTGGTTGGAGAGAGAAATTCGCTCTGTGCATGGCCTGGGCTATTTTTGTTGGTCATTCCCTAGCCAGCCAGGTAAGTGTTTTTTTTTTATTTATTTTTTTTATGGTCTGTTTTTCGTTTTATCCTGTGACGACTAAATAAGCTTTACTGTACTGTAGTTGTCTACTACACTATTATGCTGTTTCCTGAGATGATCATTTGCTTACAATAAACCACTTCCACCAATTAGATTTCAGGTCTGTGTAGAGGAAAATGATTTGCTTTCTAGTGATTTTATACATGAAAAATGAATTCTGTGGACTGCCTGCCCCCAATATACTGTGGACTGGTACGTCGCTGCCTGTTTCCAGGTTTAGGGCTTGAGTAGCCAACATTTATGGAAAAAAAAATTATTTTTATTGAATGCTTTATAGCAAAGTAAAACATATATTTAAAGAAAAAAAGAATTTCGGTCTTTTTTTGGTTTATACAAGCATAAAAAAACACAATGGTGATCAAATACCACCAAAGAAAAGCTCTATGTGAAAAAATGATATCAATTTAATTTCTGTAGTGTTGCATGACCGTGCAATCACTGGTTAAAATAGCCCAGTCCTGAATAGTAAAAAAATAGCCTGGTCATGAAGGGGGTAAAATCTTCCGGAGATGATGTGGTTAAAGAATTTTTTGTTTTCGATTATTTTAATTTTTATGAAAAATATATTGTGATTAAATTGTGCATTATTTTTGACTTCTACACGACCAGGATGTAGTGAAAACAAATATATCACCCCTTCATTCCATCCAGCAGATTATTGTATTGTACTATACCTGTAATAGTCCTAACATAATCTCTGGCTTTGGTGCACGTTTTGTTCTCTTTGGACAAGATTTCGATTGTGTACTCGTAGTGAAAGGAGCTTTTGTTTGGTTGGCACAGGTACAGTTCAGTTAAAGTATTCACAATGTGATGGCACAGTTTTTATGAATGTACCTCCTGGAGTAGGTGGTATATAATGCCTAATAATGGCAGGCTACAGATTGTGATCATGCTGCCAGGACTCATTGAACGGACTTGTTTGAAGTGCTGCTACACTTCGCCCTGCTTGGCAAAGGATCGTGTTTCTGAACAGCCTGTTGATTGTCCACGTAACATTTGGAAAGTCTGTGCGTGCGTACAGCCAGGGGGCAGGCAGCGGTTGCATCTATTACACCAGTACTCCGAGGACACTACAAATCTTTACTGTGGATTTATCCCATTGCCTTAGATTGTGAGAAACCCTGGCACGTTCTCTTGTTTCAGATAAGTTTTCTTCATGCTGGGTCACGCACTATTGAAATTGAAGAAAAACTCAAGACAATTCCCAGCTGGTGTAAATTTGTTTTGCGATTAAATGGCATCTATGTTCAATTTAGAGTTTGATTGACTTATGTAATAGTGATGACCTTAACTACTTCCTGTCTGGCCTATAGCACAATGAGGACTGGGCGGTGGTTTAATCGTTCTGACTGGGCTTCATATGACGTCCTCCAGAACAAGGCACGAGGCGATCAGTGGTGCGGTGTGTCACATACTGCATCTCCAATCACGGTAAATGACATGGGCTCTTTACCATGTGATCAGCTGTGTCCAATCACAGCTGATCACAATGTTAATAGGAAGTGCCGGTTATCTGCATTCCTCTGTTCACGCTGACAGAGAAGCATGAGGAGAACCGATAAGCGGCTTTCTTGACTGGGAATCTGCACTCATAATCAGCGCCCATCAGTCCTGTAAATGAGTGCCACCTCATCAGTGCAGCCTCATCAGCACACATCAGTGAAGAAGAAAAATTACTTATTTACAACATTTTGGAACAGAAACTTAAGAATTTTTTTTTTTTTTTTTTTTTCAAAATTTTCGGTCTTTTTTTAATTTGTTTTAGCAAAAAAGTAAACTCGGTGGTTATTAAATACCACCAAAAGAAAGCTCTATCTGTCTAAAAAAAAAAGAAATTGTAAAAATGTTGTTTGTGTACAGCATTGCATGACAGCGCAATTGTCAATCAAAGTGTGACAGCGCTGAAAATTGGCTTGAGCAGGAAGGGGGTTTGAGTGCCCTGTATTGAAGTGGTTAAAGGGTAACTCCACTTTCATGGTGGGGGAAAAAAATGGCAACTAAAAAAAAAATAATATAGCGCATACAATTGCGACACTAGCCATATTGTAATTGAATGTTCTTAAAAATTACCTTTTCCTTTTCAATATGCAGCCGCTGTAATTTTCTGTAAAATGCAATATGGCTACCTGGAGGTGTTCTGTACTCAACGCCCCCCCAGAAACATAATTTCTTTTGTGATTTGCTCACTGATTTTCCCAGAAGTCTGCACTAAGATTCAAGTCAGATTTTTGGCATCTCCTGCAACAAAAACGTCATTTTTGGTGAGATACTTCCAATAGGAAATCACGTCTAAAGGGATGCAGGCCCAGCAGTTTTCCTCATTAGAGCCCTACAGCTGCAGAAGCTGGTTGAGAATTATGAAACCACTCCCATTAGACTCGCTCAGCCCAGGGTCATTGAATCCAGTGCTGTACACATCTGCAGCTCTTCTCTCCCCTCACTTCCGGGTCTCGCTTGATTTGGCCATTGGCTCCCTCTGCTGTCAATCAAAGCAGGCGACGAGGGAGGGAGAGCGGGGATGATTACCACTGTGTCAATAGTTGCAGCAGCAGGGCCCCGGAACGATCATGCACAAGTGCCCCAATGTGAAGTGGCTCCCTGTGGGGGCACTGCACGTAGAGGAGGTTCGGGCCATTCCATTGCATAGAGCAGGTTAGTATAGAGGTGTTAAAGAAGGCAAAATACTTTTATTATTATACAGGATTTATATAGAGGCGACAGTTTACGCAGAGCTTGACAACATTAGGGCAGACAGTACAATTCAATTCAATACAGGGGGGAATCAGAGAGCCCTGCTCGTTAGAGCTTACAATCTAGGAGACCCACTTTAAGTAGAATGAAAGACAAAAAGGTTTTTGTTTCAAACAGTTAGGGAGGATTATAATCACTGCCTTTTTGCCATCTGTGTCCCATAGGAGAGATTTACCTTCACTTCCTGTCCCATAACCAGAACAGAAAGTGATGGAATCCCTAGTTGTCATTAGAACTAGTGTCTCCTTTGGAAGATTTATGCTCTGTTTCTTTTCTGGTGACAATCCAAAATTTTGGAATTCAACCACTTAAGCCCCCGACCATTTGGCACTGTGTCGCTTTAACTGACAATTGCGCGGTCGTGCGACATGGCTCCCAAACAAAATTGACGTCCTTTTTTTCCCACAAATAGAGCTTTTTTTTTGGTGGTGTTTGATCACCTCTGCAGTTTTTATTTTTTGCGCTATAAACAAAAATATAGCGACAATTTTGAAAAAAAAAACAGATTATTTTTTACTTTGCTATAATAAATATCCCCAAAAAAATATATAAAAAAATTTTTTTTTTCCTCAGTTTAGGCCGATATGTATTCTACATATTTTTGGTAAAAAAAATCGCAATAAGCGTTTGGTTTGCGCAAAAGTTATAGCCTTTAAAAAATAGGGGATAGTTTTAAGGCATTTTTTTTTTTTACTAGTAATTTGTCGGTGATCAGCGATTTTTATTGTGACTGCAAAATTATGGCGTACACATCGGACACTTTTGGCACGATTTTGGGACCATTCACATTTATACAGTGATCAGTGCAATTAAAAATGCTTTGATTACTGTGTAAATGTGACTGGCAGTGAAGGAGTTAACCATTAGGTGGAGCTGCTGTAGTTAAGTGTGTCCTAGGGATGTGTTCAACTGTGGGGGGGAGGGGCTATGTGTGACACGACACTGATCACCGCTCCCGATTACAGGGAGCTGTGATCAGTGTCACAAGGCAGAACAGGGAAATGTTTATTTACATTAGCATTTCCCCGTTCTTCCTCTCCGTGAGACGATCGCGGACATCGAGTTCGCGGGATCCGCGATCACGCTCACGGAGCTCCTGGCGGCGCGCATGAAGCCGCCTCTTACAGGGCAATGTACAGGTACGCGATTCTGCCGCAGTATATCTGCGTGAGGCGGTCAGGAAGCCGTTAATTCACTGTCAGTAGAACAGAAAACAGGACAAATGGGGTTAATCTCTAACGGGCACGGACAAAAAAACCTTACAGGGGTTCTAACTCATCTTCACCCTATATTGGCAGCATTGCCAATAACAACGTGAATGCTTCTCTTGGTACAAGTTAGACAACACAATGAAGTTGGACTAGAGCTAGTACGAAAAACAGGAGCCAGGGAATGGCCTTTCCTTATTTCCCACTCACAAGGGTTTTGTAAGATGCATTAGGTTCCCTAAAGCAGGTTAAGTAGTGGTCACATTGTGTTAAAATATTTTTAATATTACTGAGAAAATGTACAAAAACTTTTCTTTCCCTACAGTGGAAGTGTATGTCCCACAATGTGTGTCTACCCCAGAATTCATCCATGCTGCCATGAGGCCGGACGTTATTACAGAAACTGTGGTGGAAGTGTCCACTGAAGACTCTGAGCCAATGGATACTTCTCCCATTCCAATATCTCTCGATCTCGGCGAGCCAATGAAAAAAAAGAAAGGTAGTATATGTTTTTGGTCTCCACTAAACCTTGTTGCCCAAAAATGCTATTATTTTTCGTTCTGCTTTGAAAGAAATATGGGGGCTGTCATTCTCATTATGAAAACGCTGGTTGCTTGGCTTACTGACTTCAGCAATACTTACAAGCATTCAGAACTAACTGTGAATGCTTCATCGGCAGTGCAGCCAGGGAAGGAGAGATGAGCAACTAATGTGATGCCATGAATGCAGTGAGCCCTGGAAGACATTTTTATTTATTTATTTTTTAATAAATACATTTTTATTCATAAAAGCACCATATTTGGTTTCAGCCCCTACCACCCTCTGCAGCTGCTTTTACATTTGATTACGTTGATCTTAAACTGTATTGTACACTGCCCTGAGCTGGAACAGCAGATGTGCTGGCAGACACAGTATTTATGGTCCTCTGCATCTCTAGCTTGGGACAGCCATTATACTTTGTTTAGAATGGCACATACACCTGATTAAAAAGCAGCAATGGAACCTTAAAGGCTATGTTCAGCTTTTTTGTAAAAAAAGAAAAAGGTCATGCACATGATTTTGCAGGTAAAATGTGCTATTCTTTTCTTACCATGGAGCCTGCAAAATATCTACTGATCCACGGGTGCAATGCCAGGCTCCTGCTGATGGTTGTCTGCCCGTACCCCCAAATGGGCATACGGTTACTCAGTTGCAGGAAGTGTCAGTGAGCTAGTAGGCCTCAAATGAGCGCCCTGGTAGTAATTGAGAACTACAAGCTGTCTGCCACAGTGAAAGACGGGACTTGTAGTACATTCATTCACAGATCGTTGTGAATGAAAGATGCAGCTGTGTAGGCGGAGCCCCATACAGTCGTGCTGACTTTAAATTGTGGTAGTGAGGAGAGCATCCCCCCCATCCACTGCACAGTGGAGGTTGGATGGGGGGTGTAAGGTTTCTGCATTAGTAACATGTTACTAAAGTTGAACTTAACCTCTTAATAACTGTCCCATCACGCATTGTAAACCATGCATAAAGCATGAGAAAAATGGACGTTTCCATTGCTGACCACCTCCTAAAAATGCTATTTGCCTAGCTGTTATGCTGACCCTCACCCCCCATGGAACAATTGTGCAAGTTTATGTAGTCATTGTCTTTAATGACTCAGTTAAAGCTGGTTGGTGGGAATGACAGGCAGCTAGCAACTGCAGAATTACCAATTTGCAGCCTCTTTGTTTTTCCTTGGAAACGTTTTCTCCTTAACCTAAAATTTGATCAAAATCCGTAAACCTATCTGTGACAAAAAATATTTTTTATTTTTTTTGTAGTTTTGGGCTTATTCACATGGCATTTTTATATCCCATTTTGCAGCCGGTCGTAAACCAAAGGTGCAACAACCCACGTTTGCCAATGGATCCCCAGAATTGGGTATAAAGAAGAAACCAAGAGAAGGCAAAGGTAACATATATACCCTTTCTCCATATCCGTATGAGTTTTTTGAGACCTTACTTTTTATTGAATATTCCCTAAGCATTAATTTTAATATATGTGACAATATTATTATTATTATTATTATATATATATATTGTTTTCTGGTGCTTTTTAAAAACATTTTATCTAGCAGTCAGAATATTCTCTACACACTGACTTTTTAAGCCAGCCCTAGGTGAATCGAAGTTCAGCAGGAATAGGCCAAATTTAGGTTTGTCTATGGGGTAGGCTGGTTGTACTAAAGTCAATTTAACGATTGACTTCATTACAACCAGCCTGCCGTGTTTTTTTTCATTCGATCACAGCCAGCAGTTATAGCCACCACCAGTTTGTATTTTGACAGCAGGAAAAATCTTCAGCATATAATCACACAGTGGGAGGGATTCCCATATCAACACTGACTTTGTTGATAGAGGAATTGCACAATTTTCTTTCAACCATTGAACCAAAGAAAATTGCATAATGTATGGCTTGCCTTACTGTCTGTAATATTGTATGATCTGCACATGTGAAATTTGTCCAGGATTATGTCATGCATAGTTTTGTGCTTCTGTGAGGCATTCACTGTGATATTCCCTTGTTTTGTCCACTTAAAACTAGCAATTCCTTTTAGAAGCTGTATATGTTTGATTTGCTGTTTGGGTTTGTCGGTCTGTCTAGTCTACTGCTTGAAATACCACAATGTAAGATTTCACTTAAGTGAAACTGAAAGCAAAACGATTTTTTACATTTATTTTTTTATTTTGGGTATAGTGGAGCTTAGTGATCATCCTTGTTTTCTTGTTTTCTTTGGCTTGGACATTTCTATGGGTTTATTTTTCTGTGATTATAACTGCAATGAATATTTTAATGTGTTTTTTAGGAAATACAACTTACCTCTGGGAGTTCCTGTTAGACCTTCTGCAGGATAAGAATACTTGCCCTAGATATATCAAGTGGACGCAGAGGGAGAAGGGAATCTTCAAGCTGGTGGACTCCAAAGCTGTTTCAAAACTTTGGGGGAAACACAAGAACAAACCTGACATGAATTATGAGACTATGGGACGAGCCTTGAGGTAACAGAGCAAGCAGGCTGTGGCTATTTAACATCTTGTTTGTGTATATTCAAATCACCTGTGTTGTAAAAAGAATTTTCTTATCTATAATACACTAAAAAGCAATTACAAAGTAGGATTATTACTAATCGTGAATCCAAAAGATTATCTATTCAGAGCTCATTTTAAAAGAGACGTTTGTTTTGTTTTTTTTTTTTAATCGTACTTGTCCCCTTGCTGGCTCTAAGGTTGAGAACTGAGCAATCAAACACCACTGATCGCTCAGTTCTCCCTGCCGCTGTGAGCAGGGACTGTCGGTCACTGCTGTCTGCTCTGCCCCTCCAGTGCTCACAGGAATGCCAGGCTGGGGGGTGCAGGTGTGGCTTGCTCATTCTCCCAGTGGCAGAACCAGAAAGGCTGAGCCAGGTACTAGTCCAGGCTCCTGGGTGAATCCCGACCATATGATCGCGATCTTTCCCCAGCCTGCACCAGCTCTCTGACATCAGCCGACAGTGGGCTTTAGCCCGCTGTCAGCTTAAAACTGGTCACAGGAGTGCAGAATGAACTGCACTTTTGTGATCCACAGAATTGCAGCCAAAAAGGCTTTTTGTAAGCATTTATTAATAAACATTAAAGGAAACCTACAGAAGATTTGTAATGATTTTATGTTTTTTATTGCCCAGACAAAAAAGCTATTTTGTATTAAATTAAATATTGCTCTCAGCTGTGCTGAAAGAAGCCTTTGCTCACTTATTGAGTCCTCACAGCAACAACTAACCTCTTATTATCTAATCTATCCTTTCTCAACCTTTTCAACACAGAGGATTTCTTGAAATAACTTTCTATTCACGGGGAACCCCTGCTAAAAGTTAAACATCTACAACTCATGCTAGATTAGTGTGACAGTGGAAACAATGCTCCTTAAACTTGTGGTCATTCGGAACCCCCAGCAACCTCTGGTGGGAACCCTGGTTGAGAAACCTAGATCTAATCAGAAAACTGGAGCTACATATCTGCTGTGCTGTCTCTGCAGATAACTGATAGTATAGTGCTAACCCATAGTATCGTGCCTTGGGAATTCTTTATGTATTAAATATTTGAAAAATGCAAAAGTTGCTTTTATAATAGATAAAATTAAAAAATAGATCTAGCACAGTAGAATAAAAAATAAAACAGCTAAAGTCTACAGTACATGCCTTCTCTCTAGTGATGCTACATCTGTGACAACTTCAGTCATCTTCCAGGTTTAGCAGCCATCTTTGTTTACCAGCATAGGATGGTGTAACTCCTGCGCATATGTTCATTAGTTTTAGTTCATTCCGGGAAAAAGACCTATTGAGATTGTACACTGAGCTGAACGCAAGGTATCATCTTTAGAGTTTTGCCATGCAAAAGCTTTCATTGCAGAGTTGAAATGATACCTTCCTACTAGCATTTATTTTATTTATTTTTTTTGTATATTTAAAGAGGGGTTATTTTATTTATTTATTTTTTTTCCTGTATTTTTTTTATAGGTATTACTATCAAAGAGGAATTCTAGCAAAGGTGGAAGGTCAGCGACTGGTGTACCAGTTTAAGGAGATGCCCAAGAATATAGTGGTTATAGAAGATGAAAAGACTGAATCCTGCGTGGAAGAGCTGATGTCTTCTGCAGATGACAAGTCTCTGGAGCGTGTATCTATGCCCACTGATGGAATTCTTAAAATGACAATGCCGTCTCGGCTGGAAAAAAGCCCCACCCAGCAAAATTCACCCAGGAAGCCTAGATTCGTCAGCTTCACTTCTCCTGGAAGCGAGGCATCTCCTAACTCCCCTACCAGCACAACACCAACCCAGATGCAGAGGTCAGCTTTCAAATTTCTGTTCTTGGCTTCTTTCTCATCCCTATGAAAAAATTGTTAATTTTCCACTTAAGACTCTTTAGTTGTAAAGTCCTTTGACCATTTTCTCCACAGTTCAGTAGAGACCTACCCTTTTCTTTGTTTTATCATGTTCTGTGCTACCCTAGTCATATATTGATTTTTGCATTTTATTTATTTAAATGCATGCATTGTGGGGAAAATTTCAGTTTGACCACACAACTTCTTACTCATTTGTTGGTAATATTTGTGGTATTGAGCAATCAAAAACTCTACTGCTTATGGCTCATATTTTAGATGCTTTTTATTTCATCAGCTGTCACCCAACAACCATAATTTGAGCATTAAGTGATCTGTGAGCTAAAGGAATGACTAAGGTATAGGCCTCATGCACACAGGGTGTTTGCCCATTTTCTCCTAGATGCCTTTTCTCCTGGCAGCAGTGTTTTGGCAGAAAAAAACGCTTGACGCGTATTAGTGCATTTAGGCGAGTCAAGCCCTTGAGCGTTTATTAATTTAAATGGCCAGAATAAGTAGTTATAGTAATGCTCAGGTGCTTGATGTTTAGACATTTACACACGTCATGCATTTTTTCCACCAGTGCTGCTCCTAGATGCACTGGCAGTGTTTCTCTTTTTTTTTTTTTTTTTTTTTTTTTTTTTTTTTGCCTCTAAATGCCTGTGTGTGCGCATGGACACATAGGCTAACATGCAGAGAGGTTTAGAGGCAGAAAAAATGCCAAATGCCCCTAACAGCCTCGTTAAGAACATCTAGTGTGCATGAGGCCATAAAATGAACAGTTTCCTTGTGTATCTTGGAAGTTTTAAGATTTTCAAGAGCATTAAAGAGGAGCTCCAGTCTACTATGTAAAATTAAAAATCAGCAGCTACAAAAACTGTAGCTGCTGGCTTTTATCAAAAGCCACTCACCTATCCCACAATCCAGCGCTGTGATCAGTCCAGCCATTTTCACCCTGTTTCCTCTCCCCCCGCGCCGGTATCTTTACTATGGACACCCGCCTGTGACAGCTTGCGGCTTCACAGCCGGGTGCCCACTGCTCATGCGTGAGCAGCGCTGCGCACTGCAAATGTTCCCACAGTCTTATGGGACCTGTCGCGTGCCCCAGAAGACTGCGGGAGGGAGAGGTGATGGAGAACTTCCGTTTCTAGTCATCTAGGCGGTGGAAGCGTGTACCCAATTTTGACGGCCCTCCCCAAAAGCTCCATTTCACAAACTGGGGTGGGGGAGGCCTTAAAGCAGAACTTGCCCTTTTGGGCTGAGCTCTGCTTTACGTAAATCTACAGGTAGTCTAGGTGTTCCTGCTGATCACAAAAATAAGTGTGCTTCCAGAGTTGAGACCACACTGCAGGGGTTTAGAAATCCCTTTTTACCGGTTACAATGGATGAAATGGCTACATTGTAATGGTGAAGATCTATTGCAGTCTAAGGCGTGTCGCTCAAGGTAGAATATGCTTTTTGTTAAACTTTGAGGTTGTAGGGGAAAATAATTGTTGGGGATATATTGATTTTTCTTATATGTGAAAGATCAACTTAAATATTATATCATGAGTGTGCTAATGTATTAAAGAGGTAAGTCTGCTTTGTGACTTTTACCTACAGGAAAGCCTGTAATAAAATAAGACTTACCTGTAAGTAAAATGAATGTCTCCTAAACGTGCACAGTCTAGGAGATGTTACTGAGTGCAGCCGGTGATGTCACTGAAGCATGCGTTCTGAAGGTCCCGCATACTGTGCCAGACCTTCAGTGTTTCATGCATCATTGCGGCTCTGGCCACTTATTTAGTCTGCAAACCTGAAAGAAAGACTGGGGGCAGATGGAAACCCTGTCAGCAGTGACAGCGTGCCACTGGAGGGCTTTGTTCTAAGGTAAGTAAAAAATGCTAGTATAATCTTTTTATCTCACTGATAACTGATAACCGTAGATTCACTGCAGTAATGATTGGTAGTTAGAAGCCATGTCATCTAGGCTGTGGGATCAAGTGCATAGAATTTACTTGGTACTACTTGCAAGAAAGACCTTCCTTTTTTTCCTAAATAGGATTTAAAGTGTATATAAAGATAAAACATGTCTTGATTTTGTTTTATTTTTTTTCCCGTTTGGGTAACAACTGTCTCAGGCTTTTTCTTTAGATTTACCAAAACCATATAATATGAGGTCAAACCTAAACACTTTCAATTTGTATACAATCAGGCAAGCCATTGCACTAAATAGTTGAAAACAATAGAAAAAAAGAAAATTGTATTATGTATGGCCAGCTTAAAGAGGGAGTCCACCTAAATCCACCTAAAAAAAATAAATCTTAAAAGCCAGCAGCTACAAATACTGCAGCTGCTGACTTTTAATAAATGTCCCAGGGTCCAGCGATGTCGGCAGCCGATGCCGATAACCCGCTCGATTCTCGGCAGCTGCCGCCGCCATCCTAGGTGAAGGAATCCGGAAGTGAAGCGTTGCGGCTTCACTTCCCAGTTCCCTACTGCGCATGCGCGAGTCGCGCTGCGCATCGTAACTGGTCCCCGCTATCTCCTGAGACCTGTGTGTTTCCCAGGAGACAGCGCGGAGGGACAGGAAGAGGCATAGACTCCAGTGGGAGTCTATGCCGGAAGTGGATGCAAATACCTGTCTTAGACAGGTATCTGCACCCCCCTCCCCCCTGAAAGGTGCCAAATGTGACACCGGAGGGGGGGAGTGTTCCGAAAAGCGGAAGTTCCATTTTTGTGTGGAACTCCGCTTTAAGAAAACATTTCTCTCACATTGGAGGAATTTCCTATTACTTTCTTTTGTGTCTATAGGACAGGAAGTGTGGGGGAATCTCCACAATGGGACACAGCAAAAAAAAAAAAAAAATAGTAGTTTCAACTATTACCTACCCTATCTAAAAACAAAAAAATGGTTTTGGCTTGATATATACGTTATTCAAATATTTTATTGGTGACAAGAATCAAGGGTAGGGTTGTCCCGATACCGATACTAGTATCGGTATCGGCACCGATACCGAGCATTTGCCCAAGTACTTGTACTCGGGCAAATGCTCCCGATGCTTCCGCCGATACTATGACAGTCAGCGGTGATCGGCGTGCGGGGGAGTTACAAGATTCCCCCCCCCCCCCCCGCGGCTTTCAGTGACATACAGCGGTGATCGGTGCTTGTAACTTCCCCGCGCGATCACCGCTGACTGTCACCTCATCCTCCTCCATGCCCCCTCTGTTCCTCTGTCCCCCTCTCCTCTGTCTCCCTCCGTTCCGTTCCTCTGTCCCCCTCTCCTTATCTGTCCCCCTCCGTTCCGTTCCTCCGTCCCCCTCTCCTTCTCTGTCCCCTCCGTTCGGTTCCTCCGTTCCTCTGCCTCTCCGCTGTCCCCTCCGTTCCGTTCCTCCGTCCCCCTCTCCTTCTCTGTCCCCTCCGTTCCGTTCCTCCATCCCCCTCTCCTTCTCTGTCCCCCTCCGTTTCGGTTCCTCCGTTCCTCTGCCTCTCCGCTGTCCCCTTCGGTCCGCCGTCCTCCTCCTCCTTCCTTTGTGAATGGACAGAGTCAGCTGACTCTGTCCATTCACATAACTGAAACATTGTAATCTCCTGTGATTACAATGTGTCAGTTTATGAATGGAGAGGAGCCGCTGACTTCTCTCCATTCATTCTCAGTGCAGCTGAGGCTGCAGAGAAAGGGACTGGGGAATCTCTATCCTCGGTCTCTTTCTCTGTCTCAAGGGGGAGATATCAGGGGTATGTTAAGACCCCTGATATCTCACCAAAGCCCCCCAACAGGGCTGATTTAAAAAAAAAAAAAAAAAAACATATTGCAAAAATGAATAAAAAAATTATTATTGTAAAAAATAAAAATTGTTAATAAAAAAAAAAACACACAGACACCGTTCACCCCCCCCCCCGAAAAAAAAGAAAACATTGTTTAAAAAAAAAAAAAAACTGTCACGTGACATAAAAAAAAAAGTATCGGTAATCGGTATCGGCGAGTACTTGAAAAAAAGTATCGGTACTTGTACTCGGTCCTAAAAAAGTGGTATCGGGACAACCCTAATCAAGGGTACAAAAAAGAACATTTTGAGACATAAGGCATTACTAATAAGATACAAACAATCAAAAGGGAAGTGGCGAAGACAATAGTCATAACTATAATAAAGGACATACAGGTATCCAAGGCAAAAACAATGTTTCAAAAAGCTAGACAAAAGTTCCTGTTCGCTGTTATAGGGTAGTTATCTGAAATAACAGTAGGTGTTTTTTTTTTAAATATATATTATATATATTTTATTTTTTTTTTCTCCATATAGAGATCATGAAGCCTGTTGGTAGGATGAGGGAGATCACTCCCTTGAGAATATGTAAATTGGGTAGGAATATAAGGACATGCATCTGCAAATGTAGAAGCCTACCAGGATAAGAGTTAAGCAAGCGATATGTGGAGACTACGGTCCTCAGAAGAACTAGAGGGCACATGTGTAGGAAACGTAGGCAGAGAGCATAAATAGAAGAAAGTGAAGAAGCAAGACATGGGAGGAAAAGGGGGAAGAGTCCCTCAGGGAAGACAAAGAAATGTTCCCGGGGGGGGGGGGGGGGGGGGGGTGACTGGGGTCCTCCTAGGAGGTGTATATGATGTGTATCTACCGCTGATTAAGGAAGCAACAGCATGGCACATTGGAGCTAGGGGGTAAAAAGTCTTTAATGCTGCCATCATCCTTTCTGTATTTTAAAGACCAACTCCAGGCACAACAGATACCCTAGCAGTGGGGCACCCTGTACACCAAAGAAATGTATACCTTAATGTGCTTTCCAGCAGGTTCCCTCCTGCAGTGCGACTGGTCCTCAGCAACTACCTATGTAAGCCTCTCCCAGCCACAGTTGCATGCTTGCACTCCCGAGAGAATACGTTTTAATGCTTGTTCCTCTGTCCCTAGACATATGAGCATTAAACTTCTAAACTCTTGCAGTGCAGAGAGGCTCCATTGCAAGAGTACATTTTCCATCTGAATTTCTGACACACAAAGTTTGAGAGCTTGCTATAAAATTTTCCGACAACAAAATCTGTTGTCGGAAATTCCAATCGTGTGTACGCAAATCCGACGCACAAAGTGCCACGCATGCTCAGAATAAATTAAGACGAAGGCTATTGGCTACTGCCCCGTTTATAGTCCCGACGTACGTGTTTTACGTCATCGCGTTTAGAACGATCGGATTTATCGACAACTTTGTGTGACCGTGTGTATGCAAGACATGTTTGAGCCAACATCTGTTGGAAAAAACCCATGGATTTTGTTGTCGGAATGTCCGATCAATGTCCGACCGTGTGTACAGGGCATTAGAATAAAGATGACGATTCTCGCGGTGTAACATCTTTCACATTAAACAAAAAAATTGGGCTAACTTTACTGTTTAGTTTTTTAAAATTCACTAAAGTGTATTTTTTCCCCCAAAAAAAGCGCTTGAAAGACAGTTGCGCAAATGCAGCGTGACATAAAATATTGCAGTAACCACCATTTTATTCTCTAGGGTCTCTGCTAAATATGTATGCGTGTGTGTTTGGGGGTTCCAAGTAATTTTCCTGCAAAAAATACTGATTTTAACCACTTGACGACCGCCTCACGCCGATGTACGTCGGCAAAGTGGCACGGACAGGCAAAATCACGTACAGTGTACGTGATTTGCCTTCCGCGGGTGGGGGGTCCGGTGCCCGAGGCGGTCGTCCAGCGGCGATTGGTGGTGAGGGGGAGACCATCCGTTCGTGCCCCCCCCCTCGCGATCGCCGCCGGCCAATCAAATCATTCCTTTGCTGCTGTATGCTAAACAGCAGCAAAGGAAATGTCATCTCCCCTCGGGTCGGTAATTTCCGTTCCGGCCCGAGGAGAGAAGACATCAATGTGAGTGCACCAACACACACACACACAGTAGAACATGCCAGGCACACAAAACACCCCGATCCCCCCCCCCGATTCCCCCCCCCCCCCCCTGTCACAAACTGACACCAGCAGTTTTTTTTTTTTTTTTTTTCTGATTACTGCATAGTGTCAGTTTGTGACAGTTACAGTGTTGGGACAGATACTGTTACCCCCCTTTAGGTCTAGGGTACCCCCCTAACCCCCCCTAATAAAGTTTTAACTCCTTGATCACCCCCTGTCACCAGTGTCACTAAGCGATCATTTTTCTGATCGCTGTATTAGTGTCGCTGGTGACGCTAGTTAGGGACATAAATATTTAGGTTCGCCGTCAGCGTTTTATAGCGTCAGGGACCCCCATATACTACCGAATAAATGTTTTAACCCCTTGATTGCCCCCTAGTTAACCCTTTCACCACTGATCACCGTATAACCGTTACGGTTGACGCTGGTTAGTTTGTTTATTTTTTATAGTGTCAGGGCACCCGCCGTTTATTACCGAATAAAGGTTTAGCCCCCTGATCGCCCGGCGGTGATATGCGTCGCCCCAGGCAGCGTCAGATTAGCGCCAGTACCGCTAACACCCACGCACGCAGCATACACCTCCCTTAGTGGTATAGTATCTGATCGGATCAATATCTGATCTGATCAGATCTATACTAGCGTCCCCAGCAGTTTAGGGTTCCCAAAAACGCAGTGTTAGCGGGATCAGCCCAGATACCTGCTAGCACCTGCGTTTTGCCCCTCCGCCCGGCCCAGCCCACCCAAGTGCAGTATCGATCGATCACTGACACTTACAAAACACTAAATGCATAACTGCAGCGTTCGCAGAGTCAGGCCTGATCCCTGCGATCGCTAACAGTTTTTTTGGTAGTATTTTGGTGAACTGGCAAGCACCAGCCCCAGGCAGCGTCAGGTTAGCGCCAGTACCGCTAACACCCACGCACGCACTGTACACCACCCTTAGTGGTATAGTATCTGAACGGATCAATATCTGATCCGATCAGATCTATACTAGCATCCCCAGCAGTTTAGGGTTCTCACAAACGCAGTGTTAGCGGGATCAGCCCAGATACCTTCTAGCACCTGCGTTTTGCCCCTCCGCCGGGCCCAGCCCAGCCCACCCAAGTGCAGTATCGATCGATCACTGTCACTTACAAAACACTAAAACGCATAACTGCAGCGTTCGCAGAGTCAGGCCTGATCCCTGCGATCGCCAACAGATTTTTTTGGTAGCGTTTTGGTGAACTGGCAAGCACCAGCGACCTAGTACACCCCGGTCGTAGTCAATCCAGCACTGCAGTAACACTTGGTGACGTGGCGAGTCCCATAATTGCAGTTCAAGCTGGTGAGGTGGCAAGCACAAGTAGTGTCCCGCTGCCACCAAAAAGACAAACACAGGCCCGTCGTGCCCATAGTGCCCTTCCTACTGCATTCGCCAATCCTAATTGGGAACCCACCGCTTCTGCAGCGCCCGTACTTCCCCCATTCACATCCCCAACCAAATGCAGTCGGCTGCATGAGAGGCATTTTCTTTATGTCCTCCCGAGTACCCCTACCCAGCGAACGCCCCCAAAAAAGATATTGTGTCTGCAGCTAGCGCGGATATAGGCGTGACACCCGCTATTATTGTCCCTCCTGTCCTGACAATCCTGGTCTTTGCATTGGTGAATGTTTTGAACGCTACCATGCACTAGTTGAGTATTAGCGTAGGGTACAGCATTGCACAGACTAGGCACACTTTCACAGGGTCTCCCAAGATGCCATCGCATTTTGAGAGACCCGAACCTGGAACCGGTTACAGTTATAAAAGTTGGTTACAAAAAAAGTGTAAAAAAAAAAATATATATATATATAAAATAAAAAAAAATAGTTGTCGTTTTATTGTTCTCTCTCTCTCTATTCTCTCTATTGTTCTGCTCTTTTTTACTGTATTCTATTCTGCAATGTTTTATTGTTATTATGTTTTATCATGTTTGCTTTTCAGGTATGCAATTTTTTATACTTTACCGTTTACTGTGCTTTATTGTTAACCATTTTTTTGTCTTCAGGTACGCCATTCACAACTTTGAGTGGTTATACCAGAATGATGCCTGCAGGTTTAGGTATCATCTTGGTATCATTCTTTTCAGCCAGCGGTCGGCTTTCATGTAAAAGCAATCCTAGCGGCTAATTAGCCTCTAGACTGCTTTTACAAGCCATGGGAGGGAATGCCCCCCCCCACCGTCTTCCGTGTTTTTCTCTGGCTCTCCTGTCTCAACGGGGAACCTGAAAATGCAGCCGGTGATTCAGCCAGCTGACCATAGAGCTGATCAGAGACCAGAGTGGCTCCAAACATCTCTATGGCCTAAGAAACCGGAAGCTACGAGCATTTTATGACTTAGATTTCGCTGGATGTAAATAGCGCCATTGGGGAAGCATTTTATCACACCGATCTTGGTGTGGTCAGATGCTTTGAGGGCAGAGGAGAGATCTAGGGTCTAATAGACCCCAATTTTTTCAAAAAAGAGTACCTGTCACTACCTATTGCTATCATAGGGGATATTTACATTCCCCGAGATAACAATAAAAATGATTAAAAAAAAATAAAAATGAAAGGAACAGTTTAAAAATAAGATAAAAAAGCAAAAAAATAATAAAGAAAAAAAAAAAAGCACCCCTGTCGCCCCCTGCTCTCGCACTAAGGCGAACGCAAGCGGCGGTCTGTCGTCAAACGTAAACAGCTATTGCACCATGCATGTGAGGTATCACCGCGAAGGTTAGATCGAGGGCAGTAATTTTTGCAGTAGACCTCCTCTGTAAATCTAAAGTGGTAACCTGTAAAGGCTTTTAAAGGCTTTTAAAAATGTATTTATTTTGTTGCCACTGCACGTTTGTGCGCAATTGTAAAGCATGTCATGTTTGGTATCCATGTACTCGGCCTAAGATCATCTTTTTTATTTCATCAAACATTTGGGCAATATAGTGTGTTTTAGTGCATTAAAATTTAAAAAAGTGTGTTTTTTCCCCAAAAAATGCGTTTGAAAAATCGCTGCGCAAATACTGTGTGAAAAAAAAAAATGAAACGCCCACCATTTTAATCTGTAGGGCATTTGCTTTAAAAAAATATATAATGTTTGGGGGTTCAAAGTAATTTTCTTGCAAAAAAAAAAAAACTTTTTCATGTAAACAAGAAGTGTCAGAAAGGGCTTTGTCTTCAAGTGGTTAGAAGAGTGGGTGATGTGTGACATAAGCTTCTAAATGTTGTGCATAAAATGCCAGGACAGTTCAAAACCCCCCCAAATGACCCCATTTTGGAAAGTAGACACCCCAACCTATTTGCTGAGAGGCATGTCGAGTCCATGGAATATTTTATATTGCGACACAAGTTGCGGGAAAGAGACAATTTTTTTTTTTTTTTGCACAAAATTGTCACTAAATGATATATTGCTCAAACATGCTATGGGAATATGTGAAATTATACCCCAAAATACATTCTGCTGCTTCTCCTGAGTACGGGGATACCACATGTGTGAGACTTTTTGGGAGCCTAGCCGCGTACGGAACCCCGAAAACCAAGCACCGCCTTCAGGCTTTCTAAGGGCGTGAATTTTTGATTTCTCTCTTGACTGCTTATCACAGTTTCGGAGACCATGGAATGCCCAGGTGGCACAAACCCCCCCCCCCAAATGACCCCATTTTGGAAAGTAGACACCCCAAGCTATTTGATGAGAGGTATAGTGAGTATTTTGCAGACCTCACTTTTTGTCACAAAGTTTTGAAAATTGAAAAAAGAAAAAAAAAAAAGTTGTTTCTTGTCTTTCTTCATTTTCAAAAACAAATGAGAGCTGCAAAATACTCACCATGCCTCTCAGCAAATAGCTTGGGGTGTCTACTTTCCAAAATGGGGTCATTTGGGGGGGTTTTGTGCCACCTGGGCATTCCATGGCCTCCGAAACTGTGATAGGCAGTAAAGAGTGAAATCATAAATTTACGCCCTTAGAAATCCTGAAGGCGGTGATTGGATTTCGGGGCCCCGTACGCGGCTAGGCTCCCAAAAAGTCCCACACATGTGGTATCCCCATATTCAGGAGAAGCAGCAGAATGTATTTTGGGGTGCAATTCCACATAGGCCCATGGCCTGTGTGAGCAATATATCATTTAGTGACAACTTTTTGTAAATATTTTTTTTTTTTTTTGTCATTATTCAATCACTTGGGACAAAAAAAATAAATATAAAATGGGTTCAACATGCCTCTCAGCAATTTCCTTGGGGTGTCTACTTTCCACAATGGGGTCATTTGGGGGGGTTTTGTACTGCCCTGCCATATTAGCACCTCAAGAAATGACATAGGCAGTCATAAACTAAAAGCTGTGTAAATTACAGAAAATGTACCCTAGTTTGTAGACGCTATAACTTTTGCGCAAACCAATAAATATACGCTTATTGACATTTTTTTACCAAAAACATGTGGCCGAATACATTTTGGCCTAAATGTATGACTAAAATTGAGTTTATTGGATTTTTTTTATAACAAAAAGTAGAAAATATCATTTTTTTTCAAAATTTTCGGTCTTTTTCCATTTATAGCGCAAAAAATAAAAACCGCAGAGGTGATCAAATACCATCAAAAGAAAGCTCTATTTGTGGGAAGAAAAGGACGCAAATTTCGTTTGGGTACAGCATTGCATGACCGCGCAATTAGCAGTTAAAGCGACGCAGTGCCAAATTGGAAAAAGACCTCTGGTCCTTAGGCAGCATAATGGTCCGGGGCTCAAGTGGTTAACTTTGTAAGCAACCAGTGTCAGAAAAAGTTTTACTTATAAGTAAAAAATGACCTAATTTACAGACTGAGGTTCATTCCTGTGATCTAAGAACGAAATGTTACAATGTTTATCCGTCTCTCCGATGTTGCGATAAACTTGGCAGGCTGCCTGGATTTTTTTTTTATTTTTTTTTGCCAGCTATCAGAAGTGAGCAGAGAATTCTGCACTTGTTACTTATGCCGCGTACACACGAGCGGACTTTACGGCGGACTTTGCCCGGCGGACTGGATTTCGTCGGACAATTCGATGTGTGTGGGCTCCAGCGGACTTTGTTTTCTCAAAAGTTGGACGGACTTAGATTTGAAACTTGTTTAAAATTTATCCTTTGAAATCGAGTCCGGTCGAAAAGTCCGCCGTCTGTATGCTAGTTCGACGGACTAAAAAGCCGCGCTAGGGCAGCTATTGGCTACTGGCTATGAACTTCCTTGTTTTAGTCCGGTCGTACGTCATCGCGTACGAATTCGACGGACTTTGGTGGATTGTGTGTAGGCAAGTCCGTTCATTCAGAAAGTCCGTCGTAAAGTACGTCGAAAAATCCGCCGGGCAAAGTCCGCCGTAAAGTCCGCTCGTGTGTACACGGCATTAGAATCAGGGAAATGCTGTTTTAAAATCGGGAGGGGAGTAGAATAACTAGTTTGTTTAACCTCTTGCCGACTAGCCGCCGCAGTTATAGTGCGGCAGGTTGGCTTGGCTGCATGAATCGCCATAGGTGTAAATCGGGCTCGTACACAGCTTTCTGTGGGCGTGCACCGATTGGCCAGTGGGAGAGTAAATCATCGGGTCCGGCGGACTCCCAGCATGTCCACCCGCGATTGTTCCCTGCAGAGACAGAACGGAGATCTGCCAAAGTAAACAAGGCAGATCTCCGTTCTGTCAGGGGATGACACAGAGATCCTGTCTTGCTGCTATGCAGGAAGACGGATCTGTGTGTCCCAGGCAGCCCATCCCCCATACAGTTAGTAAACGCAACCAGGGAACACATTTAACCCCTTGATCGCCCCTGATGTTAACCTCCTTCCCTGTCAGTGCCATTAGTACAATGTCAGTGCATATTTTTATCACTGTTATGATGTCACTGGTTCCCAAAAAAGTGTCAAAAATGTCAGGTGTCGGATCTGTCCGCCCTAATGTTGCAGCCCCGCTAAAAATCACAGATCACCACCATCACTAGTAAAAAAAAAAAAAAAAAAAAAAAAAGTAGTAATATTTATAATAATAAAAATGTCATAAATCTATTTTGTAGGCCCTATAACTTTTGCGCAAACCAATCCATATACTCTTATTGGGGTTTTTTTTTTTTTTTTTTTTTACCAAAGATATGTAGCAGCATACAATATGGCCTAAATTGAAAAAAATTATTGGGTATAGCAGAAAATACATTTTTTTTTTTTTTCTTCTTTTCAAAATTGTCGGTCTTTTAAAAAAAATAAAAAACACAGAGGTGTTTAAATACCACTAAAAGAAACCCCTTTTGGGGGGGGGACATCAATTTTATTTGGGTACAGCGTCGCACGACCACGCAATTGTCAGTTAAAATAACGCAGTGCCGTATCGCAAAAAATGGCCTGGTCATTAAAGGGGTAAATCCTTCCGGGGCTTAAGTGGTTAACTATTAATCTAGCCACTCTAGGTTGTAAGTATAAAAGTCCAAGTATCGTAGTATGTAATTTAAACAGGATTCAGTAGGGAGTCTGCTGAAATTTGATACGATTGCCATTTTTACACTGCTAAATAATATGCTCATATTTTAAACCTTTTTTTTTTCTATTTTTGGTCACAGACTTAATATATTTTTCTTTGTAACAGGACTGTCCGTGTTGCAATGCAAGTGCCTGTTGTGATGACCTCCCTAGGACAGAAGATATCTACATTGGCCGTCCAGTCCATGAACCCTGGAAACACTTTGATAGCGAACACCAGCCCCACAACTGCTACAGCACCGAAGGTTGTCATCCAGACAATACCTACTATGATGTCCGCTTCCACGGAAAGTGACAAGTTCACGGTGCAGCCTGCCAAAATCATTACCATCCCGACCACTCAGCTCACCCAGTGTCATCTGCAAACAAAGCCTAATCTGAGTGGTGCAGCGGGCTTGAATCTGTTGGGCACCCCACTGACTGTCCGAGCACTTACTCCTGTATCAATTGCCCATGGCACTCCTGTTATGAGACTAGCAATGCCAGCGCAACAAGCGCGTTGCCAGACACCACCACGAGTCATCAGCACCCTTATTAAAGGACCTGACATGAAGCCAGATGGAGAAATGAAAACATTTCATTTGATGAAGGACGACAAAGCATCGGACGCAGGCAAAACTGTAACGCATGTGGTGGTTGTTAGTGCTCCTTCTTCTGGTCTTACCCTGCCAGTGACTGTCAAACAAGAAGGGACAGTGGTATATGAAAAATGAGACATTCCACCCCTTGTGTTTTGGGTCAAACTGACAATAAAATAAACATTTTCTGGAGGGAAGGGAGGAGGTTCGAGTCCCGTGGGACTTTAAAGCAAGACAGACAATGTGTATATGCGGAGTTTAAAGGAAATTAACATTTTACTGGAGTTTTTGTCCACACGCTGATGGAATAATGCCTCTAACAACACACAAAATTACAGCTAAGGAAAACAAAAACTAAAAGGGACCAAAGCATTCATTAATACATAAATATATATATTTTTTAGGTTACATTAAGTAAAAAAGTGGAACACTAAAATTACTTTTCAGAGTGGCTGTTTGTTTTCCCAAAGTAGAAACTCAAGATTAGGTCAATGTGGCAATTGTATATTTTGACTTTTGTTTTCTAAATTCCTTTTTTTAATTATTATTATTATTATTGCTTTATATTTACAATATATATAATTTCTTTTTAATACCAGCAATTTATACCACTGTGTACAAATAGCCCTCTCTTGACCGGTGCTATGTTAAAACCTCTGCAAGGCAAGTATGTGCAATGCAGAGATTGATGAGACTCCCGTTTAAGTTTGTGAAACGAAAAGTGCAAATGAGATTTGGGTTAATAGAAAGCAGATTTCATATGGAAGCCTTAGACTGAGTCAGTTTTATTATTTTTGTTCTTGAAATAAGCTAATGGCTTGTTTTGTGTAAAGCAATCTTTTTATATATAAATATATTATAGAAATATGGAGGAAAATCTTGTACCTAGCACAGTATTGGCATAGAATTAACTGTAACATATTTTATATGGTAGATAAAAGTCTGACTTTTTTTTAAATCTTTGTGGCTGAGATGGTCTGCAAGCATATTTGAGCGCCTTTCATACAACAGAGGGGTGAGATTGGGGGCACAACAGCAGCAGGCAAGCAAGTCTTTTAGGGTAACATGCTTTTGTCACACACAATTCATGCATACGTTTCAATTTTTGCTACCAGTTTGAAAAGGTCACTGCACGCATGAGTTCGTGTTTTTTTTTCTTTTCTTTTCTTTTCTTTTTTTTTTTTTTTTTTTTTTTTTTTTTTTCGGAGAGCAAGATGTTTGGAGCCTGTTATTTTGTTAGTTGAAGTTATGATGGGGACACTTTAGGGAGGGTTTGGGGATAAAGTACCAGTGTTCAGAATGAACTACAATAGTTTGTATATTCAACATTTGAAGTATATTCTATTTTGTTGTACTCTTGTTTCAAAGTGTATTCAAGTAGATTTTACTGCAATATAGAAAATGAATTTCATGGTGTCTCGTTTTTCCTTACTGAGCATCATCTTTTCTGTTGTTTTTTTTGTATACATATATTGCCCCGGCCTTAAAATGTATGTAACCCAAATATTGAAGTTCCATAAATAGCTCCCTTTTTAATTACTAAATATAGTACTGCAATCTTCTTTTTTATTTATCTTTTCTTGCTGGAAATATTTACCTGTTCATGTTGCAAGTTTCTGCTTTTTTATGGGCTTTTTTTTTGTCATAGGTTGACAACTCTAACCACATGCCTCCAGTGTAGCTGTAGTAGTGTTAGCCTCCTGTGAGCGCTTCTAGCGAGCTACAGGCAGCTGGGTCACATGATGTGCCTGATAGCTTCCCTGTTTTCAACTCTGTTCCATGCCCTTTGCACCTTTATTTATTCCTTGACTGAGAGGCTTGCAGTCAGGACTCTATTGTTCCCTTGAGCCGTGTGATATGTACAGTGGGGACGGAAAGAACTCAGACCCCCTTAAATTTTTCACTCTTTGTTATATTGCAGCCATTTGCTGAAATCATTTAAGTTAATTTTTATTCCTCATTAATGTACACACAGCACCCCATATTGACAGAAAAACACAGAATTGTTGACATTTTTGCAGATATATTAAAGAAAAACTGAAATATCACGTATACGGGAATGCACCGGACCCCCTGCTGTGAGCCGCTTCGCACAGCAGTGTGAACCCAGCCTTAATTGTGAAATGCAAGACAAAGGCAGATTATTCTTACACCATGGCTATAGGTGTGTGCCTTCAGGGTTTTGGTCACTACCAAAGCTTTAGAGGCCACGCCCCCAAGCGCCTCCCCTATAACCCTAACCCACTTCATGACTCCTTAGTTTTATGCTGGTGTCTGAAGGTAATGGAACTTTTCTCCTTCACAGAGAAACTCTCCCTTCACTTAACTAGTTTGATTTTGCTTATTTTATCAATCCAATTCGTCTTTTAAAGCCAGTGGGTCTTATTAGGACCTTCAGAGCTGTACCCAGACCCCACGCTTTGGGAAAGGCCTGTAATGTTTCTTTGGGCGCTGGATCCTGCGTGGGTGATTACCTTGGCACTTGGAGCAACACGTTAATTTAGGGTGCTCTGCAGGTCCAAGACTGTGGAAAACCAGTCCCTGAAGACCCCTTTGGGGGTATGCCCACCATGACAGGGGAAGCTTGGACTATACAGTCCAGCGTCAAGGACAGGTAAGACAGACTTGCCCTGTATCGCTGGCCATTACTGTAAAAAACAGGGCTAGGTTTGGAATGTATTCACCTTACAGTGTAAGGACCTTATTTTGTGAATACCTCACATGGAGAATATTCTCTTCTGTAGCAATGGCGGAGACCAGATGAAAGGGAGCCAGTTTCAAACAGGTTAACATTTGCTCTGCCAAAGGCCCGCCCTCAGGACCAGTTCACACAAGATCACGATTTTCGCGGCATAAAATCTTTCACATTATACAAAAAAATTGGGCTAAGTTTACGGATTAGGTTTTTTTTTTAACCACTTCCGGACCGCTCACTGTATATATACGTAATTTTTTTAAAGATGGATATCTCGGTAACGGCAGCAGCTGCTGCCACAACCGAGGTATCCATCTTTAGGGCCGGCGATTCTGTACACAATAACGGTGGTCTCTGCGGCGGGTTCGCCACAAGATCACCGTTATCGGCAGCGGGAGAGGTGCCACCCCCCCCCTCCCGCCGCTCTCCCGCACCCTCCGCCGCTTACCGGAGCCATTGGTAGCGGCGGAGGCGATTGGGTCCTTTCCCTACCTCAGTATGGAGACGAGTGAGGCTAAGATGGCCCCCACCCGTCTCCATACCATAGGACGGCCGGAGCGACGTCATTACGTCAGCTCCGCCCACTTCTCTTAAAGGCACAATTTTTTTTGTGTCTTTTTTAAACTACTTTTTTTTTTTTTTTTGCATTTTAGTCTAAATATGAGATCTGAGGACTTTTTGACCCCAGATCTCATATTTAAGAGGACCTGTCATGCTTTTTTCTATTACAAGGGATGTTTACATTCCTTGTAATAGGAATAAAAGTGATCCAAATTTTTTATTTTTTTTTTTAAAACAGTGAAAAAATAAATAAAATAAAGTAAAATTAAAAAAAAAAATTTTTTAAAGCGCCCTGTCCCGACGAGCTCGCGCACAGAAGCGAACGCATACGTGAGTAGCGCCCGCATATGAAAACGGTGATCAAACCACACATGTGAGGTATCGCCGCGACCGGTAGAGTGAGAGCAATTCTAGCACTAGACCTCCTCTGTAACGCAAAACATGCAATCTGTAGAATTTTTTAAACGTCGCCTATGGAGATTTTTAAGGGTAAAAGTTTGACGCCATTCCAAGAGCGGGCGCAATTTTGAAGCGTGACATGGGTATCAATTTACTTGGCGTAACATTATATTTCACAATATAAAAAAAAATTGGGCTAACTTCACTGTTGTCTTATTTTTTTTAATCAAAAAAGTGAATTTTTTCCAAAAAAAGTGCGCTTAGAAGACCGCTGCGCAAATACGGTGCAAAAAAAAGTATTGCAATGACCGCTATTTTATTCTCTAGGGTGTTAGAAAAAAAAATATATAATGTTTGGGGGTTCTAAGTAATTTTCTAGCAAAAAAAACCTGTTTTAAACTTGTAAACACCTAAAATCCAAAACGAGGCTGGTCTTAAAGTGGTTAATTCATTATGACTGCTGCAAATGCAGTGTGACAAGAATTGCAACAACCACCATTTTATTCTTTAGGGTCTCTAATTATATATATATATATATATATATATATATATATATATATATATATATATATATATATATATATATATATATATATATATGTTTGGGGGTGCTAAAGAATGTTGTGATTCTTGGCAGACTGCCCGTTTCCCCCCCCCCCTTTTTTTGACGGCTGTCGGCTTTAGCAGAGCAGAGAGAATTCTCTATATATAAATGGGAAATACTTTTTTCAAGATCGCCATAACTATGCTTAACGATTAAGCGTGCAGCTCTAGTTCACATCATCGAAACGCAGTCCAGATGTGCTCCAGATGCTTTTCTGCATGCTCATTTTTTACGCGTTCCAGTGCGTTTTTGATGCAGTCCAGTGCTTCCCCCCCCCTCTTAACAATAAATAAGGATGTGTGTTTTAGAGCGTTTTTGATGCTTTTTACAGCATACCAGTGCAGGAAAAATGCAGCACTTTTTTTTCTGGAACTAAAAGCACTGCTGTGAACTATGCCATTGAAAACCATATAACCTAGTTTCCCTGCGTTTTTAATGCAGGAAAAAAATTCACTGGACTGCATGTGGTGTGAACTGGCCCTCCAGAGTGGCGATGCTTTCCTTGCCCCAGCGCAAGAACCTTTCTAACACATGTTCTCCGCATCTCTGAGGCGCACAGCAAACAGCCGATTTAGCTATAGCAGATTTGTCTGCATCTACATCATATTTCCTTGGACAGATTATGGCCTTAATATGGCCATCTTCATCCAGGACTCAAAAACGCCACACCTCCTTCCATTTTCTCAACTAGACCAATCCTAATATTCCAGTCCTATTGGATGCAGACAGAGAAGGAAATAGGATATTGAATTTTTTCTCCCCAAAATTGTCACAATTGAAGAGGGAACTTCAAGTAATGTAAAGCTAAAGCTCATTGCCCCTGTCTGCAAAAGCCTTGACATTGTGCAAACTGACTCCATCTCACCATGCCCCTTTGGGTACAGAGAGACAAAACCCTGAAAAACATTCTCTGTTCCATGAACAGAATATGCAGCCTACAATCACTGGGTCATTCCTGAAAAAAATGTCACTCTATCCAAAGTGTTGACTGAACTCTCCAGTGGAAGAAGAGTTCATAAAAAAAATTGCCGTTTTCTGTAGTTAATACTGCCATCTCTGTCAAAAATGAAAATTTCACTGTACCTATTGCAGACAGCTCCTCCTTTCAAAGATTTGTTAGAAAGTTTGAGATGCTCCCCTTAATCTTGCAGGCCCAGCCCTTCAACCAGCTCTTGCTGCAATTTCAGTATGTCAAACTGCAGCTAACTGGTCTTGGAAAATGAACAACTAACACAACCCTGCATTTCAGGATCGTGATGGTTATGCAGCAATTACAATAATTGTTTCTGCTCTACTTTTCTGTGTAGATGCCCTAGAACAGTGATGGCAAACCTTGGCACCCCAGATGTTTTGGAACTACATTTCCCATGATGCTCAAGTACACTGCAGAATGCATGAGCATCATGTAGTTCCAAAACATCTGGGGTGCCAAGGTTCGCCATCACTGCCCTAGAACATGTCCGGAGACAAATTTCCAAAATTTTCAGAATGGCTTTAATCTTACGACTAAAAGCTTGGACAGCTGAAGCTGCCTGCAAAAGGTACTTCACAGGTATGTTCTTAACCACTTAAGAACCAAGCCTATTTCTGACATTTTGTTTAAGAGTTAAAATCAGTATTTGCTAGAAAATTACTTAGAACCCCCAAACATATATATATTTTTTTTAGCAGAGACACTAGAGATTAAACTGGAGATTGTTGCAATACTTTCACACCTTATTTGTAGGGTTATACCGATACTAGTATCGGTATCGGCACCGATACCGAGCATTTGCCCAAGTACTTGTAGTCGGGCAAATGCTCCCGATGCTTCTCCCGATACCTTGACTGTCAGCGGTGATCGGCGCCTGGGGTAGTTACAAGCTTCTCCCCCCGCGGCTTTCAGCTGCTTTAGTGACATACAGCGGTGATCGGTGCTTGTAACTCCCCCACACGCGATCACCGCTGACTGTCACCTCATCCCCCTTAGTCCCCCTCCGTTCCTCTGTCCCCCTCCGCTGTCCTGCTCCGTTGCTGTGTCCCCCTCCGTTCCTCTGTCCCCCTCCGCTGTCCTGCTCCGTTGCTGTGTCCCCCTCCGTTCCTCTGTCCCCCTCCGCTGTCCTGCTCCGTTGCTGTGTCCCCCTCCGTTCCTCTGTCCCCCTCCGCTGTCCTGCTCCGTTGCTGTGTCCCCCTCCGTTCCTCTGTCCCCCTCCACTGTCCTGCTTCTTCGCTCTGTCCCCCTCCGTTCCTCTGTCCCCCTCCACTGTCCCCATCCGTTCCGGCTTTCCGCTGTCCCCCTCTCCTTCTCTGTCTCCTCCGTTCTGCTGTCTCTCTCCGCTGTGTGAATGGATAGAGTCAGCTGACTCTGTCTATTCACATAACTGAAACATTGTAATCTCCTGTGATTACGATGTGACAGTTTATGAATGGAGAGGAGCCGCTGTCTTCTCTCCATTCATTTTCAGTGCAGCTCTATCTCTATCCTCGGTCTCTTTCTCTGTCTCAAAGGGGAGATATCAGAGGTCTGTTAAGACCCCTGATATCTCACCAAAGCCCCCCAACAGGGCTGATTAAAAAAAAAAATATACACATAGTGCAATAAAGAATAAAAAAAAAAAAAAATTGTAAAAAATAATAAATGTAAATGAAAAAAAAAACAAAAAAAACACACACACCGTCCACTCCCCGCCCCCGCCCCTGCCCCCCCCCCCCCCCCCTAAAAAAAAAAAAAAAAAAGAAAAAACCAGTGTCACAGACATTAAAAAAAGTATCGGTATCGGCGAGTACTTGAAAAAAAGTATCGGTACTTGTACTCGGTCCTAAAAAAGTGGTATCGGGACAACCCTACTTATTTGCACAGCGGTCTTACAAATGCAATTTTTATTTTTTTTTTATTTTTAATTAAACAATAAAATAAACTAATAAAACCAGTAAACCAATTAAAACATTTTTTGTATAATTTGAAAGATAAGGTTACGCCGAGTAAATTGATACGACCATGTCATGCTTTTAAATTGCACATGCTCGTGGAATGGCGACAAACTACGGTACTTAAAAATCTTGACGCTTTAATTTTTTTTTTTTTTTTTTTATAGGTTACCTCTATAGAGTTACAGAGGAGATCTAGTGCTAGAATTATTGCTCTCGCTCTAATGATCGTGGCGATACCTCACGTGTGGTTTGAACACGGTTTACATATGTGGGCGTGATTTGCGTATGTGTTCGTGTCTGCGTGCGAGCTCAGAGGGACGGAGAGCTTTAATTTTTTTTTTTTTCCTTTTAATTTGTTAAACTTTGTTTTTTATTTTTACACTGTCCCCTTTTTAAAAAAACATTTCCTGGTGCCTCCATGGCAGCATACCTGTGATAAGCTCCGCCCCAGACTCCTCCCCTCAGGATAGTTAATACATTATAAAAGTGACAACCATACCCCCCATTAGCATTCTCCTTTTTTTTTTTTCTCATACCTGATGGATAGTGGTGATGTGTGTCCTTGCCTCTGCTTCATGCAGCTTCCGTCTGGGTTCATGCCTCTCCCAGACACAGTCCCTATGTTTGGGCTGCTAAAGGCGCTGTTAAGGTGGGGAGCCCCTTCTGAAGGTCTTTTGGGGCGGCAGCTGTCTCCTGTCCTGAAGCATTAGTTTCTGCTTATTGGTTTTGGCTAGTACCATGCTGTGGGGGGCAGGTAAGGCAACTTTCTTTTCCTATCTAAAACTTACTGCTGCCATACTTTGCATGTATAGGTTCTAAAAAAAAAACAACCTTTTTTTGGTCTGTTATTTATTTATTTTTCTCTATCCTGCATGGTTTTCTGTGGGTCCAGTGGCGTGACACCATCTCATCACATACTGGAGGGTGTGTATTAAAGACCATTGCAAGAAGAGGGCTATTAAAAAAATTTTTGGTTGTGTTCCCCAGTATCGGCTGTTTAACATTCAGCCTGATGCGAGTCCCAGCTGCAAATATAAGGTTTTTCCCTGTGAAAAAAAAAAGGAAGTTGAGACAGACTAGCGGGATTAGCGTTCCTCATGCAGCGGCGATCGCGCCGCCGACTTCTCCCTTTGACTGGTCGCCGGGTTTCCGGATTCGTGGGCGGGTTCGGAGCAGCACGGTCTGCCTTACGGCGCATGCGCAGGAGCCTGACTCCTCGGGCGCCATTTTGCTTGAGGGAAAGACTTCTCCGTTTTTCCCTCACTGCAAGTATTGGAGGGGGTGGGGTCTTAGGTGAGATCTGTGGCTTCCCCTCCTCCCCTTGTCAAAGTACTGTGAGCATAATATCTAGGGGGACTGTCTGAAATGTCATTAACGGCTAATTTAACTCCCATCCAGTACACCCTCCCAGCTCACCCAAATCATTCATTCCCTCCAACCATACATCTCTCAAGCTCACAAGGGCTGGTTTCTTTTAAGTCACTTCCTGACACATGAATATTTTACCCGGTAACTAGAGATTATATATCAATCTCTATTGTATCCCACCAGGGTTTCCAAATCAGTTCATATTTCCATAACGCATTTTGTTTTATGTACACCGCTTTTTCTTTAAGAATAACCGCATTCATAGTATTTAGCCATTCCTCACTGGACAGAGGTAGCGCCGACCGCCACCTCCGAGCAATCAGATTTCTTGCTTGGAATAAACATCTTGTGGCTGATAGCTGCCTGTTTCCTAAATTTCCCCCTCCCTCCACAAGACCCAGCAAGCAGCGTTTTTTTTTTTTCACAATAGATAGCAAGCAGCGTTTTACTTCCAACTCAGTGGAGGTGCCAAACACCCGGTCAATGTACTCCGTCACTTCCGTCCAGTAACGAAACAACTTCGGGTATCTCCAAAACATGTGGAGCATATCTGCCTCTGGGCCCCCCCCCCCCCCCCCCCCCCAACCTAGGGCAATTAGAGTCTGGACGACGGCCAAACTGAAAGAGTTTAAAAGTGGTATAATAAGTTCTATAAAGCAAGAACAGGTGCGACATCCTCTGGGAGGGGACAAAGAAACCAACGGGGCCAGTTCCAAAATTCAGTGATTATTTCAGTGATTATTTCCCACCTCTTTCTCCCACTTTTTCTTTTACGGAGGAGGTTCCAGTTCACCCAATCTATTCTTGTTAATATGTAAGTATAATTTTGAAATTAAACTTTTCCCTGTCTCTGTGTTAATCCTTGAACTACTGGAATTGTGCTCCATTCTAAAGTCATTCCTCTAAACTGTTCCTTCAGAGCGTGCCTGACCTGTAAGTATCTGAAAAAGGATTTATTCGAGAGGGAATATTGTTCTCTCAGTTCCTGGAAAGATTTCAGAAGGCCACCTGTGTATAATTGAGAAATACATTTTATCCTGCCCCTCTTCCATTCTCTTACTACCCCAATCTTCTCCAGTTCTCCCATTTTATCATTCACCCACAATGGAGTATATACTGTAAGACCACTATACATCAAGATTGTTTTCACTATTCCATACTTTCATTATAAGGTTTAAAGTAGGAAGTCCTGGGGGGAAAGAATCCTGCCTCTAGGGCTTCAACTATGGAATCATGTGGGGTACTTTGTAGAAGCCTCTTTCTTCCTAGTTCTTGATCTACTAAGTTACAACCCCTGGAGTTGTGATGCCAAAAAAAGGCTAAACGGGTGTGGGAAGGTTACTCCTCCCTCCTGTTGTTGAAGCTGTAAAGTGCTTAACCGAATTCTTGCAGGGCCACCCTTCCAAATCAATTCCCTGAACAACCTATCAAACTTTTGAAACCACTTTTTGTACACACATATTGGAGAGTTATGTAGTACATATAAAAGTTGCGGCATCCAGATCATTTTATTTAAGTTACAACGACCATCCACCGAAACTGGCAGACTTTTCCAGATTTTTATTTTATCTCTAAATTTGGTCAATAAACGGGATGACATTATCTGAAGTGTAACATTGAGGATCTCTAGATATATTTATGCCTCAGTACTTAAATTTGTTCACCACTGGGATCTGGGTCACTTCCTCGGGTAGGGGATCGCACAGCTAATCTACAGGTAACAAACAAGATTTCGCCCAGTTTATCTTTAACCCAGAGATTTGACCAAAGTTAATCTTCATAGCTTCCCTAGGCGAGTCCTGCGTGTCACCCAAAAACAGCAATAAATCATCCGCATATAATGTGAGTTTATCCTCATGATCACCTCTTCCAAAACCCCTCACTTGCTTAGAGGCTCTGAGAGCGGTAGCCAGGGGCTCAACTGCAATGGCAAAGAGGAGGGGAGATCGGGGACAACCCTGTCTCATCCCCCTCCCCAAGCCAAATTTATCAGACAGTTCATTATTTACTTTTACTCTAGCCTCTGGGGCACTATAAAGCATTTTAACCCAGCTGGTAAATCCCGGTCCAAACTGGAATGCCTCCATGGCCCTCCAAAGGTATTGCCATTCCAGGCAATCAAAGGTCTTGGCGGTATCCAGCGAGAGAATAGCCCTGTCTCCCTCCCTGTCCATTGGAACCTGTAGATTTAAGTAAAGACGCCTTGTGTTTATACTTGTTCTTCCGGGTATAAAGCCAGATTGATCAGGGTCTTTATGAATGGTAATTATAGTGGATTCCATCATTGATGGAGGGAGAGCTTCCTTTGCCATTGAAAAGTTCAGTACCCTCCACAGCTTGGGGAGCAAGATCTTCCCATAGTGTCGGTATATTTTGGCTGGGAGGCCATCTGGACACGGGGATTTCTGGTTCGCCATCTCATTAGTGATCTGCTGAAGCTCCTCCAATGTGATGGGACGGTCTAGCTCAGCTCTATCCATATCAGTGAGGTAAGGAAGATTCAAGTTCTTAAAGAAACTCTCCATTCCATCCTTCATCCCATCTTGACGAGATCTGTACAGATCCTCATAGTATTCTTTAAATATGCTTGCTATTTCTGGAGTATGAGAAGTCACTCTTCCATCTCCTGCAGTAATCGTGGGCACTGTGGAAGTAGGAGAGTTTGCCTTAACCAGTTGCGCCAACATGCGTCCCACTGTTTCCCCCTCTCCGAAAGCCGTTTGTCTCTGGAAAAGGTACTTATTCTCTGCTTTCCGGAGGTTCACTAACCAGTAATTATTTTGTTTCTCTATTCAATTCCGAAGTGTTTCATATGTTGAGTTGTTAATATATTGTTCTTCTGCTATTGTTACTTTCTCTACCAGTCCTTTGTCTGTTTTAAAATGTTTGAGATCTGTAGGATCAACAAGCCTCTTAGAAAGGCCTTCATAGCGTCCCATACTATTCCCTCTGTGGCAGTCCTCTGGTTCAAGTCAATAAATTCTCTTAAGGGGAGTGAAATTTCATTCGGATCTCTCATTAGTTAGATCCATATGGGGCTTATCTTCCACGCTCCAGGATGAATACAATCTCCCAACTGTAATGTTGCTGTCACCGGGGAGTGGTCCGGCAAGCTTTGTTATCAGGGGCACCATTTCCTCGTTCCCCAAGATTAAATCAATCCTGGAGAGGGTGAAGTGCGTCTTGGAGAAACCTGAATATTGTCGGGTCTCCGGGTTCTGAGCGCTCCAGATATCCCTTAAAGTCCGGTTTCTTTCAATATTTTAGTTAACCGAGTGTCCCCTTTGTTGTTAGCTTGTATCATGGGGGGAAACCTATCCAGTCTGTTACCATGTTAAAATCCCCCATTGCTACCACTGGCACCCCGGGCTTATCCAGGATAAAATCTATGAGTCCGCAAAGCATCGAGGTATTAGAGGGGGGAGGAAAATAAACATTTGCCAGTACGCAGGGTCTATTTTCCAGTCTGCAGTACAGGAAAACCTATCGTCCTAACTCATCTATTTTGGACTGTATAAGCGAGAAAGCCACTCCATTTCTAATAAAAGTGCTTACCCCTCTAGAGTAAGAAGTATGGACTGAGTGATATTGTGTGTTAGTCTCGCCATCTCAATTGAGGGGCAGGGGCCTTGGTGAGGTGTATTTCCTGTAAGCATAAAATAGCTGCTTCATATGTTTTTGTTATGAGAACTGCTGCCTTTTTCTCTGGATCACCCATTCCCCGGACATTCCATGAACACAAAGTGAGTTTTTTTAAAGTGCATAGTTTTTACCATCAAAAAATTAGTTTACTATAAGTCATAAAAACCATGTCTTTTATCGTTAAATACCACATTAGTGCTACTTTAGTGACTCTGCATTGCCTAACCTCGAATCTGTGAATAAATCCAAACATTCTGGTGTACTAGACACACCAAATATACTGCCCACACACCACTCTCACCCGCCCGCTGGACCTATTTAGGGGCGTCCTAATGTGACCAAAACATATTTCGGTGATCTTAAGTGTTATTAGCATCTTTATCCTTAACTTCTTACACATGTCTCCCTTTACCCTCCACCCTCCCTAACCCGCCCGGCCCCCCATCACAATAAAACAAACTACAAACGTGACAAACTAAATGTGACAGACTCACCCGGGACAGAGGCTATTGGAGGGGACTGAGTGCAAGCCTCTTGCCCACCGATTATGGGCCCTAGCATTTGGGGAATGGTGCTCTCTGTGAGCTGTATGCCTGGGGACCCTGGGGTTGGTGTTACTTTGGATTCAGCTCCATGTTCCCCCAAAACACACAGACTCTGGGAACCCTTTATATGCCATATTAGAATAAGACTGAATTATACTGTTGGGACACATCCTGTGAGGAGATGCTGGTGTCATCAACTCCAACTACCTGTGTTTATGTTAATTGAATGAGCTGATCACATTGTCCTCTTTACAATGTAGGAGACGGGACGACTCCTATTGGAGCTGCTGCTATTGTGAGAAAGAGGCCTGTGATAATTAACTCAGTCTGGGCAAAAGGTCATGTCTCAATCACCTAGGCTGTATAAAGGATTAGTTAATTAGCTGATGTTAATTAGGTTACGTTTGTATTGTTAGAGTAATATTTTCTCCTGTATATAAGACTGTATTCTGGTTCTGAAAAAAGAGAGTTCATGTTAGCAACAAGCAAGTGTCGCCTTGTTTTGTGCTCAGAGAGGTTGGAATATCTGATATCTGTATACAGACTGGGAGGAAGTGGTATATGACGGAAGCACTCAAGCTGAGTGAGGGACGTTCCGTGACACTAAACATAAAACAAAAAACACGCATGGAGAGAACTTTACACCATGTCCCTTAAACACAGGAGATGGTGTTATCATTGTTCCCTCCCACTTACCCCCCCCCCCCTTCTCTAACTCCCCTAATTATTCAACCTAATGTGTATTGATGTAGTAAAACCTAAAACATAGTGAAAATAACAATCTGAAAAAAATACATTCAAATAGTACTACAGTGATTTGAACCAAATTATAGTGTTCATGGAATTCTATAGTAGTAGAGTTGAGTTTCGCTACAATCTCTTCTTATAGGATACTATCCACTCCTCGACTCTCTGGGGTATCAAAAAATACAGTCTCTCCCATAGCATTTAACCATAATCTTGCCGAGTATAACAAACCATATTTCATTTTTAGTTGTTGCAATTTACGCTTCACCTCTCCAAACTTGGCCCTCCTTTTTTGCAGATCAGGGGAAAAATCAGGGTACATGGATACCCGGTTACCATTATGTATAATATTGCCCATTTCTCTGGCTTTATTTAGAATAGTCACTTTATCCTTATAGTGAAGTAATTTTACCAGGAGTGATCTAGGAGGGGTACTCGGTTGAGGGGGTTTAGCAGGGACCCTATGAGCTCTCTCTAATGCAAAAAGGGGTGAGAAAGACTGGTCTCCAAACAGGTCTTTAAACCATTTTTCCAAGAATGTGATGGGGTCTGGGCCCTCACTGCGTTCGGGGAGCCCCACTATTCGTATGTTCTTTCTACGCATCCTGTTCATCAAGCTTTATTTGGTAGTTAGCCATTTGCTCCTTTATAATGCCCATCTCCCGTTTCATGGGATTCGCATCATCCTCCAAAAGACTCACCCTCCCCTCTAATGCTGTAGTCCTTTCCGTACTTTCTGCATATCATATCGCACAAGTGACAGTTCTTCCCGCACAGTTTTAAGTTGGGAGGACATTTCATTCATAGAAGACTTACAGGAGTTACTGCAAGCAATTATGTCTTTTAGTGATGGCTCTGATTGCTCTGGGGTTACTATTTTTGGTGATGCTTTTATTTGCGTCTGAGCTTCCTCTATTCCTTCTGCTAGTGTATCACCTATGGGGGCATTCACCCCTATTACAGGGGTTACCTGGCCCTGACCCAGGGACTTCCTGGTAAGGTTGGCCCCAGACTGGTTTTGATAGCATAGTAGCGTGCTGGGTCTGTTGGCTATTTTTTTGGGGGGGGGGGTTGTCCGTGTGAGAATTCCTTTAATTTGGCAGCAGCGGCCTGGCTCCCTTTAATGGTGCGCTGTGATGGCATAATCATATAGGGGAATATAAAAAGAATATGTTTGTATCAATCCCTTTTTTTTTTTCCTCTTTTTTTTTTTTTTTTTTTCTCCTTCCCCTCCCTTTTCTTTATTAATTTTCCCTGTCCTCTGTCCACCTAAGGGCCAACTGAGTCACGCATAACAAAGGGGAGGGTGGAAATCTAAGGGGTTTCAAGAAATGATAAAAGGGGGGAAAATTAGGGAAAGATAGGAATCCAAGTCCCGCCGCTCAGAGTTGGTGTTAGATGATATAACACTCTCCAGGCCCAATTTCCCAGGTTCAGGCTATAGGGTATACGTTTTACAAGGAGTGGGGTGGAAATGTCCTAACACTGATTACGTCCTTCCCCAGCTCCCCCCAAAATAAATAAAAAATGGAAATTTCTCACCGAGTTCGGAAGACCGCTGTCCTATTTTTTATAATATGATCGTTTTTCCATCTTGTGAGGACAGGAACAAATATGAAGGGGGGGGCGATTTCCAGTGTCACCCCCCAGCTGGGGGTTCCAGGGGTTCCTCCAGGAAGATACCGCAATTATGGGTCGTGGAGGGCCTCTCAAATCATGACCACTTCTCCTCTGTGATTGTGATTTCTCAGGGCGAAGTACTAGTGATAGACCTGGCAGAAAGGCGAAGGCAGCGGGAGAATCTCACACCACCGCTGTCACTCTCAGCTGTGATCAGTTGTATTCACTGTCTCTCTATGAGGCACGGGGGGGGGGGGGGCGCTCCTCAACCCCCTCCCGTATCAAGGTAGTCTCCCTGTTTCTCTTCTCTAGGAAGCCACTTCCCAGCCACAGTCAGCTGCAGCCGGCTTCTCCGTCTGAGGCTCGGGGGGGGGGGTGTCGCTCTGGAGCCACCGCTCCTCAACCCTTCCCGTATCCAGGCACTACCGCTGTCACTTCACCGAGGTCTACACAGACAGCTGAGGGCTCTCCTACTCATCCACCCATCAAGCTCTGGTAAGCTGGAGCTGTCGGTATACGTAGATCCCACAAGAAGGAAGGAATAATAGCAGGAGTAGAAGGGGGGGGAGAGTAGTTACGATCACATCACACCAGCACCCGCATCCACTTCTGGTCACCGCCCCTCAGGGAGCCTTGTCCTACTTTAGAATGGGGGGAAGTTAGTGGGGAAGTTTGTTCTAGCAGGACTTTTCTCTGAGTGTTCCTGGTTCATAAAAAAAAAAAGATGTTTTCTCTGGGGACTAGTTTTTCTTTTGTAGAAATGTAATTTAGAAAAAAGAAGAAAAGGAAGCAGTATAAGGTTTATTATTATAGTTTTCTGGAGCCTTAGAATTTGGTATGTTTTAAAAGGAAAAGATTTTCTCTTACCTTTCCTTTTCTGTTATTTTCTCTGTTATAGTCTGTTTCCACTTTTCTCTCTGCTGCCTATCTGCTACTGCCTACCCCACAGTAATGAGTCAGACACCTTTTTAAGACCCTCACTTCCTATACTTTAATCTCGTGTTTCTGAAGAAGAAGAAGAAGAAGAAGAAAAAAAAAATTTTTTTTTTCCTTTTGGATTTCCTTTTCTTTTTTTGGAATTAAAAGAGTGCCTTACACTGTTACGTTTATTTCAGCCCTATGCGCCAATACAAGTCTAACAAGACTTCTGGTCGCTGCTGCGGTCATTCCCAGCCAAGCTCCAAGCACAGACATTCCGGTGAAGTATCCACATCTAAGAGACAACGGGTGTCAAATTCTCCCAGATGGGGGTGTCGAGCTTGCAGGGCCGTCTCTATGGCAGATATGCCGGTCTGCAAGGACTGTTTCGGAGCCATGTCACTGATGCCCAAGTGACAGGTTTAATCAAGAAAGTCGTCGGGGACTAGGTGGCATTTATGTCAGTCACAAACCCCATAGGGGTCTGGACTGAGGACATCGAGGTGGTCATTCGGCATGTTGTGCCAAAGGATGATATCATAGACACTGGGGGAGCTCAAGAGGGCTATGTTGCATATGTTTATGGCCAAGCGGGACCTATGGCTGAAGCCTTGGGCTGTTTAGGCATCCTCTAAATGCAAAGTTCCCTGTCACGAGAAGGCATGCTCCCGGATGACTCAAGGAAAGTCAGGGTTTTCGTCCTCGAGACAGAGGAGGTCAGACGTTCGAGTTTTTCCTCCAAAATTCATTCTGTCGGGATCAGGAATGTCTCACGGTTCCGGCATAGCAGATATCCTAAAAAGATTTCGGAACACTGAAACCACTGTCTTGAAATCTAGTAAGAGGCAGGGCTACCTGAATTTGAATCCTCTATTTCTCTTCATTCTAATATCTGCAAGTTGGAATCCTTACTAACGATCATCCAAGTGCAGTCGTGAGTTTTGCATGATCCCAGAAGAGCCTCAAGATGTTTTTGTCCAAGGGTGATGGTTGGCCTCGCACATCTCCAGTTTCAGTGTCTCCCCTTCGACCTCTGCATCTGCTGGGGGGGCCTTCAAGCCTTCGCTGAACAGTGATTGGTCTTCTTTGGATGCCATTAGGCCTACTGAGCCTATCGTGTTCTCCTTGAAGAAGGACCAATTCTAGGTCTCTCTTCAACCTCGATCCTATTTTCAATGCGGGTAGTACTCCAAAAATACTTTAGTTTGGACATGCCAAAAGAGGATGATGTTCTAACCTAGGCTACAAAGATGCAGACCCCTGTATTGGGTTCTCAGGCCTAGCACCTCTCAGGGGGTGGCTAGTAAATGGGGAAAAAGAGAGTCTTCTCATCCCATCCCACTAATTCATTTACCTAAATACTCTTCTCATCGCCTCTTCCACAATGGTGTGTTTGCCCACCCAGAGGGGAGCAACTATTTTTCAGAAGATCCGTTGCGACAGCTCGCTCTCTCACCTCTCAACGTCAGGCTATTTAAGTTGATTCAGGACCATATCATTTTGCAGCCAGAGGCTGCCGTGGGCACATTGGCTCCTGAACTTTTTGTTTTCAAGGAGGCTTCTTGTCACAGTGGAAGAGACGATACTAGGAAGACAAGACTTTCCACCTACGAGAATGGCCTTGGACGCCCGGAAGATGTGGGCGGCCTATCTAGCCCTAGTGGGCTGGGGAGTTCATCTTCAACAGAGGCTGGTCCTTTTTCGCTTAAACAACAGGGCGGCAGTGCCATATATCCAATGACGGGGTACTCACAAAATCCCTTTATTGAGTTTAGTGGGGAAACTTGCTAGTATTAGAGGCAGTTTACCTTCCAGATCATCAATACGAGGAGGCAGTTTATCTGTCCTGGAATCGGCAAGACAGCAGCGAGTGGTCTTTTCGCCCCTAGATATTCAGCTGGGTCATGACTCTTCAGGGTCCTCCAGAAGTCGTTCTCTTTGCCGCATCGATGGTGGCCAAGTTACCAAGTTTACTTTCGCGCCTGCCCCACCCTCAATCGAATTCGGTAGATACCCTCTCGAGTTCTTGGCGGTGCAGGTTAGCCTTTGGCATTTTCTCCAAACCTATATTCGAGGTTTCTCCTCAAATTGTTGCAGGAGCCGGTCGAAGTGGTGCCAATACTCCCCTTCTGGCCAAAGAGGCCACGGTTCCCCCGTGTATCTTGGGGCCTGTCGCCTTGTCAAGATTTCGATTCTTCCTCCATCTTCTCTGTCAAGAGAGGTTTATTCACTCAGCACCTCACAAATTGATCCGGCATGGTTGGATACTGAGAGGGAGAAATTTCCAAAGCCCTAGGCGGCTCAGCGAAAGTAATGTTGACACTTGTGTAGGCCAGAAAACCGTCCACGAATTCGGAGTACAAAAGTCTGGAATGGATTCAAATTGTTTGCAACTTTCAAGTGTTTGGATCTCACGGTCCCTTCTTCCTCACTCCTCTTAATTTTTTATACAGCCGGGACATATCCTCGTCTCAGACCAAGTTCTCTGGAGGCTCAGGTAGCAGCTATTTCTATAGCGACGCAAGAGAGACGGTGGAGAAGACTCGCCTTTCATCCAAATTCTTCGAAGCAGTTAAGAAAATTCATCCACCTGTAAAGTTTTTTCTTTTCTTTCTTGGGATCTGCCCTTTGTCTTGGGCGGTCAGATGGGTCAGCCTTTCGCCCCAACAGAATTCTCCCATCAACGGAACCTGGCGCACAGGACTACCTTTCAGTTGCGGTAACTTCTGAAAGGAAGGCTTCGGAAGTACAAGCCTTTAGAGGCAGAAGATGTACACATATCCTTTTCCAGTTTAGAGTGGGGCTGCAGACAGTGCAAGATTTTGCCCCCATGGTACCTTACCGGGTTACTCTCTCGGTCACAGCCCATTGACCTTGATATCACTCGTCCTCATCTATGCGTCTTTGAAATTCAGTGACTTGAAAAAGGTGCCTACACTTCTTTGATGCGGCTTTGGAGTCACGCCAATGGAGATGCGGCCCAAGAGGGTGTTTTTCGCATGTTCAATAAGTGTGACAACCCTTTACGGGTCATCAAGATACATTCGGGGCTTTGCCTGCTAAGGAATGTGTTGCGAGACCAAGTTAAGCCAATGTTTGATGGTGGCCAAACCAGAGGGATTAAATGTTATAAGCCCATGGTTAAATTCTCATACACCTGTAAGAAAATCCTCTTTCCTGAACGGTGCCCATTGTTTCCTTGGTATCGTCCGGATACCAGGAAAAGTTGACACTCATGGCTTAGCAATATAAGCAAGTGGATTTACAGCAAATTGACAGTAAGAGGGACAAGGAGGTAGCTCTCTTGGAAGCTTGGGTCCTACTTACCCTTCCAGTTCCACGATCAGGATCTTTGCAAGGTTTGGACATTTCCAGAGTCCTAATATGTTGCCTACAGCCTACAGCACCCTCGGCTGCATCAAGCATTTTGCTCAGACTCCCTTGGCATGAGAACAGAAGGAAGGAAACAGCCTTGAGCGATTGCTTCCTGGATGTGTAAGCTGGTTCGAGAGCAGATAGGCCTAGAGGGTTAGATCCTCCGGCGGTTAGAACCCACTCATCAAGGGCAGCTTCTTCGTCCCGAGCGTCTCTGGAAACAATGGGCAGAGTGGCTACTTGGAAAATCTCAGTTCACGTTCATGCGACATTATAGCATTTGATCCAAGGGTACCTTTCTCAGTGGAGTGTGGAAGGGGGACAATTGAGTCAGCTCTTTCGATTCCTTAATATATTTTTTCGTTATAAGCATTTCCCACCCAGTTTGTTGTAGCTATTTATTTTATCATAGGTATGCTGCCATGGAGGCACCAGGAAAATGGAAAATTGTATCATACTTACCGTAATTTTCCTTTCCTGGTGCCAATCCTTGCCAGCATACATGGCCTGTCCATGGTATTCGATATAATAGGAGAATGCTAATGGGGGGTATGGTTGTCACTTTTATAATGTATTAACTATTCTGAAGGGAGGAGTCTTATCAAAGGTATGCTGCCATGGATAGGCACCAGGAAAGGAATATTACAGTAAGTATGATACAATTTTCTGTTTTTTTCACTTTAATTCCTATTACAAGGAATGTAAACATCCCTTGTAATAGAAATAAGCAGAACAGGGCCTCTTTAATGTGAGATCTGGGGTCAAAAAGACCTCAGATCTCACATTTACACCTAAAAGCAATAAAAAAAAAAAAAATGTCATTTTATGTTTCCACATAAAATAAAATGAGCCCCTTAAGGCCAGGTGGTGGAAGTAACGTTAGACATCGCTCCGGTCCTCCAAGGGGACCATCTTGTCCTCACTTGACTTCCTGCCCATCACGCCACTGTATCGTTTATCCTGCTGCTGATCTTTCAGGTAAGCGGCGGGGGCACCTCTCCCGCTGCCCATAAAAGTGATCCCATGGCAAATGCGATGCTGGGACCACTTCTCTGCTGCCATAACCCCAGTATTTAACCACTTCTGGACCACCCACCATGTATATATGTCGCTACTTTGAGGTTAAAGGAAGATTTCTGTTAGTTGAGGTGCTCGACCAGTTTATCAAAGAGGTCACAGGTGGGAAGGTTTTACTTTCATAATGGAAGGTCCAAAACCTCTTTCTTCAGGAGCCCCATACATCCTGAAAAGACAGGGCACCCTTCTGTTCTAACCAGACTTCAACTTCAGCCATTACTTTTAGCGCAAGGCTTTGGCCTATCATGGCCACTAAGCCTTCCCCAAAGCCCTCTACACAATGAAGGGACACCCTCACTCCCCAGAGTGTGTGTGTGGGGGGGGGGGGGGTTGGCTACAGTTTGCCTTTCTCTAGGTTACAGATGTGCCAGACCTGTGGTTTTAATCAGTGGTTTCAAAAGGGTATAAACTACCGCCTCTCCTCTTTCTTCTTTCAGATCAACTAAAGACTGCATAGTGACAGATTTGCAAAATGCCCTAAACCACTTTTTGTCCCAGGAGGTTGTGTTCCACTGCAAGACAGGTTCAGAAGATTATACTCAAATTTGTTTACAGTCCAAATATTTGTCATGTTCTGGATTTAAAGTCTTTTTAAAATTAACAGATCCATACAGATTCACAAATTGCCTTTCTGGGATACATGTCATCTGTGGACACCCAAGATGCCCATCTACATGTTCCCATTTGCCCAACTCATCAGTTCTTTCTTTGTTTCACGTTGGCAGACAACCACTTCAGTTTGTCGCACTGCTTTTTGGTCTATCCTCTGCTCCCCGGGTTTTCACAAAGGTATTAGCACGTCTTCTTGCCCTGTTTAGAATTCAGGGCATCCAAGTTGCAAGTTATCTAAATGACCTGAAAGACTCCTCTCCCTTGCAGAAGAAATCCACAATGCAGATGCTCCAGGCCTTCAGCTGTGTGACCAATTTCAACAAATCTATTCTCTAGAGCCTTCCATTCATCTGAGATACTGATTTGACCCTCACTACATCCCTAGCAACAGACTTTCTACCAGAAAAAGTTATTTATCTAAGAGGACATGCTTGAATTGTGAGATCAAAGAGACATCCCATATTGAGGTTCTCAAGGAGAGCTCAAGGCCTGAAGGTAGTCTCCTTTTGAAGCAGTACCATTTGCCCAACTCTATTTAAGAACTCTCAACAAAATATATCAGCCTGGACCATGCAGGCTCCTTCTCTCAACTTGCCAATGCTCCTATCTAGCCAAGCAAGGAATTCCCTGCCTTGGTGGATCACCAACAGTTGGGAGGTCCTTCTTTTCCTATCACTGGAAAACTACCACAACAGTTGCAAGTCTCTCAGCCTGAGGAAGAGGTGTTCCAATCCCTAAGGGCTCATTTACACTTGCTTTGACTTTAACACAGATTAAAGTGTTTGTTAACCCCAAACAAATTAGAGAGATCCTGGTCCCTTAACGCAGATTAAACAGCACTGTTCTTGTGCTGTGTAATCTGCCCCTCTCTAAAAGGTAAAAAACATGGCTGAACCTGCAACTTCCTGAATCCCCCTCTCTGCGCTGACCACGATTATCAGGGCTGTTTAGCCCTGACCACTGTGGTCAGCGTACGTCCCTCTGTCAACCACAGCCCTGCTCTGCTCTCCTCGTCCCTGCCTGTCGGGTCCGTGTTCTGTGTCTCTGTCTCTGCTCCCACTTCCCTGCCGCTATTATTAAAAATAAAAAATTTGAAATGGTCACAGCCCCAGACCCTCTTATACAGATAGGCATAGCACACTGTAGAAGTCTCTTATAAAAAATGAGGCATGTACATTATCCTTTTAGATCAATCTTCAGGCTGGTCACATGGTGCTCGGCCGTTTTCCAGGGCTACTGCAGGAGGGGCTGAGCGGCCATGTGACCTCACCAGTTGATGTCAGGGAGATTTCGGCTCCATGCCTCCTGCAGTAGCCATGTATTGGAGATGTAAAGCGGCCGCGAGTCACGTGACGGGCTTGAAGATCGTTCTAAAAAGGTATTTACATTGCTCGTTTTGATAAGACTTAGTGTGGTATGCATAGCTCTAATGGGGGGGGGGGGGGGCTGCCAGTGATATATATGTTTGAGTTAACAAACACTTTAAAGCGCCTACCACTTCAGCATGCTTTTTTTGATGTGTTTCTGCAGTACTTCGATGATGCTTCTCTTTTTAATCCACTCTTGTTGGCCCTTTTGGTGCAGTTCTGTTTCCCTCATTGTTGGGGACATCCTATGGTCTATGAATATTCTGCCTATGTCATGTACTGTGTGATTAGGATAAGAGGAATTTTTACTTGCCTGCATATTCCATATCTTGGAGTAAGTACAGAACACGGATGACTCTTCCAATCCTTGGTTTACTTTGCATTGCTTGTCACAAAACTGAGAGCTCATGGGGCAGATTTCCTTTAGATCTACCAAAACCATATAACGTGGTCAGACCTAAATACTTTCAATCTATATGCAATCAGGAACACCCTTAAACTACATAGTTTAGGGTAAATCTAAAGGAAATTGAATAAGAAAATTGTATAATGTATGGCCAGCTTAAGGTAGGATTATAGGGGAGGCGCCCAGGGGCCCTGTCCTCTAAAGCAGGGGTCGTCAACCCCCGGGCCGCGGCCCACTACCGGGCCGTAGCATCGCGGCAGGCGGCATGACATTTTGAGTCACCGGTGGATCAGTGAGGAAAGCGGGCTGGCGAGCAGAGATGACATCTCTCTCTGCCCACCTAGCATCACCACTCTTCTGCCCTCACAGCGTGAGGAATGTCAGCCGTGCAGCGGGAGGCAGAGAGATGACATCATCTCTCCCTGCCCGCCTAGCATTACCGCTCTTCTGCCCTCACAGCATACAGAATGTCGGAGGTGCGGCGAGGAGCAGAGAGATGACATCATCTCTAACCGCCCCCGCCCGCCCCGCATCTCTGCTCTCCTGCCCTCACTCAAGAATGTCACTGAACCAGTGTTACCAATGCAGTGAAAATCCTCGTCTGGTGGCACTGGCAGGTGATATGGCAAGTGGCATTCCTCATCTGTTCGCACTGGCAGGTGATGTGGCAAGTGGCATTCCTCATTTGGTGGCAGGCAGCGTGGCAAGTGGCATTCCTCTTCTGGTGGCACAGGCAGGTGACGTGGCAAGTGGCATTCCTCATTTGGTGGTAGGCAGCATGGCAAGTGGCATTCCTCAACTGGTGGCACAGGCAGGTGACGTGGCATTCCTCAACTGGTGGCAGGCAAGCGTGGCAAGTGGCATTCCTCATTTGGTGGCAAGTGGCATTCCTCATCTGGTGGCACAAGCAGGTGACATGGCAAGTGGCATTCCTCAACTGGTGGCAGGCAAGCGTGGCAAGCGGCATTCCTCATCTGGTGGCAGGCAGCGTGGCAAGTGGCATTCCTCATCTGGTGGCACAGGCAGGTGACGTGGCAAGTGGCATTCCTCAACTGGTGGCACAGGCAGGTGACGTGGCAAGTGGCATCCCTCAACTGGTGGCACAGGCAGGTGACGTGGCAAGTGGCATTCCTCAACTGGTGGCAGGCAAGCAAGGCAAGTGGCATTTCTCAACTGGTGGCACAGGCAGGTGACGTGGCAAGTGGCATTCCTCAACTGGTGGCAGGCAAGCATGGCAAGTGGCATTCCTCATCTGGTGGCAGGCAGCGCGGCAAGTGGCATTCCTCATAACTTGCATTGATGTCAATATAAATGGGCTTTAAACATGTCACAAGTTCCACTATGCTGTTTATGTTAATACAAAAAGCTATACAATAAACCAATGCAGAGGGACATCTGGCGAGCATTTTTTAATTCAATGCAAACAAATCAAAACTGCACAGTTAACACATCTTAACGCATTAGGTGTGTTAATGGCCACTCAAATTTCTTTGCAGGTCTAAATAAGCCCTTATGGAATTTGCAGGTAGGACAATATTTTTCTTTATTCATAATATTAACCACTTCAGCCCCGGAAGGATTTACCCCCTTCCTGACCAGAGCACTTTTTGAGATTCGGCACTGCGTCGCTTTAACTGACAATTGCGCGGTCATGCGACGTGGCTCCCAAACAAAATTGACCTCCTTTTTTCCCGACAAATAGAGCTTTCTTTTGGTGGTATTTGATCACCTTTGCGATTTTTATTTTTTGCGCTATAAACAAAATAAGAGCGGCAATTTTGAAAAAATCGCATTATTTTTTACTTCTTGCTATAATAAATATCCCCAAAAAATATATAAATGTAGCGCTGGTAGATTTTTATCTACCGCTGATAGGTAAATTTAGTGGGTCGCTTATTATAGGAAGTTGGATTTGCCTCTGTTCCAGCTTGGCTGACGTTGCATGTAGTTCCACATTGTGCCGGTGGGTGTCGTTGTCACCATCGGCAGGTGTTGGAAAAGCAACGTGTTGAAGCGAATGAGTGCTCCTCTGTCACGGAAATAACTCGGTGGAGGTGGTTCTCCGAGTTGCATTCTGGGAGAGGGTATTTATGGGACAGACGCCATGTTTTAGGGTACATTTTCAGCCACCTGCTGGCCCTCCTGGCTGACAGGTATGCACTAGGAATACAACCTGGAGAGGTGTTTCACCAGGAGTTTGCAGTGAGAACTGGACTTTGTAATTTTCTCAGGAGAAGAAGAGGTTAAAAGTTGCAGGACTTTATTTCTGAGTGCATAGGCGGCGGGTGCCAGTAAAAGCCCGGGAGCTACGTGATCAGAAGAGCAAGTGGGAGGAGCCTACCCTACTTGATACCGCAGGGGACGCGTGTATGTGTGTTGGCGCCAGAGAAGAAGAGAGGCCTCCTGATCGTGCTGAGAAGATCAGAGTGTGGCCATGTCTTTTCCGGCGATGCAGTCAATTATGGGACCAAGAATGTTCCCAGCGAGCATCGTGTCGAATGCTGTGCTGACCGGAACCCTGCTTACAGATACCTGTATTCGTCTGAAGCCGCAGGGGAGGTTTGTTCTCTACACCGTTGGAGATATCGAAGGGCTGGGCATGATTTGCCACAAATGTGAGGGACTGGCCGTACATCTCCGTCCATTTGGTCGCTGCCCGCAATGTGGAGAATATTTGTTTGTGGTGGAGCAACCTACCATGTCGCTCGTGCTTATCGTATGGACTGGGCTACAGGTGTCGCCACAGTGGAAGCTGCTACTTCTGCTGAAAGAGAACGGCAGGCCGTGACTTTGCCTGTTGCTACCGAGTGTCAGGTCACCTGTATCCAGGTGACAGATGCACACTGTTGGGATCAGGAGTGCACCGCAAGGTAGTGGACCCTACGGCTGACTGCTGCGGATTGAACCCTGGGAGGTCCCACTCCCACTGGGAGCTAGAGCATAGATTCCCCAGGGCGCGGAGTCTAAGAGCCAGCTGGTGTTCACCAGAGCCTTTAATGGTAAGGATGGACTACGCTGCAGTCTGGCTCCAGGTCGCGGCCCCCAGGGTCTCACAGCTCATGCTCACGGTAGACTACAGGAGAAGAGGAAGGAGGCAGCAGGGAAAGTAAGGGACAAGCCAAGGTCGGGGCCACAAGCAGACAAGGACAACAGAGTACACGCCAAGGTTCAGGGTCACAGGCAAACAGGGATGGTCGGGAACACGCCAAAGGTCAGGGTCACAAGCAGACAGGAATAGTTAAGAATAGGCCAAAGTCGGTAACAGGAATCAGATGTAGGAAACACAGCAAGTACACACAGAGGCTAACACACAATGGTTGATCAGCACTGCTGGCTTGCAGTGCACAGGTTAATATAGGGTTCCCTGATAGGGCCTGGGGTGGGGCCATGCTTAGAGGAGAGGTTACAAAAGCAGTCAGGTGAGGGTCAGCTGGTCTCTAGAGATGAACACATGGAGACAGGTATGCTGATCGACAAACTCTATTGCATAACCATGACACCGAGAGTGTTCCGGAAAGAGACACTGCTGTTACTGATTCATCAGTGGACATTACTTTGATTTCCGCGTCCACTACACCTATCCCCGTTGTACCTGTCCAGAGGAAGCTGGGATATGTGAAGGCTTCCCGCGGCCGTGGTCGAGGCCTACCCCAGAGACTACCCGAACCGGATCCAACAAAGTCCACGTCAGGAACTGGTGAGAAATTGTTGGGGAATGTATCTGGGACTGTAAATAGATATCTGCCAGCAGAAGAACTGGGAGATTCGGAGATAGAATCCATGCCGGATCTCTCCGGTGATGATGACCTATTTGAGACTATGTCACAAGAGTTGTTGGCCCAAGGCGAAGATGTCGCCTCTGCCATGACTTTCCCTGAATGGACAGCCCTGAGTTTTGGGAAGACGTCACCCTGCGTGGAGCCACACAGCACTGTAAATGAGACATTGTCAAAAGTTACTAGTTCACTTCAGACACCGGCTGGGTCTATGGTGAGCAAGTCATTGGATTCGTGTGTGCCTCCTGGTATGGGGAAAAATAGATCCTTACCGAAACTTGCACGTTTGCAGAGAATGTTGAACAAGCGTGTCGCTACGGAGTATGGTTTGGAGTTCCCATATGTCCCTCAGGACACAATTCAAGTGATTGAAGCTAACTGGGAGCTTTGGTACAGTGAAGCTGTTTGGGACTATTTGTCTGTGCCTAAGCCCTTCCGGAAAACTGGTTGTTCTGTTGCTATGGATGAACGTTACAGTGGATGTTTTATGCACTGGAATTAGGGTCGGCACATTCATGCTGACAAAGTGGTCATTTGCAAAATCGGAAAAGATGACGGTGTATATTTCATTACTACAGTGGATAAACTGGGAAAGACATTGACATTGCCAGATCCCCGGTTTTATTGGTAATTATGGACAAAAGAACTTTGAGTTAGTTAGTTAGTGTCAGTGCATAGAGATCTTCGTGGTCAAGATCTGAATACTCATCTCAGTGTTTCAAATCCAAGGACTTCTTTTTTGCTAGCCGGATTTTCTTCATTTAAGAAAAATTGTGTATATATAGGGATGGACTCCTAAAGATTAATTTGATATAGATAATGGGAAGAGAGTTTCATTTTTTCAAATGAGACTTTGCTCCTGAAACAGTATAGATTGCATGTATGTTTAGATTTGCCTCTGTTCCAGCTTGGCTGACGTTGCATGTAGCTCCACATTGTGCCGGTGGGTGTCATTGTCACCATCGGCAGGTGTTGGAAAAGCAACTTGTTGAAGCGAATGAGTGCTCCTCTGTCCCGGAGATAACTCGGTGGAGGTGGTCCTCCGAGTTGCATTCTGGGAGAGGGTATTTATGGGACAGACGCCATGTTTTAGGGTTCGTTTTCAGCCACATGCTGGCCCTCCTGTCCGGCAGGTATGCACTAGGAATACCACCTCGTGGTCCTCCGTTCCAGAGGCCCACGTCACTGTGGCGTGTGGGTGGGCCCAGAAGCCTGTCTGGGGCTTACCACAGCAGCGGAGGAATGGTCCTGAGCTGTCTATCCTGAGTGAAGAAGCTGGACAACCAAGAAGATCCCAGGGGAGGACCCGTCATGGAAGAATCATGCAGAGTGCTGGTCTGGAGAGGGGCCTGGTCAATCAGTTGGAGGACGCATTCCGAAGTAATCTTACATTATAGTACTGCCGGATTGGCTTAAAGGTTCAAGTACTGTATCTGACATTCATCACAAACCAATACATCCTGTGGCAGAGGATTGTACGGGTTTTATTCCAGATAAGTTCTTGGCAGAGACTTTTGTTCATGCTGCGTACTGGCTGCTAGACAAGTGAGAGAGGTCTATCCAGGCGGGCAAAGATTAAATCCTACGAAAGGGGAACTATTCAATTACAAGTGTTCAATTGCAAAGAATGTTCTGAAGAAATACAACAGAAAGGTATTTGAGCTTCCCTGCAGCTTTCCTACTACCTCTTTCCTGCTACTTCCCTTGTTCGTTTTATTAAATCATTGGAAAACCTACTCAAGTGTTTGGTGCTTATATCGTCCAGAGGTAAACTCAACGGAACCCTAGACCCGGTGCCGGTGAAACAGAGGTATCGAGAGTGAAGGTAACAAGCCTGCTTAAACCAGCAGCTCCACTGAGAGTTATTGCTACATAAAATAAACATTTTTTTCCTCAGTTTAGACCGATACGTATTCTTCTACATATTTTTGGTAAAAAAAAATCGCAATAAGCGTTTATTGATTGGTTTGCGCAAAAGTTATAGCGTTTACAAAATAGGGGATAGTTTTATGGCATTTTTATTAATATTTTTTTTTTTTACTAGTAATGGCGGTGATCAGCGTTTTTTTTTTATCGGGACTGCGACATTATGGTGGACACATCGGACATTTTTGACACATTTTTGGGACCATTGTCATTTATACAGCAATCAGTGCTATAAAAATGCACTGATTCCTGTGTAAATGACACTGGCAGTGAAGGGGTTAACCACTAGGGGGCGGGGAGGGGTTAAGTATGTCCTAGGGGAGTGATTCTAACTGTAGGGGGGATGGGCTGTTTGTGTCACTACACTGATCTCTGCTCCCGATGACAGGGAGCAGAGAACAGTGACACTGTCACTAGGCAGAACGGGGAGATACTGTTTACAACGGCATCTCCCCGTTCGTCCTCTCTGTGAGGCGATCGCGGGTATCCCCACGGCGATCGAGTCCGCGGGACCTGCGACCCGACTCACGGAGATCGCGGCAGGCGCGTGTGCGCACACGGTTGCAAATTCTGCCGACGTATATCTACAGGAGCCAGTCAGAAACCGGTTAAAAAATCTATGCTGATAGTGAAGTATTTACTTCTACTTGAACGGAAATCTGTGTCCACAAAACTTTGCATTTAACCACTTGCCACCCACCATATAGCAATATGACGTTGGCAAAGTGGTTCTGTTATCCTAAACGCCAAAAGAAAGCTCTATTTGTGGGAAGAAAATTATATCGAATTTCGTTTGGGTACAGTGTTGCATGACCGCGCAATTGTCATTCAAAATGCGACAACGCTCAAAAATTGTCCTGGGCAGGAAGGGGTGAAAGTGTCTGTCTGGTATTAAAGTGGTTAAACCTTCCTATGATGGATCCATAATAAAGCAATATATCTTAATTGTACAGTACAGAATCCAGGCTAGATTTTTGGACTGACAAAGCTTTTGGACATGCCCCCTTGGACTGTAAAGTTGCTTTGGCCATTGGATCCTGGTTGGGTTCTCTACTAGTCTAGGGTTTTGGTCCATTCCTATAGTTTCCAGATCCTGAACACCCTTTTGGGGTTATGTCCACCGTGATGGATGAAGCCTGGATCTACAGCCGTGGCCAAAAGTTTTGAGAATGACACAGATTTTGCTAAATTTTCACAAAGTATGCTGCTTTAGTGTTTTGTAGATCTTTTTGTTAGATGTTATTATGGGATACTGAAGTATAATTACAAGCATTCCATAAGTGTCAAAAGCTTTTATTGACAACTACATTAAGTTTATGCAGAGATTCAATATTTGCATTGTTGACCCTTCTTTTTCAAGACCTCTGCAATTCGCCCTGGCATGCTGTTAGTCAACTTCTGGGCCACATCCTGACTAATGGCCACCCCCCCCCCCCCCCCCCCCCATCCTTGCATAATCAATGCTTAGAGTTTGTTAGAATTTTTTGGGGGGTTTTTTGCTCCTTTGCCATCCTTCAAAGGTCTATGCCTCGCTGTGCGTGCCGACGCTCTCACGCCTGCCTGCTGCCATTCCTAAGCAAGCTCTGCACTGGTGGTGCCCCGATCCCGCAGCTGATGCACTTGTAGGAGACGGCCCTGGTGCTTGCTGGACTTTCTTTGGCGCCCTGAAGCCTTCTTCACAAATGCAGTGGAAATGTTTTTTTTTTATGGTATTAAGTTTTTCATGGCAAAGAGGGACATTGCAATTCATCAGATCACTCTCGCATAACATTCTGGAGTGTATGCAAATTATACCATAAACACTGAGGCAGCAGACTTTTCGAAAATGAATATTTGTGTCATTCTCAAAACTTTTGGTCACGACTGTAGATAAGGATGGAAAGATCGGACAGTTTCCTTCTACCAACCTATAGCAAGTAGGAGTTTTTAATGTCTCCACTAATTGCAATACACTCATAAGTGTCTCTTGAATAGTATTCATTATGATCAGGAACCTGAGGATTGTTTGATTGTATTCATCAGTTGGGTGTTAAAACTTCCAAACTTGGTAAAAATTTCCACCATTCAGAGCTTAGTCTCAGGTGGATGACCAGGTGTTACCCCATACTACAGGTTGCACTGTTGCCACCCACTTCTGCCAAGAGCTCTTATAAGTTACACAGGCACTTCCTCCTTCCCATTTGCCACAGGGACTTCGTTATAGGATGGTCAACACCTGGCATGCTGTGTATTCTTCTCTGGACATGCGTACCCAATTTCAGCACCGTACTCCATGGGTGGCCCACAGGGGAATACGCTCACTGATGGTGGTGGAAACCAGGTGCAAGGGAATCAAAGCTCTGACAAACATTCATTCTGCAGACCACCTGCAAAGCACTGAAACTGCTCTGAGTGATGTTTCTTCCCTTCCACTGGAGCCTTTTAGAACACTGATCTCAGCATCTGGATCTAACCAAGGCAGATTTCTCTGCAACCATGTCGGACTTTCTTGGACGACAAATGGCCTTAATTCAGCCATTACTGTTCAGAACACAAAAGCACCAGGTTACTCTGCACCAGGGCCTTCTCTAGCTGAGTCAGAAGTGTAACAACCTCACTTAGAAGATGTAGACGTGAAAAATTTTAAAGAAGACTGACCCAGAGGTGGTGTTAGAGGCCAGGGAAAATTTCTCAGCCCCAGCCTCTCAGACACCTGATGCTAGAGCTTCATGCAATATGCTTGCCAATGAAGATATGGTCACTTTGGCCATGCGTAAAAGCCTCAGGTTAGTCGCATTAAATTCTCCTCAGTCTAACCAGGTACCTATGGGTACTAAGTTACCGGCAAATTCTAAAAATAGATTTCTTATTTAAAGTGGAGTTCTGCCCAAAAAAGGAACTTCCGCCTTAAGTGCTGGTGACCCCCTGACATGCTACATTTGGCATGTCATTTTTTTTTGGGGGGGGGGGGAGCGGGTACCCTGTTTTTACAGGCGCCCAGCTCCCACTTCCTCCCCTGGTGCCAGAGGGAAGATCACCTCTCCCCTCTCCCTGCAATCTTCTGGGACACGTCACAGGTCCCAGAAGATTTCCCAGCTATTCGCAGCGTGGCTCACGCATTCGCACTGCACGTCTAGCTGTGAAGCCACAGCTAGGCACCCACAGTTGGAATGCAGCCGCCATGCATAGGAGGCAGAGAGGAGCAAGACTTCCTGCACCCGCATCATTGGATCGTGGGACAGGTAAGTTATTATTAAAAGTCAGCAGCTACACTTTTTGGAGCTGCTGACTTAAATGGGTGGAACTCCGCTTTATGAATAAATAGAATGGGCATGTTATGATTGAGTTTCTACTGAAAAGACTTTTAACCCTCCGAAAATAATTGCCAAGCTATAGCCAGTGGAAAAATATTTCACTAAAAAGTCAATTGTTCAATAGTAGACCATACCCTCTCAGATTTAAACAAACATCTTACTGTGCCTATAAAGGATATTCCTTCATTCAAGGAATCTGCAGACAGAAATTTGGGATCATTTTAAAGGCTCTCTTTTCTCTTGCTTGTCCAGCCCTGCAATCTGTCAAACTGCAGTTAATTGGACTAGGGCAATGTTAACAAGATCCTTTCTATCCAAACCAAACTCTAGACACTGCCTTCTGCCTCACTTTTCTGTTTTGATGCCCCTAGAATATGTCATGACAGATTTTTAGAATGGGTCTTATTTCTTTCCATATGTGTAAATCCTATGGCTGAAAGACTGATCAGCTGAAGCCTGTAAGGGTCCATGCACGTTAGGAATAAAATTGCTGCTTGTACAGGCTTTTGGTGTTTTTTTTCTTCAGCCTGTACAGTAAGGGAAAAAAGTATTTGATCCCCTGCTGATTTTGTAGGTTTGCCCACTGACAAGGAAACGATCAGTCTATAATTTTAATGGTAAGTTTATTTTAACAGTGAGAGACAGAATAACAAAAAAAAAAATCCAGAAAAACACAAAAAAAAGGTTTTAAATTGATTTGCATTTTAATGCGTGAAATAAGTATTTCATCCCTTATCAATCAGCAAGATTTCTGGCTCCCAGGTGTCTTCTCTACAGGCAACAAGCTGAGATTAGGAGCACTCTCTTAAAAGGAGTTCTGCTAATCTCAGCGTGTTACCTGTATAAAAGACACCTGTCCACAGAAGCAATCATTCAGATTCCAATCTCTCCACCATGGCCAAGACCAAAGAGCTGTGCAAGGATGTCGGGGACAAAATTGTAGACCTACACAAGGCTGGAATGGGCTACAGGACCATCACCAAGAAGCTTGGTGAGAGGTTGACAACAGTTAGTGCGATTATTCACAAATGGAAGAAACAGAATAACTGTCAATCTCCCTCGGTCCGGGGCCCCATGCAAGTTCTCACCTCGATCACCTTCAATGATCATGGTGAGGAATCATCCGTGAGGAATCAGCCCAGAACTACACGGGAGAATCTTGTCAATGATCTAAAGGCAGCTAGGACCATAGTCACCAAGAAAACAATTAGTAACACTACGCCGTGAAGGACTGAAATCCTGCAGCGCCCGCAAGGTACTCAAGAAAGCACATGTACAGGCCAGTCTGAAGTTTGCTAATGAACGTCTGAATGATTCAGAGGAGAACTGGGTGAAAGTGTTGTGGTCAGATGAGACCAAATTCAAGCTCTTTACCATTAACTCAACTCCCTGTGTTTGGAGGAGGAGGGATGCTGCCTATCACCCCAAGAACACCATCCCCACCAGCACACATGGAGGTGGAAACATCATGCTTTGAGAGTGTTTTTCTGCTAAGGGGACAGGACAACTTCACCCCATCAAAGGGACGATGGACTGGGCCACGTACCGTCAAATCTTGGATGAGAACCTCCTTCCCACAGCCAGGGCATTGAAAATGGGTCGTGGATGGGTATTCCAGCATGACAATGACCCAAAACACAAAGCCAAGGCAACAAAGGAGTGTCTCAAGAAGAAGCACATTAATGTCCTGGAGTGACCTAGCCAGTCAACAGACCTTAATCCCATAGAAAATATGTGGAGGGAGCTGAAGGTTCGAGTTACCAAAGGTCAGCCTCAAAACCTTAATGACTTAGAGAGGATCTGCAAAGATGAGTGGGACAAAATCCCTCCTGAGATGTGTGCAAACCTGGTGGCTAGCTACTCCCTTTGCTCAGTTCCATTTAAGGGCTATCCAACACAATATTATGTTGGCCTGGAACAGTCTTTATCTCTGCACTTCCCTCTAGCCAAGCAAGGAATGGTGAAGGCCTTTCTCCCACCTTCATGCAAAGTGATAACAACAGATGCTAGTCTCATGGGCTGGGGAGGTGTGTTTCAATCTCTCACAGTTCAAGGAATCTGGTCACCCAGGGAAGCAAAGCTCCCCATCAACATCTAGGAGTTCACAGCAATAAAATTGGCTGTGTTCCACTGGACCCTTCTTTTTTTTTTTTAGGGACACCTAATCGGTACAATCAGACAATGTCACATAAGTGGCCTATGTCAATAATCAGAGGAGAACCAGGTGTTGGCATTGAAAGAAGTAAGTCTGACCATTTCCTGGATGGAAAAGCACTGCTGTTCACATCCCAGGAGTGGACATTTGGAAGGTGGATTTCCCCAGTCATCATTGCCTGGACCAAAGAGAAAGGTCCCTCCATCTCAACATCTTCAATCTCCTATACCAGCAATAGCGGACCCCAGATGTGGACATCCTGGCTTCCAGGTTCAACAAAACGTTGCAGCTATCTGTGGCCAGGACCAAGGATCCACTAGCACTGGCATCCAATGCTCTGGTAATCCCATGAACTCAGTTCAGGATAATTTAGTCCTTCTCCCCCAGTGCAGATTCTTTCTCGACTGCTCTGCAAGATAGAGGAAGAGAAGAAAATTATTGTTCTTGCACCAAACTTGTGCAGAGGAACCTGGTACACAGGCATGCTTAAACTCTCAGAAGATGACCCCTGGTCTCTCCCAAACAGGGTAGACCTGCTGTCCCTAGGCCCCCTGTACCATCCTGTTTTGCAGTCACTGGCTTTAATGCCATGGCTGTTGAAGTCTAGGTCTTGAAGGATGGGTATATCTGGCTTTGCCATTTGTTGATTATTCAAGGCCAGGAACGCCACTTTATGAAAGATTTACTTTACCACTGCAACGGGAGTTTATTTTTTTGCCTGATGTGAACACAGACACTTTAACTCCAGAGACTACTTGGCTTTACTGTAGTCAAGACTTGACCAAAACTTGGCTATTAGCTCTCTTTAGGAACAGGTTTTGACCTTGTCCATCCTATTTTAAAAAAAAACGTTGGCTTCTCTATCTCTTGTAGAAATAAGCCTATTTGCAAAGTCTCAAAGATCAGACCCCTATTACAGCACCCTCTACCTCCATGGAATCTCAATCTGGTCCTCTTCCACCCTACAGGAACCACCGTTTGAACCCATTACAGAACTCCTCTTGGGTGCTCTCTCCTTCAAGGCGGCCTTCTTGGTGGCTATCACATCTGTCAGATGTGTTTCAGTGTTCAGCTCACACTTATAGGTAGCCCTTCTTAATCCTTTTCAGAGACAAAATAGTTATATGTCCAAAACCTTCCCTTCTCCTGCAGGTGTTATTGGTCTTCCATCTTCAGGCCTCATACACACTGGATGTTATAAAAACGGCAGCAGCTTTGCAGTGAGTTTTTCAATGTTTTTGCAATAGCGGTTTTCAGCGGGTTTTTTTTGCAATGGGATCAAAAACGCTAAATGCTGGGGAGCCGCATTTATCTGCGTTTTTCGTTTTTTTTTACGTGCGTTTATACAGCTGAAAAACTCACTAGTCTTGGGGGTTTTTTTAAAGCCAAAAAACGGCCCAGCCAAAAACAGTTGATAATAGTCTATGTGTGCATGGACATTAATAAAGAAATTGCCTTACTTTCCTTGTGCCATGCTCCCAAGCATCCCAAGAAATATGCTCCCCATTGTTTGGAGCCTCTGAAAGCCACACCCTTCATACAAAAACAGACTTTTTTTTTGTCCTGCCAACAGTGTTGTTTAAAGGCCACTCTGCCTCTAAGTCTATTATTCCCAGATGGATAAGACAACAACAAAGGTAGAATACCTCCTGTACTATTATGTGCTCATTGCTACAGAGAGGTAGGGGGTTCCTGGACATTCCCCATCAGGCATCTGTTGCTCAAGTTTGTAAGGCTACTGCCTGGTCTTCAGTTCATATATTCTCCAAGTTGTACTAGGTGGATGTCCAGGCCTCTGTGGACGCAGGTGCAAGGTTCTTTCAGCAGCACTGACATTTGTTGGGCCTGTTGACATAGTCTTCTTGGCCTTGTTGTTGCCCACCCTTCTGATTTATTGCCTGGTCTCCCAGGATCTATGGATACACAGGCCACCCTCCCCTCTGTTTCTTTGTTAATCTGCATTGTTGCTAAAAGAAAAAAAAAACGGGTCTCACAGTATGGGGTAGGATTATAGGGGGTAAGCTGTCAAAAAGCTTTGTCCAATCACCTGAAGGTAGCGGTCTATGAATAGCTAGCCTGTGCCCTTTACTGTACTCAAAGGTGTGAGGAACTAGGAAGCAACCAATGAAGAGAGAGTCAGTGTAAAGGACGGGAGAGCGCTGATTAGTGGGGCTACAGAGCCGGTTTTGAGGTGATACCTTTTGTCCCAGCATTTGTGGATATGCACATTAAGGCTTGGTTTTAATCTGGAAAATGTGAGTGATACTTGTTTTATACAAATAAATCCTTTTAAAACGGTAAAGCGCTATTGCAAGCTTTGTTACTTTGCATGTGGGCAATGTGAGTGGAGATCAATGGTAAACAATAAGGAAAGAGCACACCCTGTGACGTGAGACACTTGAGCTATAAGGAGAAAAATTCAAAGAAGCTAATCAGAGGATTGTTTGTGATCTAAGGCGCAGATGTTAAGCCTATAAGGTAAGGGCACAACTTGTATCGGTGACACCAGGATATCTGTATATGCACAGAGGTGGATTAATGTGAAGATATTATTTTTCAATTATATTGATATCACAAATCACAAAATGGACTGTTGCACTACTGATTGGAATCTATAAGGACACTGTGTGGAATAAGGAGCACATTACACTTTATTATAAGACTATGGCATAAATTGTTTTGATTTTTGCATTATTAATTTACAGCATATTGTATGTGTGTGTGTGTGTGTGTGTGTGTGTGTGTATATATATATATATATATATATATATATATATATATATATTTATATTTTTATATGCAGATTGGGTATTAATTATGTTTTTATAGCGCTGCTCTTAATTTTTAATCTTTTTTGTACATCTATCGACAGCTTGTACTTCTCAATGAACTGTGAGGGTGCTAGTGAGAAATTTTCATAGTTAACTGATTCTTCCCGTGACTCAGTAACTCTACCCATACAAAGTACGGCAAACAGTTGTACTGAGTGTCTGCAGGATTCGTGCAGACTTGTCTGTGTATCTGTCTGCTTGTATCTTATATGGGCTGATAGGAAGAATTAATAAACTACCAGAGCTCTAAATGGTGCCATAGTAGTTAATTGAAACTACAAGACTTGTAGTTTCCCATTCACAGATGACTGCCCGCCCACCCACGTTGCTTTCAAACAGTGACAGTGGGCTCCAAGAGAAGATGCCCACCCACTGTGACTGGGGGGTGGGATGGACAGGCTGCAGCTGCTGGAACATGTAACATGTTCCAAAAAGTGGAGTTATCCTTTAACTGCTTCCGGACCGTCCCACGTACATCTACTACAGGGCAGCCTGGGTGCGCAAAATCACATACCTGTACGTGATTTCATGCACGTGGTTTAGGGGGCACGTGTGATTGGATACAGTGGGAGCCAATCAGCGGGTCCGGCGGCCACAATGGCCACCGCGACCCATCTTTTCCTCCAGTGAATCCACTCCCCCCACAGTTAGAAACACCTCCCAGGGAACACATTTAACCCCTTGATCGCCCCTAGTGTTAACCCCTTCCCTGCCAGTGTCATTTATACAGGGATCAATGCATTTTGTTAGCACTGATCATTGGTCACCAAAAAGTGTCACTTAGTGTCAGATTTGTCCTCGCAATGTTGCAGTCCCGCTAAAAATTGATGATTGCCGCCATTACCAGTAAAAAAATAAAATAACTAGAAGTCCCTAAATTTATTCCGTAGTTTGTTGATGCTATAACTTTTGCGCAAACCAATCAAAATACACTTATTGGGATTATTTTTACCAAAAATATGTAGCAGAATAAAGGTAGTGTGGGCTAGCGACAGCGTTAACATAGGCACCAACATCCCTCAATAAGATATATGTACATGGGAGGTTTTGAATGGGATTTTTGGCGGTGCTTAGATCATGAATAATATCCAGAATCAATTAAAATATAACAAATTTTATTTATGAAAGATTAAGTTTTTTTCATACATAAGAGAAAAGGGAGAGCTTAGCAGATTGTCATATCATTTTGTAGATGACATGATGATGATACAATATATATATCCTGACATGTTTCGCCCTCAATGGGCTTCCTCAGGGGATTGGTTTAGACAATCATCACTAAGCCAAGCCTCCACACTGCCGAATCAAATGGCCAAACGGGATGCCATAGATAAGAACCAGAACAATCCGTGCTGCCACAGAGGGCTCACAAAGACCAAGATTGTGGGTCATTAATATCAAAATGCACGAGGGCAACAGGTGAAAGGGGTTCACTGTGCTGTATGCTGCTGCTGCTACAGAGCTAGTTTTTTTTATGCTTGCTGTTTCAAGCCTCTTTATAATTGGTGCCCTCGTGCATTCTGATATTAATGACCCACAATACAGTGCTAGATCAACTAACGGTGTTTCAGCTCGAGCCAGCAAGCAAGTGTGTACAGAGGGAGAGTAAAGGAGACTGTATATAGGAAGAAGTCCCTGAGGTTTTGCTGAAGTCAAGTGGGCATCCCATAACCTTCCATCCATTTCCAAGTTATTAATCCCCTAATAAAAAAACAAAACAAAGTCACGGACGGTTCTCTGACTCTGGGGTGCTTGTGAAAATTTGTTGTGCCTGGCTGTGCAGGAGTGGGGGATCCAAGTTCATCTGCAACTCCCTAGAGGGTGCGCTACATTTAGAGTGCTCATCCAGGATATTGCCCACGGTAACCTGCATGACCATTGCTTCTAGAAACCGGAATTTGAGCCAAAAGACTGTGCTGTGCTACCAGGACCACCGAGGGGGTTAAAACGGGGAAACAGAGTTATGTGCTCTGCCAAACTGTGTGCACTGAAATGACTGCTGTTGCCCATGTTAACCTTCAACTACGTAGAGGGTTCTTTACTGTAAGAGCGGCAAGGATGTGGAATTCCCTTCCACAGGCGGTGGTCTCAGCGGGGAGCATTGATAGCTTCAAGAAACTATTAGATAATCACCTGAATGACTGCAACATACAGGGATATGTAATGTAATACTGACACATAATCACACACAGAGGTTGGACTTGATGGACTTGTGTCTTTTTTCAACCTCACCTACTATGTAACTATGTTGATCGGGGTAAGCCAGCGAGTGTCTGCAGGAGGGGGTCTATCAGTTGCCCAACCACGACTGATGTTAAGGACTATCTTAACCCTGCTAAAAACAGTGTGATGTGTTACAGACTTTACTGTTGCTCATGGCAACCACAGTGAACGCTTACTGCCACCTGCTCCCAGTTGCTTGGGCACAGCCGGTGCTGAGCAGCATGTCCTGACAAGTTCTGCAAGTATCAGTGTGTACATAACCACCAGTGTACTGTCTGTGCCTGCAGGTTCCAGTAGTCAAGAAGGGGTTACTGCAGAGTGCGTGGGAACAAACCAATATCAGAGCTGCAGGTGCCAGCCAGTCTGGAAGCTTGGGTGCAGAGCCACACCCCAGAGGAGACCTAGTGTGCCTTGCTTGCGGAGAGAGAGTGGAGTAAAATGGCAGAAGGTGCACGTGTGTACCCAGCGCTAACCTGGTTGCCTGAAGCGCAGGAGATGACACTGATGGGCACCGCTGTGCGGCTGAAGCATTGAGGGGGATTCACCCTTGGGTTGATCAAGGGGAAGGATAGGCTGTGTCTGCTATGTCCTGGCTGCAGGAGACCTACCACAGTGGTTAGTGCCTGGATCTGGTGCGGGCACTGTGACAAGCCGCTTACCAAGCTGACACTGAGCGAGCAGTAGTCGCTCACCTAGTGTGGATCTGCAATCGGGTCTCTCAACGGAACAGTCCCGGAAGGCTGGAGGGGGCCTAGAAGTGACTGCTGAAGCCGGGGTTGAATCTGAAGACAAGTGACATCGGGAAGACAGCTGGAGATCTGCCTGCAGCCCGGTCAAAGAGCTGAGACCTGGAAGTACTGCCCAGCAGGAACCAGAAGCTACCCTCGGAGGGCCGGCTGCGCCTGTTCACCCTGTAAGTCCCACCTGGAACGAGGCAGTGCAGGAAGACAGCTTGTCTTCAGGTAAGCCAGAGGGGAGCAGCAGTGGTAGAGTAAAAGATTAGGGGGTCACCCAGACTTCAAGCAGAGTTTGGGCCTGTAGATGATGACTGAGAAGAGTGGACATCTCACAGCAGTTCTGAGGAGGAATGGAAGCGGGGAGACTTCCAGGAAATGGGGGAAGTACTGCCAGAAATGCTTGAGGTGCCAGAGTCAGCTGAATGGGTCAAAGGATGCCTGAAACCATCTATCTGTGTCCGACGGCATTTCCAGAACCAACCCTCCACAATACAGGCAGTGGATACTGAGGTCACCCAAGTCCTGTGTCCTCCCCGGGAAAGGCAAGCCAAGGGAAATGCCAAGGTTTTCCAGGTTCCAGTGAGAGGTACAGTGGAGAACAGTACTCGAGTGCGGGTTGAATTACCAGTATGTCCTCAAGACATCAGAGAGGACTCATGCAGTGGGAGGATGACTGTATGGGACTACATGCACATCCCCAAGCCATTGCGGGGATCTCATAATGAGGAGGCTTGGACCTGGTTCCAGCACATTCGTCAGGAACAGTGGCTGGGAAGAGCCATCTACAAGGACGGGGGGGTGGTTGGCAATGCTGGGCAGCCAACCAAGTGCCACTCTGCTGCTGTCAGACAAGCTGACGGCAGCATCACCAAACTGCCTAATCGTCAATTCTACCTGTGAAGGGACTGCCCAAAGATCACAGAAATAGACAACAAGGAGGGGACTGCTGTCTCTGTTCCTTCATTTACAGACTAGGCCGGCCTAACACCCTGATCTGGGGGGTGAGTGTAGCATGAGAATCTGAATCTGAAAGCCCGTTTAGGGCTGGATAACTCATCCTGATCGCTCCCCTGGTGCCCCCCCCTGTTCCTGGGACATTGAAGAATGTTCTAGAGCTAGTGGGTGGAGGTTAGGAGGAGCTGCCTTCAATATTTATGGATCCTCAGCCAATCCCCAGAGGCTGGCTGGAAGGGGGCTAAGACTACTCCATAAATAGACATGGGCAATGGCAGTCGGGTGGAAGTTAGAGATATAGTGCTGAGGAGGCTGTTGTGGCCCTTAGGGGTGCTGGAAAGATTCTGCCATAACACATGGGAGGAAGCCCGGGAGCAAGAGAGGACAGCGTGAGCAGACCAGCACTGCTAGAGACTAACAAGGGGGACACTGCCATATGTAGCCAGTCTTCCTGAAGACAATGGTGTGCTTAAGTCTTCATGGGAAATGTCCTGAGAGTCAATTGGGTAGGCTGGTGAAGAGTCAGTCTGGTGTAGAGAAATTAACCTGGAGGGCTAGTGAAAGGGGCAGCTGCAGCCAGGAGGGTTGGCAGTGCCTGAAGAGATGGTGCTGGGATCAGTAGCCACAGATGAGAAGCACAAGCTGTTTACTGTATCTTTGCCAGATCAACTAACAGTGATTCAGCTGGAGCCAGCACGCAAGTATGTGTAGGAGGGTAAAGGAGACTGTTTATGAGAAGATGTACCTTAAGTTTTGCTGAAGTAAAGTGAGCATCCCATCCCTATCCACGTTATTAGCCCTCTAATAAAAAACAAAACAAAGGGGTTCATTTCCTAAAGGCAAATCCACTTTGCATTACAAGTGCAGTCGCTGTAGATCCGAGGGGGACATGCAAGGAAAATTTTAAAAAAAACTGCATTTTTGCTTGTACATGATTGGTTGATAAAATCAGCAGAGCTTCCCCTCATTTCAGCTCTTCCCCTCAGATCTAAAGCGACTGCACTTCCAAGTGCACTTGTAGTGCAAAGTGGACTTGCCTTTAGTAAATCAACCCCAAAGTCACAAACAGTTCTCTGACTCTGGGGTGCTTGTGAAAATTCTGTGTGCCTGGCTGTGCAGGAGTGGTGGATCCAAGTTAATCTGCGACTCCCTAGGGGGTGCGCTACAGAGATGTCTCAAGTCTTGCGACTTCAAGTCCTGACCATAAGTTCTGAGAGAACATAGCTTCTGCTCTGGAAAGAATACCTTTGGTTTGGCAATTTGGTTGATTTCAGGTGGTGGGAGGAGTAGGGTTTTGTACCCCTTTGAAACCACCAATTGAACCCAGAGATCTGGGACATGTGAATAGAGGTTGTAGCCATTCTGGAAATTTGTGTCATTAGCTGTCCTTGAGCCAGCACACTAACGAGCAGAGCAGAAGGTAACGGCTGTAATTGCTCAGTTAAAACACAGTCCTGAAATACAGGATCTCGTTGAATGTGCGTTGCCCTAGTCCAGATACTTGCAGTTTAACAAACAGAAGTTGTAGCAATCAATTGTTACAGTGTTGGGCCTGCATGTGTAGAGAGCCTTTTAGGGTCCTTTCACACTGGGGCGGGGGCGTTGTCGGCGGTAAAGCGGTTACCGTCGGTATGCGGCCGCTAGCGGGGGCGGTTTTACCCCCCTGCTAGCGGCCGAGAAAGGGTTAAGACCACCGCAAAGCGCCTCTGTATAGCCGCGCCATCCCATTGATTTCAATGGGCAGGAGCGGTATACACTCCGCTCCTTCACCGCTCCGAAGATGCTGCTGGCAGGACTTTTTTTATCGTCCTGCCAGTGCATCGCTCCAGTGTGAAAGCCCTCGGGGCTTTCACACTGGAATTAAAGCAGCGGCTGTTTCAGGTCGGTTTGCAGGCGCTATTATTAGCGCAATAGCGCCTGCAAACCGCCCCAGTGTGAAAGGACCCTAAAAGCAGCTCAAACTTCTTTAACCAGTGCAGTGAGATGTTGGTTTAAGATTGAGATGGCAAGATCAACTACCAGAACAGACACATTTTTAGCGGTTGTATACCATTATTTTTAACTTTTGCCTACAGGTAAGCCTATAATAAGACAGAGGGTATACAACCGCTTTAACTCTTTTTTCACTGGACCATAAATTTTGGAGGCGGGTAAAAATCTTTTTCTGGATTGACCCAATTGTCATAAATACTATTTGTTCATGAAAGGGGAATACCTTTTTAGATTAAGCAGGTGACTTCTTTTGCCCAAAAGGGGCATGGGAAGATGGGAAAGTCAAGTGAGACAATGAATGCTGGAATTAGGAAGAGTTATGCTGGACAGTGTCACATTTTCTATTTGCCATTGTACAATCACCTAGAAGTGATATACTCCATGAAGGGAATTTAACAGGTCAAGTCAAGAATCACATTTTTGTATAGTGTGAAATGTTTGACAGCTCTAACCCAACATGTTTATCACAATGTAACAGAGTCCCTAATCAAAAGAGTTTTTTTTTGTAGCACTGATATTTTGTTTCAGAAGTTTACAATTTAAAAAAAAAAAAAAACTGTTCAAAAACAGGCTTTACACATATTGCTCTAAAGTTGAGCTCCCCCCACAGCCCCCTATATACCCACCTAAGCCCCCTCTTGATCCAGCGATGTTCACAGGACTCTCTCATTAGCAGAGGCATGGCAGTGAAAGCCATTAGCTCCAACTGCTGTTATTCACAGCCATTGAGGAGAAAGCAGGGGGCAGGGCCAAGTCACAGCTGTGTGCGTCTTATGGACGCATAGAGCAGGGCTCAGGAGTGAACACGCACCAGTGCCCCCATAGCAAGCAGCTTGCTTTAGGGGCACTGGTCAAGGAGGAGGAGCCAGGAGAGCCAGGAGAGCCAGAAGTGGTAGAGCCAAGAAGAGGAGGGTCAGGGCTGCTCTGTGCACAACCATTTCACAGAGCAGGCAATTATAACATGTTTGTAATTTAACCGCTTCAATACAGGGCATTTTCACCCCCTTCCTACCAGGCCAATTTTCAGCTTTCAGCGCTGTAACATTTTGAATGACAATTGCGCGGTCATGCAACACTGTACCAAAATGACATTTTTATCATTTTTGTCCCCACAGAGCTTTCTTTTGGTGGTATTTGATCAACTCTGCGGTTTTTGAATTTTTACGCTATAAACAAAAAAAAAAAGCGACAATTTTGGAAAAAAAAAAAAAAACATTATTTTTTACTTTTTGCTATATTAAAATTAAAAATTCTCAGTTTAGGCAAATATGTAATCTACATATTTTTGGTTTGCACAAAAGTTATAGCGCCTACAAAATAGGTTATTGATTTATAGCATTTTTATTATTACCTTATATAGTCGGAGTATAAGTCGAGATTTTCAGCCCTTTTTTTGGGCTGAAAGTGCCCCCCTCGACTTATACTCGAGTCACCGCCGTCTGTCTAGAATAGATGATCAGCGTGTCATGCAGGCAGACGGCGGCCAGCGTGTGCTATTACTATTTGGTGGCCAATTACTGTTCAAAGGCCGCGCCTCCTCCTCGTCTGTGATAGGCAGAAAACTCCATTTCCCAGCAGTCAGTGTACAGCCTATCACGGACATTCTCTCATCCTCGTCCGTGGTATGAGGATGAGAGAATGTCCGTGATAGCCTGACCGCTGACTGCTGGGAAATGGAGTTTTCTGCCTATCATGGACGAGGAGGAGGCGCGGCTTTTGAACAGTGAATGGCCGCCGAATAGTAATAGCACACGCTGATCGGTGCAGAGCGGCACACGGAGGCATGCACAGGACACAGGTAGGATGCACACATACACAGGACACATGCACATATACACAGGACACAGGGAGGTATACAGCTGCAGATGGGCATTGTTGACCCTCTTTTTCCACTTACAGTAGCTGCTACATTTCTCATCTTATACTCGGGTCAATAAGTTTTTCCCATTTTTTTGTGGTAAATTAGGGCCTCGACTTATACTCGGGATAACTTATACTCGAGTATATACGGTATTATTTTTTTTTTACTAGCAATGGCGGTGATCTGCGATTTTTATCGTGACTGTGACCGGACGCTTGACACTATTTTGGAACCATTGACATTTCTACAGCAATCAGAGCTTAAAATATGCACTGATTACTGTATAAATGTCACTGGCAGGGAAGGCGTTAACACTAGGGGGCGATCAAGCGGTTAAATGTGTTAGGGAGTGATTCTAACTGTGGGGGGGGGGACTGACTAGGGGAGGAGACCGATCGGTGTTCCTATAAACTAGGAACACACGATCTGTCTCCTCTCCCCTGACAGGACGTGGATCTGTGCGTTTACACACACAGATCCACGTTTCTGCTCTGACACAAGCGATCGCCTGGCACGCGCATCGGCTCCCCGGTGACGCGCGCGTGCCCCCTATACCGCCAGGAAGCCATGGAAGTGGTTAAAAAACAAACCTTTATCAATTTAACTTTAAATAGTTTGCGGTTTAAAGAAAGCCTTGTAATTTCATAAATGAATACAAGGCATCTTCTGAATGGTTGAGGTGGAGAGTTGGTTGGCTTACATCATAAACTCCACCTCGGTCAGTTAGTGGTTCTCAACCCCAGTCCTCAAGTACCCCCAACGGGCCATGTGTTCAGGTTTTCCTTTACTTTGCACAGCTGCTTTAAATCAATATCAATGACAAAGTATTGATAAGAGCTACAGGGCCTTGCAAAAGTATTCACCCCCTTGGCTTTTTTACCTATTTTGTTACAATAAAAAAAAACATTGAACTAAAGGCTGTAATCTGAATTATATGTGATGGATCAGAACGCAAGATTCTAAGTTGGTAAAGTAAAATATACACAAAACAATTTTTCAGAAATAAAAAACTGATAATTGGCATGTGCGTATGTATTCACCCCCTTTGTATGAAGCCCATAAAAAGCTCTGGTGCAACTAATTACCTTCAGAAGCCACATAATTAGTAAAATGATGTCCACCTGTGTGCAATCTAAGTGTCACATGATCTGTCATTACATATACACACACCTTTTTGAAAGGCCCCAGAGGCAGCAAGAGGCAACACTAACCAAACACTGCCATAAAGACCAAGGAAGTTTCCAAACAAGTAAGGGACAATGTTGTTGAGAAGTACAAGTCAGGGTTAGGTTATAAAAAAAATATCCAAATCTTTGATGATCCCTAGGAGCACAATCAAATCTATCATAACCAAATGGAAAGAACATGGTACAACAGCAAACCTGCCAAGAGACGGCCACACACCAAAACACACGGACCAGGCCAGGAGGGCATTAATCAGAGAGGCAGCACAGAGACCTAAGGTAACCCTAGAGGAGCTGCAGAGTTCCACAGCAGACTAGAGTATCTGTACATAGGATGACAATAAGCGGTACGCGCCATAGAGTTGGGCTTTATGGCAGAGTGGCCAGAAGAAAGCCATTACTTTCAGCAAAAATTGCACATTTTGCGTTTTGCGAAAAGGCACGTGGGAGACTCCCAAAATGTATGGAGGAAGGTGCTCTGGTCTGATGAGAGTAAAATTGAACTTTTTGGCCATCAAAGAAAATGCTATGTCTGGCGCAAACCCAACACATCACATCACCCAAAGAACACCATCCCCACAGTGAAGCATGGTGGTGGTAGCAGCATCATGCTGTGGGGATGTTTTTTAGCAGTCGGGACTGGGAAACTGGTCATAGTTAAGGGAAAGATGGATGGTGCTAAAATACAGGGATATTCTTGAGCAAAAACCTGTACCACTCTGTGTGTGATTTGAGGCTAGGACGAGGTTCACCTTTCAGCAGGACAATGACCCCAAACACACTGCTAAAGGCAACACTTGAGTGGTTTAAGTGGAAACATGTAAACGTGTTGGAATGGCCTAGTCAAAGCCCAGACCTCAACCCAATAGAAAATCTGTGGTCAGACTTAAAGATTGCTGTTCACAACTTGAAAGGAGCTGGAGCAGTTTGCAAGGAGGAATGGGCAAAAATCCATTGGCAAGATGTGGCAAGCTCATAGAGACTTATCCAAAGCGACTTGGAGATGTGATAACCGCAAAAGGTGGCTCTACAAAGTATTGACTTTAGGGGGGTGAATAGTTATGCACATTGACAATTTCTGTTATTGTGTACTATTTGTTTGCTTCACAATAAAAAATTAAAAAAAATAAAAATCTTCAAAAAGTTGTGGGCATGTTCTGGTAAATTAAATGATGCAAATCCTCAAACAATCTATGTTAAGTTCAAGGTTGTGAGGCAACAAAACCAAAAATGACAAGGGGGGTGAATACTTTTGTAAGGCACTGTTTTTTATCTAAGGGAAGTTCCCAAAACATGCCTGTTGGGGGTACTTGAAGACTGAGGTTAAAAACCATTGAGTAAAGGCCCGTACACACAAAACGAAAAATCGGAAGTAAAATTTAGTCCGGCAACAATCTGCAGATCGTTAGTATAGTGCTTGACAGTTGATTCTGATTTTTCAGCCGACAAAAGCTGGATGTGCAGACTATAAAATTTGTCGTACGTGAACTCAACATCCGATTTTCGTTTAATAGTACAGTTTTAGTTCGAAAAAAATTGTAAGAGCAAGGACTACGCTTGCTCAGAAACAAAAGAATACATACAAAACTATTCAACACATAACGTCACTTCTGAAGTTGTATTCTGTCGTACGAGAATTTTTGTATGGCGAGTAACCTCTTCACTTTCGACATGACTGCCATGCAACAAAAAACGGATGAACAGTCGTCCGAAAATCTGATCGTGTGTACCAGGCTTTAGAGGAAGCCTTGTATTCCTTTATAAAATACAGTTTCCTGTGAATGGCTGAGCAGTAGCTCATCCTGACTCGATTTTATTCTAGGGACAGGACGAAAAGTTCTGGTACAGCTCCCGAAACACAGTATTGTATATAGCGGATACCACATGCAATTTATACAATGCTCCCAGTGGGCACATGTGTTAGAAGGAAATAGTTTGTTTAGACCAAACTATTTAAAAATTTAAATCAAACCTGGGATTTAGGCTCTTAGGCCGGCCATACACCGTTCAAATCTCAGCTGGTTCAGCAGGAATTACCAAGATTCTAACAGTTAATGGGCAGGCTGAGTGTATCAAGTTGATTGACCAATCTACTTGGGTACAACAATCCTGCTAAATCCACTTGCGATAATCACCGTCTTCCCCCGCCAGGAGAAGATAATTGCCAATTCCTCTGTCAGCACTGTATGTGTTGATGGGGGAAATCGTGCAACCCACCCATGGTTGCAGGAGAAATTAACACTGTGTATGGCCTGTCTTACATGACATACAGCAAGTGAGACAAAGTCCATCTTATTTCCCGACTGGAGGATGTCCAGCACCATCCAACTCTTTCCCAGCCTTACTGCCCCTGGTCCACCTTTTTCCTTTGTTGGATTTCAGTTCTTTCAATTGTGGCGGCTCAGCATCACATCCAGGCTTTACCCAAGGTAATCTGCATGCAAATGAAGTATACCTAGGAATGCCCAGTCCTCCACACTGATATTCACCTATCAAAGCATTTGAGATTTCATAATTCCTCCCAAGACAGTCAGAACACCGCGTGCACCAAAGTTGAGGGCTCTTGAATACTCAAGCAGGGTGTTGTGATGGTTTCAGAAAGTTATGTAAAAGGCCCCTCTCACAAGTCATAATCTGCCTGCATTACATAAAGAAGCTGTCCCAGTGATGTCACGTGGTCCCAAAATAAGTTATGCAATGAAAACAAAGGTTTTATTTCATTAGCATGCTAAAGAAAATGGGGAGGGAATCAACCAGTGAAGGCAAAATATTAAAGAGCTGATACTCAATTCCATCTCAGGAGTTCCCATACTGGAACTGTGGAAAATGAACTTTGAATAATTCTATTCAAGAGTACCTAAGTATACAGTGCAGGACAAGCGATTGGACAATGGCAAGCTTTTGAGGACATGGCTCCTCTACAAGCCTAGTCCCCTGAGTCCTCAATTTTTTGCTAGTGTCTGTAGGCAATGGAACTCTTCTTGCTGGGGAAACCAGCTTCACCAATTTATCTTTCAACCCTCACTATCCTCTAATACCTACACAGACGCATTACATCCGGATTGGTGCAAACACCATAAAACCTTGGGCGCTGCATCCAGACCCCATGTTGTGGGGGACAGCCTGAAATGTTGCACTGGACCCTGTGTGGTGTACTTACCTTGGCATTTAATGCAACACACAGTTAGCTGCACAGGTCCAGGGCTGCAGTCCATCGCTATGAAAGACCCCTTGGGGGGGGGGGGGGGGGGGGTGTTATGCCCACTGACATCAACAGCCAAGTCAGGGCCACCCTGTATTTCTGAATAATACAGTGTAAATTGGGGCTATGTTTGGAATGTATTCACTTCACAGTGAAAACTTGAACTTGAGCAGGTGTTGCATCACATACTTTAAAGTCACCTCTGGAGAGAGAGAGAGAGAGAGAGAGAGAGAGAGAGAGAGAGAGAGAGAGAGAGAGAGAGAGAGAGAGAGAGAGAGAGAGAGAGAGAGAGAGAGAGAGAGAGAGAGAGGAGAGAGAGAGAGAGAGAGAGAGAGAGAGAGAGAGAGAGAGAGAGAGAGAGAGAGAGAGAGAGAGAGAGAGAGAGAGAGAGAGAGAGAGAGAGAGAGAGAGAGAGAGAGAGAGAGAGAGAAACTCAGGCACTTTCTCCCACACCTTCATCACAAGGATTCACTGCAGGAAGATCTACATCTGGGTTAGTATGTACTTCAGGAAACGCTTACCCTATCTCCTACACGCAGAGTACTCCACCGGGGAAGACCCTCACTTGGAGCGATGGCAGAGACCAGGCAATAGGGAGCCAATTCAACAGGTTAACATTCAGTCTGCTGAAGTGCCCACTCAACCTCTGAACATTGGGGGTTATTTACAAAAGGCAAATCCACTTTGCACTGCAAGTGCAGTTGCTCTAAATCCAAGGGGTAGATCTGAAATGAGTGGAAGCTCTGCTGATTTTATCATCCAATCATGTGCAAGCTAAAATGCTGTTTTTTATTTCTCCTTGCATGTCCCCCTCGGATCTACACCGACTTTACTTCCAAGTGCACTTGCAGTGCAAAGTGGATTTTCCTTTAGTAAAATAACCCTCAATGTGTCCCCTGCACTAGAGCAGAAAC